>CM077306.1:123842500-125042500 GCA_039655065.1 Glossophaga mutica
AGAGGGTCATTCAGACATTAAGTGAATAGTATCCATGTCAGAAGAACCAGTTAGCCACCCAGTTCAGCAATATATTTACTCTTTGGTTTGGAAAAGGTGTCTTCTATTTCATCAGTCATTTGAAATGCTGCTCACCAAGGAAATCAGTAAGGTGGGAAGAAAAAGAGTCTGAATGAATGCATGAACAACCTTCACTGTAACAGGAAGAGCTCCCAGAACACATCATGCTGGAAGCAGATGGGGTATCATAGCTGGAGGCTGTACATATTTTCAGATTTTGAGAATATTATTTGGTCTTAGTGAGTCCTTCAGAAGGGTATCTGAAGTCCCTCAAGTACAGATATCTGTTAAATTCTGTAAAGACTGGTCGAGAGTATAGTTGGACTATACAAATAAATACCCAGCATATAGTAGTTGAAAGTTAATCACTTTGAAAAAAGTCTAATCTTTGTATTAAAAAATGATGTTTTTTTTTAATGCTGAACTAGATAATGATTTTGATGTAAATATATGGATAGATTGTGGAAAGAAAATAAAGGACAAGTGAGTACAGTTTTGTTTATATATCACAGATTAAAATAGTAGCAAGAAATGGATATTTGATTATGATTTAAATCATTAATGTGACTTAATAGCATAATACATTGCTTCTCTGTTTTAATTTCCAAAATGGTCTATTTCTGCTCTCATGTGTTGAAATCTTCCTATTCCACTACCACAAAAATAATAGTAATGGGGCATCAAGATGAAGCTGGGAAAATATCAAAGCTCCTAACTCCTTTGCTACCCCCAAATTAAATGAGATAGGACCTGCTCATATGAAAAAATAAATCCTTGTGGTAATCTACATACCTGGACTGCTTCATTCTCTTATGCTGTATATTTTTAAAAAAATGATTAGAATTCTCAGATGTGCTTCCAGTTTATGTTTTCTGTAAATCAGTTTTAGTCATATGTGAGATGGCTAGCCATTCCATTTATCAAGTTATATGATCTTTTTGGATTGGCATCTGACTGTTATAGACAGGATAAGTCATTAAAATTGCTGAATAACATTATGAACATGATCAAAGAAAGTGAAGATGCAATTCGTCTCACTACTGGTGACTTTATGAGGTACAACCCACAGTTAAACAAATTCACATTGATCCAAAGGTGTTTTACCAGCCCTCAGCAACGCTAGCAATCTAGTTTTGCTCCAGACTCAATAAAAGCTAGACATTATCCATCAAAGTGTTTTTAAAGGCTATTTTTTTTGTTTGTCTTCTTTTATAGTTTAGCAGATTGGAGCCTTTAAGGTCTTCCAAGAATTAACCTACATTCATTTATGACTAAGTTAATATCTATTGATAAAATGATCTTTAAAAATGAATAACATAATACTTTAAAGTTCTGAAGCAATAACTTACCTGCTGGATTTATTTCCCTAAATAAGCTATTAGTATTAGATGTACTTAAAAGTAACACAATGAAGGCTTGGTAAATTAAAATATATAGATATAGATATAATCTATTAGAGTATCTTATCAGCTTATAGTTGAAAAAACAATTGGTACTACTGTCTCTCTCTTTTTTTGGTAAAGTGATCATTATTTTTTAAGCACTTCTTTGTAATTTTACTATAAGTACAACAAAAATCAAAGTGTTTTTTTTTTCTTTGCCCCAAATGATTTGGAAAAATATGGAACAAGGATACAACAGCATCAGACCTTAAGGAATTTTGGAGGAATTTTGTTTTTTTATTAGTCCTGCACTGATATACTAAATTTAAGGACTACCTTAAGTAAGAAAGAGTGTATGTGATATATTTTTCAAATCTATTTTTTTCCTCTGGATCCTTGAAATAATCTGATCATTTGACAAAACAAGCTGCTGATCCCATACTTCCATTTACAATGACCCTGGTATTCAAATTTATATCACAAATTGGTATGGAATAAAAATGTTTTGTTTGCTGTTTTGCTTGTCTACTTTCTTTTTTTAAGAAACCCCCAACCCCACACTTATGTGTTCTGTTCTTTTAGGTAATCTTGAGTTCCTCTTTGGTTTGGAAGATTTTGCTCCTTTAAGAAAGAATATTTGTAATGGTTGCATGTCCACACACAGTCACGGAGAATAGAAAGTTTTGAGAAACCACACTATTCTTATTTTGATAAGATAATATTCCTATCTTATTCTTATCTATCTATTCTTTCCTATTGACAAGCTGGTTCTACCTTTCAACTGACTTCTATTTTGGAAATAACAAGAAAGACACTGTGCTTTCTTTATTTCTTTTTTTAATTAAAATATGTTTAATATGTAACATTGTGTAAATTTAAGGTGCACAACATATTAATTTGATACATTTATGTACTGTAATATAATTGACATTCTAGGGATAATTGGCACCTCTCTCATGTAACATAATTTTCTTTTTTTTTTTTTAGTGGTTGGAATAATGAAGTTCTAGTGTCTTACAAGTTTGGTGATTATAATACAATATTGTTGTTTGTATTTGCTATACTGTGCATTAGATCTCTAGGATTTATTTACTATTTGTTATAGGTTTGTACACTTAACATCTATCCTGTACTCTCACCCCTAATCCCTGGTAACCATCATTTTACTGTCTGTTGCATAAGTTTGACCATTTTAAATTCTACATCTGAATTATACCATATAGGACTTATCTCAGGACTCTGTTTTCTGAAGAGCAATGCTTTGAGAAAGACTGGAATACTTTCATACCAGAGGGGGAAATACTGAAAGAATTTCCCCATTTTCAGTATAAATTAATGAGAAATTAATATTTTTTTCTGCTTGAAGCCTCCCTTCACCTCTGCTCCAGAACATTATCTTTTTCCCCTCTATAAATGGTATGTTTTTTTCCTCAGAGCCTTTCTGATATGAGAGAATTAATATTTCACTGTATAATTATTAAGCATCCCCTTGGCTGAAACTCTTCTGTCCTTCTTAACGTGACTCTCAGGTTTGCCTCTTCAGATAAGGTTTTCTAGTGAGCAGAAAGCAGCTTTTAACAAGGAGACAGCACATGGTGAAGACATTTAAGTGCACAAACATGACTCAGTTTAAAGTTCTTGCCAAAACAATTTGTACTTGTAGGAAAAAAAGTATTTATCTTTCTGGTTTTATGCAGGACCTTTATTATCCCAAGTGCTTTTATGTATAATACTTAGGGAGTCTTTGTATTTGTTGTGCTATTACTCTGTCAGGGAAAGAAATAATTGTAGACAAGTTTCTTCACAATAGGGAAGTGCAAGTAAATTTCCAAATGTGTGTCAAAATCAAGTGCAAGTCTAGATTTTTACGGTGTTAATGGCATGATGGTTAAAACCTCAAATACATTTGGGTTAAATTCCTAATAGTTATGTAATTGCTTTGTGATCATGAGCAAGATAGTTTACTGTAATTTTCCTGTCCCTCATTTAAAAACGTAGATAATCATAGCACATTTGCCCTAGGATTTGGTGAGGATTAAAGAGGATATGGCACAACAACTAGATATTATTATCTAGTGTTACTAATTCGGTTATATACTTTCATAATAAAATAATTACTGTTTCTGCTTTCACAATCCTTAATACATTCTCAAACCTCTGCTTTCTCCCTACTGCCCTTTCTATTACTTAAAAACCATTTTATTCTAATAATGACATCCCATTTACTGAATAAATGGGTATTTTTCAGACTTTATCCTCAATGCACTGCAACTTTTGGCACCGTCCACCAGTGCTTTTGTCTTACAAACCTTTCCTATCTTGTCTTCTCAATTATTGGAGAAAATAGAGGAATCTCAAGGTTAAGAGAGGGAGTTCCTCTCTTAACTTCCTTCCCAGCTGCTAAGGAACTCTGTTATTTTAAATACATGCCCTATACTCTGTCATGCATCACCTATGTCCTTCTCTCCAGACTGTGTGTGTTGACTTCCACGGTATGGATTTTCCAGAAGTAAAGGTAGCGATGCATATGGTTGCTACTTGAAACAGATGAGATGAGATTACTTGTCAAAACCAAGACACATTATTCGAATGTTAAACTATGCACATAATGATAAGCATACTATATAGCTCCTCACTATAGTCATTGAGACTATCCACCCTCCCTGAGTGCATTATCATATGTCGCTGGGATCCAGATACTTTGGATCTGGGTTTTGGACTCAAAAAAAAAATAAGCCAAAACAGGAATCATGGCTGGGGATCCATAGGTGATGTAAGAATATTTAACCTGGTCCCTGGTGTCTCTATTATTGGAAGTCAGATCTAATTGCCTCTCCAATTGGGAGCAGGTGAATAAGACACAGAAAGATTAGAACATGAAGCAGCAAGAAAAATGTGGATTACACTGCTGCTATTTTAACACAAACAGGCAAGAGAGGTACCAGTGAAAGAATAAATATTTCAACAGCAAGAAAAGGTCTAGGGTAAGGATTCTCAAATATTAATGCACAGAAGAATCATCTGGGGTGTTTGTTAAAAATACAGAGCCTCAGTTTCTATACATTTTAGGTGTCTTTGGAGGGTGTCTTATACATGCTCTCCCAGACCCTCCCTCCCCTGCTGACTGCTGTTGTTCTCCTGCCCAGAGAGCAGGGAGTCCACTCTGTCCCTGGGTGGGCATCATGGGCTGCACCTGTACACTGCTCTTTCTCCTCTTAGAAAAGGCCACTCTGCCGGAGTGCTGTTTCCCAAGTCCCCGAGTACCAAGTAAAACCCAAGTGCCAACACCCCTGAGATTTTAAAACACTATTACCCACCCTGTGGTTCCTGGGCAGTGGAGCCTAGCGCACGTGCTCAGCATGGAAATAAGGAGGAAATGCACCGTTGCCTTCTCAGTTCCTGCCTCTGGATCCATCACCCATATGCTTGCAGGAACTTTAACCCTTTTCTCTCTCTTCATCCCCACGTATACCAGGCAGAAAACACATCTCAGAGATTGTTGCCTGCATCTATCCAGCCCTATCTGAGGCCCATGGCAGAACACCACACTAAAATTTTTGCCTGAATTTACATTGGTCTTGTTTTTGACAGCTCTGCTTCTTGTCTTTCTCCTTCTGGTCAATTTTTTACCTCAACTAGAGTTGTCTTTCTCTAATACAAATCTCATCATATCACTTTTTGGCTTGAGATCCTTCAATGAGTACTTGTTTTTTTTCAAAATAACATCTAATGCAACAGAACCAGAACAGTATTCTGTTCACCTTTCAGCCTTGGTTCTCAGTACTTGTCTCACACCTCGTCCCTGTCTTTCAGACATTATCTCTCATAGTCTAAGTCCTTGCAGGAATTAGCGTGGCCAGCACTAACCCAATGATATTGTAAAGCCATTTTGACCAAGGATTACTTTTTATTCTTTTGTATTTTCATGTTTTCTAGTATAGGACTTACTTTAAATATAGTTGCTAAGATAAATCAGGAAGACAGGAAGGAAGAAGAATAAAAAGGAAGGAAAGAAGGAAGGAAGGAAGGAAGGAAGGAAGGAAGGAAGGAAGGTAGGAGAAAGAGAAGGGGAAGGCACACATTTGTCTAGAGACTAATTTCTAGATATAAGGGTTTTCTTAACACCCTCCTATATTAATGCTTTGTTTTCTAATGCTTTTTTTTTAACTATACAAATAAAACTAATACAGAGTAATAAGCTATTTCTTCTTGGCTCAGTAGACGGGTGCCACTATTTTTACATTTTTCCTCTCAGGTGCATATCACTAGTGTGACCATCAGTCCATGCTGCTGGTTAGTAAGGGGGAGCCATACAATGCCTTCAATTATGCATATTGCTGGGTAAGGAAGGAGGTCAGATTGATAAAGTGATATTCCCAAACTAGGGAATGTAAGAAGTAAAATTCATGGGAGAAGCAAATGAAAATCTGTAAGTTAAGGACTTTAAATTCATCTTCACTGTTATTTTGCTGTTCTGAAATATTCCTTAAACAGACATCAGAACCTTTAGCCAGGCCAGGAAGCAACAGCCCATTTCTTTCAGTTCTCAGTGGTATAATGAATATCAACCAAAGGTAATGTATTTCAGGTGTAACGCTGTCCACAATTTTTTGCTTACCATTTAATCATTAAAGAAGTAAAGGAAGGAGTTGGGCATGACTGTTACTTGTTCATTCATGGTCCTCAGCCAAGGCCAATCTAACACCCTGCTCGTGGAAGCTGGGACAGCATCTCATAGATTTTTTGTCTGCTAAAATTTTGTTAGGTCCTAAGAATTGTGGGCTTTTGTGGGAGCGGGTGGCAAGAAGAGAGAAGTCTAGCTTCCTGCTTTCTTGCTGTCCCTAATGTTATCACCCCACTGCCTCTTCATTGCAACACTAGCAATTGGTCCCAGACTCCAGCTTTTTTACCACTCCTAGAACCAAGGCCCATCACAGCCCGTACTGCAGGAACTGGCTGATGCTCTTTTCTTCGTGGTTTCAGGTATCCTCATATGACCTCTAACTTTCTGGAACCCAGTCCTTTCCATCTTGTTTTTCTAGCAGCAGAATGTTAAATGCTTACTACTCCAAAATTATTTCCTTTGGGCACTCCAGCACTCACTTTTGCTGCTTCACTGCCCTCTCCCCCGTAACAGGTTAATAATAGCCTACAGTAATGATAGATTGAATCCACTCTCTTGAAATATCTAGTGTCAGTTCTGTTTTCCTGAATGTACTCTCAGACATTAGGACTCTAGATTCTGTTTCCAGTCCTCTGTTAATTCAGAGCTCATAATACTTCTACACTGACTCACATCAAATGTATATCCATGTGTCTGGACTACATTAAAGGTATCAATTCATTTCAATTTCTCTCACTTCTACTAAGCCTCATTTCTCGTCATGCCATAATACAAGCCTTATATTGCAATTATCCCTGTCTCATGCATGTCCAACATGTCTGCAAGCCTCATCTCATCCAGGTGAATTATCTTATATAATTTCTTCAATATTTTTCTCCTGCCTATCCAAGCCACCTACCTCAAACTGCTGCCCCAGCCCCTCTGGGGAACAACTTATCATATTCAACTTCTCTTGTAAGCTCTTAAAAGTCTATCTTATCTTAAAGCAATGTTGATAATGATGATGATTTTCTGCTGGTAAATCTTGTTTTCTGAAGTTAAAAGTTATGTGAGGACAGAGACTGTATCCTCAATTTCTTTTCTATTGTCCATTGCACAGAGATGCTCTTTAATTATATATAGATTGTCTAATTTCTTCCAGCAGCTTAGCAGGTTCATTTTTTTTCCCTCAGTGTAGATGATCCTCAATGTCCTATTTCCAGTACATCAATGCTCACCTTCCAATGTGGGTAGTAGAATGTTGCTCTTAACAATAATATAGTGTTTTACATGTATGAGATATTTACGTGATGGAATACCTCTCAGCCATAAAAAGAAGAAAGTTTTACCCTATGTGATAGTATGGATGGACATGGAGAACATTATGCTAAGTGAAATAAACCAGGCAGAGAAAGACAAATATCATGTGATTTTTTTACTCATGTGTCAAATTTAATGAACAAACTGAATAGAGACAGACTTATAGATAGAGATGACAGCTATAGGGATGGTTAGTGGGGTGGAAGGATTGAGCGAAAAGCAAAAAGGACTCATGGACATGGAAAATAGTGTGGTGATAGTGGGGGAGAGGGGGGTCTTAGGGGACTAAATGGTAATGGAAGGAAAAACAATAATATAGTGTTTTAGACTTAGCCCATGTAAAATCTTTCTGGCAGGTTCATTACTCCTTTAATTCTTTAAAGTCCCTGTTGAAATTTCAGGTTTGGGTAATTGAAAGTCACGCACCTATTTGTGGCATGCCAACGGTTCGATGACTGCAATATCCTAGTTTGATTTTGCTCTCTCCACCGAAAGGGAGGCCTGTTTGCTAGTGAAAAGAAGTGGAAGAAATGATCCTGTCGTTACTTTAATCCTCATCTTTACGCTTTTCACCTCCCCAGCAGCTCTCCACATTTTCTTCTGCATCAGGCCTCTAATTAGGTGAAGTAGAGCTGCTGAATGTGAAGAACTGCCACTTAAAAATAAAACTGCACGAACGCTTCATTCTAGGAGGTGCATAATATTGAGGAAAACAGTCCGTTGAAAAACAAAGGTTGCCATGTATCTTTAAATAACACTGTAAATAAAAGATACTATTCTAACTTCCTCTGATTAGATACATATTTTAGCAAGTAAAAAATGTTGTAGAAAAGTAGACTATTCTATATTGCTTTTTTTTTTTTTTTTTAGCAGTGAAGGGCTCTTAAAAACACACTTTTGATTTTCAAATGTGAATGGCAGTGAAATTTGCAGCATGTTGTAGGCTTTCACTCTTTTATATGTCACTTAAAAGGAAGAGGGAGGAGGAAGACAAGCAAGAGTGGAATTTGCCAGACCAAAAATTCTAGACAAATATTCTACTAGAGTTTGTACTAAGTTACAGGGTCTAAACTGAGAGGGCACAGGAAACTCATTTCGTCAGGCAGATAAAGTTCTTCTCATACCCAACAAGGGTAAGTCTGAGCTGGTTTAGTTCTGCAGAATGATCAGCAATGTTTGGGGAGAAAAAGAAAGCAAAAATTTAGGAGATAGTAATATCCTCTTAGGGCTTTCACTTGCACTTAGACATCACAATCCTTCTCTCTGATTAGCAACTTTTCCTGAGCCCTCTGCAGTCCCTGAGAGCTTTGCGAGCCTTTCCTTCTCGTCATCTTCAGCCAGAGGTAGACTGTGGCTCTAACCTCAGTCCTATCATCAGGTAACTCGATGAGTCAGGTCACTCAACAAGAGCTGGGACAGAGGGTCCAGCTCACTGCAGGGCTCCTTTCTGACCCAACAGATTATACCTGGCACCTCCAGGATGTGAGTGCCTATATTTTCCCTTCCTTCAACTGTACTTAAACAACAATTTTTTTTTTTAAAAAAAAGGAAAAAGCAGAACAAAACAAAACAAAAATCTCTTCTTATTCCTTACGGTTCCCCATACCATGTTCTCAAAGCTACCTTAGATTCTGCTCTGCATTTTGGACTGGCATTTCATTTCTCCTTTGTCATGGGAGCCTGTCTGAAGGATTATTCTTTTCATCCCCATAATAATGGGAATCTGGAATATCAAGACAATGGCTGCTAAGACTCTGCAGCTACATTCTACCTGTCTGATTGAACACCTTGAGCTCACCAAGCTGGTGACCATGACAGAGATCATTGTGCTCCCTGGTGATTTGGCATTAATTTATCTCTATGGGCAATGAGGCCACCTAGTTCTCTTTTCTTTCTACTGTTCAGGGGGTTATTTTCAAAACCATATCATGAAAATACTATTTAAAAATATATTAAAAAAATTTTTTTTATTCATGTACAGTTGTCTCCATGTTCCCCCCCCACTCCTCCCACCCCAGATATTCCCACCCCCCACCCCTTGCTCTGTCAATGTGTCCTTTATACATGTTCCTGAAAACCCTTCCCCCTTCCCTGCCCCATTGCCCCCTCCCACCTTCCATCTGGTTCCTGTCAGTTTGTTCCCAATTTCAATGTCTCTGGTTCTATTTTGCTTGCTTGTTTGTTTTGTTGATTAGGTTTTACTTATAGGTGAGATCATATGGTATTTGTCTTTCACCACCTGGCTTATTTCACTTAGCATAATGCTCTCCACTACCATCCATGCTGTTGCAAAGGGTAGGAGTTCCTTTTTTCTTTCTGCTGCATAGTATTCCATCAGTAAATGAATGGATAAAAAAAACAAAACAAAACTGTGGTACATGAAAATACTATTAACCCATCTGTAAGAATTCTTTTTTTTTTTTAGTTTTTATTTTCTATTCTATTTCTTTTTCTGTTTACATTTTTTAAAACTTTTGGGGCTTTCTCCGATTCTTAACAGGGATAGAGAGTAGCTAATAAATTCAGAGAGGCCTTCTCACTTTAAGTACTATAAAATGAGGTGGTAGTAGGAGGTTCAAGCAAAAAGACATATGCCTGCTGCAGATAGGCTCATGCATGCTTCTGATACAAAAGATTTGGGGATTAACTCTACACTTCAATGAACCATTTTATTAGAAACCAGGTTTGGTCTCATTACTTGCTTACATCCGAGTGATGCAGTGGTTCTTCATCAAGTCTGATATTTTACCCTACTTATAGACTGATAAGTTAGCTTATAGCTTTGTGGATGCTGGCAGATGACATGAAACTCCAAGGTCCGAGATAATAAACTTTATTACTTAAGCACAGCAAGCATGCTGTCAAGTTACCCAGGGGTAATGGGGAGGAACCCAGTTTGATGCTGAGCATGCAGTGACTTTGCACTGTAGTTCAGAAACTCTAAGCTTGGAGAATCGCTGCTTCCATTGTAAGCCTGCTCTTTGTCTTGGTAAAGACGAAACCCTAAGAAATGGTCTAGGTAAAGAATGATCAGTGATCTGCATTCTCATCATATTCAGCAAAAATGGGCATAGATACTCAATACTCATGCCAGGTCACCTGTTCCAATTAACTTCAATTGTAATAACAATCTCTTGGATAATTTGTTTAAAATCTATAGTTTTGGATTCCACATAGAGAGGTTGTGATGGGCTGCAAATAGATACTTCCCTTTGTTCATCAGGCTCCAAAGTCCACTGACAGCATAGAACAGGGCTGCATTTCTGCAGCTCAGCAATCATTTTATGGAAAGGGAGATATGTTTCCATAAATTTAGAAATAGGATTCTCTTAGAGCCCATTTCAGTTAGCTCACATGGGAGAATCATTTTGTTACCTTCTGCACATCATTCTATACTAGACTAAGAGCTCTCCGCTTTAAGGATTCTCTTCAATTCCCTCCAAATGTGCTTTTATCACAGTTCTGATTTTCTTTTAAACAGCTTTGAGGGAGGCTAGGAGCTAAAACAGTCTCATCCTTGTACTCTGTGGATGTGCCTACTAGATCATAAATAATCAGTGCTTTTTCAAAGTATTCAGAGAGAGAGAGAAGGAGAGAGGTAGGGAAGGAGGGAGATAGAGAGGGAAGGAGACAGAAAGAAAGGAAACATCAATTTTACTGGGTACGAATTTAAAAAGGTAAAATTTTAGAAGAGAACTGAGACTGTTAATAGAAGTTAGGCTTCTCTAAAACACATGCAAAGGGTTCATTGGACAATTAGGATTGAGAACTATAGGTGTGGATATTTGTTTTTCATGTTCACCAATTCAAAGGACACTTCACAGAAAATGCTAGTACATAAGTGTGTGTATGTGCACACAAGGGCGCGCATGCTCATGTTTTCTTCTAAACCATTTTTCTACACTTCCATGTATTACAGGAGAAAACTGGATAAGCAGGAATAAACCAGTAGCCAAAACTTTTCCTGGACGATTCTTTTAAGTTCCAGTATTTCTTGAAAGTGCTTCTTGCTGGGAGTAGCTGTTTTTTTCCCAAGGGATGAGATGGTGAAGAGAGGAAGCAGAGAGCACAGTAGGAGAATTTAGATTTTCCATAGTTGTCATTGACAAAATTCTAAGCTCATGGTGGAGGTCCATTATGTATTCCTAGAATGATTGAAATGTGAGTGTTTGTGTTATGATACTTTGAAAATACAGATGAAAATGAGGACTTTGAAAATCCTCATTTTCATCTGTATTTCTGTAATACAGATATTACAAAAATATCTGTAATACTTTATACTGATATTTTTGATCCTGCCTCAAAATTGTGAAAAGATGTTAAGAATTTCTTATGGTGACAATGATAACTGCTTGTTCTTGGGTGACATGAACTGTATTTATGTTCATGAGAGTGAGCTTTTAATTTCTCGCCCTTCAGAAAGACTTTGCATGAAATTTAGTAACAACCATGTCTGGATTATTTCTTTTTCATTTTACCTTAGAGAAAGCATTTTAATAACAGTAACATTCAGGTTACGTATAAAGCTCTTTATACTCAAGAGGAAAGAGATCAGGAAATGAAAATATGAGTATTTCTTCTCAACATTTTTGGGTCCTTGAATTTGCCTTTGGAAAAGCCCTGTTTAAATGCTTTTTAAATGCCCTTGCTCAGTTTCTATCTTTTATAGCAGGGGCATCAAACTCGTTTTCACTGGGGGCCACATCAGCCTTGTGGTTGCCTTCAAAGGGCCAAATGTAATTTTGAGACTGTATAAATGTAACTACTCCTTAACTGTTAAGCAAGAGCTCAGCACTGCCGCTGGGTAGAAACAAGGTGCTGGGCTGAATACAACAAGGTGGAGGGCAGGATATGGCCTGCAGGCCTGTGTTTGCCACCTGTGTTTTATAGCATTAACCTGAAAGATGATGAATCTGATAGGACAGGGAGAACATACGTTCTTGATAAACTGCTATATCTGAGTTTTTGTTGTGCTTACTTGTGTGTTAATTGTCAGAGATTCTTTGTGCGAGCACTAAAGCTGTAAAGTATGTATGTTTTTTTTGAACAGTTACGAACATTTATTAAATATATTTTAAAAATAATTTTTATTTTTCAATTAGGGTTGACAAGTAATATTATTTTCAGATATGTAACCCAGTCATTAGATATTTACATAACTTACAAAGTGATAAGTGATCACTTCAAAAGTGTGTATGTTTTTAAACCATTGATAGTCACTGAGGAACAGACAATGAAAAATTTCCTTTTACTTGAAGCAGTGACATCAATATGAAAATAATTAGTCTATTTATCTTAATGTTGGCTTATGTGTCACTCTTCTGTCCTTTATAAGACTGGCTTTTTAAATCAGTTAAGAGTTATTTTGCAAAGGAGACAAAAATGCCTGTGAAATTTTGTGGAATTGAGATGATGTGTTAGTCATCTGGATCTTTGCTCAGGAGGATGAGCTTTTAGGGGTGCAAATAAAAATAGACTGCAGAGTGTTGCCATCTCTTAAGAATCACCTATTAATTACCTACTGCATGCTTACCACTTTATGATGCATTGAGGATGGACACTAAGGAAAAAGGTACAGACTCCATTGTTAAGAATTTTCTTGTCCAACCAAGGAAATGTGATGAGAATGTGTGTCTGTGATTTAAGGATTTTTACAAGATTTCCATGACTAAGTGGAAAAGGCTCTGTCACATATCAACTGAATGATCTCAAAGAAGCCATTTGGTGACGCTGAACATCAGTGTTTTTGTTTATGGAATGGAGATTGCATTAGTATTCTTTACATGTCCGTGAAGGCCTTTGCAGAAAATTATTTTACAAATGAAAACACATTGTACAAAAGCTGGTTGTAAAGGTGTGTCCTTAGGAGTCTTAAAGTGGAGGAAATGATAACAATGTGCTGTTCAGGTGAGCAGCTTCTGACTCAGAGTTCCGGGGGCTGCCCCGTTAGCGGCCGTGCTGTCTGAGCCCTCCTCTGAGTCAGGGGGCCTGAACAGCTGTGCACTGGACTGCAGGCCATCTGGTTTTTCTGAGCTAAAATAGTTAAAAGGGATTCTGGTGGAAATGAAAGAATTCATTAAATGAATGTGAATGGAATGATTAGAAGGGATTTGCATGTATGTATTCTGATTTTGAATAAGCTTTTTATTCTGTAGATAATACATTTTAAAACTTGGGATGAACACTTCCTTAAAATCAGCACCCTTATCAAGAAATAGCACAAAAATCTCCCTAAAATCAAGTCAGAAAATTGCCCCAAACGGTAGCTACTGAACTACACTTTATATTTTTTGTTATTTTTGCCTGTTCTTGCACACTATATGAATGGAGCCATATTGTAGTACTCAGTGGGCCTACTGTAGTATGTTCAATATTATATTTTCAGTTTTATTTATACTGTTTCATGCATCAATAACCATTATTTCTCATTCCTCAATTTAATCTAATGGGTAAATATACCAAATTTATTTATCCATTTTACTACAAATGAACATTTAGGCTCTTCCCAGATTTATTATATTTTAGTATTACAAATGATGCTGCTTCAAACATTCCTGCACATGCTTTTTGGTACACACATGCACACACTTATGTTGGGTAAATTTCTGGGTCATGTTCAGCTTTGAAAGGTACTGCTAAACACTATTCAGATGTCGTATGAAGTCATTCTTCCACCTAGAGTGTATGAGATTTCAAGCTGTTTTTGTACTTTCTACACACTGGTGTAATCAGTCTATAATCTTAGCTCTCTGATAGATTTGTAGTCAATTCTCACTATTGATTTAATTTGCATTTCCTTAGTGACTAGTAACACTAAACACCTTTACATATATGTAGCCATTTGGTTATATTCTACTTTAAAATACCTATTCAAGTTGTTAGCCCATTTGTTAAATTCCTCATTGATTTGTAGGAATTTTTCAGGTAGTCTGCCTAAAGTCCTTTGTTGGATATATGTGTTATGTACATTTTCTAGGCTTTACCTTGCCTCTTTATAAAAGTTCTGAAGTTGAGTTTATCAACCTTTTTCATTATGGGTAGAGCTTTTGGTGTCTTATTTAACATTTTTTCACATTCCTAATGCAATTTTTATATCTTCCTATGTTATTTTATGGAAGTTTTATTTTTCTGCCTTTCACATCTAGATCTAGCAAATATCTGAAATTGTTTTTGTTATACTGTCCGGAAGGAGTCTAGATACATATATTTTCCAAATGAATAGCCAATTGCCCACCAAAAATTTATTAAAAAAACAAACAAACATGCTTTCCTTATTGCACTGTGAGTTGTTTCAGTTCTGTATCCAGTAACTTAATGTACATGGCCCTTTATAAGGAGATCTATTTAATGTATTATTTTTTTTTTGATGAAGTGGACTTTACCGTATTTTTGTCACTACCATTTATCCCCTCTCCACTTTCTTCGACCTCCCCCCACCCTTTCTCTCCACCACAATCACCACAGTGTTGTCCATGTTCATGAGTTCTTTCTTTTTTTTCTTCTTTGCTCAATCCCGCCACCTCTAAGCCCCACCCCCAAACTGTCAGCCTGTTCTCTATCTATGAGTCTGTCTCCATTTTGCTTGTTAGTTCAGATTGTTCATTAGCTTCCACATATGAGTGACATCATATGGTATTTGTCTTTCCCTGACTGGCTTATTTCACTTAGCATAATGTTTTCTGGGTCCATTCATGCTATTGCAAATGGTGAATTTTTCTTTTTTATGACCAAGTAGTATTTACTTTGTGTAAAAGTACCATCACTGTTTTACCCCACATCTACTGATGGACACTTGGGATGCTTCCAAATCTTGGCTGTTGTATATAACACTGCAGTGAATATAGGGGTGCATATATGCTTTTGAATTAGTGTTTTGGGTTTCTTCAGATAGATCATAAGGCAGTTCCATTTTTAATTTTTTGAGGTAACTCCACATTGCTTTCTACAGTGGCTGCACCAATCTGCATTCTTACTAACAATGAACAAGGGTTCCCCTTTCTTCACATCCTCACCAGCACTTGTTGCTTGTTGGTTTATTGATGATAGCCATTCTGACAAGTGTGAGACATTACCTCATTGTGGTTTTAATTTGCATTTCTCTGATGATTAGTAGTTTTGAGCCTCTTTTAATATATATATATATATATTGGCCATCTATATGTCCTCTTTGGAGAAGTGTCTATTCAGTCCTTTGCCCATTTTTTAATTTGGATGTTTGTGTTTTTGGTGTTGAGTTTTATAAATTCTTTATAAATTTTGGCTATTAACCCCTTATCAGATGTGTTGGCCAATATGCTCTCCCATTCTATGGGTTGTCTATTTATTTTGTTGATGATTTCCTTGGCTGTGCAAAAACTTTTTAGCTTTTAGTCCCATTTATTATTTTCTTTTGTTTCCTTTGCCTATGGAGATATATCTGATAAACTATTGCTCTGGGCAATGTCTGAGATTTTTCTCCCTATGTTTTCTTCTATGATTTTCATGGTTTTGGGTCTAACATTTAAGTCTTTGATCCATTTTGAATTTATTCTTGTGTGTGGTGTAAGAAGGTGGTTTAGTTTCATTTTTCTGCACTTATCTGTCCAAATTTCCCAACACCATTTATTGAATAAACTATCTTTAACCCAATGTGTGTTCTTGCTTCCTCAGTTGAACCTTAATTGACTATGAAGATGTGGGTTTATTTCTGGGCTCTTTATTCTGTTCCATTGATCCATGTCTGTTTTTATGTCACTACCATACTGATTTGATTACTGTGGCTTTATAGTATAGTTTCTTATTAGGTAGCATGATTCCTCCAACTTTGTTCTTTCTTAGGATAACTATTGCTATTAGACTTTCTGTGGTTCCATATACATTTTTGAGACCATTTTAAATTAAATTCTATATTGGAGGTTTATTTCAGATATTGAAGGCAGTGTGGATACAAACTAAAATAAATTTTCCATCTGAGATTATTTTGGATCTCATGAGTAACACTAATTCACACTAGCAACTCACTTGCCAGGTTGTAGTTATAGTTTCTCAGGGGAGATTTATGGACAAGCAAAATTTCTCTGGCCTCTTGTATATTATGTTTTGTATATATATGTGTGTGTTTGTGTGTATGTATGTATGTATGTGTTTGTTTGGTTATCAAACTTTATCCTGCCCTTTGGGTGGGAGATAGACTCCTTTGGGAACGTAGAATTAGGCAGGGTTGTTGTATAGCTTGCCTGTTAAAGAAGAGTTTTAAGTTTTATTTTCTGTCCTCAGCCCCATAAGCAGTTACCAAACTAGGAACTTGAGTTCAGCAGAATGCTTTACAGAAAAAGATAAATTTGAGGTTATTTTAGCTCCCATTTTCTCAGCTTTAATTTTGTTTTGCCTTTGCAGATTTTTTGTTCTCAGTGCTGTGGTAGTATGTATTATTTTAAACCAAAAATTGTGTTTCCTATACTACCCAGCATAGTGTTTTCCTAAGACACCTTTACTTTGTAATTTTTTTCTCCAACAAAAGAATAAATGTTTCTTTCCTACTGAGGCACCTTATGAAAAAGTGGTTAGTGGCTGCCTGAACAGTTGAAAAATCCCTGGAAGACTGGCTTTATTCAGAATAGAACAACCTTAAGTCAAAGACAAAATTTCTGAATCCTAACCAAGACCTCATTTCTTCAGCTTAAAGAAGAAAAATAGCTCTGGGTGGTGTGGCTCAGTGGATTGAGGGCCAGGCTGTGAATTAAAGGGTCGTTAGTTTGATTCCCATCTAGAGCACAAGCCTGGGTTGTGGGCCAGGTTCCCAGTAGGGGGTGTGAGAGAGGTAATCACACACAGATGTTTCTTTTCTTTTCTTTCTCCCTCCCTTACCTCTCTAAAAATAAATAAGTAAAATCTTTTAAAAAAGAAAAGAAAAATACCAATGGTTAATTTGATCATTGATTCTGTAGGATAAAGAATTTTTTTAAACTCAACAAACCAATTAAGACTAAATCCAGAACAATCCACTTATGAGATCATCTTGGTATAAGAGGTTATCTTACACAGTGAAAATTTTCATAGAGTACCTACCAGTCTGCAGTAACTATTTGGGTTATAGAAATATTAATTCACTTAATACAAATTATAGATGTTCTGAGAGGTTGGAAAATGATAGTATGGACTTGCTTTCTTCTCAGTTAAGTCACTTCCATACTTAGTATTTTATATAGTATAGCCATAAATTGCTTCTCAGTCATAAGAGTAAGTACTAACAAAGCTTTGCACTTGCTATAATTTTGAGACTGAAGGAATTGGAAGTGGGGCAACCTGCCTTTTCCTCTCTAGATGCCTTACTAAATCTTGGGAACCTGACTGAATACAACAATCAACACTGCCATATTTCTATTTTTCCCATTTCTCTAAAGAATTGTCCAGCTCTGGGCAGTAAGTGAGTCCATAGCAATGAGCCAGTCAAAATAGATAGTTGATGAGCATTCAGAAATGAATTTAATATGAGTTTGTGATTAAGCTTATATGTGGTTATAAAATTTGTATCAGCAGAACTGTAAGTTACTAGATCTCACTACACTTTGTGCATTTTAGCGTTGATGAGTCCTTTACTTGTAGCCATGACATAGAGGGAGGTGTTTACATACTTGCTGCTTCTGATAATGTGTCCAGGAAAACTATCTGATGACCCATCTGGTTACTTTCTACTTAAAAATAATATCCTCACCTGAGAATATGTTTGTCAATTTAAGAGCAAGAGGGAGAGGAGAGGAGAGGAGAGGAGAGGAGAGAGAGAGAGAGAGAGAGAGAGAGAGAGAGAGAGAGAGAGAGAGAGAGAGAGAGAGAGAGAGAAAGAGAAGTAGAGACAGAGAGAGAGAAACATAGATAGGTTGCCTCCCCTATGTGTCCCAAAAAGCAATGAAACAGGCAAGCTTTTGGTGTACTGAAGGATGCTCCAACTAATAACAAGACTCCTTCCAAGTACATTTGCATTTTAATATGGGATGTTTCAAAGGCTTCATGATTTAAAAGCTAGCACCCAACAGTAGAGAATGAACTCAGCAGATGCTTTTGGCAGAAGGACTTTTCTGACTGTCGAATTTCCTCAATGTGATTTCTCAAAGTGGGAAGTCACTTATTCTGTGACTATAAGGACAGATAACCTTGATGAGTCCAATTTTTTGTTGTATAATCCTTTGACCTGGAGGAGAAAGAGTGTTTTCTTTCCTTTTTCCCCTCCTGCTGACATGGCATCTTAGTAATCAAAGGAGCAGAATCCAGTAGCAGGGATTTAGGACCAGGACAAGTCTGATGTGCTTAATATTTTTTAGAATCAAACAGTAATGTACCAGATCTGTCAAAGTTTGTGTTCTGTTATCTACCTTGAGCCATCATTGTATAAAATAGAACAAAAACAAAAAGGCCATATTTTCAGATCTTTGCACTTAGAATAGAGTTTATTAAACAGATCTTTAACCCCCATAAACAGGGTCTTCTAGATGCTTACAATTTGTAAAATCCTATAAATTTGTCTCTTTTCTTCTTCCTTAGCCTGACATACAAGTTAAGAAATGGTGTAAAAAGTCAATATGAAGAAATGGCATCATTTATCTATATTGGGGCAAAACCCACCAAAGTATCCCTTGCCAAAGATGTTATTTAATCTGTAACTACACATTAGGTATCTTTCCACTTTGACTTTAAATATTTGATTTAGAGGATTACAATACTACTCAGGTATCTAAAGTGTGATCTATTTGGCAATCCCTATTAAAAGAAATACTAACTTCTCTTCCTCAGGATATCAAGTTGAGATTTAAATCTGAGTTTAGGGGTAGGTGACTTGTATTAGTTACCTATTGATACGTAGCAAAATTCTCCAAAATCCAGTGGCGTAAAGCACATTTATTATGTCTCGGTCTGTTGGTCAGTCATCTGGGTATGGCTAACTGCGCACTCTACTTCAGGGTCTTCCAGGCTGCAATCAAGGTGCCAGCTGGGCTGTAGTCATCTTAAAACTCCACTGGGGAGAGATTTGCTTTTGAACCAAAGTGGTTCCTGGCAGGCGTCAGTTCCTTGTGGACTGCTGCACTAAAGGCTTTAATTCTTCACTGACGAACGCATTTCAAGAAGCAGTCTGACACTTTTCCCAGTTCAATGTTTAAAAAATATTCTTAATATACTGAAACTCCAAAGTCATACAGTGCTGATATTTCTCCAGGTGAAAAGTAAAGCTATGATTCGCTTTAATTTTGACAAATAGGACCCTGATTTTTTCATCTTTAGAATAATCGGTCATAAGGCAGAATGGAAGAGCTGAGGTATTATTGATTCATAAAGTGGTTAACAGAAAGCAGAACTGAAATACTAGTATTTATTCATTGAGCTCATTTCTTCCAGGAACACAAACTCTCTCTCCCACCTAGAGGCTTGTTGCATGTCCTAACAAATTCAGTGTTTCCATTTAACAAGTAGCTAAGAATTAATATTAGCATTTCAGGCTTGTTATTGAAATGGAACCTAAAATTGTTAAGACGGTCTTTTGGTTCTAAGTTGGGTTTAATAAATATTTACTCAAAGATAAATAATTGAATTAATATTGAATAATGTCGTATACTACCTTAAGAAATTTGGTTCCATAGAAGCCAGTCAGAAGATCTGGTCTCGTTAAAAAGATATCCAACAGAGTAAAAATTAAGGAGTATTGGGAAAATTGAGGGTTGAAACAAGCACTACTTAACGTGTAGTGAAAGTAATTTCTCCCTTCTTGGTGTTCTATTAGCACTCTTAATATTCCAATTAGTAGGCATTTCAAATACAAAATTTCTCTCTGCCATTACCAAGGTCGCTATTCAAGCTATTACCCTCCCTTGACTAGGCTGGAGAAATAGCCTCCTGAATAGCCTCTCTGCTTCTAATTTCTCTGCTTCCTAAAAAGTCCACAAGGACAAACACACCACTGTAGGGTGTGATGTCAATAGTGGGGAATGTTGTGTGTGTCGAGGGGAAGAGGTGGGTCAAGTGGTATATGGGAACGCTTTGTACTTTCTGCTCAATTTATTGCTATGAACCTAAAATGTGCTGAACAATTAAGTTTATTAATTTTTAAAAGGCCATAAGGATTCTTTCGAAACAGGTAATTTTTTCTCCTCTACTCAGAATCTTCCAACACTTCCCGCCCCTATCAAAGTAAAACAATATCCTTACCATGACTTACTGCCTTTATGTGCTCTGGTCCAGGTTACTTCCCTGACATCATTTTCACCTTGTCCCTTAAGTTTTGACAAATGCCTCCTTGTTGCTTCTCAAATGCACCAGTCAGTCTGCTACCTCGGAGTCGTTGCATATTCTGCTTTTTCTAGTGGAACTCTCTGCTTCCCAGTTTCTGCATACATTGGTCTCTTCAATCTGTGGAAGAGGGGTGCTTGCCATCCTGTCAAAGAGGCCCTTCCTCACCATCAAACCTTATAGAGCAAGCCACTCTCCTCCATTGCTCTCTAGCCTCTGAAACTGTTGATGTATCTGTGTGCCACAACATAAACCTTTTATTCTGACCATAAAACATTGAGTGGAGACTTCCAAAATGATTTCTGTCTATCATATTATATTATCACATTCAATTAATCAGTGGTGGCATATTAAATACATACTAGCTGTCTAGAAAGGATATGAAGTTGCTTAACTTTTAGGGTGCTTCAGGATGAAATGGATTTGTTGCTATTTTAATTGAATGTATGTTGTTATATGCATTAAATTGGGACTTCAAGGAACTATTGATATCACATATAGAAATCATACTGTCATTTAAATATTACCTGTCTTACACATAATATGAAAAAAGAAGTCTCTTTAGAGCAGGTCATCATCCCCAAACTCAAGAAATTACTGTAATGCTGGAGACCATAAAAGATTTCACAAAGTAAGGAACACTATGCCCCAGGAAGGAGGTGCTGAGGAAATCAGATCTCCACTGGGGGATGGCATCGTAACTTCGGTGCCATGGAGCATGATGGCAGTCAGCTGTAGCCTCTGACCACAGCTACAGACCACAAAAAAATAAAGTTTATACACGCATAAAATAACATATACAGATTACAAACAAAACCAATTTTATCGAACTATTGTTC
The DNA here is from genome assembly GCA_039655065.1 of Glossophaga mutica. Lineage (NCBI taxonomy): Eukaryota > Metazoa > Chordata > Mammalia > Chiroptera > Phyllostomidae > Glossophaga > Glossophaga mutica. Next base: position 123,863,959 of record CM077306.1, read on the forward strand.
TTTCTATGGTGTGCTTGGAGGTCCATGAACCCAAAGTACAGAATTTCTCCACACCTTGTAGCTAGAAGACTGTCAAATAAGGAACCTGTGCAACCGATTCAGTTACATGAGCCTCAGTTCCTCAGGCAACAAATGAGAAGGGCAATAGTGACTTATGGTAATCCCAAGGCACAGAGGTCAGGAGTAAATAAAACAACACCATAAAGAGGTTAGCACAGTGCATATAGTCTTTAAATACCTGAAATACGTTATTTTTTAAGGATTTTATGTATTCCCCCACTGCACTATGGTGACTGTGACAGAAGCGGCTCCCCAGAGGCGGGGAGGGGAAATTCTACTATCTACCAACATGCTTCTCAGTTTCAGTGAGAGGACAAATGTCTGTTTCTCTTACAAGTGCATGTCTCTATTCATGAGGTAATAATTATTAAATGTTTGCTTCACTAGCTCAGCCAGGAGCAGGCTGTTCAAGTTTTTATGTTCTTTAATGCCTTGCTGTCCTCCGAATGGATGACAATGTCTGCTCAGCACAAAATTATATTTATATTGGGTTGGCCAAAAAGTTTTAGTCTTTTTTGTACAATGGTTCTACTAGTGCTTAGTGTCTTTAACTTCATTTGAAATAATTTTGTTAGATTGTGTTGTGACAGCTGTCATATCAGCGTGCATTAAAAAATTATCAAAATTGGTGAATTTTTGTGCAGGCATATTAATATTAAAGATGGAAGAAAATATACAACATTTTCAGTGTATTATGCTTTATTATTTCAAGAAAGGTAAAATGCAATGGAAATGCAAAAAAAGATTTCTGCATGTGTGGAGATGGTGCTGTGACTAATTGAATGTGTTAAAAGTGTTTTGCAAAGTTTCTTGGTACTATTGACATTTTGGCCACATGATTCTTTGCTGTAAGGCTGTCTTAATCATTGAAAGACATTTAGTAGCACCTATGGCCTCTACCCACTAGAAGCCAATAATGGGAGATAGTTGAAATACTCAAAATATTCAAATCAATAAAGTTATTGGTAAAAATGAAAAATGTCTTATTTTATAAAACAAACCACATGGACATTTTTGGTCAAATATATGTATATATATATATATGGTCTTCTGAAAAACAAGGTTGAAAAAGAGACGTTTGTGGAGATAGAAACTCTGAATATTTCTATTAAAAATTTAAAGCAGGTTTAAATGAAATATCTCTGCAAACACCAATATGCTAATTATAAGAAGATAGAAAAAACAGTCCATGGGAACTCAAATGTCAGCCACCACCTGGAATAACCCACAACTCTTTGTAAGTCATTTCATTACCTGCAAAACAAGGACAGTATCTGATTCATGGCTTTGATGTAGTAAGTGAATGTACTAGCAGTTAAACTGACTAGAAAATTAACAGACACATGATGTCTTTTATAAATAAGAACAAACACAGTATATTTATGCCTTTTTCTATGATTTAACATTTGTATTTTTTTTAAAGAAGCAGGCCACATATTTGACATGAGTGTGTTCAATAACTAGAAGCTCCTTTCTTGGAAATCTCTCAGTCGTGGGCCAGACTATCCACTTAAATGAGAGGAAGTTGCCAACCTTGGACTGAGTCACTTAAAAAATGCAAACATGTCTATAGTGCTAACCAATGAAATTCTGTACTATTGAACGCTAAAGGTTTGTTTTATTTGGATAGATGACGCCAGCACTAGTTCATTCATCAATGAACAAACGTTTATAGAATTCCAAAATGGATGTTAAACCACTAAAAGAACAATATTACTTGGGGTATAATCAAATATGAGTGATTAAGAGGCTGCTTTTGCCTCCCTATCCTCCATTTCTCCCTTTTCAATTCTGATCGAGTTGAAAACTAAAACTCCTATATTAAACAAAATCAAAAGGGTCAATTGAATGGATCTTCTAGGGTTCTGAGAAATTAGGAGTTTCATGGAAATGATCATATATTAAGGGAAGAGAAAGAATTAGGAATACCAACTTTGTCCAAAAAATATAGGTCAGCTGCAGGCCAAAATTTTGTGGGGTACAGATCATAATTTTCTCTGCCCCATCCGTTTCCTTAAGGAGCCATTTCAGGGCTTTAGGAAGGGAAGATAGTAAAACTAAGTGAGCACACGATAGTTGCAACTTTTGGACTATAGCTGGTGGTAGCATGAGCAGAGGTAAAGGGAACCTTTATTATTCTTAGAATAACCGATTCAGCTGATCAGAGCTGGATAAATAGTCACATGTAGTAAAATAGAGGCAGAGGAGGGTATCGCATAGTAGAGATGGGGTAACATGTGATAGCACTTCAGCCACCAAAGTCAAGGGAGCTATAACTTTTGTGGGCACTTTTAAACAGGATGGGGAAATTTTTGAATAGTTAAGGTGAGAAGTGTAACCTGGCAATGCTGGTGTTACATGTTTGGAAGTGAAGCAGACAAATACATTTTAAAAATATGATTATTGATCTAATACTCTCTCAGACTGTTGAGCCACATCCAGACCCACTAAATGAGAAACTCTGTGAGTGGAGTCTGACGATCTGAGTTTGAATGTCTACATATGCTCTGAGAGCTACTCAGTCGATGGTGGGATGTTCGAGCTCGTTCAGCAGCTCTTGGTTTGGGGCAGTGGTTCTCAATCAAGGGAAGTTTTGCTCCCTCGGAGACACTGGCAATGTCTGAAAACACTTTTCTTGTCACAACTAGGGGTAGAAGTGCTGCTGACATCTATTGAGAAGAGTTCAGGGGTGCTGACAAACATTCTGCAACTCTTAGCACAGGCCCCCACGACAAAGAATTACCTGTCCTAAATGTCAGTAGTGCTGAGTTTGAGAAACCCTGGTCTAGAACAACAGTTTTCTACATGAATACGCATTGTAATCAAGTAGGAAGTCTTACAATTAATGCTGTTTGCATCTTTTTTTCAGATATTCAAATTTATTTGTTATAGGATTTAGGCTGGGAAACATGAGTTCGGAACTACTGGACTAAAAGCTTGGGTTTATTTATTTATTTTTTTAACATTCACCTAACATACTCTCTACAGCAGGTGTGTCAAACTCATTTTCACTGGGGGCCACATGAGCCTTGCGGTTGCCTTCAAAGGGCTGAAATAATTTTAGGACTGTATAAATGTAACTACTGCTTCACTGTTAAGGAGTTGAAATTACATTCAGCTATTTGAAGGCTGATGTGTTCCCCAATGAAAATGAGTTTGACACCCCTGCTCTACAAGTAATACAGAAGCTCTTAGGCTGGGGATTTCATGAGCCAGCATTGGTGTGAGGACTATATCTAGGAAAACCACTGTTAGAGATAGGTAAACTGGGTGCGGGGCAGAAAAGAACATCATGTTTAAATGTACTTGCTCAGGCCTTTGATGATTATGTAGGTTGGAACTGCTCTTCCATCGTTTCATGTTTATGATCTGAGTTTGTGCTATTAGCCTCATTCTTTTACTCCTAATATTCTCAAAACTTACAAGCTCTATCTATTATAAAGTCTGGATCTCACTTATTTAAAACACTGATCCTCCAAAGTATATTTGTGATATGTTTTGTTTCATTTTACCCCCTTTACCTAACATATGAGCTTTTAAAGACAAAGGTTGCTTTTACCTTTATTAATTCTCTTCTTGAGCTGAGAACTACACAGATATCAAAGGAAGGGCTTAGTAAAAAATTAATCTTAGCTTCTGAAATAGATGGTGACTATGGAGGAATTTAGCAGTATCTTTAGACTTCTGTAAGTCCAGCGGAGAAGGGTTCGGCTGGGGACAGGGGTGCATCTGGGTGTGAAATCCATTTCCATTGATTATTGGATTTGGGCCAGGAAATTACCCTCTCTGTGCCTTGATTTCTTTGTCTGCAATAGCTACACTTTAGAACTATTGAAATTATTAAATATGGTTAAACTTAGGGTACGTTTAGCACAGGGCTGAGAATATGGTTACCCCTTCATCAATAGTGGCTTATAATTATTATTATCAGATATTTCAGGAATTGTTTTTATATTTTTCAAATCCACCTCTAAGTAAAGCTTCTATTCCTATTAATCAGTTATTTCCAAATCATTTACTAGCCTTTAATTACTTAAACTATCCACACTAAATAAGTATATTTAAGCATTATGGAAATAAAGGCAAACCACTCAAATGAAAATAAGCAAATGCTGTTTATTCAAAACTTGGCATAGCGAGGGAGTCAGTCAGCCAGCATCACTTGGTTTCAGCAGAGACTCAAAGGCCAGCAGAGGAGTGTAAAAGCTGTATGAGGGCAAAAGAGGAAGCTTCAGGTATTCTCTGACTGGAGACTGTTGACATGAGGAAGCTGCAGGCAGGCTAACTAGAGGTGAGGCATTTTGTATGATTCACTAATGGAGTATATTTGGTTTTCTCTAGTTAGTTGGAAGTTGGGGGAAAAGTTAAGGAAGCTGTCAATGATTGACGAAGTACCGGCCATTGGGGTTGAATGCTACAGGGGGTGTGATTTAGCTTCTTGAACTGATTGCTGCATTTTGTAGGTTAGCTTTCCCTGCTGTTTGCTGCTGGTTGTGGGTAAGAGTTCTATTTTAGTATGTGGTCTGGGCACCTTCTGGTTGCATGTTCAGTCTTTCAGCATAAGGAGTGGGGATGCTTGTAACAAATAAGGCCAATCTGAAATAAAGGTGGTTTCATGTTTGGTTAGGTGATGCTAAAGCAGTTACCATAAAACCCATTTGCTAACGCTGAACATTCCTTTAACGTCAAGCTATCTGTTAAAATTCCAGCTCATTTACTTTGAGGCCATTATTTTGTTTGAACCCTAAACTCTATTTATGAGTATTTAATTTTCACAGCTTGTTGTTCAAATTAAAGGGCTATGGTGGCACCTACTTACATTACAGGTATACATTTACATGTTCCTCTCATGTTCACCCACTATGTCCTTCATTTTTATCTGCTCATTAATAATCATAATTTATATGGATAATGTAAACATTTAACAAAAATATATACTTAAGCTTTGAAGTGTTGCTTTCAATGTTTAATGTTTCTAAGTTGTAATCTATTCTTTTTTTTTTTAAGATTATATTTATTTATTTTTAGAAAGGGGAAGGGAGGGAGAAAGAGAGGGAGAGAAGCATCAATGTGTGGTTGCCTCTCATGCTCCTCTACTGGGGACCTGACCCACAACCCTGGCCTGTGTCCTGACTGGGAATTGAACCAGCAACCCTTTGGTTCTCAGGCTGGCCCTCAATCCACTGAGCTACACCAGCCAGGGCCTAATCTTTTCTTTCAAAGAAAAGTGTGGGAAATTCCTATATCACACCAGTCTGAGGATGCAAATGCCACAAAATAATAGCAATGAAACATTGTCATTTCCTTTATTTCAACTATCACAATCGAGGGGGGACTTTAGGAGTGCTAACATTCCCCCCAGATTAGTTCAGAAAGTCTCCAGGAGTTAACTTGAATCCAATGTATCGCTTCTGGCTGCCTCTAGGTTTCCATGTTCTCTCTGGGCTGCTCTCGCTGCTGGCTTTATGGGGTACCTTCCTCCTCTATTTTATCAAGGCTTCACACAGTAGGTTTGCCTTGTCCTCTCATTTCTTATAGAGATGTCAGACGTAAGAGCACTTAAAACTTTCACTGCAGATCCCTGTCCTTAGGACCCAGGAACCAGTCCCAGAGGACTTGGAAGGTAGGCCATCTATGAGGTTATGAAAAAATCCAGGAAAGGTTTGAAACACAGCTTATCTGAGTCTTGGCAGAATAGCTTATGATCCTCCCAAAGTGAGAGGATGGGGGGACTGCAAAGATGGGGGGCTTGCAAGGATGAGCTCATCTACCAGTCACCTCTCTACCTTCCCTTCCCTCTGGCCTCCTGGAAGCTGTCACGAGATAGTTTTTCATTGCCTCCTCACAGATTCTGATGAGGGATGGGACTTTCTGTCCTAACTCCTCCGAGTAGAGTTGCAGACTAAAACCTCTCAGCTGCAGTCCGAACTTGGCTCTAGGCTACGTTCTGTCCCACAACATGTGTTGCGGTCATCTCGCTACTTGTGTTTCAGTGTCATCCTTGTAGATGTGTGAGGACAAGGGAGTGTATACATTTGGCTAGACTTTTATGCAAGTGATAAACTGTCCTAACCAAAAAGTGTTCACCGCATCATTACTGACCAAAGTAGTCAGGCCCTGGCCTTGGCCTTGCGTTTTCTTGCATGTGCTTGGTAAATTGCAGCCCCAGGCCTGTGCTTAGAGCCTTGGCCACAGACCCACAGAGCTGCAGCTACACAGGGAACAGCCTCCCCTAGAGCCCTCCACAGCTCCTTTGTTTTGGTGCCACCTTCGAGGCTGAAAATATCTGGCTTTTCAGCATTTCCCTGTGAGCTGCAAATTGTTCATTCAGTTATGCTGGTTAGTGTGTCTTTTTCTTTCAGCTTCCAATTTCTTCAGGATTCTGGGGACTTTCTCATCACCAACTCTTCCTAGAATGGTGTGTTTATTGGCTAAAATAAATCCCTTCATCTCATAACACTTGTAGTAGGTCTACTGCCCTGCTGTAACCTTGATGGATAAAATAAGATTATTTAATGCTTAACATTGAAAATGTAAACTTCAATAAAGAGGAGTTTATTAATAAACAGGAAATCTTTTATCAAGCACTGCCTGGCTTATTTCACTTATCATGATGTTCTCCAGTTCCATCTGTGCTGTTTCAAAGGGTAGGAGCTCCTTCTTTCTTTCTGTTGCATAGAATTCCATTGTGTAAATGTACCATAATTTTCTGATCCATTCATTTACTGATGGGCACCTAGGTTGCTTCCAACACTTGGCTACTGTAAATTGTGCTGCTATGAACATAGGGAGGTAGGGAGGGCTGGGGTGGTGGGCTGGGGTGGGAGTAAAAGCCAGAAAACTGTACAAGAACAACAATGGAAATAAAAAGAAAAAAAAAGAAGGCACAGTCATTATAATTTGGAATGTATTTTGTTACATTAGTTCTGAGCAATTTTTTTCCCTTATTTTTCTTCCCCAAAGCTTAATAAATCCAATCCAAGTATCTGGATTGTGAGACAGCAACTTTGGTTGTAAGTCTTTATCTCTTATATCTCATTAAGTCTTTTCCTTACAGCTAATGATGTGACAATCCAGTAGCAATGTTTGATTTTACTTTTCTATAGCTATAAAATGTAGAGAACGAAACAGGCTTACTGCCCCAAAACAACTGAATAATGAAAATTGAGAGAAATCACTAGGGATCATTAGACTGTGTGGAACAACACTTTTGTTAAAGGAAAATTTCTACTGATGTAGGGACATGTGCTCTGAGCACAAGACACATATAATTTATATAGTAATTTTGAAATCCTTTCTGGTTTTATTATTTTTTCTTTTTTTAAAGTATTTTTTATTATGCTATTACAGTTTTCCTGATTTTCTCCACTTTATCCCCCCTCCACCCTGCCCCCCAAACCCTCCAGCATTCTGCACCCCCTTAGTTCATGTCCATGGGTTGTACATATAAGTTCTTTTAGTTCTTTGTCTTCTATACTATTTTTATCTCTCCTCATCTATTTTATGCCTACTAATTATGCTTCTTCTGCCCTGTACCTTTCCCCCCAATTCCTCCCTTTCCTTCCTCACTGAAATACCTACATGTGATCTCCATTTCTCTGGTTCTGTTCCTGTTCTAGTTGTTTGCTTAGTTTTTGTTTTCATTCTTTTTCTTTTCTTTTAGGTTCATTTGTTGATAGTTGTGAGTTTGTTGTCATTTTACTGTTCATATTTTTATCTTCTTTTTGTTAGACAAGTCCCTTTTTTAAAATATATTTTATTGATTATGCTATTACAGTTGTCCTATTTCCTCCCTCCATTCCCCTCCACCCTCCACATACCCTCTCACCCACATTCCCCCCCTTTAGTTCATGTCCATGTGTCATAAGTTCTTTAGCTTCTACATTTCCCACACTATTATTATTCTCCCCCGTCTATTTTCTAACCACCATCTATGCTACTTATTCTCTGTACCTTTTCCCCCTGTCTTCCCCTCCCACTCTCCTATTGCTAATCCTCCATGGGATCTCCATTTTTGTTATTCTGTTCCTGTTCTAGTTCTTTGCTTAGTTAGTTAGTTTGTTTTTTAGGTTTATTTGTTGATAGTTATGTTTGTTGTCATTTTACTGTTCAGATTTTTGATCTTCTTTTTCTTAGATAAATCCCTTTAACATTTCATATAGTAAGGGCTTGGTGATGATGAACTCCTTTAACTTGACCTTATCTGAGAAACACTTTATCTGCCCTTCCATTCTAAATGAAAGCTTTGCTGGATAGAGCAATCTTGGATGTAGGTCCTTGCCTTTCATGACATGGAATACTTCTTTCCAGCCCCTTCTTGCTTGTAAGGTCTCTTTTGAGAAATCAGCTGATAGTCTGATGGGCACTCTGTTGTAGGTAACTCTCTCCTCTTGTCTTATGGCTCTTAAGATTCTTTCCTTCATTTTCATCTTGGATAATGTAATTATGATGTGCCTTGGTGTGTTCCTCCTTGGTCCAACTTCTCTGGGACTCTCTGACCTTCCTGGACTTCCTGGAAGTCTGTTTCCTTTGCCAGATTGGGGAAGTTCTCCTTCATCATGTTTTCAAATAAGTTTTTAATTTCTTGCTCTTCCTCTTCTCCTTCTGGCATCCCTATGATTTGGATATTAGAATGTTTGAAGTTGTCATGGAGGTTTCTAAGCCTCTCCTCATTTTTTTTGAATTCTTGTTCCTTCATTCTGTTTTGGTCGAATGTTTCTTTCTTCCTTCTGGTCCATTCCACTGATTTGAATCCCAGTTTCCTTCCCATCACTATTGGTTCCCTGTACATTTTCCTTTATTTTACTTAGCGTAGCCTTCATTTTTTCATCTAATTTGTGACCAAATTCAACCAATTCTGTGAGCATCCTGATTCCCAGTGTTTTGAACGGTGCCTCTGATAGGTTGGCTATCTCTTTGTTGCTTAGTTGTATTTTTTCTGGAGCTTTGATCTGTTCTTTCGTTTGGGTCATTTTTCATTATTTTTGTCTTGACATACCTGTTACATAGTATGCCAGCTACTGCTTTGCTGTGACCAGTCTCTGCCTGGCTTCCCCACTCTGCCCCTCCTGCCAGTCTGGATGAATGTTTCTTCTTTAACTCCTTGGTTGTCGGACTTCCATACAGTTCAATATTCTATCGGTACCGGTTGTTTTTTGTTTCTCAATTGTTGTTGTCTTTATTTTGATTGTGTGAGGAGGCACATTATGTCTACCTATGCCTTCATCTTGGTGGGAAGTCCCCTTTCTGGTTTTATAATGCAGTAAAAGTGATATATTTTTCTTAAAACTACATTTTGCTTTAAATTTGTATTAATACAAATGCAAATTGAAAATAACCTTCACATATAATATTTCCTTTGTTTCCAAATGATTTCTGTGATTTATGTAAGGCAAATATTATTATTTTTAAATAAAAACCATCAAAGTTGGTAGTTTGAGTGATTGTATGTACAGTTTTATAAATCTTGAAAGTGGTAGCTTTTTGTTTGTAAAAATTTCACTCGCTAGAGACTCTTTCTGAGAATTAGGCTCTACTGTTGAGTTTAAAGAGAGGTACAGAATCTGAGTGAACAACAATTTCTTAATCCAATTAATTTCACACTGACTGGTGAAAGGGGAGAATAAAGACCCTGGTGGAGGAAAGGAGAAGATGACCTGAAGAGAGGTAATGCCGGAGGGTAACAACATACCATCCAAAGAAAATGTTTGCATTCTTCTGAGAAAGCCAATGTATTGTCGTAAGATTTCTAAGTGTATGGTAGGATTTTGCTGTTCCTCTCATTGCCATAGCTGAGCACTTGCCTAGAATTAATGAAGTAATAAATACTGCATCTTGAATAGATTTTCTAGTTTTTGATTTAGAGGTGATGTGAAGAAAACAAGAAATGAAACATTTTATGCGCGACCTCCTGAGGAGGCAGTAGAGAGCTGGATATGGGGATTCAGTCAGAACTGGGCATAATTGAGCCTCAGGACAGAACGTAGTGTCTTAGATGGCAAGAGATATACTAAGCTGCAACATATCCAAATTGGAGATGCAGATATTTCAGAATTAACATGCCAGAAATAAGGTCTACATAGAGGGAAGTAATTACTGGAGGATCTGGAAAAAAATCTCTTTTGTTCTTTTCAGTTTTTGTTTTATTTTTATAATTTCTTAAAAATTTTCAACTCTAAATGGGTGACTATCTGCTATCCAGATACAAATAGTCCAGTAGTAAATACACCTTCAAATATACATTAAAGGCAATTTTAGGGATCCCTTTATATTTGCCCCTTACTAGGCCCCAGGCATCTTTAAGATTTACTAAACCATACTCTGTTCTTTTATCTGGATGATTCTGATATGGAGTTAGCATGAGGACCAAGATCATAAATCCATTTACTTACGTCTGAATCTGCTACTTGAGAGATGGGAGGCATTAGCAACCACAGGTGTTTATGGAGCTCCCCCTACCTTTTCTTTGGAGTGCTAGGTTCTGGGGTAGGAGAGTGGGCACATCCTGTACAGTCCTTCTCTTCTTGAAACTGGCATTCTAGTGGTAGACAGCAAGATACTTACCTTTTTTAGTTTCCGTTTTCTTAACACTATATGTATATGATGCCTTGGAGACTAAATGGTTTATAAAAGTTTGAGAGGAGAAGTTAAAGGTTCTGTAAATCCATGTAAATGTCACAAAACAAGATAGCTCTCTGTATACAGTAATGGGGGCTCAATGAAAATTTACTGAATCCATTTAAAAAATTCCACATAAAAAAACATAAAAGGCCTTTATAACTAACTTTATAGGTCTCTGTAAAAGTAATGATTAAGATGATGGTGATAATAATAATAATAGTAATAATAATAAATATTTATCAGACTTTTTAGCTGCCAAGAACCCTCCACCCTCAAGGACATAAAAATCTATTATTCCTCATAATACCTAGTACAGTGCTGGCTATATAATTGTGGCAGATTTCTCCAAAAATGGCTCCACTAATATTCCTGTGTTCACATGTTATACAGAAATTTGACGCCTCTCCAAGAGTGTAGGCTGTTTCCATTCCTTCGGAAACAGGACAGGCCTTGGTGGAACCTCAATGAACAGAATGCAGCAGAAATGCTGTGACTTCTGCTCTAAGTGACAAATGTGCTTTCACCTCTGCTTTGGTGGCTCTCTTGCTGGGACACTTAGACTGAGATCTCAGCCTTCACATTGTGAGGCTACATGTACATGTTTTGGTTGACAGATCCAGCCAAGGTCACAGCTGACACTGCATTAACTGCCAGACATATGAAAGAGGGTCGTCAGAATGTTCTTGTGCTCAGCCTTGTAGCCACCGGGTGATGATGAGAGGACCAAGGGCGAGCTAACCCTGCACAAACTGCAGACTTCTGAACAAAACGAATGATGTTATCTTTTAAGCCACTAACGTTTTGGGCTTTTTTACCTACACGAGTTCATTTAATTCTCACAAGAATCATTTGTGGCAGACACTAACTAGTAGCTAATTAGTATTCTTTTTCTATACAAGGGGAAAGTGGGAACAATGAAATTAGGTAATTTGTCAAATGTCACACAATTAATAAATGGCAAATATAAGTGCCCAACAAGTCATATATTACTAAAGATGTTAAAAAAATAAAAGAATAGATGTGAACCATTTTCCCCAAAAATGTTGTCTCTATGTAACCTCACCCATCACCTGCATTTGCCCCTGCAGGCTCTGCAGAGACCCTGACCTCCGGCTTTTATTTTGCATTGTAGTTCTATTGTCCATGGAGGGATTCTGGCCCTGTTAGCAGAGTGGTGCCACACATGGTTTGGCCCACACTCACTTCCCAGTCATCCCTGATGTCCCATGTCGCCAACATGCTGCCCTGATCACTGTCTCTGTTCTGAGGACGGCATTTCTGGTAGCTCTGAAGGTACAGCCTGCTCTGTACCTGCCAAAGTTCTCCTGACAGTAGTGAGGTGTTGCTATTAACTGCCAAACAGTCCCCAACATTTACATCTATTTTACAGACATTGATCAATGTGTTGTATACCTATTAACTTGTCAATTTTCTGTGTTCTCTAATGGTCTGAACACAAAAGCTCCTTATCTTATAAGTCAGACTTAAGCTTCACTCCAGCCTCTTCTGCGTCATCATTATTTTGTAACTAAGTCCAATTAATATGCGTAAACATCCATACACATTTCAAGTAAGTTATTCATAAAAGAATAGCATTCCCTGGGACAAAAATTAGGATATAAGACCTGTTAAATGTGGAATAAATTTGAAGGACATGGAATGGAATATTGAAATGATAAAACATTTTATTTTATTTTTAAAAAGATTTTATTAATTCATTTTTGGAGAGAGGGGAAGGAAAGGAGAAAGAGAGGGAGAGAAACATTAATGTGTTGTTGCCTCTCGTGTGCCCCCTACTGGGGACCTGGCCTGCAACCCAGGCATGTGCCCTGACTGGGAATTGAACCAGTGACCCTTTGATTCGTAGGTTGGTACTCAATCCACTGAGCTACACTAGCCAGGGCATGATAAAACATTTTTAATACTGCATTATAATAGAAAAACAACAACAAAGACTTATCATAATGATACCCTTATAAAATAAATACTATGCAAATTAACATGTGCACTTATATTTTAAAACTGTCTGCAAATCTCTAAGAATTTAAGTCATATTAAAATGTTAACCTTCATTCTATAAAATGTTAACTTATAACACATTTCCTTCAGAAGGTTTCTTTTTTTTTTTTTGCAAAGTGAATATTTTCCACATTTTAAGAAAAAAGTGGGAAAGAGAAGTTTTACTTTGTGTAAACGGTAATAAATTGAACTGGATCTTATACTATTAATGTAATGCTGATGTCACTGAGTTTTTATCTGAAATTTCTCTGGTGTGTACAGAGCGAAAATGACCACATCCTTCAACACTGTTCCCATTCCCTCTGCAATGTGACTTTGCACTTTGTTGCATCAAGAGACAGAGTGTGCCCTTCCCTCTCTTGAGTCTGGACTGTCCCTGTGAGTTGGTTTGGCCAACAGAACACAGTAGGAGTGGCGGGGTGCTAGTTCACAGCCTATGACTCAAAAGTTGCACATTTCTGCTCACTCTAACTAAAATATATATCTATATATTTTCTAATATATTTCACTCATTGGAATGTGAATGAATGAAATATATTTTATAAGTTGTTATTCCTTCTGTCTCTGTGCAGTTTAAACTTAGGGGTATTGTCATTTGCTTTTTCTTCATCATCTGTTCATTTGACTGGGTAATACCTCCAGAGAACCAAAAGGAGAATTCTAATTACTTTTTGGTGGGTTATCAGTAGATCATTTGGAAATGATGACATTCATTTTGATTTAGTTGAAAGTATGAAAAAGGTGATGTCTGAGCTACATATATTGATGAATACTATCTCTTCATGTGCAACCCAAGACATAATGAAGTAGTAGACAGCACTGAAATGTCGGCCCCACAGTATAATATCTGTTAATCTGATTTCAAATGTCTGGCATTACATCTGATTTTCCGCCCAGTAGATCAGCCTTCAAAAGTCATGGGAAATTAAAAAAAAAATAAGTTATTTCTTCCTGGAAACAGGAAGGTAAGAGACTCATGATTTTAGACTGAAGCCCAAATAACAGAAAAAGAGTTTCTCAAACCAGAATTCTATCTGATCATTGGTTCAAATTATGCAAGTCTAATTCTTACTGGTTTTTAGGGACAGTAAGAAGACTTTTGTTACTAGTGCTTTAGTTGGAGGAAAAGAAAAAAATGAGAGGTCATGAAAGGCAATATACTCTACACCTCCTTCATTGCTCTTGGGCCACATTGTCCTTGTCTTGTTTGTTTACCCGGAAGTCCTTGGTGTCATAGTCCTTTTCTAGAGCAATCGTCAGCCACACACTTCAGCAATGTGGAGGGCTTGTTTTATTATCTCTCTGCAACACAATCTATAAAGAAGAAACCAATAAAATAGATGCTAATGGTGCTTACTCAGGGCTTCAGTGATGGCTCTTAGTCAGGTCTGAGCTTAGCAAATGTGAATCAATGGACCATTGAAAACAGATGCTACAATAGCTAAACCTGAAGCGGTCTTTTCTCAAACTCCTAAATTATTTATCACTTCTCCTAGTGTTTCTCTTTTCTCCCCTTGCCTCATGTTCTTTTTCTAACAATACAGTTTGTAAAGATTTCATGTTTCTTTATTTGAAAGCACTCACAAGACTTTACAGACATACTCACATAAAGCTTTTATTTAAAGGCAAAAGATGATGCAGCAAGAGAGAATTCAGGCAAGCATCATCAGTCCCAAGAGTTGGTCCGTCATCCCATGCAGATCTGCTTTGTCTCCTAGTTGAACCACCAAGAGATGCATTTTGGCTTGGAGAGACTTCAAGTTCCTAATGATGTTTTTATGTCCCTATGGTCAGTTAGTGAAGCTGTTGTCAGGTATAAAAAAATTAAATAAATAAACTGCCCTGGTGGTCACACCATAAAACAGCACATCATAAATTCCACTGCTCTTAGCTTGGCCAATGGTCACAGACGGACATCAAAGTTTTCCCAAAGCTAGATTTTTTTTTTCCTGCCAACTGTAATTGATGTATCCAATATACCCTTCATTTAAGCCTATGTTTAAAACCCCTTCTTTCTTCCACCACGGTATACTGTGTATATTTATTTTGTCTCTTCTTCTACCTCCCTATTCTTTGCTTTATTTATCTTTTCCTGTGTATAAACTAAGTTAATTGCTTGCTTCTTCTTTTCTTTCCTTGGACACCTACTAATCACTAGGAGATGCTTGGGCTACAGAAATAAATAAAAATATTTCTGTTCTTCATCAGTTCAGAGTGCAGTGTCCCTCTATCTCTGAGGGACATTGTCATTTATGAAAGACAACATACATTCAGAAGGTTGAGAACAGAAGGAAGTCAGAAAGCTTCAGGGTACAAAGAGCTTGTCCCAGGGGTAAACAGGTAGTGTTGTCCTTGTAGTTGTATTGGTAAGGTTTAGTCTTAGACCCATCCTACAAAAATAGTCTTTGTCTCAGACAGTGTGGCATAATACTTTTATTCATAAAAATACTGAAATATGAGTTTGACCTGAAAATACTTGGTGATAAAAATGTGTCCTTAATGAAGTGCATCATTATAGAGGTGAAGGAGACCATAAATCAGTGCTTATCTTACTCTTAACTTTTTGCAGCTATTTCAGACATCTCTTTAGAATAATCCAAGGTTTTTTATTATTTTTCACCCTAAAATCACTCAGGATAGCCACCCTTCAGCAAGGGTAATTGATTTATTCATTTTTCTGAAGTGGAGGAAGAATTAATTTGCTGGTTGTAGCCTGGAGGAAAAGCAGATGTTAAGTTGTTGACCTAATTCTCTGACTATTTTCAGCATAACAGTGGAGGATGAGGGTTAATTTTATATATATATATATATATATATATATATATATATATATATATTCACACGCACACAATCTCCTGGTTAAACTCATCAAAGAGAAAGTTCTCCTCTTAGTAATTTTGGGTAATAAACCCTTTAAATGAGTTTCAATAAAAATACATGGGTTCATTTTCCCTGTTTCTGTTCTCTTCCTGTATTCAGTTTGTTGTATAATTTTGATGCTTCTAAATCTCCAGTTTCTCTCATATCCCTTGTTTTGTTTTACACTCCCATTTCAACGGTATCAGTTCATTTATTCATCCTCTATTCGAAATTATGTCCTAGTATACTAACTAGCTTCTATGTTAGCAGTGTTTAACCTTTTCACTTTACCAGCAGAAATATAGTTCTAAAACATAGGTCGAAATATTCAAATCTCCTTCTGAATCACATTCCATGTCTCTTCAGTGCATAAATCAAATCAAAACCTCTAAAGATTCTGTCCCTAATCTATCTTTAATCCATTTGATGCACAGATAAATTTGAGTTTATCCCATGTGGCAGACACATTGGTGACTACCCCCAATGTTGTTGTTCACTGTCTCTCCAAGATTCCCTGGTTTTATCTTGTGCCCCTGCTCAGAGACTGTGGAGCTGGCTGCACACCACCTGCGTAGACAGGCAGAGCCATTACTGCTTCCCCAACCCTTCACATTCTTTCTTTATTAGTTGTTTTGGCATTTAAAACCTTTCATTATGGAAATGTTCAAATATACATAGTGAAAAAGAATAGTACAGTAAGGACTCATGCAAACCCATCTCACACATTCATCCCAGTTACCAGTGATAGCCAGATTTGCTTTAGTTGTATCCCCCATCCCTGCTTCCCCATCCCTACTGTTGGGATTATTTTCTGAGAGCATCTATCCATCAACTATTTGATTACCTTGAAGAGAAGTATGTATAAGATAGGCAGGATTTGTTCTTGATTTCTTTTTTGCTCCATCAGTTTTCGAAATAAGAAATTGATGTGCTAGAAAAATTTCAAGATGACCAACTTAGTTTTTTCAAGTTTGAAATCATGGATTTTATTTTACCATATTTGGTGGGTCTTAGTCCATTGCAGTAATTATTCCTTATGATATACAAGTTGTCCCCTATTGACCAGAGACACTCTTTTTAAAAATATTTATTTATTTTTTTAGAGAGGGGAAAGGATGGAGAAAGAGAGGGAGAGAAACATCAATGTGTGGTTGCTTCCTTCACAGCCTCTACTGGGGACCTGGCCTGCAACCCAGGCATGTGCCCTGACTGAGAATTGAACCAACGACCCTTTGATTCGCAGGCCAGCATGCAATCCACTAAGCCACACCAGCCAGGGCCAGAGACACTCTTTTAATTGGCTTTTTGTAAAAACAGCATAGTGTTTGATAAACCCTTTGCTTCTGGTATTACAATATGTAATCTATTTTCTACCCGAGCCAGATGTAGAGCCAACCATCATTCTGAGCAGCTGTGCTTGTTTTCTGTGGAAATGGAATTAGGAGCTCACTTCTGGATGAGGGGCACTGGTTGCTAATGTGCTGGGTGCCGGCGCTTTTCATTGATCAGGACAAATGAAGACATTTCTGAGAAGGGTTTACACTAATAGTTTGAATTTAAAATAAAAAATACAGATTTTTTAAATTAACTTTTAAAAATATTTTATGTCCACATATCTTTCTTGTATGTTAAATTTTGTTTCCATGTACCGTTAATATAATTACTGATTTCCCTCATCCAATAATGTATATGAAATACTTTCATAATAATGATATCAATGCTATTACTGAAAATACTAGTGTTATTACTGAATGCTGTTTTATACTTCTTTGCAATTTTTTGTCCTTAAAGTATAATCTGTTAGAGACCATTCAAATGAATTGTTTTAAAGTTTATGAAAATAGATATCTTCTATGTGGTTAAGCTACCAATCCATCATCTATCTATCATCTCTCATCTATCATCCATCATCCATCTATCTAAATATCTGTTCATAAGATGCACGCATGCCTGTGCACACACACACTGTGTTGATCTGTGAACTCATCTCAATGTGGCAGCGCTGTGCTCAGTCAGTTGATTGACATAAACACCTCATATACTTTTTGAATATTGACCCAAAATCACTTAGGAACATGAATGGCTTGGTCAAATTGGAGGTGGAGGGTCTTAATATCTGTAGATGAGCAGTGTGGAAAAGGCAGCTGATGCTAAAAATTTCAATTTAGGAAAGGATGGATAGTCAGCTGAGGTTGGAATATTTTTATGTAAATTCAATTTCGATGCATTTTTCAAATCATACTTTGTGGAAGGAAGTCTATTTGTCTCTCAATTATCTTTTAATTTTAATATTTTTCTACAGTCAAAACATTAACTCCACTTTATTCTTTGATGATCTTTACTGGCTTCTTTGTACAACCATTATCTTAATTTGGTGAAATTTACCTATACTTCGCAAGTGCACATATATAGCCCAGTAACTTTTTTCTGGTATATATGAAGGAAGGGGTATGACCATGGTTCTAGTAATTATGATGAGATCCTGAAACCCCAAGTAAATGGTTAAATTTCTTCTCATTTAATAACCATTAGCCCTGGCTGGTGTAGCTCAGTGGGTTGAGTGTGGGCTGTGAACCAAAGGGTCACCAGTTTGATTCCCAGTCAGATCACATGCCTGGGTTGTGGGCTGGGTCCCCAGTAGGGGTCACATGAGAGGCAACCACACACTGATGTTTCTCTTCCTCTCCTCCCTCCCTTCCCCTCTATCTAAAAATAATTAAATAAAACCTTTATAAAGAGATTTCATAACCATTAGTTACTCCTTAGTTATGAAGCACTTCATAGGAACAAGTATAAAATATTCCCAGCTGTTCTCACTGCTTCTCTGCCTCACACCTTGAATGTTCATGTTGGTTTAGACACAAATACCCCGAAGAGCAGCGCTCAATCCCTAGGAAGAGAAGGCGGTTGTAACGAGGTGACAAACTCTGCTGTCCATCATCACTGCTGTTCTCATCCTAAGTGAACAGCACAGGGTGTGCTCGGGTGGGGACACACGTATTTGAACATGATAAAGGGCTGACACCGGAATAATACAAATGGTCACAATCTGGGCACAACGGAACTATACATCTAGTTCCACAAATAAAATTCTTATTGGTAAAAACATCTAAGAATTCAAATAAGTTCCAATGAATTTTAGAGGACATTCTAACATTTCCTAGGACTCTCAGGGAAAGAGCAAAGTGCTATTTTCAGTGAAAATAAAGAAAAGGCAGAGAGAATTGGCTTCAATAAATACCTTGGAACAGTCTGAGATGAGAATTTACTCTGGGTCTTTTCATAAATTAAAATGACATTAGGGACAGTTTTTAAACTGGAAAAGTTAGCTTTAGTTTTTCACAAAGAAGTTCTTATATAACTCTAGCACACAGCTGTGTAATTAACTATAGTTTGTATATGCAAAATCAGCTCTGCCCTTCTACTTTATTACTGGAAAATGAGATTGCTAATTGGACTAGAAATCTTTAGAAGGGAAAAAAACGGAATAGAAATTGAGAGGCTGGGGATGTGTATAGAAAGGAGTAGCGAGAGAAGATGTTAAGACATAAAGGGGACATAGAGGTTACTGCTACAGTAACACCTTTTTTTTTAGTCTCCTCAAAATTGCCTCCTGAAACCAAATCCAACCAGGGTTAGACAGAGAAATTTTTTTTTAAAGAAAGAAAAGAGAACACACACATGCACAGCACAGAGAAAAACACGTTGCATGAATAAACTCGTCAGTATAGGTGGATAAGAAGTGAGGTCCACAAACCCAATGACATAGGCAAATGAGGCCAAATGACCACAAGCAAAACCAGAATAAGCCCAGCTAACAAATGTGCAGGTAAAGAGAGAATTAGAGAAGTCTCCATTTGGACACCCTAAGAAGCAATAGATCTTGGTAACAATTACCAGTAATTAAACCGTTAGCATCAAGTTTGGTCAGGAAACTAAGTACAGTAAACTGGCTGCCTACACTTCAGTCCCACTTTCACGTTAGCCTCAAAGTCATAATACCTAATTATTCTGTGCTATTTGAAGCACATGGTACCTTCTACAGAAAACAATCATGTCAAATGTGGAACCTGAATCTAAGCAGTTTCCAGAGATAGTATACATTCTTGGGATACGTGAGGGTAGGAGAACAAGTTGAACGATGTGACAAGAAAGAAAACAGCTACAGAATATGGGACATTGTACACGATCACTGATACTTTGCTATAATAAATCAGTGTGAAGGAAAAAAGAGGTTTTTTTTTTTTATCATTGTTCTATTCTAGTTCTCCCAATTTTCCCACATTGCTCTCCCTGCCCAAATTTATAGATTTATAGGCTAATGAAAATTTTGGACTTTGTTTTAATATATATTTGACAAATAAACTGTAAAAATATATTTATGAGATGACAGGGGAAATGTGGTCTGGACTGGGTATTAGGTGCCCTCAAAAGATTCTTGTTCATTGGATTCATTGTGATAGTGGTATTGTGATTATGTAAGAAATTGTCCACTTTTAAGTTATGATTACTGATACCTAAACAATGTAAGCAAGTTACCATCCAGGTATAACTTAACTATAAATCTAATTCCACACACCAAAAAAAATCCTATTGGTAAACATATTTCCTGATAATTTGAGTAATTATAGGTATGTTTTAGAAATGTGTGCAGAAATGACATAGTGTCCAAAATTTTATTGAACACTATGTCATTTTATTTTATGATGGGAAAATGAGGAAAGGCTTGAAGGAATGTAAGTGAAGCAGTGTCGGCAAAAATTTGATAGGTTTCAAATCCGGAGGATGTATCTTGCACTAGTTTCCCTCAATTTGTTCATGTTTGAACATTTTATAATTAAAAGTATTAGAAATATAATGATAAATTGCAGTTATTTTATTCACCAAATATTTTGTAGGCATCTTTTGGGGGCCAGGCCTGGGGAGTCAGTGCTTATTATTCAGACCTGGGTTGTGCAGGCATGGACCTTACTTTGTACTTTATGAGAAGGATCAAAACCAAGTTGATAAAATACTGTAAAAAGCTATGTGCCATGAAGGAATTAAACAGGATGCTGAAGTATAGAATAATGGGAGGACTATCAAAACTTTGCGGGAATGTGGGGCCAGACCAGCACCTTCAGAGGACATTAGGCTGAGACTGGAAATGCCTAGTTATTTTTTTTAAATGGGATAAAGAGTTTTCTAGGCAGAGAGAATGACATTTATTTTATTTTTAATTTTTTTCAGTTACAGTTTACATTCTATACAATTTTGCACTAGTTTTGGGTACACAGCACACTGGTTAGACAATTACATATTTTACAAACCATTCCCCCTGATATTTCAAGTACCACTTGGTACAATACAAAGTTATTACTATGTACTTCAATATTATGCACTTTATTCCCTATGTTGTATTTATGTCCCAATGACTGCTTTGTAACTACCAATCTATACTTCTCAATCCCTTCACCTTTTTCACCCAGTCCCCCAATCCTACTATCCTCTGGCAACCAACAGTCCGTTCTCTGTATCTAAGAGTCTGTTTCTGGAGAACAACATATATATAGTCTGTGTCAGGGAAGAGTTTGGTTGGGTGAACAATTGAAAGGCTCCCACTGGTTTGAGAGCTTGGTAATGACCCAGATGAGGTGAAAAAGGAAAAGGAAGGGGTTTCCGTAGACCCCACAGGCCTCAGAAAAGGGCACATTTATATTTTAGTGAATGTGCAGCAGGAAGTCCCAGAAGGGTCTTCAGAAAATGTCATTCTCCTTTTTATAACACTTTAAAATTACCATAACTGGTGCATATAAAATAGTTTGGAAGATATAACGTATTTACTTATTTCTTTGATCACACAGTAAGTGCTGGGTTAGTGTTCTGTGGGGATACAAGATTCTACCTGCTTGTTTTTCCTTGCTAGTAATTTCAGAACAAGAATAAGAAAAAAACAGAAAAATCATTTAAAATGAATTGCTTTCCAAATTCAGATGAATGTTTAAGCTTTTAACAAGTCTGTTTTCAATACAGGAATAGCACTAACTAGAATGAAAAAAGAAATAGTTTGATATTTGAACAATTTCTACTGTACTTTCCCCCAGATATAGAGTTATAGCTGGTTACAGCAAAGTTCTCCTGAATTGCAAATGAATGATTTTTTTAAAAAAAAATGGGTTATAAAATACATGAAAACTCTGGTGTAGTTAGGAGAAATGAAAACAAAAAGAAAAAACAAAGAAGTTGTTTCTGATCTTTTTATTATGCAGACATAGGTATGGATGATTACTTTCATTATAGTCTGTGCTAAATGACACTGGGAGTAATGTGGCTACCTATGCCTTTTTGTAATCAAAGTTTTTTATTTGCATTGCTTTTAGTTCTTCACTTTCTATGTTTAAAGTATTTTGAGATTCACATTCCGAATATAGCCAAGGGAGCCAGATTTGCCTAGTGAGATAGCCGGTTTAGACAGATGTGACTTATTTCTGACATACGCTGTACAAGCAATTGTGTTAGGATGACATCCATCAGAGATAATGGCAAACTAAAAATGGCACTATCATATTTCATTCTGATAATCATAAAAGCATACACAGAAAGCCTAATATTTAAGCCCATAGTGGGGGAAAGCCCTTCAATTGGTTTTCATAGCATAGATGTATTTAAACAAAGTAACAGAAACGGGGCATTGCTCAAAACTAAGCTAGTCATATTGTCTATAATTTCATTTTTGTGAGTTGAAATTAATTTCTAGTAAACATCTGTTTCTAGTTCCTGGATCAACATAACTACCATTATCATTTATGAAAATGTGTTTCCTAAAGACCTAACATTGCATACAATGCCTGATACACTGCCAGTTATTGAGTCAGTTCTGTAAATTTTCAATCTGCATGGACAGGCGCCTACCCAAGCCAACAGAAATTACTTTGGCAATTAGTTCTGTTAAGAAATTACCTTAGCAATTAATTCTGTTGAGAAGCTTTGGTTGTTTTCTCCTGAGGGGTAAAGAAAGCATTACCTGGAAATGTCCTTGGTATGAGTCAGGGGAAGATTTTCCAATTTAGAGAAACAAGGCGGAAAGTTTGTGTCTATCTGCCACAAGACTGCCCAGTACCTTGGATATAATGTTCCTCCATTATTGACACTTTCTTTCTCATCACTTTAGAAATCATGCTGTAACAGTATAACAATCACTGTTCAAGATTGGTTTCAAAAATGGGAACATTTGAACAAAACCAAGGAGAATGTGTTAGAGTGAGATCCAGAGATATTGGGGAGAGTGTTCTAAGCAGAGAGGAGTCATTCTATTCTTACACAGTGAAAGGTACCCGTTAAGAACAGTGAGTGGCAGGGCAGGGTGGAGGTAGTGGGGGTAGGCTAGAGCAGAGTGAACATTAGAGGGGAGAATCGAAGATGAGGTTGGAGAGCAATGGTGAGTCAGGTAGGACATTATAAATAGTGGTGAGCATCCTAGCTCTTTCTCTCAGAGGAATAGGAAGCCATGAGAGGATTATGAACAGAAGGACATGATCAGACTTAGGTTTTAAAAACTCTGACTTTAGTACTGAGAACAGACTTCAGGGATAAGGGTGGAAACAGCAGACTGGTAAACAAGACCATAATGACATAGTTGAGAGGTGTGAATTGGCTATATAGCTGGGAAGTTGAGAAGTGAACAGACTGTGGAAGGATTTAGCAGCACACCTTATGGTATCCTTGTGGACAAACCGAATAGATATGGCTGGAATGGTGGGTAGAATGATGTGATTTATAGTAAGTGTTGCTAAATAAATGACTGTCACCCTGATTGAATGGCACTTAGCTCAAGGTTCTGACTTTTGACCTTGTCTCTAATTACTGTTCTCTTCTTGCTTAGATATAGTGTTGTAGTTAGAAATTTATTTTAACTAAATGCTTAGGTTATAATTTAAATAATAATAGGTATTATAATTGTAGGACTATTATTGTGATTTAAATAGAGGTAATATATATTACCATATATTATTATATTGTAAAAATATATTTATAGTATTTTTTGCTATAAGTAAAATAGCTTACTGTTTAATTTTTCAATATTAGGGTAGTGTAATGAACAAGTAATAAGGGATTTAATGATAAAATATATGAGTATGAGCTTAAAACTGTCATTAAGAATAGAATATGAATTGTTTTTACTCTTTGAAAGGCAGTCTGTGCCCAAATTAAAACATTAAAGTGGTGTCAGAAAAGAAGTAAGACACAGGCCATTAATTGCAGGTAATTAAAATCAAACAATTTACATAAGCATTTGTCATCGAGTCTATTATATTAGAGAGGCAGTTTTAACTCAATTAGCATAGCCAGAGGCTTGGAATGATGCCTCTACAGTAAGCAAGATCATTCTGAAGAAAGATGGTTGGCACTTAGATTATGTCTCTGTACTAGGGAGTCATGTGTTAAAGGTTAGGGATGGGGAGAAGGTAAGTTTATTTCTAGTGAAATAACATTTTATGGCTTTATCATCATTTCTACTTTCTCTGAGGAAGAAATTGTGTTTATCAGCTAGGCATCAGAAAATTCTGGGAAACAATTGATCTGTATCTACATAGAAGTTTGTAGAATTATCAGCCCTGACCAATAGAAGAATTGAATGGACAGAGGAAGGGCTTTTCAAATTCCCTTGATGCCTGCATACACATCACAGGAGAGCAAGAGGCTAGGGCCATGACAGGAGTCAGCAAAGGTGAACTTGATAAAATTATACATTAGGAGTGAAGAACAAAAGATGCATACATACCAGGGACTTGTTTGCTTTTGCATACTACAGCAGCTCAGAATTGTATCCATTTTCTAGGATAGTCTCAATTATGACTAAATGGGATCTTCCTGTTAGAACTTTACAGCCCTTTTCCCCTATGAAATATGAATTTATGAAACAAAAATCTATTGCGTGCATAGTAGTCAGAGTTCTCTAGAGAAACAGAACCTGGAGGATGTATTTGTACATGAAAAGATTTATTTTAAGGAATGGGGTCATGAAATCATGGAGGGTTGATAAATCCCAAATATTCAGGGTAGCACAGCAGGCTGAAGACCCAGGAAGAGCTGCAGTCTGAGTCCAAAGACTGACTAGACTGCTGGAATTCCTTCTTGCTCAGGGAGGTCAGGTTTTGTTCTAGTATGACCTTCAACTGATTGGATGAGGCCCACCCACATAGGAAGAGTCATCTGCTTTACCGACAGTCTACTGATTCAAATGTTAATATCCAAAATATCTTCACAGAAACATTCAGAAAAATGTCTGACCAAATATCTGGGCACTGTGACCTAGCCATGTTAACACATAAAATTAATCATCGCAGTGAGACTGTATTAAACATGGTCAGTCCTGCTCGTATTACCCCTTGGTGAAAATCAACATTTCCAGCCGTAGTATAGGAAGAGGCAAAGTGTAGTGACTCAGGTACAGAGTAAGAGCTGGGGTCTCTTTGGGGCAAAGGGGTATTTTTTGACAAAAAAACAAATTTAGATAGAAACAATGTCTTGCCGAAAAGCTGAATTATGATATTACATTTGGCATTTCATTGTTTCTGATATGGTCTTGTTGACACAGAGGAGAGTACAAATCCTGATATCCCTGTTTCAGACATCCCTTCAACTCTGTTAGATTCCTCAGCACTCAAGACCCCCGACCTTTGACCTCACCTTGCCTTTAGCTCCCTTCCCCCAAATTTAGAGAGATCCTAGGAAGCCGGGTGGGCTCAGATGCATTCTTTGTTTATAATCTTCTCATGTGCTTCTGATGCTTGTTAGTTTGTAAATCAATCTAAATGGTACCCTCAAGTGTCATTTCATCTGTTCTTCAAGGCTAGTTACAGACTTTTGAGAACATTGACCACAGTTCTCAGTTTTTGGAGTGAATATTATGGTTATTGTTTACAAAAAAAGAAAAATATGTAAGATGTGCTATGATTCTTAACAATGATATAATATCTTTATGAAATATACATAAAAGCCTTGAAGTCTCCATGAAAATGAATAGTGAATTAACAGAATTGTATTTCTTGTTGGCCTTCAGTACATGCAGATTAGTTTTCTAAGGAAACAAATGTTTGAAGAATTGGCCATATAATTCTCAAATCTAATCCTCCCTTATCCTTATAACTAACCCCCTGAAACCTCCGTAAAATATAAGGATATGGTCAGTCTTATATCTTATTTGCTTTTTTGTTTTTTAATTGAACTTTAGACAACCAACTATCCTTTTTTTTTTTTTTTTTTTTCTGAGCAAGTAACTAGGAGAGATACCTATCTTATGTTGGGTATACATTTGGGCTTAGATGCTTGGTAATTATTTTGCAATTAGTCAAGGCACAAACTGAAATAGGTGTTATTTCAAAATAATTTGTAGCTTGGAGGAAAGTGTTAAATAGGCAATTAAGCCACACATAATTGTATTAAAGGACAGATCTTATTTATTTTACTAGTGTCTTCACATATCTAAACTGAATATGTGAATCCCTTTCTTACTACCTATAAAATCCTAAGTAATTGTAGTTTCATCCCTAATAAACCTGTTTGAAAAGTTCAGTCTATTCTTTCTTTCCTGAGGGGCAAGTAATTTTTATTACCAAAACAATCTAATCAAGAAAATATATACTCTTGGAATAGATTATACTGAATTCAATTTATTATTATGTTTTTACCAAGTAAAAGAGATAGAGATTGATTGATTTGAAAGCTGGGTTCAGTATAATTTCTCTTTAAATCAGTTTCTAACTATGAAATTGTAACTATTTTACCATAGTTAGAATGTGATCATTTCAGGTTTAGCAAAAACTCACAGTAGTTTAAGAAATAATTACAGTGTAAACCTAATTCTCCCATACAGGACATATTGAAAAATATAATATATAGAAAATCCTTCACAACCCTCAAACTTACTACCTTAGGAGCTGAGGAAGAGGTTGAGAAAAGATTAAATCTAGTTTGCATTATCTCCCTTGTCTTCCATTTTCATGAGTGGGTCCAGGGCCAGGGCTACAGTTAGCCAGAAGACAATCCTGTAATTCCTAATCGTTGTGTGTGGAAATTCACCACAATATTACCCTGTCAAACAATGACAGTAGCAACAAAAACATTGTTTTGTGATAGGTTATCTCAGATACAAATGTTTCACCATGATTTATATATTTTTGGATAAGGTTACAGAAATTTGTCTCACAGCAAATTATACTTTCTGTAGAGGTTGAATTTAAAGCTATTTTCATTTACTATTTAGAGAATTTGAAAGACTAGGGCACAGGACTAGTAAAATTTAATAGAGATGGAAGAACAGGGGGAAATGGCTCTGGGAACTCTTAGGGAGCCAGAGCTGCCTGTTGTGACTGCCAGGATGGTAATCCGAGGGCAGGCACTGGTGGGGAGGGAGATGCAGAGAGAAGCGGTGAGAACTACCTCTGCAGAGACAGCCAGAGTGTGGTTCAGACTAGTATAATCTAGGGACTTGTTAGAGGAATGATACTAGTCATCCCATCCTTACTGGATCAAAAGATTTACTAAATTCTAATTTGTGTTTTAACAAAATCCTAAATTCATAGGAACATTGTCTGAGAAGTGCTGATGATGATTTGGTCCAGAGCTAGCCTTGTTCTTTAGGGTTTGAGTAATGAGTTTTGACTTTTCATCACTTGCAAAGACCAATATATGGGGATGCTTTTGATGGGTTGGCTGACCATGATGCACAAACAAGTGCCATGAGCATCCGGCACAGGAATTACAGATTTGCTAGCAGTGTGTGCTGAACAGCTTTAGTTAAACATTTTTTCCCAGTCATTCTTACTAGCAAGAGAGGCTATGGGAATGATAAAGACATGGGTTCTTGAATTACATAGTTCTAAGCCAAGTCCTTTACAACTTGAGTAAGGTATACAGACATTGAACTTTGACTTCCTGTTCTATAATTTTGGGAGTATAATGCCTATTTTCTAGGATTATGTATGGATTAAATTAGATAAATTGTGAAATTCCTTGGTATAAATCCCAAAACATGTTTAGGTTTCCTCTATAACTGTGTGTGTATCCTACATAGTTACATATATTTGCATTACATATATGTGTGTTACATAATAATGCAAATATACTTATATGTAATATAAATACATATATAATGCAAATATATGCTGCAAATTATATAATA
Source organism: Glossophaga mutica (assembly GCA_039655065.1). Classification (NCBI taxonomy): domain Eukaryota; kingdom Metazoa; phylum Chordata; class Mammalia; order Chiroptera; family Phyllostomidae; genus Glossophaga; species Glossophaga mutica. The sequence goes on from CM077306.1 coordinate 123,891,680, forward strand.
CACATTTTACATATTTTAGACATATGGGTATATATAAATGTCCTATATATATATCCTCTAGAATTGAGATACATAAATGTATATATGTGCATATATACATATATGAGGTCAGTCCGGAAAAAGTAAAACCATTCTTAATATATTGAGATAAGTTTGCGTGACATCAATGTAACTTGGAAGCCAAGGAGAGTGGACTGGAATGCACGTGGGTGAACAATGACAACTTACTTCACTGTACTAGTCAGTGGGGGCAGTAGAGGCCACCGAGTGAGCATGTATACTGTGTGGCCATTGCATTCAAATAGAATGACCAAGTAGAGCAACGGGTCTGCATCAAATTTTGCATTAATCTTGAACATTCCTCTGCGGAAACTATTCAGATGATTGAGAAGGCCACAACTGTGGGCAACTGGTGATTGACAGCTTCATCAGGATGCCTGCTCATGCATCACACCTTGTGTAGAATTTTTTGGCAAAACATCAAATCACACAGGTGACTCAGCCCCCTAGAGCCCAGATTTGGTGTCCTGCAACTTCTGGCTTTTCCCAGAGCCAAAATCACGTTAGAAAAGGAAGAGATTTCAGATAGTCAATAAGATTCGTGAAAATATGACAGGGCAGCTGATGTGAGGACCCAAGGTGCCTACTTTGAATGAGACTGAGGCATTATGGTGCTATGTACAATGTTTCTTGTATCTTATATCTTCTTCAATAAATGACTCTATTTTTCATAGTATGTGGCTGGATACATTCCAGACAGACTATCCTGTATAGCATATTTATATATACTATACATAGTGTGTGTGTGTGTGTGTGTGTGTGTATTATACTATACATAGTATACACACTACATATTATACATATCCTGTATAGTTATATTTCATTTATGCATATGTGCATATATGTTTATGCATACACACATATGTGTGTGTTTGTGCATAAATCTCCAGGGCCAATACCTTTTGACCTATTTATTTAATATGTCTCCTCCATTCTATAGAATCACATCCTTTTATGCCAATCCTACATTATTTTAGAAGTTCAACCAAAAGGGCAAATTTCCTCTAAGACTCCTTTCTTAACCTTGTGATATTGTTATATACACTGACCTCCTAATATTTTTTCTTGGCCTTATATTGATAATTATATTGCTTTTTATTGGTCTGTATGGTGAAGCCTATTCCCCAAATACTACAGACTAGAGAGTAGGATGTACTGCCATCTTAAAGCTTTGTGGCATCACACAAGACTTTCTTCATTCTCTATGTTTTCCTGGGTCAGGGTTTTAGGTAGGGCTACCCTTAAGGATCTTTTTATTTAGTTAATGGTTTGGACTGCATGGGAACATCTAGCATGGCTTCTGTGTGGCTGCATTTTATTCCATGGGTGGCCTAAAACGATTAGGTCCTAGAAGGCCTCTCTCATGTCTGGAAGCTTGGTGCTATCAACCAGACACCTCATTTCTCTTGCATACAGTCTCTTTCCTACTGTTTTCCCATCCAGCAGGGATGGTCCATACATCCTCTCTCTGTCAGGATAGTTTTGATATGCTAGTTTTGATAGTCAGGATACTTTTTCCATTTTTTTAATTGCATGGTTCCTAGCTTTAACAAGCTCGGCTTCTAAAATGAAAAGGCAAAGAACAGCTGGGTCTTTTAATATCTAGGACTGAAACTGAATGTCACTGTCTCATATTTTATTGGTAAAGTCACGTCAGTAGAAAGGTAAGGGAACTCCTACAGGGTATGAATACTGGAAGGTACGGTTCCTGTGGATTACAAATGCAACACACTGCACAAATATCTTAATGGCATAATAGATGTTTAGTCAGTGCTTTTGGACATGAAGAAAATTTACATAAGGAAATGTGAACCAAAACAGGAAGAAGGAAATTACAGAAAACCTGGATCATTTAGCTGAAATTATTACAACACATCTTCATGAGTTGTATTGAGGGAAATATTAATTGTTACATAGCCTATTGGAGTTCCATACTATTGTGGCTAGTTTATAGAAACATACAACTCGTCTTTCATCTCAAAGTGTCTTAGACTCATTATTGAATGGATGTTTTTCCTAAATGTAGTCCGTATTTCTGTAGTAATACGTAGTGCTGTAAAATTGTCTTTTAAAGAAAGTGTGTTGGAGGAAATTAGTGGTCAAATAAGTGTTAAACATTGTGTTATATTTATTCCACATCAGCATATTTTAAAAAGGCAATTACATCAGTAAAGAGAACCTATTAACCTTTTTTTAACCTAGCATTCCCAAGACATTTTCCCCATAGAACAAAATAGCATCCTAAAGAAAATACTTTGGGAAATGCTAGAATACACAGTTCCAGCATTGATTTAGTTGATACTAAAATCAACTTGAGAAGTAAATTTTCAACCAAGAGCTCTCTATTTATACAAACTCTAGGAGTATAGGAATTATATTTTTTCCTTCTTACTAGCTAGAGAAATTTTGTGACATGCTTTAGTGTAATTCTTCCCATTTTATGCCTTTCCTTTTTTTTTTATTCTTACAGAAATTCTTATTTTTTAATTTTACTTTCCTGAGGAGAGGCCAAAGTAGATGAAAAATTTGCTCCAAATTCTCCTTCTTTGAGGGGTCAACAAATGGCCCCATTTCTTGCTGTGCTCACCTGTTCCTCCATATCCCGCAGCGATTCCTCAACAGGGAATTTCCTCTTGGCTCCCAGCACTTGGCTATGCTCACTAACCAGGATGAATGCAGTGTACTCATAGGAGTGTTTTACACTAGAGTGTGCCAGAAAGATATTGTCAGACTGCAGGCCAGGTCTCAGGATATCCTCTCTGGCTCCAGTGTTTGCTTCCCAGTGATGACTTCAGGAGCACATGAGTAGTGAGGGGGTGGTGCAAGGGGAGGGGCTTTGGACCCCTGCTGATTGCTCCCTGCACTCCTTCATCATTGGTACTACTGGTGCAGAATCCATATGTTTGCTCTTCAATTCTCCTTGTATCCAGATCATGTGTGGGAACTACAGCCAAAAGGATCTTCCTAACTTAATGAGAGAGACACTGTAGAGAAATAGAAAGCAGAGAGCAAATGTCAGTTTTCACAGCACTGAAGCTAACAAAATGTGTACTGACATCACCATTTTACCACTTTACTGAAAACCTTTTTCAGAGAATCTTATGTTTTCCAGATCACCACTTCTTTTGCTTAGTGAGCACCCCATCAGTGTACTATTGTGTTAAGATTTAGATGTATGGCCTCTTCAAAGCTTTTCCATCTCACTTTGGAATAAGTACAGTTAACTACATTTTATAAATAAAGCAAATCAAGCCCCAAAAGGGTAAGTAGTTTGCACAGGGTCAAAATTTTGTAACGAAAGTCAAGATTTGTGTGAAGATTTGTCTGCTTTCCTTAACCACCATGTTAATATCTAGATTGTTCTAATAATTTACCATCAGAGAACTGATCTTTTGGATAATTCCATTGCCAACTGGAATGGAATGGAGACTATGTTATCAATCACTGAGGTAAACAAAAATATGTTCACATTTTTCCCTAAAAATGCAATAACTCATATTCTATGGTCATTCTTTACTAGGGGAGGGTGCAAGTATTATGGGCTGAAGCTTATTCAATTGTGTGGGCATTTATTAAATAAAAGAATATAAAATTATAATATAAAATTAGGTACAGAATTTATACTTACAGTGTGATCACAAATACCTATAAATTCCAAGTTTATAACACATGACAATACTACATTATAAAAATTCAGTATGATTAACACTGAATGGTAGTATTAGTACTTTAAAAAAATAAATTAAGTTGTATACATGCTCAACCTCAAAATTTCATGTCTTAATGCCAGGTAAGTTAGCACAGTGGGCAACGGGGATATTGCTAGAAGGTAATCCTACACCTGGAAAATATCTTAAGTAGGCATTACAGAAATGAATAAAAATAACATATTCTATGGAACTCCAGCTAGGTATTCTCCCCAATCCCAAAATTATGTGGAGTCAGTTCATACCCAGTTTGAGGGGAAGTGTGCTGAAAGGGGAGTTGAAATGGAAAGAGATAGATAATTGTTTTTGTGTTCTTTCCTTCCTGTAAAGGATTGAACATACACCTCCACGTGTTGTCCTGGATGGGTTTTGCCTGTGCCTCTCCTCAGAGAAGCATTCATGCCCACATCATTGACCTTGGCTGTGTCTGTGTGACAGGCTCTGGTTAATGGTAAGCAAACGGGTGTGCCACTGCATCTAGGCTGAAACCTTCCCTGCAGTTACATGGTCTGGTTTAGAATGTTCTGCTCCAGTTTCATGCTGTGAGGGAAACATGTCCTAAATTGTGGCTCTGCTTCAGTTTGGGGTAAGAATAAAATAACACATGGCAGGAGCTACAGGTAACCCAGCAGAACCACAGCCAACCTGCAGCCAACTCACAGCAACATGCAGCCCACATATAAGAATATAAGAAATAAATGTTCATTGTAAGCTACTGAGACACCTCAGCAAAAGCTAGCTAATTCAAGAAACATAAAAGTTCAATTAGATATCAGTCTACTAATTGAACTTTTTGAAGTTGTCAAGCTCACATACATATTAGAATAGACAAGTAAATCATTTTTATAGCTCTGAGGATGTGAGTTTGAAGATACAAAGAGCGAGATTGTATTGAACAGATATCTAGAAACTGGAGGGGCCATTCTCGAAGCCACATGACTGGATTGGGAACTGGCCACATGAAAAGATTTGGTTTTCTTATCCACAGCTCAATCCTCCTTTACACCTGCTCACATGTGATTTAATTCAGATCTCTCCAACCCAATTCAAGTGTTGGATCATTAATTTGAATTAGGTCTGTTATTGTTTTCCTTTGGTTAAATGTAAAATTTAAAAAAATATATGACACTGAACAGTGGTCGCTTCTGAGGAATGAATAAACTCTTATTAATCAGGCTAACATGATTCAATTTATCTCATATAAATTGTAATTGCAGCTTCTTTATATGAATAAATGGACAGAATGAATTAAAAGCAAATGTATTGAATTCTTTTAGAAAAGCAATGTTTATTTCAAACTAAAGAGATAGGGAGATGAGCCAATTTCAAAACAATACAAATAAGAGACTATTAGTGAAAAATGTTAGTATAAGCATAATGAAATGATAAATTCCTATCTGATATTCATTTTTTGAGCCCTGTCAAACTATTGAATAGCCACTAGCTATCTATGTATTGCCCCTCAAAACTCATAAATAACATTGTCTACCCCTGTGCAGGCTGAATGTCCCTCACACTGTCTTAAACCCAAGATAGAGCTTTCATTGTGGAGCAAAGTCTTTTCAGTAGTGTAAAATACTGATAACCCCTGCAGTACCAGATCAGCACTTGGCTAAAATGTACTAGAAGCCCTTCAATAGTCTTTTCTGTAAGCATTTAAGAGGGACACCCTTGATCTCGAGGAAGGAACGTAGGATTGAATGTGCAATGTGTGATCCTGACAGTCTTTATGAAAGCTTAGTTATTTTCAAACACTCAGAAATGCAGGATGTTTCTTGCTGTGAACAGCATGTCATTAGAATTAGCAGAATCAGATGGGGATTGTCTTAGAACAATACCACTTTTTATGAGATGAAGAACATGTTGATTTAGAAACTTTGTAAATTATAACATCAAAGCAAAGATTGGGTGGGGCAAATTCTTGGATGGTTAGTGAGGTTACAAAAAGTCCTGATAATTTACCCAGCAAATATTATAAATCATAGCCATAATATTCAATATGAAATACTAATCATATATCTGCTTCAATAGTATAGGTACCGTAGAAAATTAAGAGAAACATATCCTTACTGTCAGTTCTTTTCAGATCCATCATCATAATTATTATTTTCATCTTTAAAGTTATCAGCATGGCAACCAGTTAAGAGCCTATTAAATTATAAAAATTTATGCTACATAATATATACATATGTACACATATATATATATAGGTATGTAACTTAGGTACACACACTATTCTAAAAATGTATTTAGATTAGGATATTGCTTCTATAATAAAATCTTTCAAATAAAATATTGAGTCAGTGTCTTTTTATATTGGTACTTCTTATTTCCTTAGTTGATTGATTTAACATCCATATAATACCTGCCTGCTCAATCAAATTCATGTATGATTTCTAAATAAAGTGAGGGTTGAATTATAATGTAAACTTCATGTGCATAAAAAGAAAATACTAAAATATCTGAAAACATAAAGCAATAAGTGGAAGACTAATTCAAAATTTCAGAGACAGGAAAAGCCACATGAGCTAAATGAGTAATGAAGTATCATGGGTGACTTAAACTAGACTCTAGAATACAAAAATATATAAATAAGAGGTGCCCTGGCTGGTGTGGCTCAGCTGGTTGGAGCATCATTCCATGCACTGAAAGTTTGGCGGTTTGATTCCAGGTCATGTCACATACCTAGGTTGTGGGTTTGATCCCCAGTCGGGGCAGGTAAGGGAGGCAACCAATTGATGTTTTTCTCTCACACAATGTTTCTCTCTCTCTCTCACCCTCAAAATCAATAAACATATTTTAAAAATAGATAAAGAGAAGGAGACAAGTGTTCCAGGCCATGGTACCAATTTGATTGAAGATATAGAAAAGGAATAAACAAGATATAATTAGAAAATAATGAGTAAACACCAATCCAACTAAAACAGAGAAATCAGAAAACACACCAATGGAAATGTACACCACAACAAATGCAATAGTACTGATTCAAAGGGGAAGGAATCCCCTTTGAATGGACTGCCCCCTTTGTGGTAGGGGGCAGTCAAAAGTTTTTAGGAGATACATGAAAATTTGGGATAGAGAAGACTGTGAATTATATAGGTTAGGTTACAAAGGAATTTATAAGTATCAATATTGACATATTTTCTAGTTGTCTGAGCACAGAGCATTCTGGGACTAGCCAGGAATATCAGGAAGGGAAAGCAGACTGGACAAGTCTTGCGTCCATGCTCAAAGTGTGGTCATGGCAAAGGATTTAGGAGAGGACCTGTGTAGGGTACTGCAGACTTAGGAGGAAGTGAGACTGCAAATGAATTTTCAGGTCCTATTATCTTCATCTCTGGCATGCACGCAGGCCTGGGTCTACGTGTTCTGCATACAGTGTCTCTTAAAGATGAAACTGCAGGGAGCCAGAGAAGGCAAAGTCAGGCCATGATTGATGTACATATTCTGAATCAATGTCAAAGTGATGTAGAAAACAGACAAATGGAGGAAGACTAATTAAAGACACAGAGATTTGTGTATGCGTACAATGCAGATGATCCTTGTGTGAACGGCATTAATAAATGGCAGCTAAAATTCACTGAGGCCTTATTTTTGTCAGGCACTGAGCTAAGTATCTTCTTTTGCCTCATTATTTTATTATTTATTTATTTAAATTTTCAATTACAGTTTACATTAATTATTCTGTATTAATTTCAGATTCTGTATTCTGTAATAATTTCAGATGCACAGCATAGTGGTTACAAAATCATGTACTTTATAGGAGTGGTTCCCCCCATCCAGATGTTTCTATTATTTTAAGTATTTTTATTGATTATGCTATTATAGTTGTCCCATTATTTTTTCCCCTTTATTCCCCTTCACTCTGCATCCCCCACAACTATCATTACTCCCCCTTAGTTCATGTCCATGGCTTGTACATATAAGTTCTTTGCCTTCTAAATTTCCTATACTATTCTATTTTTAATATATTTTATTGATTATGCTATTACAGTTGTCCCATTTCTCCCCCATCATTCCCCCCGCCCTGCACACCCTCTCCCACCCACATTCCCCCCTTTAGTTCATGTCCATGTGTCATAAGTTCTTTAGCTTCTACATTTCCCATACTATTCTTGCCCTCCCCCTATCTATTTTCTACCCACCGTCTATGCTACTCATTCTCTGTACCTTTTCCCCCTCTCTCCTCCTCCCATGCCCCTGTTGCTAACCCTCCATATGATCTCCATTTCTGTGGTTCTGTTCCTGTTCTAGCTGTTTGCTTAGTTTGCTTTTGTTTTAGGTGTGGTTCTTAATAGATGTGAGTTTGCTGTCTTTTCACTGTCATATTTTTTATCTTTTTCTTAGATAAATCCCTTTAACATTTCATATAATAAGGGCTTGGTGATGATGAACTCCTTTAACTTGACCTTATCTGAGAAGCGCTTTATCTGTCCTTCCATTCTAAATGACAGCTTTGCTGGATAGAGCAATTTTGGATGTAGGTCCCTGCTTTTCAAGATTTCAAATATTTCTTTCCAGCACCTTCTTGCCTGTAAGGTCTCTTTTGAGAAATCAGCTGACAGTCTGATGGGAACTCCTTTGTAGGTGACTGTCCCCTTATCCCTTGCTGCTTCTAGAATTCTCTGCTTTATTTGAATCTTGGCTAATGTAATTACGATGTGCCTTGGTGTGTTCCTCCTTGGGTTCAACTACTTTGGGACTCTCTGAGCTTCCTGGACGTCCTGGTAGTCTATTTCCTTTGCCAGATTGGGGAAGTTCTCCTTTATTATTTGTTCAAATAAGTTTTCTACTTGCCATGTCTGTTTTGTACCTACCATTTGTGCTTATTCCCTGTACCTTTTCCCCTATTCTCCCCTCTCACCCTCTACTCTGATAACCCTCCATGTGATCTCCATTTCTGTGATTCTGTTCCTGTTCTAGTTCTTTGCTTGGTTTGTTTTTTATGTTCATTTGTTGATAGTTATGTTTGTTGTCATTGTACTGTTCAGATTTTTGATCTTCTTTTTCTTAGATAAGTACCTTTAACATTTCATATAATAAGGGCTGGATGATGATGAATTCCTTTAACTTGACCTTATCTGGGAAGCACTTTATCTACCCTTCCGTTCTAAGTGATAGCTTTGCTGGATAGAGCAATCTTGGATGTAGGTCCTTGCCTTTCATGACTTCAAATACTTCTTTCCAGCCCCTTCTTGCCTGCAAGGTTTCTTTTGAGAAATCAGCCGATAGTCTAATGGGAACTCCTTTGTAGGTAACTCTCTCCTTTTGTCTTGCTGCTTTTAAGATTCTCTCCTTATCTTTAATTTTGGCTAATGTAATTATGATGTGCCTTGGTGTGTGCTTCCTTGGGTCCAACTTCTTTGGTACTCTCTGAGCTTCCTGGGCTTCCTGGAAGTCTATTTCTTTTGCCACATTAGGGAAGTTCTCCTTCATTATTTGTTCAAATAAGTTTTCAATTTCTTGCTCTTTCTCTTCTCCTTCTGGTACCCCTATGATTCGGATATTGGAATGTTTAAAGATGTCCTGGAGGTTCCTAAGCCTCTCCTCATTTTTTTGAGTTCTTGTTTCTTCATTCTGTTATGGTTGAATGTTTCTTTCTTCCTTCTGCTCCAAACCATTGATTTGAGTCCTGGTTTCCTTCCCCACACTGTTGGTTCCGTGTAGATTTTTCTTTATTTCACATAATGTGACTTCATTGCTGTCTGGGTCTTTTCACACTGTTGAAGTACCCAGTGAGTTCCTGGAGCATCTTGATTACCAGTGTTTTTAACTGTGTGTCTGTTAGGTTGGCTATCTCTTCGTCACTTAGTTGTATTTTTTCTGGAGCTTTGAACTGTTCTTTCATTAAGTCATTTTTTTTTTTCTCAGCATGCCTGTTATGTAGTAAGGGGTGGAGCCTTAGGTGTTCACCAGGGTAGGGAAACCCATGTTGCTGCGTTGTGATGCTGTATGTGTGGGAGGGGTCTGAGAAGGAACAGTGCCACTTGCTCTGTTCTCTGTCAGTTTTCAATCACTTCCCCCCCCACTAACCACAATCAAATTGTGCCCTTCTGGTGCTGATTCCTGGTTGGTGGGTTTGTGTACATTCTAGGGCCCTGTGGGTCTCTCCAATGAACTCTTCTGTGAGCCTGGTAATTTCTTCTGCTGCTGCCTCAACCCCCACAGGGGTTTTCAGTCAGAGGTTTGAGGCTTTATTTCCCCACACTGGAACCCTGGGTTGTGTGGTCTGTCTTGCTCCCCAGTTGTACCTCCTAGTTTATCTGCATGTGAATGTGGGACAGCCCAGTCTGCAAACTTCCGCCTTGCCCTGTCCACCAGCTGCCACCTTGCCACTTCCGGTCCTCCAGCTGCTGCCTTGCTGCGGGTCCTCTATGCCTGACTGCCTGTCTCTGCTCTTCCTACCGGTCTGGGTGAATGTTTCTTCTTTAACTCCTTCGTTGTTGAACTTCTGTACAGTTCAATTTTCTGTAAGTTCTGATTGTTTTTTTTGTTTGTTTTGTTTTTAAATTTGTTGTTGTCCTTGTTTTGGTTGTTTGAAGAGGCACAGTATGTCTACCTACACCTCCATCTTGGATAAAAGTCTCCCAATTTGTATTCCTTAATCCCTTTACCTTTTTTCACCCAGTCCCCCAATCCCCTCCCTCTGACCACTGTCAGTCCATTCTCTGTATCTATGAGTATGTTTATATTTTGTTTATTTTTCTTTCAGATTCCACATATAAGTGAAATCATATGCTATTCATCTTTCTCTTATTTCACTTAGCATAATACCTTCTAGGTCCATCCATGTTGTCACTAAAGTTAAGATTTCATTCTTTACTTAATTCTCATAGACAATTCCTCTTATCAGCAATGTTACTGAGGGTTAGAGAAGTCACCAAAGGCATCAAAGGCACCAAATACCAAAGTCACCAAAGGCTCTATCTTTGTGACCAAAGATAGAGCTAGAGCAAGCCATGTTGCGTCTAACCCTCAAGTCCTTCTCTTAAACAGGCTACCTCATTGTCTCTCACAGTTCTGAATATGTACTATTCAGAGTATTAAGATACTAATAAAATAATATGGAGTTTTTTGAAAAATATTATCTGTTTCTATTTAGATATGCTATAATGAGGTGACTGCAACTCATTTAAAATCAGTGATAAAATTAGTCTGGGATAGACAGAAGTCATGGTTGCAGATGGGTATTTAGAAACCTTACAAATAAGAGTTTTAATTGAAGTCTTAAGACTGATTGAAATTTCTAATGGAAAGGACAGGGGGTCAAGAGATGAATGGGAACTGCGGTAGCATAAGGAAGCATAAAGAAGAAAAGACTGGCAGAGATGTATGAGACCGATTGTTGAAAAATCAAGGAAAATGTCAGCTGTGGAAGGTGTGCTTAACTGTTTTCACTGACATAAAAAAGAGAACACTGGCTCTACTGATACATAACTATTTAAAAGAGAAATTGAGAAATCATAAAAAATGTAAAATATTTTAAACATACACTTTTCTGTGAGAAAAACATAGTGAACACCTGTGCCATGAGAATAATGAAAAATATTCTGTGTGGTAACAGACTGAGCTAATGATATATACTTTAAAAATATAATATTTTATAATTAATATCCTGGCTAATAGATTACATAACAGATAGGATTACTATTTCATTAGTGCCAGGCTTTCGTGGTTTGGAAGTTTCCTTGCAAAATGAATGAGAAACTTGAGCAATATATGATCTTTTTTTGTCTTAAATGTGTGTCCTCTCAACTCTCCTTGGAAACACGCCTTTCCCTTCACAATGTGATAATGGTGGTGGCACTGGAAGTCATGATTAATATTTATTTATTTATTTATTTATTTTTTTTCAGTTTAGTCACTTTAATCAAATTAGCTTTAAACATATCTCTTGGTGAAAATTAAGGGAGCCATTATTTTCTTTTTTTTTTTTTTTTTAACTTTTTTTTTTTAATTATTATTTTTTTAATCAGTATTTTTTAATTGTTGATATTGTACAGTTTTCTGTCTTTTACCCCGTCCCAGCCCACCACCCCAGCCCTCCCCACCTTCCTCCCATTTCCACCCCCCATAGTTTTTGTCCATGAGTCCTTTATACTTGTTGCTCTAAACCGTTCCCCTTTCCCCCCGAAATTCCCTCCCCTCCCACTCTGGACACTGTCAGACTGTTCTCAAATTCAGTGTCTTTGTTTATATTATGCTTGTTTCTTTGTTTTGTTGATTAGCTTCCTGTTAAAGGTGAGATCATATGGTATTTGTCTTTCACTGCCTGGCTTATTTCGCTTAGCATGATACTCTCCAATTCCTTCCATGCTGTCGCAAAGGATAGGAGCTCCTTCTTTCTTTCTGCTGCATAGAATTCCATTGTGTAAATGTACCACAGTTTTTTGATCCATTCATTAACTGATGGGCACCTAGGTTGCTTCCAGCACTTGGCTATTGTAAATTGTGCTGCTATGAACATAGGGGTGCATAGATTCTTTTGGATTGGTGTTTCAGGGTTCTTAGGATATAATCCAAGCAGTGGAATTGCTGGGTCAAAAGGTATGTCCATTTTTAGTTTTCTTAGAAAATTCCATACTGTTTTCCATAGTGGTTGTACCAATCTGCAATCCCACCAACAGTGCACTAGGGTCCCCTTTTCTCCACAACCTCTCCAACACTTGCTGTTTGTTGCTTTGTTTATGAAGGCCTTTCTGACTGGTGTCAAGTGGTATCTCATTGTAGTTTTAATTTGCATCTCTCTGATAGCTAGAGATATCGAGCATCTTTTCATGTGTCTCTGGATCCTCTGTATGTCCTCCTTGGAGAAGTGTCTGTTCAAATCCTTTGCCCATTTTTTAATTGGGTTGCTTGTCTTCTTAGAGTAGAGTCTTGTAAGTTCTTTATATATTTTGGAGATTAATCCCTTGTCTGAGGTATCATTTCCAAATATGTTTTCCCATACAGTTGGTTCTCTTTTTATTTTAATACTGTTTTCTTTAGCTGTGCAGAAGCTTTTTATTTTGATGAGATCCCATTTGTTTATTCTTTCCTTTATGTCCCTTGCTCTAGGGGACGTATCAGTGAAAATATTGCTGCGTGAAATATCTGAGATTTTCCTGCCTATATTATCCTCTAGAATTTTAATGGTGTCATGGCTTATATTTAAATCTTTTATCCACTTTGAATTTATTTTTGTGTATGGTGTAAGTTGGTGCTCGAGTTTCATTTTTTTGCATGTAGCTGTCCAGTTCTCCCAGCACCACTTATTGAAGAGGCTATTTTTGCTCCATTTTATGTTGCTGCCCCCTTTGTCGAATATTAATTGACTGTAGAGACTTGGGTTTATTTCTGGGCTCTCTGTTCTATTCCACTGGTCCACGTGTCTGTTCTTGTGCCAGTACCAGGCTGTTTTGATTACAGTGGCTTTGTAATACAGTTTGGTATCAGGTATTGTGATCCCTCCTACTTTGCTCTTCTTTCTCAAAATTGCTGCCGCTATCCGGGGTCGTTTATGATTCCATATAAATTTTTGAAGTGTTTGTTCTATGTCTGTGAAATATGCCATTGGAACTTTAATAGGTATTGCATTGAATCTGTAAATTGCTTTGGGTAATATGGACATTTTGATAATATTAATTCTTCCGATCCATGAACATGGTATATGCTTCCATTTGTTTGTGTCTTCCCTGATTTCATTCTTCAGTGTTGTGTAGTTTTCTGCATACAGGTCTTTTACCTCCTTGGTTAGGTTTATTCCTAGGTATTTTATTTTTCTTTTTGCTATATCGAATGGGATTTTTTTCTTGATTTCTGCTTCTGCTGTTTCACTGTTGGTATACAAAAATGCCTTTGATTTTTGGATATTGACTTTGTATCCAGCTATTTGGCCAAATTCATTTATTACGTCGAGCAGCTTTTTGGCCGAGTCTATAGGATTTTCTATGTACACTATCATATCATCTGCAAACAATGATAGTTTTGTTTCCTCCTTTCCAATTTGGATGCCTTTTATTTCCTTTTCTTGTCTAATTGCTGTGGCTAAGACTTCCAATACTATATTGAATAGAAGTGGTGAAAGTGGACAGCCTTGTCTTGTTCCTGATCTTAGTGGGAAAGATTTCAGTTTTTGCCCATGGAGTATGATGTTGGCTGTAGGTCTCTCATATATGGCTTTTATTATGTTGAGGAATGCTCCCTCTATTCCCACTTTGCTGAGTGTTTTTTATCATAAATGGGTGTTGTACTTTATCAAAAGCTTTTTCTGCATCTATTGATATGATCATGTGATTTTTGTCCTTGCTTTTGTTTATGTGATGTATTACATTTATTGATTTGCGAATGTTGAACCATCCTTGCATCCCTGGGATGAATCCCACTTGGTCATGGTGTATGATCTTTTTAATGTATTGTTGGATGCGGTTTGCCAATATTTTGTTGAGGATTTTAGCATCTACATTCATCAGTGATATTGGCCTGAAGTTTTCTTTCTTTGTTATGTCTTTATCTGGTTTTGGGATTAGGATGATGCTGGCTTCATAAAAAGAGTTTGGGAGTCTTCCATCATTTTGGATTTTTTGGAATAGTCTGTGAAGGATAGAGGTTAGCTCTTCCTTAAATGTTTTGTAGAATTCTCCTGTGAAACCATCTGGTCCAGGGCTTTTGTGTGCCGGGAGTGTTTTGATTACTGATTCAATTTCACCAGCTGTTATTGGTCTATTCAGGCTTTCTGTTTCTTTTTCATTGAGTTTTGGAAGGTTATATTTTTCTAGAAACTTGTCCATTTCACCTAGGTTTTCAAATTTCTTGGCATACAGTTCTTCATAGTAATTTCTTACAATCCTTTGTATTTCTGTGGTGTCAGTCGTAATCTCTCCTCTTTCATTTCTGATTGTGTTTATTTGAGTCCTCTCTCTTTTTTTCTTGATGAGCCTGCTTAAAGGCTTGTCGATTTTGTTTATCTTTTCAAAGAACCAGCTCCTGGATTCATTGATCCTTAGGATTGTGCTTTTAGTCTCTATGTCATTTAATTCTGCTCTGATCTTGGTTATTTCCTTCCTTCTACTTGCCCTGGGCTGTCTTTGTTGTTGTTCCTCGAGTTCTTTTAGGCGTAGGGTTAAGTCGTTTGTTAGAAATGTTTCTGTCTTCTTTAGGTAGGCCTGTATTGCTATGAACTTCCCTCTGAGGACTGCCTTCATTGTGTCCCATAAGTTTTGGGTTGTTGTGAGTTCATTTTCATTTGTTTCCAGAAACTTTTTGATTTCCTCCTTAATTTCATTCTTTACCCATTCATTGTTTAATAGCATGCTATTTAATCTCCATGATTTTGATGGTTTGGGGATTTTCCCCATCAAGTCGGTTTCTAGTTTTAGTCCCTTGTGGTCGGAGAAAATGCTTGGTATGATATCAATTTTCCTGAATTTGTTGAGGCTTGTTTTGTGTCCTATCATGTGGTCTATCTTTGAAAATGTTCCATGTGCGTTTGAGAAAAATGTGTATTTAGTTTCTTTGGGATGGAGGGCCCTATATATATCAGCTAAGTCCAATTCGTCTAGAGTATTGTTCAATGCCACAATATCTTTGTTGATAATTTGTTTGGAAGATCTGTCCATTTTTGACAGTGGGGTGTTAAAATTTCCTACTATAATTGTGTTGCTGTCAATATCTTTCTTGAAGTCCTCTAAGATTTTCTTGATGTATTTAGGTGCTCCTACGTTGGGTGCATATATATTTACAATGTTTATATCTTCTTGGTGGATTCTTCCCTTGAGTATTATGAAGTGACCTTCTGGGTCTCTCTTTATAGCTCTTCTTTTGAAGTCTATTTTGTCTGATATGAGTATTGCTACCCCGGCCTTTTTTTCCTGTCCATTTGCTTGGAAAATTTGTTTCCAGCCTTTCACTTTAAGTCTGTGTAGGTCTTTTGTCCTGAGGTGGGTCTCTTGTAGACAGCATATGTGTGGGTCATGCTTTCTTATCCAGTCAGCTACTCTATGTCTTTTGGTTGGAGCATTTAATCCATTTACATTTAAGGTTACTATTGATAGGTACTGATTCATTGCCATTTTCGTATCTGTGTTCCTCACTCTCTCTTTTCCTTTCTTTCCTTAAAGCAGTCCCTTTAGTATCTCTTGTAGTACTGGTTTGGTAGAGGTGTATTCTTTTAGACTTCTTTTGTCTGGGAAGCTCCTTATTTGTCCTTCTATCTTGATTGAAAGCCTTGCTGGATAAAGTAGTCTTGGTTGTAGGCCTTTGGTTCTCATTACTTGGAATATTTCTTGCCATTGTCTTCTGGCTTGGAGCGTTTCCATTGAGAAGTCAGTTGCTAACCTTATCGGGGCTCCCTTGTATGTTACTTCCTTTTTCTCCCTTGCTGCCTTTAAGATTCTCTCTTTGTCTTGGAAGTTTGCCATTTTAATGATGATGTGTCTTGAAGTGGGCCTGTTTGGGTTCCTCTTGATAGGGACTCTCTGTGTTTCCTGGATTTGTGTGACTTTTTCTCTCACCAAATTAGGGAAGTTTTCCATCATTACTTTTTCAAATAGGTTTTCTATCCCTTGCTCTTCTTCTTCTCCTTCTGGTATTCCTATTATACGGATATTATTACGTTTCATGTTGTCTTGCATTTCTCTTAAACCCTCTTCATTCTTTCTGAGCCTCTTTTCCTTTTCTTGCTCTATCTGGCTGTTTTTTTCTACTTTGTCCTCCAACTCACTGATCCGATCTTCTGCTTCATCGATTCTGCTTTTCATTCCTTCTACTGTGTTCTTCAGGTCAGAAATTGTATTCTTCATTTCCTCTTGGCCCTTTTTGATAGTTTCTATTTCCTTTTTCATGTTGATATAGTTTGCACTGAGTTCATTGTAGCTTCCCTGTAGTTTCTGGTAGCTCATTGAGAGCTCATGGAGCTTCCTGACAACCATTTCTTTGAACTCCTTATCTGATAGTTGAGTTGCCTCTGTTTCATTTAGCATTCTTTCTGGGGCTTCCACCTTTTCTTTCATTTGGGGATTGTTTCTTTGTCTTCTCATTGTTGGTGAGACTCTTCTTGTAAACCTCTGCTTCTTAAGTTGATCTGTTCTGGCTACCTGCGTTTATGATGTGAACTTCTGTGGTGGAATACCTGTGAGATTCAGTGTTATAGTCTTCTTCAGGTATCCTGGTGTTCACAGCTTCCACTGTCTCAGCTGTGGGAATACCCCCTCTTTTGGTCCAACTCTGGTTTTTCCACAGTTCTAGGATTTCTTTTGCCTCACTCGTGGGTATTCAAAAAGAGAAAAGAATAAAGTGAAAAAAGAAGAGAGAGAAAAAAGAAAAAGAAAAAGAAAAAAAAAAGAGGAGGGAAGGAGAGATAGAATTGGAAAGAAAGGAAGAAGGAATAAAGCCAGAAAGAAGTAAAGAGAAGCAAAAGGAATTGAGGGATAAAAAAGGTAGAAGTAATAAAGAAATAAAAAATATATAATCAAAACAAAACAAAAAGAACCCCACAAAAACGAAAAATGAACCAAAACAAATAAACAAACAAAAAACCCAGCTAAACAGACAAAAAACACCTATCAAAAAAAACCCACAAAACAAAATGAAACAAAACACCCCCCCCCCAAAAAAAAAAAAAAAAAAAAAAGAATAAGAAGAAAAAAAAATCTCTTGCTATTTTCATACAGGCCAAACTGGATTTTCTGGACTTGCTGGCTGTAGCAGGCTTCGAGGCGACTCGTACCGCTTTTCTCCCTGTTCCTCACTCAGTCAGCTTTGGGCTACTGTCCTCAGTGCCAGCCCAGCACTGTCCCCAGGGCTAATGGCGCACTCTCCATGCAGGGCCTTGGGTGTGATTTCTGAGCCTCCTGCAGGGGGCGAGCTTTCCAGAGTTTATGGGTTTCAGCTGGAATCTCTTACAGATCCATCCCTCCCCGAGCCTATTGCTGTGAGCTCCGGGTCTCCTACAGGGCGCAGGCGCCCGCCTGAGACTACGGGCGTGGGCTCTGAGAGTTTCCCGAGTTGCGCGCACTCACCCCAGGATCACAGATGTGAGCTTCGGGTCTTCCAGAGTCCCCTTCTCTAGTTGCAGGGTCGCCTCCGGCCGCAGGGCTGCCTCCAACCCGGTCGCGCGGCCGCCTCCGGTCGGTTGCGGAGGCCCCTCCGGTTGCGCGGACGCCTCCGGTCGGTTGCGGAGCTGCCTCCGGTCGCGGAGCCGCCTCCGGTCGCGCGGCCGCCTCCGGTCGGTTGCGGAGCTGCCTCCGGTCGCCGGGCCGCCTCCGGTCGGTTGCGGAGCTGCCTCCGGTCGCCGGGCCGCCTCCGGTCGGTTGCGGAGCTGCCTCCGGTCGCCGGGCCGCCTCCGGTCGGTTGCGGAGCTGCCTCCGGTCGCCGGGTCGCCTCCGGTCGGTTGCGGAGCTGCCTCCGGTCGCCGGGTCGCCTCCGGTCGGTTGCGGAGCTGCCTCCGGTCGCCGGGTCGCCTCCGGTCGGTTGCGGAGCTGCCTCCGGTCGCCGGGTCGCCTCCGGTCGGTTGCGGAGCTGCCTCCGGTCGCCGGGTCGCCTCCGGTCGGTTGCGGAGCTGCCTCCGGTCGCCGGGTCGCCTCCGGTCGGTTGCGGAGCTGCCTCCGGTCGCCGGGTCGCCTCCGGTCGGTTGATTAATATTTATTAAACATACACAATTTTCTAAATCTTTTAAAAGGTGATGTTTATTATGATAATAAGAAAAAGGCACATGGCTGGGTTGCGGGCCAGGTCCTCAGTGGGGGCCACAGAAGAGGCAACCACACATTGATATGTCTCTCTCTCTCTTTCTCCCTCCCCTCCCCTCTCTAAAAATAAAAATAAATAAAATCTTTAAAAAAAAAAGAAAATATATTTTGGTCTTTATCCTAGCTCCTGGCCAAAGCTTCCAAAACACTTGTAATTTCCTAAGTGATAAAAGCTAAAGAAATATGTTTGTGATAATATTTGGTTTTTGTCCCAGGCTCCCAAACCAGCTCCAGAGAAAAAGGGTGGAAGAAGCATCTTTTGTTATTTATAATAGGTTTGTTCAACCACCCCTGAGTTTATGATAAATTAGATAATTTCTGGAAAGCCCTATGGATGGTGGGAGTGTGGAGAGGGCTGGTTGCCAGGGGAACTAACTACATGACTAGAGCGTTAGAACTTTCAATCTCATCTTTTGACCTCCAGAAAAAGGCAAGGGGCTAGAGGTTAAGTAATAATCCACCATGCCTACCTGATGAAGTCTTCATACAAGACCCTAACTGAAGGGGTTCAAGAAGGTTCCAGGCTGGGAAACATGCAGGTACTAAGAGGATGTTGTGTGTAGAAAGGGTATAGATGCTCCATGTTCCTTCCCCATGCCTTGCTCTGTGCATTTCTTCCATTTCGCTGTTCCTGAGATGCGTTGTTTGTCATAAACCAGTAATCTGGTAAATCAGCTCTTAAGTTCTTGAATGCCGTGAGCCATTCTAGCAAATTATTGAACCCATGGAAGGGGGCATGGGAACCTCCAATTTGTAACAACTATAACTTGGAACTTGAGATTGGCATCTGAAGTTATGGTAGCTGATCTTGTAGGCCTTAATGTATGGCAGTCTACATTAACTCTAGGTAGACAGTGTAGAATTCAACTTTATTGTAGGACACTCAGTTAGTGTCCACAGAGAATTAGAAAATTGCTTGGTGGAAAAAAGCCACACATTGGGTGTTAGAAGTGTTGAGAATTAAAACACACACACACACACACACACACACACACACACAGATTTCTCTTATATTCATTTAATCCTCACAACTCTGTGAAAGAGAAACTGCTAACCTTACTTTTAATATGTAGAAATGGAGGCATAAAGAGGTGAAGTAACTTTTCCTAAGCATACAGCAATAAGAGGGTTCCAAGTCAGGCAGTCTGAGTCAGCACCGTTCTTCCACAGTGACTCTCTTATCAAATGAAAAAAAAAAAGTCATTCCCACAGTGGGAGAAGTGTTTCCACAGAAATGTCTAATCTTTCCTTATTCACAATATTAACTTGCTTAAAACCATTACTAAAACTATTAAAATAGTATTAAAACACTAATTCCAAAAGGCCGAGATGAGTATATCCCTGGGTAAAATATGTCCCAAACAGAAAAATAATAGAAACTATTGGGAAGAAAACTGTAGATGCGGAGAAATTTTCCCTTCTTCCCTTCAGGGTTGTTTGGCTGGTCTACTAATTAAATTGACCAAAGACAGATTAGCAGGAGAAAAGCAGGTTTTGTACATTCGGGAGCCCTATAAAAATTTGAGACTCCTGGCAGTCCTGTAATTGAAACTTATCTGGAGCTAAGGAGAAGTGGGTAGGGGCTGCAGTCTCAAAGGAGAGAAAAACATTTCACAAGAAGCTGAGAAGAGCAGATGTTTGGGAAACAAACGTTTGCCATGCCACACAGATAAGTTTTTCGGATATAAAAAGTCTTGGTTGGTGATAGCTGTCTTCCTGTGGCAGGTTCCTTATCTTTTAGGTGGTTAAGTGGAAGGTAAGCAGCTCCTCCTGGTTGTCTTTTATTCAAAATAATCCACATGACCAAGTGCCACATTTTGGGGTTGCATATTCTGCTCCCCCTCAGAAACTAATCACACTGTAAAAAAAAAAAAAAAAGTCATATGCATGAAAACCTTTTGGAAGCAGCAGCCACAAATCCCAAGCAGGGACAGAGAGTGGAGACCAAGTATTGACAACCCAGAATTGGCTCTTGTAGAGGATGTTCTCTTCCACCCTCCCCATCACTTCCCTCCTGCTTTGGTTTTCCTTCATCCAGTCTGGCCTCGTTTCAGCCACTTATCCACTCTGCCCCAACGATAGCTCTCCCAACACAAACTGAGTTTCGTGCCTCCCTTTGTTAAAAACTTTCCTTATGTGATGCTTTACAACTGCTCTAACCTGACACAGTTTCAAAAACTGTTCCCTGGTCTTTTCCTCTCCCCTTTCATTTTCCACTTACACTGAGATTGTCTCAAACTTGAATTACATAAACACAACTAACACTTTTACCTTCTTTTGCCTTTAAAATTCTCTTTCTATATCTAATATGTCTTTTTTCTTCTCTGCCTCTCAAACTCCTACTTATTTTTTAGGACATAACACAAATTTATTGAAACTCTTATCCGATAGTCTCTTCCTTTTCTAGTTACTCTTCCTATTCTCTTAAAGCACTGTATGCCTCGCTTCCTCATAGAAGCCCTCTCAGTGTATTACCCATGTATCTCCCCCACCAAATTTTGAGCTTCTCAAAGAAACAAACTTCTTTTAATGCTCCTTTGGATTTCAAGCAAATAGCAGAGTATATAAGGAAGTAGATTTTCAGTAAATGAATGTTTATGTATTTGAATCAATGGGAAAAATCAGTGAGCTTTCACAAAAGAGATTCTTATTTTACAAGTTATCCTTAAGCCACTTATACAGTTCATCTTTTTTTTTTTTTACTTTTTTGAATTGTTCAAATACAGTTGTCTCTGTTTCCTCCCCACCATTCCCCCCACTGCAGCCACCCCCACCTCCCACCCTTGATCTTACCCCCGTTTGGTGTTGTCCATGTGTCCTGTATACAAGGTCCTGAAAAACTCTCCCCTGTGTTTCCCCTTTACCCCTCCCACCTCCCCTCTAATTATTGTCGGTTTGCTCTTATTTTCACCATCTCATCCTTTTAAGCATTCATAAGTATATGTCATGTGAAGAACTCTTGATTAGGTGACAGGGACAACTGTGTTTTAGTTCTAGCTGCACAACTTTGTTACCCTAACCAAATGAAGTTGGCCAGTATTTATTTTTTAAAGACTTAGTTTCTGATATGTGAAATGCAGATAATATTTACTATGCTTGTAACTCATAGAACCATCATAAGATGAAGTAGAATGATACACTCTAAAGCACTTAAAAAGTCTTAAATTACATTTAGGTAAGCACAAGGAGAACCATTTTTAATATGTAGCCAGTGCCAGTGCCTAGAGGAGTAAGCGGAAAGAGCCGCCCCTGGGGTGTGAGCGCGACCAGGTAGTGCACTGGGCAGAGGGCCCCACCCTGCACAGCCAGGGGGCGTGCAGGAGTGCTGAGCCCTTGGGGGCTGGGGCCAGGAGTGAGCCGTGCAGTGGAAAAGACAGATACCACCTTGAAAAAACTGTGCTAAATGTTCAACTAAAACTTGTGACTTCATTGAAGGTGAATTTATCTTCTATTTTGGGAGAGAAATAATTCTCCTTCTAAGAATTTGGTAGAAATAGTGTTCTAATAGGAACTTTGGGTTCCTGATGAAGTGGTGGAAAATGAACTCACTTTATTTCCACATTAGATTTTTTTAAGATTCATTTAGTGTACATTTTCAATGTTCTCTAACAACATCAATTGTAAAACTAATGTATAGAAAATGATTTTGGAAAGCTCAATTGTCAAAAAAAATCCCTTTTAGACAGGATGTTATAACATAATATCTGCAGTTGCATAGCAGATGTAGTGAGTGAGAGGCTGAGATCTGACCTGGACTTGCTTCCCAAACATAAGTAATTCTTATTTTGGGAAGACGCATATACATTTTAAACGTGGTTTAAATAATTTCATGATAGAGAATTAAGTGGCTTGTGGAAAATAGCCCTGTATGGATTCCCCTCATAATATTTTGTTGGTGTTTCCAGGGTTTATTTAATTAATTTGGAAATGATATTGAGACCTTTGGCCTCCAATCGCAATGAAACCGCAGACTGTAGCAGCATTATGATTTCTAACTGATCTTTTATATGACTCTGGAGGCAAAGTGGTAAATAAGATCTTGCTATCATGAAGGTTGTAAGATTTACTTAGAGTAACTTCTATATTTGAGTTAATTGTAATTGTCAATGTGACTGCATTTTTGCATTCATGTATGATTCTCCCTTATAATTTCAAGTGTAGTTCTATCCCGGACTTGTTACATCCTGTTTGTCTTTTAGTTTACAGTTGAGAGTTCAATAAAGAATCTTCTGGGGTCTGAATGTAAAGAATTAGAATTCCCATCAGATTTATAGCTTACTGGAAATCACTCAGAGATGAGCAAGCAAGAAATAACCAATGCACAATAGTTTCAAAGGCCTGTCCAGGCTTTAGCTTACTGACAGGAAACAGAGAATTGCTTCTTCTGAACACGGGGATACCATATGTATGTTAATTTTGCTGAGTGTTAAAAATAAAAATTTGGGGCATGTTTATTTTATTTGCCCCTCATTCCCTCACTCATCCAGTGCCAGACTTTTCATAGAATTCCTTATACTGGTTATTCTTTTTGCAACTCTTATTTATGAACCACTTTTATTTTACTTTATTCATGCAGAGACCTAAAACTTATTTATATATTACTTAGTGCAAAGCAAGAAAAAGAAACTCATTATTGTGAGCACTGTGAATTTGCCATAATCTTGGAGGTTTTATTGTTCCTTATATTTTTAAAGTGACTTTCTACTTCCCTGAGCACAATTTAATAATCTTATATAAGCTTATTAATGAAACCATCAAGAATGGATATTAATCATTTTTGAAGTGTTTGAAAATATTTGTGTCCTATTTGAATTGCCTTCTAATACTCACTCTTAATCATACAAAGCCTCTCCCCTTAAGCAAAAATCTATTACACATTAAATATTTAATTATCTTTATTACTTTAGATTTGCATCATTATCCACTCCTATTTTTAATTTATTATCAAAACCTTAAGTGAATTGGGTTTGTTTCCCCCTCTGTTCTTTTCTTCTCCTCTGCTCTCCAAACATTAAAATGTATTAGGGTTTCCGGGAGTTTCTATTTCACGTGTTCTTTCCAGTAAAACCGGCTTTTCAATTTGCATGATTTATGTATAACACTTGGTAAGATCTTATGTAGTTACATTTACAAATAGATAAAAATGTGTTTGTCAGACGGTGTGTCCTAATTTTTAGATTTGGAAAATAATGCTTACACTTACATCAATCAGTCCGTCTGCCTACACATGCTGAGTACTTCTCTACAGGACTTTCTTGATCAGAATAGTCACCGTTGAAAGTCTGTGATGAGCTATTGCTTTTTTAGAAATGGTTGGAGTAGGAAAAAGTTGCGGATTTTTGAAAGGAGATTCCTAAGAAGCAGAAAACTTATTAGGAATAAATAGTATGTAATGAGAATGAGTTGTTCCTGTTTTATTCAGACAGTAAGTAAACTAGTCTATCAATAGACTGGCTACCAAACGGGTATGAATGAGATATATAAGACTTACAAAAGAAAAGGAGGTGAATGCATTTGGATAAGTCATAAAAAACATTTAGGTGTGCTCTAGAAAAAGTAGTTTTCATATTATTGAAATAATTTAAAAACCAGATGCCACTCGTCTCAGCTCTAATTCACATCTGATACACATCCGCAGAGCTCCAAATCTGACATTAACATCCTTTCCCAAGAGAAGGAATCTGTTTCTTAGTGAATGGCTGATTACACAGCTTGGTGATGGGAAAATCTGAACAGACCAATATAACTCTTTGTTGTTGCTGGATAGGAAGATTATGTGGGGAAATGTTCAATGGTATTGCTCCAAACGTAAAAAGGATCAAACTTAAAGAGGCTTCCATTGATCAAACTGTGTCAATCTGAGTATTCAAAATTGAATCATAGTTATAGTTATTTTAAGTTAAGTCCTGAAAATCCACAAGTCAAATAGTAAATAGAAAATAATACTTTTAAGTATTTCATAAAAGTAGTTGTAATGCAAACAATAGGCAAATAAAACAGGAAACATTTTACAAAAGGTTTTAACATATGAAGGATTTGTTATTATAGAATTTCTTTAGTATTTCTTCTTAATTATGTTTTTAAATAACTTAAAAGTATAGCTACCAAAGTTGTTAGCAGTAGCCATTCTAACAATCCCCAATGTCACAATGGCTTAACAAAACAAAAGCTCGCATTTCACTCAGGCAGAGTATAATGTGGGTTGCCTAGCTCTACTGGGCAGCTCTTCAGATAATAATACAATTTCTAGTTGCCTCTGTCTTCTCTCTTTGCCTCATGTCACATGACCACATGACACTTTCACTCATATTTCATTGAGTGGAAGTGGATAAACGGCCTACCTTACTGCAAGGGGGGGATGAAAAATACAGATAAAGATGTGAATATTGGTGAACCCTCTTAGTCTCTGCCACAACAGACATACATTTTTTCTCAATCTAGATAACTAAGGAACAGTGGGCACAAGGCACTGTGAGAAAAACAAATACTTGCAGAAGTAGCAGCTATAGCAAGAATATTTCATCAGACAGAAAGAAGGTCCAATAATACATTTTCAGTTGATGAATTATGAAAATACCCTGAGAAAACTTTTGACTCTACAGACTTGCTCCTTAATTGAGGGACAGAAACATTTTGGGCAGCATTGCTACTTATAGTGAAAGGCTAATGAGATATAACAAAATCTATGTGAATTGAGCCAGAGCATCCTGTAACCAAGACTGGATGCACACAGGTGAACAGAAGGAGGCACAGGTTCTAAAAACAGGATGCAGCTTGATTAATCCACTTGTGGTGGCAAGAGAATGTCACTGTGAAAGAGGGGACTGGCCCAGCCAGCACCTGCTGGGGCCTGAATCACTCAAGAAAGGCCAAGCATTTTTCATACCAAGAATAAGAAACAATGTATAAATTTGGCCTATAATTTTATATCTAGAAAGTTGCTAGAAACATAGGAAGGCATAAATATTATATTATTTAACCTCCAAAAAGGTATAAAATTTACAGGGAGAAGGAGGAAAGGGTGGAAAGGAGGGAATCAGAGGCAGAGGAAGATGGCAAAAAGGAAGCAGAAGGAGTTGAGGAAAGTGGGGGAAGACAAGAAGAAAGATGAGGGTATTTGATCCAGAGAATTGATATTAAAGTTTAAGGTTTTATAATCTCTATGTAATATAGAAACCCTTATATTATAGACTTATAACATTTTTATGAGTTTATGAGTTGGTAGTTCTGTTACAGAATGGACCTGTGGAGGGGGGGAACAAAATACTGTTAGAAATGGACCCCTCCTTCTCCCGGGGTTCCCCTGTTTTAGGTTTGCCTTGCCCGCTGCCAGGGAAAGACATCTCTCGATGTCAGAAGCTGGTGAAAAGGAAAGGAAGTATTTATTCAAAGGTTATACAGACTTAGAGTAATGACTTAATGTCTTCATTAAAACCCCAAAGTCCCTTCAAACGCCCACAAACACACACAGTCCTTTCTTCCCCTCTTTGCCCAGTCAGGGATTTCCTGCCCAGGAAGAGAAATAGAAGTCCATGGCTTGGGTAACCCCTGGGTCTTCCCAGTAATTCATGCTCAGCTGGCAGGCCTCCCTCGGTTCCCAGCACCATCAGCTGTGTCGCTGCTGCGATCTCCAGTTAATCCAAACCTACGTGCACCTTCTCCTGGCCCACCAGCAAGAGTCCTTTCACCCCTTTCCTTCCCACAGCATCCCTCCTGCATTCTTCCAAATTGTTAAGAGAGAGCTTTGCATTACAGCTACATCTTGTTTTCCAGTTTCCTAAGCTGCATGGCAAAGGGAGCCCCAAAGCTGTGTGGTCCCCCTTTCTCCAAAGTCGAATGGTCCTCTTTTATACCAAGCTCTCGCACAGGTTATATAACCAGGGGGAGCTGCCTCGCAGTTACAACCTGTGTGGAAGTCACTCTCCTCTCCCTGGCTCAAAGCATGGCCATAACTATTTAACATATCCATGAAACCAGTCAAACGTTATAGATATGTTAAATGGCCATTCCTGAAGTTATCTGCAAAACTTGCTATGCAAAACAACTCTCAATGACCCTGCTCCATGTGTCCCATCCCCCAGTTCAGACTTGTGAGGGTGAGAACATCTCATATATATTTTTTTAATATTTCCTGGACACCCTGAGATCTGGACCCCATTACAAATCCCTACTTAGGGTCCCCCTAGCTGCACCTTATTACAGTTCCATGTGATTGATTTATTTTTAAAGGTGATCTCACTTACTAAATAAAATGAGTCCCACTGTGTATGTGTATGTATTGAGCGTAAGTATCTTAATTAGAGAGCCTGTGACAAAAAGTAAGAAATGAAAAGAGTCAAGTAGAAGATAGGATGAAATGATCAAGAATTGAGAAACTAAGTATTAAAAATGAAGAGAGAGGGAGTGGGATGAAAGATAAAATAAGATGCTATTCATTGAAGCCCTGCTATAGATTAATTTAGGCACAGTGCTACAATGTGCTCATCAGTCCACAAAATCTATTCAATAAATAAGCAATCGGATATACTGAAAATGGAGGAACAGTCCAATTAAAGTAGGTAGAACAAAACTGATGACATGAGTAAAGTCATTGAATGAAATGATTGGGATAACAATAGTTCAATTTATAGCAAAATACCTAAACACTTACTTTTGCTAGGAAATAAGGAGAGAGAATGTGTGTGTGTGTGTGTGTGTGTGAGAGAGAGAGAGAGAGAGAGAGAGAGAGAGAGAGAGAGAGAGAGAGAGAGAGAGAGAAATAGGGAGGACAATGATGTAAGGAGTTCAGTTGGGAGTTGGTCGAAGTTAAATGATCCAGCATGGAAGAACACTACATGAAAAGAGTGCATGGAAATTTATCTAAATTTGAAACTGCACATTTTAGGTGTGCAAGTCAGAAATAACTACTGGTATATTTTTAACTTGCCTCAACATTTAACAATTTGTATGAGTCCTTGTAGGACCAAAAATATCTGTGAATTGGAAAAGATTCCAAGTGCACTATGCTGCAGGAACATAAACCCTCATGAGAGGAACTCTGCAGAAGAAGAGAAAGATGAGAATATTATAAATTAATGCATGGAAATAGTTAACCAAAAGTAAAATTTATTTTATACCAGGAACAGTGCTGGGAATTGACTTTTCAGAGTAAGGACTCCTTGATCCTCTTTCCTGCTTTATATGTCCTAAAAAGAGGCAGCAAAAATTTACTCAAGTCCAGATGGGAACCCCAAGCAGCCTTCCATTATTTCAAGTTGCCCTTAGGTTGTCTGGTTTGCCACATGGTAATTCCATGTGTGTGTGTTCACTTGTATCAATGAAACTACCTCCCAGATCACAGCTATTCTCACTCAGTAAGTTATGAGTTTATGGCTCTTTGAGGCACTGAATATCTTAACATTTGAAAAAGAGTGATGTGTTAGTGATATAATGGACTTAATAAACAATCTGCCACTTTTTGTGTTTTGCCAAACCTAACAAGCACGTTCATGAAGGAGGAGGAGATAGACTCCCTAAACGTATTAGGATTTAAACTTCAAAACATTTATAAGAATTGAGGAACAGATCCTTACAGGACATATCGGATTAGCTTCCATATTCTTATTCCCTATCTACTGGAAGGAAAAGAAGAGCCCTTTAGGGAAGAAACAAACTGACAAAATATAGTCAAAACAAAGCCAGAAATATGTTTTGAAAGTAATAGAAGTGTTGAAACTTTAACCAACCAGAGATAGTCCGAATGTTTACTTTGTTAAGCAAATAAACTTCAAACAAATTTATCTATAACATGCATTCATATGGGTGAGACAGATGAAGTTCTTGCAGCATTCTAGCCACTAGCTGTAGCAGGATGGATGGACAACAAGAAGGAATTCGGGATGGGCAATGGGAACAAGCTCTGTCTGTCAGCATTTAGCAGAAAATCATATAAACGTAACTTACTAGCACTCTAGAGAATCTTGATGGCTTAAAGAGAAGAGATAGTTTTCACTATTACCTATTCTTTATAAGTCAAAGGTCCTTATAAATCTGAAAACTTTCCTACTGTGACTTCAAAAGCAAGATATGAAAAGAAAAAGACATTGTATTATATCTTCTTATTATCTAGCTCCATCATAACTGGACCCCAGTAATAAATATAGAATTAGCCACACAAAACACACACATGCACTCACACACAGTGCTTAAATGACTTAACCTTGAAGCATAGCACAATTATAAATCTCTAAGAAATTTTGAGGATTTTTTTAAATTTTAAAGGTACATCCTTCTCCAAATGCAACAGCTGGTCTCAGATACCACTCCTGACACTAGTATACTTGCTAATTAATCAATAGAGTCTTATGTTAGGGAAATTTGAAGAAATGAGTGATAGTTTCTCAATTAGCACTAGCAGGGTCTTAAATAAGCTGATTATAAGGTTGAGCAAGAAAAAACACAAAAGCGTTAATCATTTATATTCCTTCACAGTTGTATAAAACTAGAAATTACATTTCAGAATCACCAGTAGATTTCCTAATGTTTTGGCAACTGATGTTGATGGGCAATCATTTTTCACCCAGAGGGGGAAAAAGAATAAATTTAAGAGACTCTGATGATATGAATAATAGGGTAAAAGAAAGGACTAACGTGATAACTTATGCATTGTGCTGCATGAAACACTGTTAGGTGAAAAAACAAATCTGAAAAATGAATTCCTTAATTATGTCTGTAGACTCATTGCTTTAAATCAATTTTAAATTGTCAGCTCCCGAGATTCACTTATGTTTGATTGTGAATTGCTGACGGCTTCCCTTCATTATTGAAAGCCCATCTTAAAATATGAGGCCATAGTTCTTTTATTTTTGCAGTATAGAGTTCTAGCTTATTCTAACACGCTTTTATTTATTTCCCTAGGTCAAAATGTCATATTGGTGTGCCAGCACTACCATGCTATTAGTTCATCTTAATTTAGAGTGGACTGAAATATTGCAATGACCAGTAAAGACAGACCTTCACATAGAGCCTTAAAAGAGCAGATTAGTAAAGACCTACTCTGCCCTTCTCAGGAAACAGAGTTGATTCAGAAAATCTATTTATATGTGCTTTGGGAGGGAAGGAACATGTAGTTTGTCCTTGAAGTCTTATGTTTTTCATTTCTGTAAGAAAAACAATAAGGCTACAATACCACTAATAGTTTGCCAGAAGAATGGGGTAATTACCGGCCCTGGCCAGGTAGTTCAGTTGGTTAAAGCGTCATCCCAATACGCCATGGTTGCAGGTTTGGTCCCTGGTCAGAGCACACACAAGAGTTTACCAGTGAATGCATAAACAAGTGGGACAACAAATCAGTGTTTCTCTTTCTCTCTCTCTCAAATCAATAAATTAAAACAAAACAAAACAATAGGGCCCTGGCTGGTGTAGCTCAGTGGAATGAGCATGGTCCTGCAAACCAAAGGGTTGCCAGTTCGATTCCCAGTCAGGGCACATGCCTGGCTTGCAGGCCAAGTTTCCAGTAGGGGGGATGCATGAGAGGCAACCACACATTGTTGTTTCTCTCCTTCTCTTTCTCTCTCCCTTTTCTTCTCTCTAAAAATAAATACATAAATTCTGTAAAAAAAGAATGGGGTAATTACTCATAGTGTGTAGATATGGTCAACAAGTATATAAATGATGAATATGATTTAAGAAAAATAAATATGTTGTAAAATTATTAACCTTATATTTAGAACCTGTCTCACAAGATTTTAAAAGTTACTCTGTTTCTTTTTTATTTGTTTTCAGTAGAGAAAATGAAGAATTACAAACTTCTTTCTCTTGCACCTGCACTAATGGAGGGAAAAATACCCTCATTGTCCTTTGGCCCTTAGCCTATCAGAGGTCCTTTATGTGGGATTCCAAAAGGTCTTTAAACTTTGGTCAAATACATATTCAGAAGAAGAATAACCAGCCAGTCATTCCCAGAGAGAAATGCTTGCCACTGATTCCCTTCTCCAGAGGGTGTAAATTAAATTGCATTAGGAGCAGGTCTCAGGAGGACAAGCAAGAAGAAA
This sequence comes from Glossophaga mutica, assembly GCA_039655065.1. Taxonomy (NCBI): domain Eukaryota; kingdom Metazoa; phylum Chordata; class Mammalia; order Chiroptera; family Phyllostomidae; genus Glossophaga; species Glossophaga mutica. Next base: position 123,922,205 of record CM077306.1, read on the forward strand.
ACCCTTTTTGATTTGCAGGTCTGTGCTTGTTCCCCATGGCTCCAGAAGGAAAGTGTCCTAGATGAGATCTCCGTCCTCTCGCTGTTACATACCCTGCATGGTGTTAGTCTTGCAGGTCTACCGCTGGGAGCAGAATCCATGGCAAGCCAGTGGGGCCCAAGCTATGCTTCTTCAGGGCAGGAGATCATCAGGGATATACAGGACATGGTCACAACAGTCATGCTTCTTGAACTCTAGGATCCCATGAAAAGTAAGAAGCATAAATCATGATTCATGTAAAATAAAAGAGAAACCTAAAAAAGAAAAAAATTCTGCCAAGTTACAAAGTGCCATCAACTGTAAAACTTGTCATGATTTTAGAGAATTAAAATATGAAAACATATGCCTTTGAATTGCTAAACTATAATACATGATTCCCCTCAAATCCTTAGTTGTTTAGCAATATGGATGATCACAGAATTAGACTGGCTGGAGGGTACATAGTATTATAAAAGTAAAAAATTGGCTTCTGTTTTTAAGCTATGTAAAACAGGCCAAACCTCCCCATCCTCTGCCCCTTCTTTACTTTAACAGTTTGTGAAAGCTGATCTTCATTTTATGAAGTGAAACAATTATCATAGAGTGATAAACTCATCACATTTTCAACGGCTAATTTTAAAACATGCATAATTATCAAAATTATCGATCTTTTATTCATGCAATAAAAGATTCTGTCTGTCTCTGTACTAGCAATTATTTCAAGTTATACAGTTTGCATATTTAAACAAAGTCAATTTTGAGAAAGAGATTGGTTTAAATATAATATTACAGTGTTTTACTGAAGTACATATAGAAATCATGTATTCTGGAAGTAAAAATTATGAACATATACATATTTACAAACTTATTCATTGTACTTGGAGTACAAATGGGCTTACAGTTTAGGCTACTTAAACAAAGTATGCTTTTGCTTATTGTGATTTCTGTAGCAGTCAAAACAGTAAAGGTGTTTCCTGGTTTATTTCCTCTCTAAGAATATTTTGAAGAGCAGAGATATACCCAATCCATTTTGAGCTGGCTAAATGTCTCAGTTTATTTTAAACCTCACCCATCTATAATTTCTTCCTTACTTCTAAACCATTTCTCTTATAATCAGTGAAAAGAGACAGTCAGTTAAAGTATAATTGAGAAATATGCTTATGTAAAGTAATTGTTCTTTAAAAAATGGTCTACCTTAAGACCCCAAAAATGGTCTTACCTTATGCTACCTTATGCTTAAAAAGAGGACAAAATTCCATATGCACACACACACACACACACACACACACACACAATGGAAAATTACTAAGCAATAAAATAGGATGAAATCTTGCCATTCTTGACAACATGGATAGACCTAGAGGTATTATGCAAACAAGTCAGAGAAAGACAAATACTATATGATTTCACTTACAGGCAGAACCTAAAAAAATAATCAAACAAAATAAAACAGAAACAGACTCATAGATACAGAAAATAAACTGATAGTTGCCAGAGGGGAGGAGGTTGATGATGGATGAAAAAAGATAAAGAAAAGGTAAATGTAAAGGGGGGTGAGAGGTATAACTTCCAGTTATAAATAAGTCAGTTACAGGAATATAATGCACAGCACAGGGAGTATAGTCAATAGTATTTGTAATACCTTTATGTGGTGACAGATGGTTACTAGACTTCCTCTGGTGATTACATCAAAAGATACATAAATTTTGAATCACTATGTTGGACACCTAAAACTAATATAATATTATATGTCAACTGTATTTTAATAGAGAAGAACCTTACAACTGAACCAAAAATTGTGCTTCTATGTCAATAATTCTCAATTATTAGTCTTCTTAGGTATAATTTTTTATTGTAGTGTATTTTTTCCATTACCATTTATCCCCCTTATATCCTCTTCCACATCTATCCTCCTACACCTTCAATCACCACATTGTTGTCCATGTCTATGAGTGCTTTTTCTTTTTTGCTCAAATCCTTTAAACTCCACCTCATCCCAAGCTGTCAGCCTGCTGTCTATCTATGCATTAGTCTCTTATTTTGCATGTTAGTTCAATTTGTTCATTAGATTCCACATATGAGTGAAATCGGGTAGTATTTGTCTTTCTCTGACTGGCTTATTTCATCAGTGTGATGTTCTCCAGGTCCATCTATGCTGCTGCAATGGGTAAAATTTTTTGACCAAGTAGTATTCTATTGCATAAATGTGCCACACAGTTGTTTTATCCAATCATCTACTGATGGACCCTTGAGCTGCTTCCAAAACTTGGCTATTATAAATAATGCTGCATAGGTTTCTTATATCTTTTGAATTAGCATTTTGAGTTTCTTCAGATAAATTCCCAGAAATGGATTTTCAGGGTCATAAGGCAGAAGCAATACTTATATCCAACAAAATAGATTTTAAAACCAAGGCTACAGTAAGATTCAAAGGTCACTACATAATGATAAAGAGAACAAGACAATAAGAGCATATAACCCTAGTAAATATATATGCACCCAACACAGGAGCACCTAAATATGTAAGGCAAATCATGATGGATGTAAAGGGATAGATGGATAGAAATACAGTCCTAGTAGGGGATTTTAACACCCTACTGTTTTCAATGAATAGGTCTTCCAGACAGAAAATCAGCAAGGAGACAGCGGCCTTAAATGACACACTAAATCAAATGGATTTAATTGATATTTTAACAACACTTCAACCCAAAGCAGCAAAATGTATATTTTTCAAGTGCACATGGAACTTTACCTAGGATATACCACATGTTAGAACATAGAACAAGTCTCAGTAAATTTAAGAAGATTGAAGTCATATCAAGCATCTTGTCTGAGCACAATGCTATGAAACTAGAAATTGATCACAAAGAGAAAACTGAAAAATACACAAAGATATGGAAGCTAAATAACACATTATTAAGCAATAAAAATTGTTTAATAACAAATTTTATTTTATTAACAATGAGATTAAGGAAGAAATCTTTAATTTTAACATTTAAAATCTAACAATTGTAAAGGTCAACAATGAGATTAAAGAAGACATCAAAAGATACCTTGAAACAAATTAAAATGAGAACACAATGACCTAAATATATGGAGCACAGGGAAAGCAATCCTAAGAGGGAAGTTCATAGTGTTATAGGCCTATTTCAAGAAACAAGAAAAAGCTCAAGTAAACAATCTAACTTTACATTTAAAATAACTTGAAAAAGAACAAAACAAAAAAAAAAGCCCAAAGTGAGTAGCAAGAAGGAAATAATAAAGATCAGAGCAGGAATAAACAAAATTGAGTCTAAAAAACAATACAGAACATCAATGAATCCTAGATTGACAAACCTTTAAATCTAGAAAAACAAGATTGACAAACCTTTAATCAGACTCATCAAGAAAAAAGAAAGAGAACCCAAATAAATAAAATCTGAAATGGAAGAGGAGAAATAATAACTGACACCAAAGAAATACAGAAGTTTGTAAGAAAATATCACAAACAACTCTATGCCAAAAGATTGGACTCCCTGGATGAAATGGATAAATTCCTAGAAACATACAGTCTTCCAACCTAAATCAGGAAGAATCAGAGAATCTTAAGAGATAGATTACAATTTTAGTAAAATTGAAGCAGTAATCAAAAAAACTCCCCGCAAACAAAAACCCTGGACCGGATGGCTTCGTAGGTGAATTTTCGAAAACATTCCGAGAAGAACTGATACCTCTCCTTCTCAAACTTTTCCAAAAAAATTCAAGAGGAGGGAACTCCAAATCTCATTTTACAAGGCCAGCATTAACCTAATCCAAAACCAGATAAAGACACTACAAAAAAAAGGAAATCAATTATGTCTTAATCTAAATTTTAAAAATGATTAAAATGTTCTCTTCATTACTAACATACAAATCTCTGCTGATAATAAAAAGAACCCTGTCGAGCAGCAATATTGCAGCACGCTCCCTCTACTCTGTGCCATGGGCTCTATGCATATCCACTTTATGTCTTGGTGGGTAACATAGGTAGCCCCTTGGAGCCAGTTTTCTCATCTGCCACATTAGTATGATGATGCTTACTTCAGCTTTCTATGGGGGAACTTCATAGATCCTCTAAGTAATTGTGAGTTCTTTTATCTTTTTCTTCAAACACATCAATTTTATGCTATTCGAGCCAATTAGGTTACGTGACAGGCTATATTTTGTAGCTATATTTTATTTAAACTGGAAGAGGAAAGATAAGATTTCTGTGTGGAATCAGTGAAGTGACATATAGATCACTTGGAACAGTGGTGAGCATCTTAGAGACACTCCACAAATACCTTTACTTTTTTAATTGTTCCAAATGAGGGAGGGATATAACTTCCAGGATAAAGGATCCAGGTTAATTCCCTTCTACTTCCTTTTCTCCAGCTAGCTGAAGGGTTGAGACTTAAAATTTATGCATTTTTAGATTCCCAGTATATGGGAAAGTATGTGTGAAGTTTTTGTCTGTGGGGTTAACTAGGGTTTGGTGTGCTTGTGTGTGTTGGGCAATTTTAATCTTCATCAGTCATGTGATATGACGTTTCTCTCTATGCTCCTCCAAATGCAGTCAGTGTAAATAAACATTGTTGTCTGCAAAGGGAAATTAGGACATCAAGAAATTTTTTTTTTTCAGACAGCAAGTTTTTGTGTCATTTACTTATTTTTTTTTTTCAAAAATTTAGACTTCTACAGTTTGCTTTTGCGAAAATAGATACCTTCACAGCTTCTCCTGGGTCAGACACAAAAAGGAGCTGGAAACACTGAATGTCTTATTTTTGCGAAAGTGCCTACCAGGGGGCTTAGAGAGGTGCTAAGGTGCAGCTGCACTCAGATTTCAGGCACTACCTAAGTGTGTGGAGGAGAGGAGACAATCAACAGCATGTATTTTTGTGTCTCAACCAACATTTAACAAGGGAGAGAACTCAGGGTGATGTTATCTCAGCCATTCAGGATCAAACAAAATCAAATAAAAGGGATCATCAAGCCTTTACGAGCCTGGATTGATGAAATGCTCTGTGTGCATTATGGAAATGAAGTGAGTTACAAATTATTTTTACAGTTCTTTTGAACAGCTTCAAAATGGAGTACTATGAATAGGTTTTACATAAATTAGAAGTGGCATATCAGAGCCTAGGTCATAAGTTTCAGTGCAATAGCTGGGTAGGGAGCAGCTGCTTATCAGATGAAGTAGAGAATGTTAAGCATCCTGCAATGGGTGGGACAGCCGTAACCAGGAAACAATTGTCCCATGTCTAAGGAGGAATAAACGTGGGAAAACTATATCTAATAACAAGTATAGAATCAAGCTATTTACAATTATTTTTGCATAAGTTAAATAAACCTAAAGCTTTTCTGATATGCAATTACATTGTCTGTTGCTCAAATTTTACCAAGAATTACTCACTATTTCAACATACCAAAACTAATGCACTCAAATAGTAGTTAGAATTGTGTTTAATCTACATCATCTTGGAAAAAATTGATATCTTAAAAATACTCCATCTTTCAAATGATAGAAACTCTATATATGTCCATTTAAGTCCATTTATTTTATTTTTCTCCGTATGTTATCACACAAATCTTGCACATAAATTGGTGATATTTAATGTTGTTGATGCTGTTTTAAATAGCATTCAAAATTTTTAATTTCATTTATCAATTTTGATTTTCTATTTTAATGCCATATTTTACTCTTACAAAACTCACTATTTCTAGACCTTTTTAAAGATTCTTTGGTATTTCCAATGTATATGTTCTTGGCTTCTATAAATAAAGCAGTTTTATTTCTTCTTTTTAAACCTGTATCAATTTCAAATTTTATTATTTTTTATTTGCTTTACTCATACTTGCTAGACTCTGCAATAAAACGCTGAATAGAATTTGGGAGTGGACATCTTTGCTTTGTCCCCAATTTCAGGGTGATAACATTCAGTTTTATAGCATTTAACTGTGTTTTAAAGTCCTTTATCAGACAGAAGTTTCTCTGTATTCTTTATTCTGATTTTTTTAATCATGAATGGAAGCTGAATTTTGTGAAATGTTTTTCCTTCACCTATTTTGCTGCTCATAAGTTTTTTCTTTTGTGGTCTATGATATCGTAAAATAAATTGACTAATTGTTTAATGTCGTATCAGTTTTACATTCCCATGATAAATTCCACACAGTCATTGATGTACTATCCTTTTTAAATATTAATGAATCTGCTTTGCTAATATTTGATAAAGGATTTTTACATCTATGTTCATGATTACCACTTGAATTAAGGTTTATTATAAAGTAACTCATTAATAGAATTCCAAAATTTATGATGGTTGACCTATTTTTCACAACTAGGATCTTACAATGATGTGAATAGATATTCCTGGAGAGAGTACAAAGAAATTGATATCTTATTCTTTGTTCCCTTAAATGTCCTCACACACAATGCAGGGGGAATAGCAACAAGTATAATTTGAAGTTTGTGATTTGACTAGCAGACTACAATTAATGCATTTGTCTTAAATAGCATGAATTCTACCATACATTTAATTTATGGGGCTTAATCATTAGAGATAAAGATAATGTACCTTTAAGTATGTTTTATTGACTAGAAATTTTTAGAGTCATACAATGGTAGATATGGTTTATAGTGTCAGATTCATGTAATGCAAAACCTTGGTTTGTAAGGGTCACATGGTGGTCTAGGAAGTATAGTGGATTAGTCAAGTTCAAACAAAACAGATAAGAAGGAACCAAGTCTCAATATCTGGAGTGCAATAATTTTTATTCTTCTTCTTTCCTCTCCTATTTCTTTTCTTTAAAAAAATATATTTTATTGATTATGCTACTACAGTTGTCCCATTTCCCCCCCTTCATTCCCCTCCACCCTGCACACCCCCGTCCACCCACATTCCCCCCCTTTAGTTCATGTCTATGTGTCATACATATAACTTCTTTGGCTTCTACATTTCCCACACTATTCTTACCCTCCCCCTGTCTATCTTCTACCCCCCACTTATGCTACTTATTCTCTGCACCTTTTCCCCTCTCTCCACCTCCCACTCCCTTGTTGATAACCCTTTTTGTGATCTCCATTTCTGTGGTTCTATTCCTGTTCTAGTTGTTTGCTTAGTTTGCTTTTGTTTTAGTTGTGGTTGTTAATAATTGTGAGTTTGCTGTCATTTTATGGTACATATTTTTATCTTCTTTTTCTTAGATAAGTCCCTTTAACATTTCATATAATAAGGGCTTGGTGATGATGAACTCCTTTAACTTGACCTTATCTGAGAAGCACTTTATCTTCCCTTCCATTCTAAATGAAAGCTTTGCTGGATAGAGCAATCTTGGATGTAGGTTCTTGCCTTTCATGACTTGGAATACTTCTTTCCAGCTCCTTCTTGCCTGGAAGGTCTCTCTTTTTTTTTTTTTTTAAATATATTTTATTGATTGTGCTATTACAGTTGTCCCATTTCTCCCCCATCATTCCCCTCCACCCTACACACCCTCTCCCACCCACATTCCCCCCTTTAGTTCATGTCCATGTGTCATAAGTTCTTTAGCTTCTACATTTCCCATACTATTCTTGCCCTCCCCCTGTCTATTTTCTACTCACCGTCTATGCTATTTATTCTCTGTACCTTTTCCCCCTCTCTCCTCCTCCCACGCCCCTGTTGCTAACCCTCCATATGATCTCCATTTCTGTGGTTCTGTTCCTGTTCTAGCTGTTTGCTTAGTTTGTTTTGCCTGGAAGGTCTCTTTTGAGAAATCAGCTGACAGTCTGATGGGAACTCCTTTGTAGGTCTCCTTTTCTCTTGCTGCTTCTAGGATTCTTTCTTTCATTTTCATCTTGGCTAATGTAATTATGATGTGCCTTAGTGTGTTCCTCCTTGGGTCCAACTTCTTTGGGACTCTCTGAGCTTCCTGGACTTCCTGGAAGTCTGTTTCCTTTGCCAGATTGGGGAAGTTCTCCTTTATTATTTGTTCAAATAACTTTTCTGCTTGTTGCTCTTCCTATTCTCCTTCAGGTACCCCTATAATTGGGATGTTGGAGCATTTAAAGATGTCCTGGAGGTTCCTAAGTCTCTCCTCATTTTTTTGAATTCTTGTTTCTTCATTCTGTTCCAGTTGAATGTTTCTTTCTTCCTTCTGGTCCACAATGTTGATTTGAGTCCCAGTTTCCTTCCCATCACTATTGGTTCCCTGTACATTTTCCTTTATTTCATTTAGTGTATCCTTCATTTTTTTCATCTAATTTGAGACCAAATTCAATCACTCTGTGGGCATTCTGATTACCAGTGTTTTGAACTGTGCAATGAAGAGATAGGTTGGCTGCAATCTCTTCGTTGCTTAGTTGTATTTTTTTCTGGAGGTTTGATCTGTTCTTTCATTTGGGCCATTTTTTCTTTTTGTCTTGATATACCTGTTGCGTAGTGAGGGGCGGAGCCTTAGGTGTTCACCAGGGTGGGTCAACCCAGTTGCTGGGTTGTGAGGCTGTATGTGTGGGAGGGGTCCATGAGGGAACAATGGCGCTTGCTCCACTCCCTGCTGGATTTCAGTCACTTCACCCACTTCCTACCTGAAAGTTGGGCCCTTCTGGTGCTGATTCATGGTGGGTGGGTTTGTGGGTGGGTTCTAGGACCCTGTGGGTCTCTCCAATGAACTCTCCTGTGAGGTTGGGAGTTTCTCCTGCTGCGGCCTCAACCCCCACAGGTGTTTTCAATCAGTGGTTTGAGGCTTTATTTCCCGGAGCTGGGACCCTGGGTTCTGCAGTCAATCCCACTTTCCCTTTGTTTCACTTGGTGTATCTGCGCAAGAATGTTGGACCACCCAGTCCAGTGCTGCCCTGCCAGCCAGCCACTGCCTTGCTTGCCCTGGGCCACCAGCCACAGTCTTGCTGTGAGTCCTCTCTGCCCCAACTGCTTGTTTCCACCCCTCCTACTGGTCTGGATGAAAGTTTGTTCTTTAACTCCTTGGTTGTCGGACTTCTATACACTTTGATTTTCTGTCAGTTCCAGTGTTTTTTTGTTTTGTTTTGTTTTTAAATTGTTGTTGTCCTTCTTTTGGTTGTGCGAGGAGACAAAGTGTATCTACTTATGCCTCCATCTTGGCCAGAAGTCCCTCTCCTATTTCTTCAAAGAGTAAGCCCCTGAATTTCTTGTTTAAGTCTAATACCAAAATGCTTTGGTGTTCTCTTCAGTAATAATTTGGAGAAGGGAATGGACTGGATTATAAAGATCTGGCTTTTGGGAGATTTGTAAACTGAGGGATCACTCTGAGCCCAGATCTACTAGTTGAAAGAAATTGATTAGTAAAGAATTATAATCAGAATCGATAATAGAGTTAAAAGGCTAGATAGGTTTTGATTCAGTACTGGCATTTCTGCATACAAATTATGTTATTTTAGACTAGAAATTTAATTTCTTTTAACATTAGAGGACTCAGTTACAAAAAGGATACATTGATGCTTATTTTATAGGTACAATTATTGATATGATTGAATGAGATAATGCATAAGACAGTTTGTTATGTATAAACCATTAACAAATGTATGCTATAAATTATGGTCTACAGAAGAAAAATACATCTAGGTTTAAGTGACCAAGCTATGGCTTCTGACTGGAACATATAGGCTTCATGACTTTACCTCTCTAACCTCCAGCATTTAAAAGAAGATAGTATTTTCTCATCAGTATCATGGACTTTTGCTAGGTCAGTGAGGCAGTGTAAATGCACACTGTCATTGAAAAGTTCTCTAGAAATGGGGACTGCTGTAACAATAAAAATGTTGATGATGCAATATGAGGCCTGTCCAGGAAGTATTTAGCCATTGAATATGAAAAAGAATCATTTATTGAAGGAGATACAAGATACAAGAAACACTGCACATAGGATAATGCCAACTCAGTTTTGTTCAAAGTAGGCACTGTGAGATCTCACACAGTTCTCCCAGCGTCTTTTCCACTGTTTGAAACACTCTGCAAAATCCTTTGTTGGAATGACCATCAGCTGCTGTGTCATACTGAATCTCCTCAATGGTGGTCTGAAATCTCTGCCCTTTCAGAGTTGATTTTAGTTTTGGGAAAAGCCAGAAGTCACAGGGTACCACAGCTGGGCTATAAGGGGGATGAGTCACTCACCTGGGTGATTTGATCTTCGACCAAAAAACTCTGTAGGAGATGTGGTGCATAAACTGATGTGTTGTCTGTGATGAAACTGCCAATCACCAGCTACCCATAGCTGCGGACTTTTTCTCCAAAATTGCGTCTCTCAATTGAAGAAGAACATTGAGATAGTACTCCTTTTTAAATATATGGCCTGGAGTGCTGTACTCATGATGGACAACACTTTTCCAGTCAAAAAACACAGTTAACATGGTCTTCATCTTGCTGAGACTTTGCTGTTCCTTCTTCAGGCATGGAGGACCAGGTGACTTCCATTGGGATGAGTGGGCCTTTATTGCCGGATCATAGCCATAGATCCAAGATTCATTTCCGGTTATGACCTTCTTGAGGAAATCTGGTTTATTGGTAGCTGTTTTAATTAAGTCATTAGCTACTGCAGCACAATGTTCCTTCTGTTCTGGTAGCAGAAGCTGTGGAATGAGTTTTGCCATAACATGTTTCAAGCCAAAATCCTTTGTCAAAATCTCAGACACGGTAGTTTTTGGAATCCCCAGATCAGCTCCTAGTTCTCCCACTGTCAGTTGCCCATCTGTTGGGTGCAGCCCACACATGTTCAACATTCTCAGGTGTTCTGCTTGTCGCAGGCTTTCCAGAATGTGAATCACTTTCAACAGATTCTTGACCATCTTTGAAGCATTTGTGCCACACTTTTATTTGTGCTGCACTCATTGCATTGTCCCTGAAAGCATTCTGAATCATCTGAATGCTTCCATGGAGTTTCCATGGAGGAATGTTCAAGCTTAAGGCAATATTTGATGTAGATTTTTTGCTCAATTTGCTCAGTCATTTTGAATGTGACAACCGCACAGTACACATGCTCACTAAATGGTGTGTACAGCCCCCACTGACAAGAAATCGTCATTGCTCACATTTGCGCATTCCAGTCCACCCTCCATGGCTGCTAGGTTACATCAATGTCACACAAACTGTTCTTGTTATATTAACAATGGCCGGACTTTTTCAGACACACCTCATAGTTACTGATGAGTTATCACCTTTGGTAATTCCCTGATGCAAAAAAGAGAAAATATTTCTCAAAACTGGTGAGGACCTCATGATATCAAAATATGTTAAAATAAAAAGGTCAATCAGTAGGTCCTTCTGCACTAGATGGATGAAGTATAGAGACAAATCCACTAAGTTTTCCATGGTTTATATATGTATGTTTTAATATATACAGCTAGTGTTATATATTTTTCTGGAATGAATTTTCTTAATTGAATGAAAATATTCTTAGTTATAATATAATGATTTCCTAATTTATAGTTGTTCCATAGTTTTCTAAAGATATGCTTTTGGCAAAGCCAAAGGGGATAGGTCTGAGGGTGTGAGGTGGGGATGGGTGGGGTGGGGGTTTATGATGCGGCGGGGAATGGAGACAGCTGTGCTTGAACAACAATAAAAAAATAAAATCTAAATTAAATTACAAAAAAGACATGATTTGGGATGAGAAAATTTATTTAAAGCATTTTTTTCACATCAATTAACATCCCTCCTTTTTTTTCTGAGCACAAATTAAAATTTTTAAAAAAACATTTGGCTGACTTATATCGAAAAGTTCACCATTAAAGAAGCTGAAAGCTATTCCTGTCAATAATTCTTTTCCATTTCAGAACTTTATGTTAGGAAAGAATAACAATGCATCATGATTTTGTTAACAAAAATTCAGTTGGATAAATGGGACTTGTTAACATATTAGAAAACATAATAACTTGCTGGGAGTGATTAATTTATTTATTGTAGTAAAAGGCGCTACTCTTCATATAAGTGGTAAAGTCAAAGTACAGCGATGCAAGCATTGTTGTATATTTAATATACCATAATTTGGGAATTTGTCTCAGTGATAAATTTTTATTTCCTCTGTGAAATAATCATATGCTGTTTACTTGACATTGCTCACAACTTATTTTGACTTAGCAGAAACTCCAGAAATTATTTACTCATTTATATTTATAAACTTCATCCAAGCAATAAACCAGCCCATATGGCATCCCAAAAGGACCTTGAAATGACAGTGAGACTATAAACAGAATAAATTAAGTTTGCATTGTACATATTTGTACAATTTTAGCATTTGCCAAAATAGGGGATTAATTTCATGTAACATTTTAAAATGATACTTAGCAAGTGAAAAATGAATTTTAATTATTAGTACTTATATACAGCCTATTCTATGAAATATAGGTCTATTTCATAAAGGTGGCAGATCAAAAGTGGAATGACAAATTACAACAAAACAAGTTATTATTTACTCTCTGACTTACTATTCTATATAAGTGTATTTTATTTTTATCTGATTACTAATATATCCACCATTTCCTTTTTATTTTACAGATCTACTTTGATTAAAAATGAATCATAAATTTGGTTTATAATCTACTTTCATGGACATGATTATATCCAATGTATGATCATCTTAGTAATCACGTAAAGATAGTAGAACAGATAACACTGTTCTTATTTTCTTAAGTGAACACTGGAACTCATAAATATTTACTGATTTGTGCAAGCTGAACAGCTAACATTAGGCAAAGCCCAAATCCATTCTATCTCTTCTGATTTAAAATCCTTTGCCTTTTTTATTCTCTTACCGAAGCCATCAGTCAAATAGTTCTATAATTTCATAAAGAATATTGAGAATACCAAGCACACACTCCATTCATTCATCATAACATAAATCATGTGCACTCCCCCTCCCCTTTCCTTTCATGGTGTCAGAGGAAAATAGTGCCCATCCCTCTTCTCAAGGCTAATTTTTCCACTTGTGTTTTTTACTAATATTTTCTCTCATTTACTCTGGGACAATCTGCCATTGTTGATGTTTCTTCTATTTTTGTCTTTTTCTGTACTCACTTTGCTTCTGTATTAAGAATAAAAAAGATGGTGGGGGAAGATAGGGAAAAAAAAGGGTCCTGCATTAGTTCAACCGACTAGTTGTATTTTTCTTTCCTATAAAAATCAAGTTTCAAGAAATATCCTCAATTGTTCCACTTCTCCATCGCCCATTTACTCTTCCAGCCACTACACTCATGCACCCTTCCTGTCAGTCAAAGGCTGTTTTTCACTGTGTTTCTGTCCATGTTTCTGCAGCGTCTGATACTTCATCATTTTCTTCCTCTTGAATTCCTCTAGAACTCTTACAGTTCACCCCTCTTTCTGCTGTTGGTGCTTCCAGAACTCTGTACTCTACTCTTCAGTATTTGCATTACATATTCCCACTAAATTATTTCTTCCATTTGTATGTCAACAGCTACCACCTATAAATGAGTAACTCGGTGACAGAAATTACTAAAATAATGATTCCCCTCACTTGACATAGAATTGTTCCTAAGATACAGATGTTTAGCTAGATTCTAAATTTCCCACTTGTGTGAGAAGCATTGCTAATGTTAAGTGCGTATATAGAGTTTGTCCTTGACTTTTAACTAGGTATGGTTTCTCCATATACTCTCTTCTTTTAGAATGATCTTTCCACACCTCTGACTCTCCTCCAACTCAGTCCTGCTGGAAAATGCCAACTTGGCTTTTAATTCACCTTTCCAATTAAAACTTTCCTGTTGCTGCAGAGTTCTTGTGCAAAGATCTATTTTGTTTCCTATTCCATTTTACATGTTTATCTCATTCTACTAGATTACTGTATAAGCATTTCAAAGTCAAAGACCACATTATTCAGTGTTCTATCTCTAACATCTAGTGTAGGATCTAGTACATAGTAAAAATCAAACACCTGTTTGTGCTATAAGTGAATGCCTTTCTACAAGTTATTCTAGCACCATACTGTGTACAATAATAGAACCTGAACAAAAGTGTTTATGTAGTTAATTTTTCTCTCTCTATAAAGTCCTTTGCCTACCATGTTCTGTCCCATGTAAAATGAAAGGAAAACTTTTATCTAATCATAATATAGGAAAGAGTCAAGAAATTTGACTTTTTTCAAATTCCATTTTCAAAATAATGTTAAAAACTACTAATTAATATGAATATACTATACCCTCAATGTATTGGAAAAATATAGTAAAGAATTGAAATGTCATAAATGCTTCCATTTCTATTTACCTAAGATAAATTATAATTACAGGTAGAAGTAAGGTGGGTAGCTTCTTCTCCACACTGTTTAGCATGATTCACAACTGTGGTTACATACATTTTCCTACTTTCTTTGCAGGTCGTTTTTAGGAGTTTATGGAAGAGAATAAGTTAAAATTAGTAACAAGAATAAATTCAGCCATTCTTGGTAGGCAGTGAAAACTCACAAAAGAGGATCCAGATCATCTTCATTTTTCTAACTTCTAATACATTGCTCATTGGGCCAGTCATATAATTTTTCTTTATTGAGAATATCCAAAATATTACCATCAATGGCAATTTTATAGTCATTTGCAATGAATTTTTTAACCAGTTAGTATAGGCAATAATTATTAAGGGAATCTATGTATTCTATTTATTGCTAAAGTTATCCATCAGTGCATGTGAAAAGTCTATTCCCTTAATGTTATTGTTTATTCATTTTTGAATATGTGATTTAAATTTAGTTATGGCAGTATGACTTTGATATCCAATAGACACTGGGATTCATTTGGGCTTTGTGAGCAGACATGAGTACATATGGATGGGTTAACCTTACATTTGCCTTTTCATTACTCAGAGGTTAGATGATTTATCTTGCTGCAGGTTCAAACTTGACCTGGGCGAGAAAGCCCTAGGGAAATGGGGGAAGATGCACTGTAACCTCAAAGTTCAGCTGTTCATTTGTTTGGTTGGTCTTCTGGTTAATTTACTAAGTGATTTTGCTGGATGTTGCTACCCTGGAAGCATAAATATGATTTACAGAAAAAATTTCATGTGTCTTGGGACAATTCTCTACTCTTTATAGTACTGCACTACTGAATTTGAAAGCACATTCTCAGTTTTTTCTTGTTATCTTTTGGCTGATGCTTATAAATTATAATTGGTTTAAAAACAATTTTTAATTTATTTATTTATTATCCTTATTTGCTGCAATTGTTCTTTCCAGAATGAAATGTGGAATTCAAGGTCATGAAGCTGTATAATTTATCATATTAATATTCAAGTTACACAATATATTTTAAGTGGAAAATCAAAGTCTCCTTTTAACACTAACATTAGAAGAGCAAATGACCAAAATTTTATGTCACTATTTGGTAACTTTTCAATTGATGAATATTTGGTATCCCTACCAGTCTTGGTAAAGATGTGTTTGAAATAATCTGAGAAGAATCCCATTTATAAATGTTCATCCTATCCATTTTTTAGGTGAGCAGTACATTTGTATTTTAAATACCTAAAATTACTATTTACAGAAATTGAAATAACAACTTTGGTTCTTTGATTAGTTAGATTGTTTTAGATGCAAGTGAAAAGTTACTTTATACACAGTCAAATCATATGTTCATGTAAATGTAATCTCAAGGTAATGTTTCAGATAAGATGATATCTGAAGATGGCTTAGTGACGTTACCGAAAAAACTACTTTGTTTCTATCTATTTACTTTTTTTTATTATTAATTGTGGCTTAACTTAATGGTGGTTATCCTTGTGACACAAAGAAAATGGTCAGAAATCCTGAAGTCTTATTGAAAGTTTGTTCCCCCACATTTCTAGCAATTTACAAGTCTGAAAAGACTTAGGTCTGTACTCACAATGGGATCTGCTGCTCTAAAGATGATACTGAGTTTATGGGTTTACTTTGTATTACTCCATTCCTAAATCAATAATTGGCCCAGACATGAGATAGACTATCTTAACAGTCAAACATCAGAATTGAAAACAGAGGTCCTATAAAGTCTCATGGCTGATAATGGTGCTAGAAATTATTATCTTTAAAACAATCAAATCAGAATACTGTCAACCAGAGAAAGTATGAATAGAAAGTGAAAATGCCCAGATGTCTATCATGATGTTTATCCTTGTATGTGATTTAACGTGAAAATAGAAATAATTTATTTGATATTTTCTATGATTTTTAAATGAGGTATACTCAGATAGAGAATATCAGTCCTAAAACAGTGTCCTCTCATGTTCAAGTGGACATATTTGCTATGTAGCCTGCCAGGATTTCACTTAAGAAAACAGAGAATATTTGGAAAAAATCCTGACTTCTTAGTTATAGATGTGTTTATATTGCAAACCCCAATTGAAATTTAGCAACTCACACTATATTTATTTATTTATATTGAATTAAATATTTACAAGGGTGACATTGGTTAATAGAGCTATATAGGTTTTGGGTATATCATTCTATGATACATCATCTACATATTGTACTGTGTTCACCACCAAAGTTGAGTGTCTTTCCATCACCATTTCACCTCCTATACCCTCTTCTACACCCCCACCCCCTATTTTTCTCTGGTAATCACCATACTGTTGTCTGTGTGTGATTTTTTCTTTGCTTAATTTTTAAGAGTTACAAATTTCTTAATGATAGCTGGTGACAGACATCAAATCTGTAGGAAAATAAATTTAATGTAATTTGGAAATTTACCTTCTATTTTAAGTAGCATTGAACCTTAATGATAACTTCATGACTATAATTTTATTACAAATCATAAGTATATACTTAATAAAATTTTATACACATACACAAACATACACACACTAACACACTATTGGGATATCCACACACATATTTCACAAGGATGCTAGTCTATGACAGCCAGTATCTCCAAATTTCCAGAGTATTACATGTCTGCATAGTGATCAAATTCACTATAGCATTAATATAAAAAAGAGGTTTTTTCAATTTATTGTGTTATCTTGTGGATAAGTAATGGAAAAATAAAAGTCATGAAACTGCTCTTAATAGAGCACCTAGAACATTATGAAACATTGGTTGACTTTATGTAAATATGTTCTGGATCTAGCCTTTTATTTAATAATACCTTATATCTGAAGTATCATTTCATGATTATGAAATTAAATATATGTATACTCATATGTACAATACTAACACTATAAAGAATAAATTTTAAGTGGCTTAAATTCTACCACATGAAGTAGCATCTGTTAAAAATTTCTCTTCTATTATTCATCTATTCTCTATTTCTCTAGCTGAATGGTTAGAGTGACAGATATGTATGTGAGAGCCTATTACATTTGGCGATATGGAGTGAGGAGTTGTTTTACAAGAAAGGATACTGGAGTTGTACTTAAATTTTTCTAACTTCAGAACTTCAGTAGTCACCTGCCAGAACAAACAATCTGAAAATCTTCCAGAAACTCTCTTATGGAAAATTTTATGTCCCTGTAACAGCTATAGCAACTAGATCAAGAGCTGTCTTCTTTAACTCCTTTACCTATTTTTACCATTCAGACTGTTGTCCTTGAACTACAGCCTGATTATTTTAAATTGTTCAATAAATATTTAAGTACCAACTCTGTGTTGAGCAGTGTTCTTGACTTTGGGTATACAGTGATGAATAAAATACACATAGTCTATATCTGTGCAGTCAGCATTACATATAAATTCTTTTATATCTAATCAGCATCAATTGAATAAACTGGTGTAACTGAGAGGCATAGGCAACAATGAATATAACTCATGGCAAGACCAAACCTGCCTGGACTTCAGAAGTCTTTCTTGAGGAAGTTAGAATATAATATTAACTGAGCAAAGGGTAGGATGTATATACAGTGTGTGAGTGGGTGCAAAGGGCATTGGTAACATATAATTTAGTGAAGGCTGTATGAAAAGACCTTGAGACTAGAAGAAACACAAAATTAAAAAAGGGGCAGCTATATAGGTAGAAGGTATCCTATGAGGTGAGTAAAACATAAATATGATTTATTCTATTAGGCATTACAATATCTTGGACAATGTTAATACTGTGGGTCTTTATGAAAATAGAGGATAATTAGAGAATTTTAGATAGACGAACAAAATAATCAAGATTATTTTTAAAAGTATTTTATTATAGAAAATTATCTGGAAAGAGAAAGAATGATTGGGTCCCATCTAGTCTTGAGATGGCGCAATAATCAAGTAAGTAAGGCTATTTAGATGACAGAGGAAATTCATGAAAAATGAAGGACTTAGAGATATTTAGACAAGGAAACAAATGCTTGGTGACTGATTGAATGTAGGATTTAAGAAGAATGTGCAAAGGGCAAAATACAAATCCCATGTATACAAGAAGCAAAATGTTTGTTGAGCTATATATTAAGATAGCAAACACTAGGAGAGGGGAAAAAATTGTGGGAGGGTGGGTATCATCATTCAAATTTTAAACATGTGATTTGGCCACTCAAAGTGTTAAAGTTAGTGCATGCTTAGAAGTCAAGAGAAAATATGGCAATGGAGTTATAAATTTGAAATTATCCATATTTGGATAGCAACAGCTTTCTATTTGAATAGAAAGCAGGCCTCAATTAGAACATGAAGGAACACCAACATTTAATTATTAAGATCAGATGAAAAAGAAGTTAATGGGAAGGAAACAAGAAGAATTTGATGTCACTTAGCAAAGGGAAAAGAAGGTTTAAATTGGAGATTTACCGCAAAATAAAGATGACTTTCTGTTATCTGCACGTCACTGGCTTTCTGAGCAGAAATAATCACAAAAATCAAAGAGCATTTGATTTGAGTTTTAAAAATAAATTTATCTCAATCAGAAAGCAATCTAAACAAATATAAAGTCAAACAAATTACATCATGTTCCGAAAGTGAAAGAAAAATCATACTCAGCATGAAACTGAAATGAAAATACAAATTTAAACTTCAAAATGACCTACCTCTTCAACTTTTCAGAACCTAACTCCTATGCCGTGAACGATTTTTTTCCTCCAAAATTCATGTTTAGTTTATAACTTAGGAGGGAGAGGGCCTTTGAGGGGAGATTAAGTCATAAGAGGTTTCAAGGGAGTTCCCCTCACCCTTACGTCATGTGAGGATACAGCAAGAAGTCTGCAGCCTGGTGTAGGGCCTGCAGGGCCTGAGGGCCCTCACCTAACGAGCTAGCACCCTGCTCTCAGATTCTCAGCCTTCAGAATTGTGAGAAATAAATTTCTGTTGTTTACAAGCAGCCCAGTCTCTGGTATTTTGCTATAACAGCCTGAATGGACTAACAGAATATCCTAAAGAAACACTCAGTTCAGGTAAGAAAATAAAAGTTCCTAACTTTTCTTTGGGGCAGAGTTAAGACAGTATTGCTATGTTAGGACTGTGTTGTAAAATCCCATTTTTTCTGAGCATGAGGATATAGATGCATGCATGTCTCCTAGGTACCAGATATTAGCCAAGAGGGGAGAAGCCAGAGTGAGATAACCTATAGCTGCTTAGAATATTGGAGGGTCTCCAGCAACAGATACTCAGATAAAAGCTCAGGGCCTAAGGAAGTTTCCCCAGTGAGGACCATGGAGAGAGAAGTGTTTTCATTCAAGTCTCCACTGGACTACAGAGCACATGGAGCTGGCTTTTGTTGACACCATTTCACAAAGAGTAAGTGAAAGGCACTCCACTCTCTGTGCCCGGGGCAGGATTCCAACCTGAAGTGGACCTGAGTCGAGATGGGAGCTGGGGAGAGTGAGTAATTGGTGCCAAATGAAGTTCAGAATTCCGTTTACTATATTGAACAGGACAATGAATTTATGAATATGGACTGTGTTGCAAATTGAAGAGACTGCTTTTTACTTCAGATTGAGCAAAATGTCATGGCTCCGATGATAATTTATCCAGTGGATGGGAAAAAGTACTCTTCATTGAATAAAATGCAAAGGAATATTAGAAAAAAATAAAATGACAATTATGGGTTATTTTGCTTTTACCTCACATTATATCTTCCAAATTGTATTTAGGGAATGTTTTCTATATATTTAGAACAAATGTGTAACTTAAAATGGAAATTTAAAAAAATTGACCTCAGTTTATTTTATTTCTATATATCATGATTTGGGAGATCATCATAATCATAACAACAATATAATTTTATAATTATTTAAAAGGCATTAGTAGCATCACTAGAAGGAATGCAGAATTAAGGAGAAAAAACTGAGAAAATAAAATGATTCAGTTTTACTCTTGTTGAATATTCTGGCAAATAATAAAAAGGAAAGCTAAACGAATGGTTACTTTTATTATTATTAATCTTTGTGTAGGCAGATTTTGATTTACCATATAGTCATAAAACGTTTAATGTTTAAATTTCATCTTTATTTAAACTATGAGGTGCCAAAAGTTCTTGAAGTTTACAACTGGCTGAAATTGGTCATGAGGACTATTAGAGATTTCTGACATTAATTTCTGTTCTAGACACTTTTTCCACCATCTCTACTCTTTCCTCCAAAGATGTAATTACCACAAGACTCTTAAAATTCTACTTATTTCCCAGGTATTATGCTCTTAGAATAATTTTACAGTTAAGAACTGGAGTCGCACTGTCTGCCTTATGCGCTCTGGTGATGGACATCTACAGAAACAGTGTCAGCTCCTCTATTCTCTCACTAATTATGTTATGCCCCCAAAACAAAGAAACACAATTACAATCCCTTTTCACTTACAGAAGCAATGATTCTTAAAACCACAGTATTGTAAAGCTTCCTTTCTGAGCTCATTTTCTTTTGGGTTCCATCTGCTGTGATTATATTGTCGTAAGACATTTTTTCTCTTTTTATTATTTTGTGTTTGATTCAAATAATTTTCTTCTGTGACCAAGTAATATTTTGCAGAAGAGGCTACTGGTATTTCATGATACTAAATTGATGAATTAATGAACAAATGAATTGCCCGATTGGTTAATCAACTGCTATGAGCAGGCCATGGTATTAAATGAGGTGAGAGGGTACAAGAGACCACCATGAAAATGAACACTTTGATGCTGCCCCTATCTAAAGAGGAAAAACTCTTAAAGGTCAATAGAAGAAACAAAAATCTAAAAAAAGTGTTCAGGAGAAATTGATGGGGTGCCCAATGGTAGAGAGAGTGAATTTTCTAAAGTAGGTCAGGGAAGGGGTTAGCACTGCAGTTTGGAACTGAGATTGATTTTAAACTGAAGTTTAAATTGAAGGAGTTTAGTTTTGCTTTAGAGAAGGGGAAATAAGAAGTTTAATGGAGAGACAGTGTGACCAGAAGTAGCCACAGCCAAGTAAGCAATAATGACTGCAGCAAATAGTTTGGTAACCTGAGAAATCGCCCACTATGCTGAAATGTGGGATGGAGTAAGAACATGAAATTCTAACTGTTCACCTAATGTGTCTGGACATTGCCTTGTAAGAAATAGGAGATCATTTCAGGCTTTTTTAAGTTTTGTGAGAGCTCTAATGGCACAAGTTGCAAATTATACATGTATTGTAAGCCGTATATAATGACACAAAGTGCTAACTAACTAGATAAAGAATACATACTCACTTTGGCTCAGTCAATTACAATAATTTCAACAACTGGTTCACTTAAAAATTTATTTGCCTGGCTAAGTCTTCCATCTTCATTTTCTAGAGTAGCAAAAATTTTTAGTGGAGGTCTATGAAAAAAGCAAAATTTTAGGAGTAGGACCTTGTGTGCTGCAGAAGCCCTGAACTCCCATGGCAGCTGCTTGCAACGCCAAGCATGGAAAGTGCCACCGAGGCCACTGTGTTTGGTACGCACATTAGCAAACATTGCTATGCTCTCTGAAGAATGGAGGGGTGCTGCACCTGTCCCTAAGGAAGGCAGGCATGTATTGTGGATTTTCAGTGATGGGATTAGGAAGCATTGGGCATAGTGTCATTAAGGTGCATAGATTAAACAGTGATTCTCAACTTATTTTTTTCTGCTTATGCCACAATTTAGTATAAAAAAAAATCAGTGTTGAACTTGGAGGACTTCCATGACCTAAAATACCACCAGAGCATTCACAATCTGATAAAACCATCCAGAGTCATCATAATATGCAGTTGGATATCCCTGAGGCAAGTCCCCCTGTCATCGCTTTCTCCCAGTCAGGAGGTGAAGATCTCAAACATCTTTCCTTGCTGCCAGCTTGAACGTCATATTATGTCTTAATTCTTAGGCGCATAAGTCATTCCTGGGCTGTCCTATATCCTAAGCCTCACTCAGCAATGTGATTTTTATGACATATGTTGCCGTAAAAATATATGCCCTCAGTTGGGACAAAAACACATTTTGTCTGTTGGCAGCAATAGCTATAAAATGTCTGTGCTGTACCATGGAACCTACATCTTGCTGGCTGCGTCCCTTTAAAATGACTATATATTCACCCAACTATACAGATTTATAAAGAAATATATGCATGTGTGTATAATCCCAGCACACACAGTCTACCCCTGGAAATACAGGACATTTATACAAAATGCCTTTAGCACAACAAGACAAAGGAGGGCTGCTCGGAGACAAAGAAACGCTGGGTCACATCTCTATAGAGTTAGAGAACTTATTCTTACAAAGTTAAGTCAAAACTTTGGGAGAATTTTTTGAAGCTTATGTGGAGTATTATGATTTAAAAGTCTTTTAAGAAAGCTCATGTGATTCATTTTATTAAATGGAGCACCTTAGTACATTTTAAAGCACATGAACTTGGAGTCAGATGGATTCAGGTTGGGTCCTTGGCTTTCTCTCTCTTACTAGCCAGGTGTTCTGGGGCCCACTGATAACAGGTTCAAGCCTTATATGAATTAGTTACAAAATGAGAAAAATCATAATTACCAGTGAGAGTGTGGCAAAGGATATAAATAAAATATATAAAACTCTTAGCTTACAATTTTGACAAAGTCACTCAGCATGTACTCATTGTGAAGATCCCCTCTATGCCTCAGTGCTCGGACCTCAGAGACAACCTCAGGCTCAGCTGGGTGTCGAGCAAACAGCCCCGTAAGGTTTGCGGCCAGGAGAAAGTTTATTATGTACACGGGTGGTGGGGGACAGTTAGCTACATTCTCAGAGAAAAGGAAAAACATACTAAATTGAAATGTCTTATCTCACGAGTTGGACTTTTCTTACTCCTTAAGAAGGAAATTCAAATATCACTGAACAGAAAGAGGATCTTGAGAATTATGAAAGTTCAGAAAAATTACTTGCTATTTTCTATATTGCATTTGAATTTTAATTTAAGTGTAATTAAAGATCTCCTTGTAAAATCAAAGTACTTTTATATTTACTGCATCTTCTCGATAACCTTTTAAAATTACTGGGACATCAGGCAGGGCAGAAAAATGTCAGCTATTTCAGCTTGGCTCTCTAGTGATGATGTTATTTTTTCAGTCATACATAAAAATCTAATTTTCTTCCATTTCCATTTTGCTAAAACAAGTTTAGTAGTTCTTGTCTCAACACAAATAAGAATGACTTCAGAGGTGGTGGGTTCTGTGAATTACTATTGGTTTGGCATTGAGTTTTAAAGTCAGAAATATTGATGAAATAAAAAAGTCTGCTTCTTCAAAACCTTTATCTTTTATTTAATAAATAAAACTTAAGATTTTAAGTTGGTGGCTTCAGTGATTAAAATATTTAATTAAAGAGATGTAAAGTTAATAGTTAACTTAGTTGTGTATGTGTATTTAGTAATAACAGTAGAATATTTGTAACTTAATCTAACTTGAAGTTATACATTTTTGCCAACCTCTATTGAGGTATTATGTGAATTCTCTTTTTAGTATAACAGCCATCCCATACTCCAATGTCAAGTACACAGGATGATGATTTAAAAGTACACAGGCTGTTTATCTGAAAATATAAGCTCTTTGCTACCAGAAGACTGAGTTCAAGACTATATGCACATTGGATTTTGATCCCTTCATGGATCGATGAGTTATAAGAGATTTTGGGTTCCTTAGTATTCCAGAAACGATTGCTTTATAACAAATTTCCCCAAAACTCAAGAGCATGAGACAATCAGTTATTATACTCAGGGGCTCTGGAGGGTCAGTAATTTGGGCAGGGCACAGAAGAGATGGCTTCTCTCTGCTACATTATATCTGGGGTCTCAGATGTGAAGCCTGGAGATTAGAATGGTCCAAAGGTGCGTTCCTTCACAGGTCTAGAAGTTTACACTAGCCAGTGGCCAGTGGCAGCCTTGGTTCCCCTCCACGTGGTTTCTCTAATAGACAAAGGCATCTGGGCCTCCAAGGACAAGCATGCTAAGAAAAAGAGGCAGAGTCACATCATCTTTTATAACCTAGCCTCAGAAATCACAAACTATTATTTCTGCTGCATTATAGTAATTGAAGCCAAAAGCAAAAATAAGCTTCACCTCTTCATGGGAGTGGCATGGTTCTGGAAGAGAATGTGATTCTTGAGTATTGCTATGACCACTTTAAAAATATAACCTGTCATTGTCTACCCTCTGCCCCAACATTTCCCATCCCTCCACATGCAAAATATACTCCCTCCAACACCCTCAATCCACAAGCTTATTACAGCTTCTGATTCAGGCTTGAGATCCCACCTTTGTGATCTAGAGCAGTTATTGGTGCTCTAGATAGTCTTCTTGGTTTCAGCTCTTCAGGTGTGGTTACTCAGTTCTAACAGCTTGTATCCAAAGTGACCAGTTATCTCCCCTTCCCATGGCCAATCTACAGTGCTGGAACAGGCATTGGATAGCCAAGTTGTGAAGAGTCTCTGTTCACAAAAAGAGAAAGTATGATAGGCACCCCAATCATTGGTTCCTAGCAAATTTGAAATCCAGTCATACCCCCAGTGCCAGTTCCTTAATTTGGCCTCAGTTATATTTCCTAAAGCACTGGCCTGGGCTCATGGTTTTGACTTCTGAGTCATTCTTCCATTTTCATAAGAAATTCTGTGTTTCAAATTGAGTAGTTTACTTATCCTGCTTCCTAACCATTAAAATTTGCAGGCTATAAGATCTCTTTGCATTTTGTCCCTTTTATGCTAAGGTAATATGATTCTTTTAAAAACATTAGGGGTTTCTTATGAATCAATGTAAGAGCCAATTTGTTATACAAAAGCCTTTCTTTTCCTCTGGCTTCCCACGATGCTGCTGTGGGGCTTTGTTCCGGGATTCTTAGAGAGGGTCTACGCGGCTGCCTTGAAGAGTCTTAGAGGGCCCGTGTCTGACAGAATGGCTCCCTCAGGCGCTGCTTCCTGTCTTTCTGAGTTCTTCAAAGATTCTACAGTCACACACTAGATTTTATCTTTACTATGAAGTTCTTTCTTAATTTCAGAATCTTGAAAAGGCAGTAAATGAGGAAGATTTATTTTCAAATCCAAATTCTTCTGTCTCCTTCATATGTCCTCTAAAATTTTGTTGAAAAGAGAACCATTCCTCTTTTAGTTCTCCAATGCTCTCTTTTTAAAATAGACATTGAGATAAAGTCAGAAGCCACTTTTTAAAGTCTGCCTAAATGCCTCCTTTGCTAGATCCATCAGTTCACTATAGTTTCTGTTTTCAATTTTACTGCAAACAAATTCATCATTACAGAACAAAAGTCTTCCTTCCTCCATCTAGCAATGGCATTTCCACCCATTCTTTTAAGGCTTGAATTCAGGCCAACAGACTTCTCCTAACAATCACTTGACAGCCCTTTATTAACATTCTTCTCTAGGTCATTCCAGCTTCTGCCCATCACATGTTTCCATTGGAACAGTTTTAGATTTTATTACTACAGTAGTGTGCTTCCAGGTACCCAAATCCATTTCATTTACTTTGCATAAATTACTCCAAAATGTATTAGAACAAAGTGACCATTTATTATGTCATTGTGATTGACCAGGAATTTGGACAGGGCTTAATAGAGACAGTTTTTTTCTGTGATCGTAAGGCTGAGGGCTAAATTTCTTTGAAGGCTCATTCACTCATGTCTGGCAGTTGTAGTTTGGATGGGGCCTCGGTTTGTCTTCACTTGGGTTTTTCCTCTTGGGCAGTTTGGGCTTCTTCACAGCTTGGTGG
Source organism: Glossophaga mutica (assembly GCA_039655065.1). Lineage (NCBI taxonomy): Eukaryota > Metazoa > Chordata > Mammalia > Chiroptera > Phyllostomidae > Glossophaga > Glossophaga mutica. The sequence goes on from CM077306.1 coordinate 123,948,243, forward strand.
CTGAGTTCTAAAGGTGAGAAAGGGAGCTGGGGAGAAGGCCATCTGGAAGTCCTATGACATTTTATGATCTAGCCTTGGAAGCTAGACAGGGTTACTTCACCTGCTTTTGAACTGTTAAGACAAAATCTTTGAAAAATAAAATCTGCCACACTTGGTTTGATTCTATTTGACTCTACTCCCCTCTGTGAAGAAGGGCAGCAAGATAGTAGGTGGCAAAAAACAAAACAAAACAAAACAAAAAACAAAAAACAGCCTAAGACCCTAGAACAGAACCATCCTGGCAAAATCTCTCATTGCATCATTTAATTCTGTATTTCGCACTCCCTAAAATAGTTCCTTACATGCCTGGAATCTCCAGGCTTTGAAGTGCGTGTGTTAGGGGGCCCCCAACAGCCATTCTGTTTCATTTGTCTTCTCTCACCCTAAACAGCGAGCAGCCAGCCAGAGAAACTAGAAGTGATCACTGGGGGATGAATGTGGTTCTGTTTTGTATTCGGCCCAAAGTCTAATTCAAATAAAAGCCGACAGCAAATCAACAAGAAAAGTAGATGTCGGACTTTTCCCTTTGCGTAGCAGTGCTGACTCATTTTCTCATCACATTAGAGAATGTATTACAGTGAACATTCTTATAGTGACAAAGCAAATGAGTCCACGTGCTAATGGGCCCTCTTGGGCTGTTTATCTGATTCAGCTTTTATATATATACAAAATGATATAAGTGAATACAGCATATTTTTATTTTACTGCTAGATCTTAAATACTCACAAGAATATAACAAAGTAACATATAGTTGGGGAGAAGGAAAGTATTTAAAAGAGAGACAGGATAGGATTATACCACATTGTGCATATTCCCTAATGAGAGAAAAATTAATAAATATTCCATCAGCTTTATCTGGTGACTTTTTTATTATCCCATTATATCAAATTATTTTTAATATAGATATTCATAGTATATAAATATGCATAAAATAGTAACATTTAATGGATCTATATGAAGACTCTGAAGCAGCTGCCTAAATATCATGAAACTAATATAAAACAACTGGGAAAGATGAATTTAATTCAAAGAGTAAATATTAAGCAAACTCTATGCATTGGGTACAGTGAGGAATTCAAAGATGTATCTCCCTCAGATAGATAAAACATGCAAATAATTTACAAGCAGTCATTCTGTTGTTGACCTTGATATATTCAGCATTGAGTTAGGCTATTCAGTACTTATAAAGGACATATTTTGTCCTGTGGAGATTTTATAATTTACTTTGGAAGATTAGGAAGAATAGTAAAACAAACCAGCCATGCAACATTAAGATGTGAACATAGTAAAGATTTTTAAAATAAGCCCTAAACTCTAAATGTTATGAGCTGGAAAAACAAGTAGAGCTTTAACGTGAAAAGATGCAGAGATGAATGTATTTGAAAAGGAGGGGATATTAAACTGAGTCATAGGGGGAGGATAGGGTTTCCATAGGAGGTCGCAAGGAGAAAAGACACTTCAGGGAAAAGTGAGAGAACAGGATACAGAATATGAGCCCAAGCACAAGATGAGGTGGGAGTGAATATGCTTGTGCTGAAAGCATTGAGGAAAGGCCCTTGACATGGAACAATTTCCTGGAGAAATTCAGGAGTGGCCTGCCGGGTGCTAGACAGCTATGGAAACCAGGTCTCAGGGCTCTGGGGCTTATTCCTGCCTCTGATGCCCTCCCTATGCAATGAGTTTGACTACAGCACCCCAGCATGGTGGTGAAATTTAAACCACGCAGTGCCAAAGCCATTGTGTGTAGAGATTAAGCTACAACCCTTGCTACAACAGGTGGTGTTGGATGCTAACAGAGTACCCCTCTTCTGTTCAGCACTGTCCCCATCTAGTGTGGGTAATTCAACTGCAGTCGTGACATGAGTCTCTAGGTCTGTAGCAAGCAGTCGTTTACTGCAAGTGCAGCATTGATGCCAGTTACTCCCTAGAAAAGACCCAACATGATGCCTGAAATAGGAGAGACAGGTTGGTCTTGCTTCAGGATGTGCTGACATGGCTAAGTAATTTCACCTAATGAAATGAATATTGGTCCAAAAATCTATATGAGTGACAGTGGAGGCTGGCAGAAAGATTGTAGAGTTTGGACGAGGATGAAAGGGGTTCAAATATTGGCTGCATGTGTGCCTTCGGCGTTCTCAAAGGCGAGAAAAAAACCTGTCCTTTTCACCTTACAAGTTTCTTGTAAATATCCCATAACTCACAAGGGAAAGAGCTGTATAAACTGCAAACACTGTGCCAATTTTAACTACACTCATTTCTTTCTGAATACATGAGAACAGAGTTTCTTTCCTATTAAATTTTTATCAGTGTGTGCTCCCCTATCACACCTCGATACATATTACTTATAGGCGTACTTGGTCCTGTTCCCTTTCTATAATTCCCAGAAATAGTTCCAATTCTTAGGGATTATTTATTCCTAAAACTAAATGAGAATTCAGGATTAAGTTTCAAGAACCGGGGGATAATGGGAAAGACCTGTGGTTTGATCTGCGGTGAACCTCCAGGGTCAAGTGCTCATCTGTTTTACTCCTCACGAATCTGCTTTATCTGAATGAGAACACAGAATTCAATGGGGTTTTCAGAAATATCCAATTCACAAATTGTTTCTACTGAGCATTACTATTCTATAACATTACCCCACTTTGGGAAGTAGCCAGAGAACTCATAGGTTTGTACAGAACTTTGCTTTTTCTGTTTTACTACTCTTACTCCAACAGAATTCTTCCTTAGCTCTTCCAGAAACAAATAGAAAGCCTTCTCTCTGTGTGTCTTAATTCTTGTTGAAACCAATCGACTCAACCACAGCTGTACTTAATACTTTCTTTCATAATAATCCTACTTGTTCTAATAATGAATTGTCCCCCAAAAAGCCTATAACAAAAAGTTACTCCTCTGTTATAGGGATTCTTGTCTTAGTCACCAGCTTGCAGCTACTGCAGAAGGATGTTTGCTAAACTCACCAGCACATATATCAGGCAAATGCAACGTGGCACCTTTTTTGACTTATTTTTTCCTTGTAGTGGTTCCTTGCCAGCAGGCGGGCCCTGCCGCATTTTTCAGCATGTATTCTGAGCATCTCTGCGGGTTACAGCTGTGCATGACACTATCTCTTCTTTGCTGGGTCAGAACATAGTAGAACAAATATGTCTTTAGTAGATAAGCCTTTGCATTTTTGCTGTTACGTATAAAAAGCATAAACATTTACAACACAGTAAACTTACTACTCATAGTTAACTGAAAACCAAAAGCTGGAGAATGAATTAAAACAGTGCCATAAAAATGAAATGGAGTTTTAGACTCTCAAATATTTGATTTTAAAGTTCCACAGAGGCCCATTAATGGATGTGTTTGTGTTTATATATAGCATATGGCCAGGAACATGCAGTGCTTGTTAAATTTAAAGACATTTTGGAAGTAGTTGGCAACTAATGTTTCTCCTAACCAATACGTGCCCTCCTTTGCATCTCTTCCAGAATCTATTTACTCACTACCATTATTGGTTCCGTATGTGTTCAATGAGGTTACTTCCATTTTCTTCTCACATTGCTATGATAATTTTACTTAATTTCTTTCAGATTGTGCCAGTACCTTATGGCTGAAGGACAGACGGCATGATCAAGTAGTCCCGGAAAGCTTAGGAAAAATGCCTTCCACTCATAGCCCCAGAGGGACTTCAGGGAGAGTAGGTTGAATGAATGCTGGGTCTTTGAAAATGTTCACCGTGTCACGGGGAAAATGTTTTTCACAGAGAGAAGGGTGGTGATATTGCCATTGGTTTTCAGCCATGATTAGTAATGGCACTGTAACTAATATTTCAGTGGAGATCAATCTCTTAAACTTTAGGCTGTGCACAGTAAGAATTGCTCAAAATCCTGGGAGAGATCTGACTGTGGCCACCATGCTCGGCACAAGTTAATCAGAAAATAAAATAGTTGAGCAAATAGGTAGAAATGACCAGAGGATAGAACCACCATGGCTGATTAATCAGTAAACTCACATATACACAAGCAAATCAGTCAGGGGTAAGTCCAAAAGTCTTCAGAAATACTCCTAATACAAAGGCATTTCCATTCGAGTTCAGTAAATTATGGCCGTGACTTTCAAGAGAGTTTATCTGCTTTCTTCTCTAAGAAGAGAGTCATAAAATAACACCCTGTGAGAGGGGGCAGTCACCCATGAACTCTGGTACCTGCATGATTGCGAAGCTCTCTTCACGAATAGAGAACCCAGCTGGCCAGCACTGCAAAATTTGGAGTTTTGGGGACTAGTACATATATGCTTGAAAACATAGATTCCCCACAGTTATTCAGCTGGTTAAGTAGCTGAGTTAGAATTTGAACCCATAACCAAACCCTATTTATTTCACTAAACTAGAATTGAGTCTGCATAGCTAAACTGAGTACTCAAAATCTCACTAGTAATTCCTACAGAGTTAAAAGGGACTATGCCTTTGTACTATAGGACTGCACAATGTTCTTTTAAAAAATTTACTTCCAGACAATGTTCATGCACCATCATGGAAAAATACTAATATCAATTCCACACTTCAGACTATGTAGATTATTAAAAATTGGTAGGAATCTCTTACTGGAATGTTAGAATGTCCTTCATCTTTAATAAACCACCAACTCTAAATCATAAATACATTTCAGCCTTGCCTTTTCTTTCTCATGGAGAACCTTTCACTATACTGAAGATGCCACATGAATCAGGCAATTCTTAAACTGACATTTTAAAATATTTTCTTAAAATTATAAAATATAAAAATTATCTGTGTTGTTTCTTTTTCAGTCTAGTCAATGCAAAACAAATAAACTAAGAATCAGTTCATTCCATCTTCTAATGCATTTTATTTTTAGTTTTTCTAGGGCTCATAATGCAATCTGAAATCTCTAGAGGTTAGACATTCCCTTTGATCTTCCAACGACGAGATGTTAGTGATGACCCTCAGGCAGCCTCACAGCATTCAGGGTTTCCTCCAAGTCCACAGAGGGCCAACAACCTTTCTCACATCTTTTTTCTAGAGTACTCTAGCATGGAAAGAGACAGCAGTTGGGAATTTCCTTAATTATCACCATGAAGTGGCTGCAAGAGTGTTGTTGGTCTCCAATTTGTCCAAGGAGCCAGAATTCATGGACAAGAACTGTGAGGAGGGTGAAGAACCAGGTGAAGGTTAAAAAGATGAAGCAGTGGTGTTAGAGGAGTGGCAAAAATGGAGGGGAGAAAGGCAGCAGTGGTCAGATTATCAAGGGCTTCAAGTGCTGAGCTAAAATATTTGAACATTTGGCTGACAGCTTTCAGGGTTTTTGAGGTATTATAAAATGGAAAGTATCAGGTCTTATTTTTTTAAGTATTTTATTTACTTATTTTTAAAGAGATAGAGAGGGAGAAAGTATCAATGTGTGGTTGCCTCTCATTCGCCCCTCCACTGGGGACCTGGCCCAAAACCCAGGAATGTGTCCTGACTGGGAATTGAACCAGGGATTCTTTGCTTGGCAGACCAGCACGCAATCCACTGAGCCACACCAGCCAGTGTTTATTTAGGTTTTTAAAGAAATTACTTCCCTGGTAAGGTGGAAAGAAGCAAGTCTGGAAGTCTGAAGACTCTGTTTCTGAGGCCTTAACAATAGTGACAGCAATGACAGCCTGAACTGCAGCACTGGAGGCACAGATGCAGTAAAAGAGACACATTTGAGATATATTGTAGATTCAGCAACATGTCTTTAGTGAATCATTGATTGATTAAATATTGGGTATTTAGACAGAAGGAGGAAATGAGGTGGATACTCCAGTATCTGCCTGAAGCCAGCTACAGAGAGAGCAGGGTCATAACTAATGGAGAGGGTACTGCTGCACAAGCACTTTAGGAGGAAAAAGGGATGAGTCAGTTTCGGACAGGTGTTCCAGGTACCTGTGGATGTCAAATTAGCCTATGCAGTAAACTGTTAGATGCATTGTTCCATAGCCCCCCAATAAATCTGAACTAATATAGAAATAAAATAATAAAAGGAAACTCCTGCGAGCAGGCCATGGCTACATGAGGAGAGGATGTGTACCTTACAAACTGGCCTCTCTGCCGAATTCATCACAACCTGACATCTGACCCAGAGAAGCAATTTCTTCAGGACCCCAGAATTCATAGTGCTCCACAATGTTAAGTCACACTAATAAAACTTTAAGGAAGCCCACATATAAAAAGAAAGAAATGTGTAGTTACAGAAAAAGAAAATAATGACCAAATATACAGAAAACTCCCCAATCTAACTTTTTTAATTTTTATTTTAATTGTTGATCTTGTACAGTTTTCTGTCTTTTATTCTCACCCCAACCCACCACCCCAGCTCTCCCGACCTCCCTCCCATTTCCACCCCCCATAGTTTTTGTCCATGTGTCCTTTATACTTGTTCCTGTAAACCCTTCCCCTTTTCTCCTGAAATTCCCTCCCCTCTCCCCTCTGGTGACTTTCAGCCTGTTCTCAATTTCCATGTCTTTGGTTATATTATGTTTGTTTGTTGTTTTGTTGATTAGGTTCCTGTTAAAGGTGAGATCATATGGTATTTGTCTTTCATTGCCTGGCTAATTTCGCTTAGCATGATGCTCTCAAGTTCCATCCATGCTGTTGCAAATGGTATGAGCTCCTTCTTTCTTTCTGCTGTATAGAATTCCATTGTGTAAATGTACCACAGTTTTTTGATCCATTCATTTACTGATGGGCATCTAGGTTGTTTCCAACACTTGGCTATTGTAAATTGTGCTGCTATAAACATAGGGGTGCATAGGTTCTTTTGGATTGGTGTTTCAGGCTTCTTAGGATATAGTCCTAGCAGTGGAATTGTTGGGTCGAAAGGTATATCCATTTTTAGTTTTTTTAGAAAATTCCATACTGTTTTCCATAGTGGTTGTACCAGTCTGCACTCCCGGTACAACCAATCTAACTTTTTAATTCCTTGCTCTGTTCAGGGATGCCTAACAAGAAGAAGGGTGCTCACAGAGCTTAGAATCAGACTGGAAGTCATCTTGTAGAGTGGGAATAAATATAATAAACTGGTCACCTTCCAGTAACCCAGACAAATTAAGTGCTTTATGAGATATTTTAAGGCTTACCTGCCCAAACTCACAGTTTTCTTCTTCAGAGGGCATCTGTGTTCCAAGCAAGCTTTTCTATCATTGTTAATGAACTTTCTCATCTTAGTTTCTCAGCATCTATAAGAATGCAAAGTGCTAATAGATATTGTAATGAATAAATTAATAAATAATAAAATATGCCCAAGCTTAAAATATCTATAATAAATTTCTAAAAGATGGCAAATACTCAAATAATTGCAGATTCTTGATTATAAGAGAATACTGTCTTATCTAGTTGAAATTTAAAAGGGATCTGAGTGTTAACATTATAATGTCTGATACTTCTTATGTAATTTTTTGGTTTTCTCTCTTATACCTATTTCTCTCTTATTACTATCCTTTCTACCATCAGAATATCTAAGCTATGAAGAATCTAATTTGTAGACAGTGTTTCCCAACCGGGAGAGTACTCCAAAACCCAGGGCATTTGGAAACATGTACAGCAAACTTGTTTGTCACAATGAAAAAGAGGGGCTTGAACACTTCAGAGACATGTATTAGAGATGATAATATCCTGAAATGTATAAGACATTCCCACACAGTAGAGAATCTTCCTACCTAACATACCAACCAAACCCTAGTTGAGATTCCTAGATCTGGGATGTCAAAAATGATGTTTAGCTGACCTCAACCTAAATTCAGGTTCTGTAATTCCCCAAAAATACCAGAACAAAGAAAGATATTAAAGGAATGATAACTTAAGGACATACCTGAGAAGTCCAGTTCGATTTATCACTGCCACAAAATCTTAATAACTAGATTCATGTATATTTGGCTGAAAAGTGAGAAACCAGTGTGCTTAGAATATGCCTGTGCTTCCTAAATTCTTGTGTGTATATGAGTGTGTGAGAGACAGAGGGAGAAATTGCACGTGCGCGCGCGTGTGTGTGTATTAGAGGGAGAGCAAAAGGAAGATGGAAGGAGAGAGTGACGGAGACTGAAAAAGAAATACATGTATTTAAATATTTGAGGGTTTTCTCTTAATCTTGCCTTCTTTATTCTCACCCCTACTACCTCCAATTCTGTCAAGAAGAAGTAAATAGGGAAAAATAGTTACAAAGGTCATGTATCATGTGCTAGGGATGTTACTAGGCCAAGGTAAATTAGGTGATTTCTAACAGACCTCACTAAAGATCCCCAATACCTATTCTCCTTCCAGGGCATGAAGAAGACTACACTACTGATGCCCCAGATTAGGCAGGATTATATGTTTCTGGCCAATATATAGTGAGACGAAATGCCTAATAAAATGAGGTGACAAAAAGCCCCGAGTAACCTGACACCCTCCTTCCCTGCTGTGGTTCCTAGGAGACCTGTTGTTGGATCAGACTGGCCAGGATCACTAATCACCACACAGAGGTCAACTGTCTCAGACAGAATCTGAGCAGATTCTGAGCAGAATAAGGACATTTATTGTATTACAGTACTACTGTGGGAGGACTGCTTATTACTGCAGCACAGTCATGACAGCCTAACCAACCCTGTCTTATTATTCCCATTTACTAAAGTTTAGAGAACATAAATAACTTTCCCTGGATTACAGTTAGTAGGTAACTGACCCAGGACTTAAACCCAAATTTGGTTGCCATGGTAACGAGATTCCTTCTGCAGCACCAACCACTGCCTCCACTAAAGCCTTTAACTCGTCCCTCACTTTCTCCAGCTAACACATTGGCAGTTTGTCATGGCTTGGGCTAAGGCAATGGTATCCCATCTGGTCCTGTGACTATATTCTTTCTCCAGTTCAGTTTATTTTTTATTATTATTTTATTTTTTTATTATTTTTTAATCAGTATTTTTTAAATTGTTGATATTGTACAGTTTTCTGTCTTTTACCTCCCCAGCCCACCTCCCCAACCCTCCCCACCTTCCTCCCATTTCCACCCCCCATAGTTTTTGTCCACGTGTCCTTTATACTTGTTGCTCTAAACCGTTCCCCTTTTCCCCTGAAATTCCCTCCCCTCTCCCCTCTGGTCACTGTCAGACTGTTCTCAAATTCAGTGTCTTTGTTTATATTATGCTTGTTTGTTTTGTTGATTAGGTTCCTGTTAAAGATGAGATCATATGGTATTTGTCTTTCATTGCCTGGCTTATTTCGCTTAGCATGATGCTCTCCAATTCCATCCATGCTGTCTCAAAGGGTAGGAGCTCCTTCTTTCTTTCTGCTGCATAGAATTCCATTGTGCAAATGTACCACAGTTTTTTGATCCATTCATTAACTGATGGGAACCTAGGTTGCTTCCAGCACTTGGCTATTGTAAATTGTGCTGCTATGAACATAGGGGTGCATAGGTTCTTTTGGACTGGTGTTTCAGGGTTCTTAGGATATAATCCAAGCAGTGGAATTGCTGGGTCAAAAGGTAGATCCATTTTTAGTTTTCTTAGAAAATTCCATACTGTTTTCCATAGTGGTTGTACCAATCTGCAATCCCACCAACAGTGCACTAGGGTCCCCTTTTCTCCACAACCTCTCCAACACCTGCTGTTTGTTGCTTTGTTTATGAAGGTCATTCTGACTGGTGTCAAGTGGTATCTCATTGTAGTTTTAATTTGCATCTCTCTGATAGCTAGAGATATCGAGCATCTTTTCATGTGTCTCTGGATCCTCTGTATGTCCTCCTTGGAGAAGTGTCTGTTCAAATCCTTTGCCCATTTTTTAATTGGGTTGCTTGTCTATTTAGAGTAGAGTCTTGTAAGTTCTTTATATATTTTGGAGATTAATCCCTTGTCTGAGGTATCATTGACAAATATGTTTTCCCATATAGTTGGTTCTCTTTTTATTTTAATACTGTTTTCTTTAGCTGTGCAGAAGCTTTTTATTTTGATGAGATCCCATTTGTTTATTCTTTCCTTTATGTTCCTTGCTTTAGGGGACATATCAGTAAAAATGTTGCTGCGTGAAATATGATTTTCCTGCCTATGTTATCCTCTAGGATTTTAATGGTGTCATGGCTTATATTTAAATCTTTTATTCACCTTGAATTTATTTTTGTGTATGGTGTAAGTTGGTGCTCAAGTTTCATTTTTTTGCATGTAGTTGTCCAGTTCTGCCAGCACCACTTGTTGAAGAGGCTATTTTTGTTCCATTTTATGTTGCTGCCCCCTTTGTTGAATATTAATTGACCATACAGACTTGGGTTTATTTCTGGGCTCTCTGTTCTGTTCCACTGGTCCATGTGCCTGTTTTTATGCCAGTACCAGGCTGTTTTGATTACAGTGGCCTTGTAATACAGTTTGGTATCAGGTATTGTGATTCCTCCTACTTTGCTCTTCTTTCTCAAAATTGCTGCAGCTATTTGGGGTCATTTATGATTCCATATAGATTTTTAAAGTGTTTGTTCTATGTTTGTGAAATATGCCATTGGTACTTTAATAGGTATTGCATTGAATCTGTAAATTGCTTTGGGTAGTATGGACATTTTGATGATATTAATTCTTCTGATCCATGAACACGGTATATGCTTCCATTTGTTTGTGTCTTCCTTGATTTCTTTCTTCAGTGTTGTGTAGTTTTCTGCATACAGTTCTTTTACCTCCTTGGTTAGGTTTATTCCTAGGTATTTTATTTTTCTTTTTGCTATATCAAATGGGATTTTTTTCCTTGATTTCTGCTTCTGCTGTTTCATTGTTGGTATACAAAAATGTCTTTGATTTCTGGATATTGACTTTGTATCCGGCTGTTTGGCCAAATTCATTTATTATGTCGAGCAGCTTTTTGGCTGAGTCTATAGGATTTTCTATGTACACTATCATGTCATCTGCAAACAATGATAGTTTTGTTTCCTTCTTTCCAATTTGGATGCCTTTTATTTCCTTTTCTTGTCTAATTGCTGTGGCTAGGACTTCCAATACTATATTGAATAGAAGTGGTGAAAGTGGACAGCCTTGTCTTGTTCCTGATCTTAGTGGGAAAGATTTCAGTTTTTGTCCATTGAGTATGATGTTGGCTGTAGGTCTCTCATATATGGCCTTTATTATGCTGAGGAATGCTCCCTCTATTCCCACTTTGCTGAGTGTTTTTATCATAAATGGGTGTTGTACTTTATCAAAAGCTTTTTCCGCATCTATTGATATGATCATGTGATTTTTGTCTTTGCTTTTGTTTATGTGATGTATTACATTTACTGATTTGCGAATGTTGAACCATCCTTGCATCCCTGGGATGAATCCCACTTGGTCATGGTGTATGATCTTTTTAATGTATTATTGGATGCGGTTTGCCAATATTTTGTTAAGGATTTCAGCGTCTATGTTCATCAGTGATATTGGCCTGAAGTTTTCTTTTTTTGTTGTGTCTTTATCTGGTTTTGGGATTAGGATGATGCTGGCTTCATAAAAAGAGTTTGGGAGTCTTCCATCATTTTGGATTTTTGGGAATAGTCTGTGAAGGATAGGGGTTAGCTCTTCCTTAAATGTTTTGTAGAATTCTCCTGTGAAACCATCTGGTCCAGGGCTTTTGTGTGTTGGGAGTTTTTTGATTACTGCTTCAATTTCATCAGCTGTTACTGGTCTGTTTAGGCTTTCTGTTTCTTTTTCTTTGAGTTTTGGGAGATTATATTTTTCTAGAAACTTGTCCATTTCACCTAGGTTTTCAAATTTCTTGGCATACAGTTCTTCATAGTAATTTCTTACAATCCTTTGTATTTCTGTGGTGTCAGTCGTAATCTCTCCTCTTTCATTTCTGATTGTGTTTATTTGAGTCCTCTCTCTTTTTGTCTTGCAGTTCAGTTTATATAGTATTTCCTGCTGGACTAATTTTCTAAAATATTCCTTGGAACATGACCATTTTCTGTCAAAAAGATTTCCTATTTCCCCTGCTCTGTACACAGTAAAATTTACTAAATCAAAAATAATTTTCATGTTTAAAGTGACCTTGGCATGATCTATTCTGATTTTATTTGAAAGAATAGGACACTAAAATATACAGGTTCTGTGACTTCTCCCTTGGTCACATAATAGTAACCAGCAAAGTCAGAGGAGAAATTATGGAGATTCTTCATTCAGAACTAGGTAAATTGGCCTTGCCCTACTTTATGAGCTTGAGTTATGGAGCCAGAATACCTGGCTTGAACCCAGCTTCTGTCAGTTACTAGCTGGGTAAACTTGCCAAGTAATTCAAACTCTTAGGACCTACTTTCATCATTTGCAAATGGGGAATAATAATGTCTATCTCAAAAGGTTATTGTGAGGATTAAATGAGTTAATGTAGGTAAAGCATTTAAAGTGGTGTCTGTCATGTAGAAAGTTTTACCTAAATATAAGCAATTGACATTACTTCTCACAACGATTTTTCTACTTCCAGTAGCTCACTGTCTTCCTTTTGCTAACATGTCATTTGAATTCACACAACTGTACTTTTGCCTTTGCATTTTCTTCAGTTGAGTACATATCTTTCCTTTCTATATCTGCATAGCATTTATATAGTTCTCAAGGTCAGTTTGAAGTCCCTCCTAATATTTGAATCATGCTCTGAATGCCCCAGCCTTTCCAACCTTATGACTCTGGTAGAATGTGTATGCACTCATGCATGTGTGTTAATGTGTATCTTTCACACTTTGGTGTTTATCCCATCCTGTGTTATATTATTATCTTAGTAGCAGACTTTCTCTATACGATTCTCATCTTGAACACTTTGATGAAGCAAACCACTGTGTTAAAAAAGCCTATGTAGCAAAGAACTGAGAGAAACATTCCAGAGTCCTCAGTCCAACCCTTGATCTGTCAGGGTCAAAAGCGTGTGAAAGTGGAAGTGTATTCTCCGCAGCTGAGTGTTCAGATGGGACCTCAGCCCCAGCCAACACCCTGATTGCAGCCTTGTGAGTGATCCTGAAGCAGAGGACCCCGTTGGCCATACTTGTATTTCTGACCCACAGAAACTGTAAGATAATAAACAGGTGCTTTAAGCTGCTGAGATATAGTTGATCATTTTTTTCTGTAGTAATAAATAACTAATACCCCTGGGCTGGTTGGAGGAGGGACAGACATTAGATATTACTTTCAAAATTGAGCAAAGGAAACAATCCAGAAATATGTAGATTAGTGTTGATAGAAAGTCTTGTAGCAAAGGTACTACATGTGCATTTATATGTCTTTGAGTAAATGCAGTAAGTTGGAGGAGAAATGCAAAGAGAAACTCAAGTTATTAAGAAGTTTTTTCTAAGCAGAGTGTCTCCCCCACTTCATGACAAATATTTTCCATTATCTGTAAAAACAGCAAAGAGTTTGCTTGCTAAACATGCTTTCTGTTCTCTAGTACTAAACAAAGAATGGAGATACATTTGAGGAACTTATCTTTTAATCAAGGGGAAGACCAAAGAGAATATTTTTGCTCCCCTACTGCCCCTGCCCTCTCCAATCTTCTCACTTATATCGTGCTTTTCTCATTTTCTCCTTGGAATGTTTCCTCATTAGATAAATTTGGATGTTACAATGTAAGAATAAAAAGAACAAGCAGCATTTCTTGACTTCCTCCCAGTTTAATTTTCTATAAACTCCCTCAGAATATAGATAGTGCCTATTAACTTAAAAATGCAGCTCAGCAAAACTATTTGCCTTATGGAAATGGTGCCACACAGCTGAAAATATCTGTCATGTGGAAACTGATTGGCCTTAGTTCAGTAGAGGTTGTGTACCATAGAATAAGGAACAGGAACTTAGAAGCTCTAGAAAACATTCAAATTTGAATATTGCTTCAATAATGTATAAGCTTAGTCACTTTCGTTTTTAAATCTCACTGAATCTGTTCTCAGATGTAAAACTGAGATGAAAGCACCCATCTCAGTGTAGTTTTGATAAATATATTAAATAATGGATATAATATCTTTGGGATCTTATAATAGTTGATCAAATATTAAATACTTTCTCTCAGCCTCCTCCCCGTCCCTTCCACCCACCGCATACATGCTCATGAGCATGCATTTTTTTCCCTACCACTTTCTTCTCTTTTTCTTTTTCTTTTCGAAAGATTTTGATTCTTTTTTTATTTGATTGTCTTGAATTCTCTGCTTTTTAAAAACAAAGTGTAATTGACACTCAGCATTATGTTTCAGGTATACAACATAATTATTTGACATTTGCATATATTATGAAATGATCACCATAATAAGTCTCTTTACCATCTGTCCCCTTATGTAGTTAATTTTTTTTCCCTTGTGATTAGAACATTTAAGATTTACTTTCTTAGCAACTTCCAAATTTGCAACACATTATTGACTATTGTCACCATGCTGTGGATTACATCCCCATGCGTTATTTATTTTATAGCTGGAAGTTTGTACAGCTGGATTCTGTCCACCCATTTTTCCCACCACTCAACAACTCTCCCCTCTGGCAACCACCAATCTGTTCTCCATAGCTATAAGATTGGTTTTGTTTTATTTTTTGTATGTTTTGCTCTTTCGATGCCACAGACAAATAAAATCATGTGGTTTTTATATTTCTCTGTGTGACTTGTTTCACTTAGCATAATACCCTCAAGATCCATCCATGTTGTCACAGATGGCAAGATTTTATTCTGTTGGCATTCCTGAGTAATTTGTATGGAAACACAAAAGATCCTGAATAGCCAAAGCAGCCTTGAGAAAAAAGTACAAAGCTGGGGGCAATGTGCTCCCTGATTTCAAAATATATCACGAAACTGTAGTGATTTAAACAGTATAGTACTGGCATAAAAACAAACACATAGAGCAATGGAATAGCTTAGAGAGCCCTGAAATAAGTCCATACCTACATGGTCAATTAATTTATGACAAAGGACACAAAAATATGCAATGGGGAAAGAACAGTCTCTTCGATACGCAGTGCTGCAAAAATTGGACAGCCATTTGCAAAAAAATTAAACTGGACCACTATATTATACCATGCACAAAAAATTAAAATGAATGTAAGACCTGAAATCATACAACTCCTAGAAGAAAATGCAGGCAGTAATCAACTTGCCATTAATCTTGACCTTGATTTTTTGGACCTGACTCCAAGGACATGGGCAACAAAAGCAAAAATAAACAAATAGAACTACATCAAACTAAAAAGCTTCTGACAGTGAAGAAAATGATCAAATAAGTGAAAAGGTAACCTACTGAATGGGGAAAGGTATTTGCAAATCATACATCTATCACTTTTTATAGTTGACTGTTTTTCAGAAAAAAATTTGAGATACTTTGCTCTTAGTCTGTAACTGATCTTTTGTAGAGCATGGTAAAGTCAACAGTTCATGCAAACACTGCAACTCCTTTCAGGAGCTGTGACCTGAGTTTCTTATTTCCCTGTGAAGGCAAGTGGGATTTTAATGTGAGTTTATGGTTTGCACAGTTTATCTTTGAGACACTCAGCTGAAGCTGTTCATCAAACTGAATAAGTCTGTGGTTCTAGGCAGGTTAGATTTCAGAGATGAAAAAGAACAACCTCTGACCTTAATTCAGAAGAAAAAAATATGTTTATAAAAAGCACTGGTTCAAATTCACATTTAAGAATTTTATTTCCTCTTTGGAAATTTTCACTCTCTAAGGAGTTTCTGCTCAGTGATTCAGTTGCAGGCTATCCATGCACTGCCCTCGTAAGTTGGCATTTGTAGGTTTCTTACCAGAAAAAATAAAGATTTGCCTTCTTCCTTTCTTTTTAACTAAGTTGATGCATGCTTCAAATTCAGTATCTGGTGGTCATTATTTTTGCTGTGTCAGAATAATTGTTCTGCTTTCTCCTGCCATTAAGTTAGTATATCAACCCTGAAGAAGGAAGTGACTTTAATTTGGTCTTGACTGATGTCATACTATTTACCCCTTGGCGCAAAAGAAATCTTTGAAATTAGATGAAACAGAGCCCAGTTTTTAGTGTGTGTTGCCTAATATAACAATCAAATGCTTCATTATTTGTTTAAATTACATTTTGGAACATAGTTTTATTTTGTTTTTTTTTTTGTCGGTGTTAGCTTGAGTCCATTCAGACATTGAACAGCTCTGTTTTCTGATCTATTCCAAGTTGAGTGGTAGTCCTAGACAACAGACTACATCTTGAACCATAACATTAGGAGGCATATGTACAGGCTTTTTATTTCAGTTATTTGCAATGAGCTATTAATGAAGCTGACACCTTTGGTCAACTGAAATCTGAATATATTATATATTACTATCTTTAGCTCAGAGGAACTCAAAAATGCAGCTACTCTGACATTTGGAGTAAAAAAAAAATGCTTATAACTAGGTGGAAAATTTTTTCATTTTTATCTGAAAAATGTCTTCACTGTAAGCCCTATGAATGCTGGATCAGTAGAAGTACTGAGTTTTAGCATAAATGGAATGGATTATCTTCAAAATGATGTTAAGTCAAGGCACTTCTTAGTTTGGATTTTCCCCAAAACATTGCAGACACAAGGGCTTGCATGCAGGAGGAAGAAATGGGATGTGATCCCAGGAAGTGTGAGGGAGTGACAGAGGGGGACATTAACAAATTTCTGCAGCAGGTAATGAGTCAGGTCTGCCAGACCTCTGAGAACTATATAGAATGCCACCCAGAAATGTCTACCTGATAGACAGGGAGCTGTAACATCCCATCTCTGACACCCAGTTGCTCAAGGTTCTTCTCTGGGAGCATCAGTAACCCAGCACTTCTGGAATTTTCTAGCACACAGGAAAATCAATAACTGTATTACCAGAAAAAAATCCTGAGACAAAATGAGAAGAGATGGGTGGTGCAATTTATAGTGGGACACCGGCAGCCCAGACAAGTTCCAGCCCCTCAGAACTGCAGCTGAGTTAGAGGTGCACCACGGCATGGGATGTACATGCCAAAGCTCTCTTATAATTATTGAGTAGATACTTCCTTTCAATTCTCATTTAGCCAGTGTTTAAAATATCCTTTTGGAAAAAGAATGATTTTTATTCCTATATTAAAGAAGTTCAAAAGCTGAGTGCTTCTTATAGAAAAACAATCAAATCGGATACCTCATTTTGTTACTGTGGAAATGGCTGGTATCTGAAATTTCACTTAGGGTTAATAATTAGGGTACTTGGTCCTGAAAGATGTGAACATCCAGAAACAAGAAGAGAGCATACAGGTAAGTCTGATTCACTTCATTTTCTCAGCCACCTGATCATTGCTGAGTCCCTAGCTATAAGCAGACACAGGCATTATAGACATTGTTGAAATCATCTATTGCTGTGTAAAAATCTGTTTTCAAACTCAGTGGCTTAAACTACCATTGTGTTTTATCTCAAGATTTTGTGGGTCAGGAATCCAGGCAGAGCACAGCTTTTGTGAGTCTCCTGCATCAGCAGAGGTCATTCAATTGTATTTAGCGGTTGAAGCGCTGGCTCAGGAATCTGAGATGGCTTCACAGGGATGTCTGACACCTTGATGGAGATGGCTGCAAGGCTGCACTGCACTAGGACCGCCCGCGGGAGTATCTGTCTGTGACTTTTCCTGCATGGCACTCGCAGGATAATTAGGTTTCCTACATGCTTCTCAGTGCTCTCACAGAGAGTAATCCCAGAGGTCTCAGTGGAACCAGGAAGCTCTTAAAACCTGACCTTGGTAGTACCAGAATGCCACCTCTGTCGAATACTATTAGTTGAGCATGACATTAAGCTGACCCAGGTATAAAGAGAGAAGAATTAGTCTCAACTTCTTAATGCAAGAAGAAGCAAAGAATTTATAGCCATCTTTAACCTACCTCAGCTGTGATATATCTTGATTTTAAATCAATGCTTTTATGGGTTTTTATGAGAGATGTAAAGTTTTGCTTCATTGCATTAAGGTCTCATTTCTGAAAATGCAAGGAACTAAATCCCAGTTTACATGTCAGTCTCAGGAGGAAAGAGCAATCAAAGACTAAATGAACAGAATTTTGAAAACAAATGGAAATTCAGCCAAGATTTATCATACTGCTGCTGTTGAAACTTTGGAATGTAGTTTAATAGTTAGATTCATACCTTGAAATAATACATAGTGAGTGGTCCTTTTCTGACAAGATGCATTATATGAAAACACCTGATCCAACTAAAATATTTGCAAAACTCCTCAGAATTTGTTTAGTCATGTTGAGAACCCAGCATGGCCTCATGTTTAAACTACTCGTGTTGTTGGGGGCATGTTGGAAGGTGTCATATTATTTTCAGAAAAGTAGCTTTTGCTGAATTAGCAGCACTAGAATCTCCCTACTCCTAAATTTTCCAGTTAATGGTTAACAGATCCAACTTCTTGAGGAGTAGCTTCCTCTCAGGTTTCCTCTTAGAGTTTATTTGTAGCTTTTGGAGTAAGTCGGAGACTCTGTCTTTCATTTCTCTGGTGTCAGACAGGAATGTGCTCAGCATCTGTATGCCTACCTATTGCAGTGAATTCCAGAGGCTTGCCTGTTTGCCTTAGCACTCCCCAAAGCACAACTTGAACAAAGGTAACAGTTACAGAATCAGCAGGATTGAGTAGAAAGCTACTGTGTTTGTAGCCTTGGGGCACTTCTACTGACTGCTCATTTTCTCTGAGTATTGAGTTAACAGAAGAGCAGCTCTCTCTTCATAGACTCCAATGTGAAAGTCTAGGTTTCCCCTTTCACTCCAAGGCTCCAGTCTCAGAGGGCTAGCAATGGACCACCAACCAAACTGTTAATGAGCGTCGTGTGCTCCTGTCTCCTGTTTTAGAGCCTTACCTCTCCCTAGGTACCTGTCCTTTCCAGCTGATTTGCCTGCTAGTGTTCTCATAAGGAAATCTGATAGATCACAAGAATTTTTCTGAATTTCCCTGGTCTCTAATATTCCCCCTAATCTAAAAATTATTATTGTATTAATCATGCTAAAGGAAAATTAAAATATGCAAAGAGGGGGAAACATAACCTGATATTTTATATCTATGCTCTGTGTCCCTATGTCTTTCTATCACACTTCTCTTACTGTTTGCACTTCCTGGCCCACTCCCCTATCACGAACATGAAAACTCCTCTTACAAGCTATCTTCAATAAGTTATCTTCCATTTCCCAACTAAGACGATAATATTTACTTTTTCTGAAACACTATTGTAAATTATTTACACATTCATTGTATCAAGTATTTTTGTCTGTTTTGCATGACAGATATTTCTCACATAATTTGGCATGAGAGAGGCACCTGGCTGAGATCTGAGGCAGGGCCAAGTTTCTTAGAGCTGATAGCCAGCAAGGAAATGGTGGCCTTGGTGCTATTGCTTCAAGGACCTGAATTCTACCAATAACCTGAATAACCTTTGAAGCCAAGGCTAATCTCTTTCTTATGGTCCTGTAAGGCCAGAAGCAGAGAACTAACCTCTACCCAGACTTCTAATCCAGGAAAACAGTTTGTGGTAATGATTACACAGCAATAGAACACTAATATAGCCTAAGGGACAAACAAAGACAATATAACTTAGGGGTGTCAAACCCATTTTCACCAGGGACCACATCAGCTTCAAGGTTGCCTTCAAAGGACCGAATGTAATTTTAGGACTGTAAAATGTAACTACTCCTTAATAGTTAAGTGAGAGCTTGGCACTGTTGGGTAGAAACAAGATGTTGGGCCTGATAAAACAAGGTGGAGGGCTGGATTTGGCCTTCGGGCCTTGTGTTTGCCACCTGTGACTTAGTTATGTGAAAATAAGCTATAGAATGAAAACTAGTATCTGTCTATAGCATTCCTACTTTAGTACTAATGGGACTTTGGACAGCATCTCTTACCCTTAGTTTCTTTGAACAAGCTGGCATACCATAGTTATACTCAGTGATTGTTATCAGCATCAATGAATGAAAGTGGGTTATGTATTTAACACAATGCTTGACGTACTGTGAATATTTAAATAATTGTACCAGTGGATATTGTGTAAAGAAAACTCTTTATTTTTGGATTGTGAATAATCATAACATAGGTTAGGCCAACTCCACAGAATATATAGACTGATCTAAGAACAATTATGCATCTGAAGAAACTATTTTCTTCTGAAATTAGTAGAGTAAACATCATATTTTCCTTGTTTATTTTATCTCCCTGATTTAAAGTACCCTAGAATTGAGATCTGGTGAATCATAAATTGCACTCTCAAAGCCTTTTTTTCTTCTTTTTTTAATTGTTGTTCAAGTACAGTTGTCTCCATTTCACCCACCACATCCCCCACCCCACCCCACCCCACCCCACCCCACACATCTCTGCTTCCCACTCTCAAACCTACCCCCTTTGGCTTTGTCCATATGTCTTTTATACATGTTCTTTGATGGCCTTTCCCCTATTATCTGCTATTAACCTTCTCCTCCCTCCTCTCTGGTTACTGTCTTGATAAAGATGGCTCTATGATGAGTTAGGACATTATGTACCACAAGGACATAAGTAGTCTCTAAGAAAACAGATGCTTCTACAATCAAATTTCTTTCTTTACTCCGGGCCTGGTTTATCTGATGAAAAAATGAACTGGAGTCTGGTCGATATATGAGATCAGTGGTCAGTGTCAAGGACATAGATAGTCTTGAATGCTATGTTAAAAAAGCTAGTCTTTATCTTGAATGTGATTATAAGTCATTAAAGACTTTTAAAAGCCCTATGTTCTAGTAGCATTATTTACAACAGCCAAGTGCTGGAAACAGCCTAAATGCCCATCAGTAAATGGGTGGATCAAAAAACTGATACATTTACACAACGGAATGCTACACAGCAAAAAGAAAGAAGGAACTCCTACCCTTTGGGACAGCATGGATAGAACTGGAGAGCATTATGCTAAGTGAAATATGCCAGGCAGCAAAAGACAAATCCCATATGATCTCACCTATAAGTGGAACCTAATCAATAAAACAAACAAATGAGGGAAATAGAACCAGAGACATGGAAATAAATAACAAACTGACAGTGACCAGAAGGGAATGGGGAAGGGGATGATAGCAGAAAGAGGAGGTAGGGGCAAGCCAAGAAACACAAATAGAGGACTCATGGGCATGGACAATGAGGGGATTGACTGAGAGTGTGTGTGTGGGGGGGGACAGGACAGGGGAGAGCAATGGGGAACAAGGCAGGACAACTGTTACTGTACAGCAATAAAAAATGAAAAAATAAAATAGAATGGCCCAGATGTTAACTTTCAAAAGTGGGCACAAAATTTTCATGTTTATCCCAAGAGGCATAATAGATCTTTTCCTGCTCTGACTCTGAGATTGGCTATGTAACTTTTTTTGGACCATAGAACATCAGAAAAATCGACACAAGCAAAGGTCTGAAGAGAATTGGCACATTGGAGTTCTGTCTTTTGCTGTTATGGAAACCCCACATGAAGAAGCCCACATTAGACAAGAGGATGATACACAACCATGTGGAATAGAGGCTAGGTTTTGAGCCTTTCTAAACCAACCATGGCCCATAGTTGAAGAAAGAAACATTTCCTAGAGTGACTGTCAATAACACTTTTAGTTGCTTTTCTTTCTTTTCATATACTCTGTTTTCCATGGATCTAAGGCACTTATTTGAGAATTTTACAATAATCCATTTTCATAGTTGAAATGCCTATTTGTCCTACTATTGAGGAACTGATGTTAATTTGTGAATTCCTTAGGAACACATAAAAGTGAAACATTATTGTTGGACTACTACCTGTATTCTTTTTTCTTCATTAAGCTCAAGTTAAAGTAATAAAATAATAAAGCCATTAGATGAGGTGGTTCTAATGCCTTGGTAGTTATGCAAGAAAACTAAAAACTAAGACACAGTAGATGTACTGAAATACAAGAAAATGAAAGGTGAGGACAACCAATCAGCAACAGCTAAATAGTCTTTCCCACATAAGGCAACTGCTTAAGCTATAGCCAGTCCAATAATTTCCTTGCTTTGCTTCTGCATCTTCTCTATAAAAACCTTTTGCTTATCTCCTGTCAGTGGAGTGCTCTTAACCACATTTTAAAAAAAAAATGTTTTTCAATTACAGTTTACATTCAATATTATTTGGTATTATTTTTAGGTATACAGTATAGTGGTTAGACATTTATATACTGTACTTAACAAAGTGTTCCTCTGATATTTTCAGTACCCACCTGGAACCATACACAGTTATTACAATATTATTTACTATATTTCCTATGCTGTACTTTACGTACCCATAACTATTTTGTAACTACTAAACTAGACTTCTCATTGACCTTTTCACCTAGTCCCAGAATTTCCTCCACCCCCCAAACCATCAGTCTGTTTTTTATGAGTCTGTTTCTGTTTTGTTTGCTCATTTATATTGTTCTTTAGATTCCACATATAAGTGATATCATAAGTTATTTGTCTTTCTCTGACTGGCTTATTTCACTTAGCATAATTCTTTCTAGGTCCATTCATGGATTAGCTCTAGGTTTGAGTATAGTTTGTTAAAACAGTAACAGGTAGATAAACACATAAATTACGTATTGAAAGCTTTTACTCAATATGGTGCTGTCTCACCTTTTTTCTGAATGTCCCTCTCCTCCACTCCATTACTTATCCTCCTCTGTCTTTCTGTCTCTCTCTCTCTTGTCTCTCACACATACACACAGCATAGTAATTTGGATTATGAACTAGACGGGCCTAGTTAATGTATATAGGAAAACTGTTGAGTCAGAAGCATTGATCATTTTTAAAATCCTTTGTTAACCCCAGCTAGCCAAATTTTTCTCTCTCCCTACCATTTCTTAGAATTTTTAAAAATTTCCAGTCATTCATAGGAAGGAATAATTATATATTATTAAATATTAAATGAGGTATTTATGTTTTGAGTTATAAAATGTCAGACTGTATTTAAAAATATTTTTCCCTTTATTGCTTTGGCTCTGTTACCACTTTTTCTAGGCAGGGACCATCTCAAGAATTTACCTTGATGGATAAATATATGGACTGTATATAGAGAATATATAAACTAAAACTTAATAGCCTTAACTTCTCCTTGTGAAAGAAACAATATTATCAAACATTACTGAATCTTATGATTAAGTGTTTTCTATGAACTTACTGAAGACCTTAGAAAGTTTTCAGATAACCCTAAGGAATAAAGACTCAAAACCCTCAAGATGATGGAAGATTATCTCAGAATATGAGATTTTTCTTTTGTAATGAATTTTATTATGAATTGACCAGAAAGGAGAGTGGGGAGACGGGTAATGGAGGGAAAAGGAGGAAGGGTCAAGTTAGGGAACATGTATAAAGGACCCATGAGCAAAGACAATGGGGGAGAGGATTAGATATAGGGGGTGGGGGGAGGGTAGGGCAAGGCAGAGTAATGGGGGAAAAATGCAGACAACTGTAATTGAACAACAATAAAAAAAAGCAGTACAAATAACTAGTTACAGAATAGCCATGGGGATGTAAGATACAGTATAGGAAATGGAGCAGCCAGAGAACTTATGCACACGATCCATGGACAGAAACAATAAGGGCGTTGCCTGAGGGAGTGAGGAGTGCTTCATAGAGGGGGGCAATAGGGGAAAAGTCAGGACCACTGTAATAGCATAATCAATAAAATATAATTTTAAAAAGTTATTTAGCTTTTAATTTTAAGAATAATTTGAAATATAATTACCAGAGCACTAATAATTTAAGCTAAATTACCAGAGGAGATTTTTTTTCACAACATAATTTACCATATAAGCAAAGGACAAACTCTCAGTCCCAAAATGCTGTGTAATTCACCTTTTCTGAAATGCAAGCTTTAAAGTTTAATTAATAATACATATTTTAAAATGTTATAGCTAATACATACTATCCACAGACCTAAGAAGTTTCTTTGATCTTTATAGAGAAAAAAGGTAATTTACTTAATGAAAGGGAAGGAAAATATACTCTGAACACTTGAATTAATATTGACAATACACAGGTATTAATAAGTTAATGCACTTATAGAATGTCACTGAAATTGACTAATTTACCAATGAAAAATGTAACACTTAATGCTGGTTTGTATTCCCCTGTTCTCATAATGCTCTTCTAGATACCTAAACTTCTCTGCCATCTTTTCTAACTGTTAAAATTCCATAATGGAGCTCAGGTAACTAACCATTTTTGCTTCCATAGCATTTAACTTCTTCATCTCTCTTTTCCAGTACCTATACAAGGGGGGGAGCAAAATACTGAATTATCTTCTGGACCCTTGTAGTATAGGCATCCCACTAGGTGAGTGTTCTAGGAACCCATCTGTATCAGTATACCAGCTGGCGTTGTTGTGAGAGGCTGCGTTCAGCTTTGGTGACTTTTTTTTTTGAAGACCCTTTCAACTTATCTGCCCATTTATGATGGGTGATTTATGAGTGCATCTGCCCATACCTTGCTAAGTGTTCAGTAGTTTTTGACCAGAAATTACATGATCCCCTTTCCCCACCCTCCCTATTCACCTGTTCTTGCCCCATCAGTTTTTTGTTTGTTTGTTTGTTTGTTTTCCTGGCTGGAAAAAGCCCTCAGAGGGAAACAGTTTGCTGATGTGGAAGAAGTGAAACAAAAAACAGCCAACGCACTAAAAAGCATCAAAATCAATGTGTTCAAAAAGTGTTTTGAGCAGTGGAAAAAACATCTTGATGGATATTGTATCAAAGATAGAGTACTTTGAATGCGACTGAAGTGTAAACATGTAAAAATAAATACACATTTTTTTATAAACAATTCTGGGTTCTTTTAGTTTCTCCCTTGTGCTTTAGAATGTGTCATCTGGATGACAGTACTTCCTTCTCATTTGTTACTGTAACCTACCTATCTAACTAAGAAATAAAGACTAGCCCTGGCTGGTGTAGCTCAGTGGATTGAGCGCTGGCCTGCAAACCAAAGGGTCACTGGTTTGATTCCCAGTCAGGGCACATGCCTAGGTTGCGAGCCAGTTCCCCAGTGAGGGGTACGAGAGGCAACCACACAATGATGTTTCTCTCCTTCTCTTTCTCCTTTCCTTTCCCCCCTCTCTAAAAATAAATAAATAAAATCTTTAAAAAGCAAGAAATAAAGACTAATTTTGGTGACCATTAGATAATATAGTGTTTTCACAAGAAAACAAAAAAAAAAAATTAGCCTTATTCCTCAACATTTTCCAAAGACCTATGGAAGAAATGTAAGTTAAATGAAGCAGTCATTTTAAAGGCATGCATAAATTACTCACATAAAATATGTTAAGCAGAATCAGGAAGATACATGGTCTCTATTTGAATCACACTCTCAGTTCATTCAAGCAAAACAGGGTTCTCCAAAACAGCTCTGAATCAGTAATAAGCCCAAAATAGAAACACATTTTAAGGTAACCTAGACCTTACAGGGAGCTGAAAATGCTTGACCATGTATAGAAGTAGAAGAGGTATCATTTTGGATGACTTATGTCAATAATTGATCCAGTGATCACTTAGAAGTTCATTTTGTAGAAACATAATAACATTTTCTACTTTGCTTTTGAAAAACAGTGAAGTTCTTTTTCCTTTTTCCTCTTCAAAACTAAAGCAGTGTGAAGTGAAAGACTGGAGAATTGCTGAGAACAGCCCAATAGACCTGCCAAATGAGCATCTTGGGAAATATAACTTCCGTTTGTTAGAGCAAAGCTTGCTGTTTAGGAAGCCCGCTCACCTGATGGAGTGGGGGAGAATACCAGGCAGGCAGATGTTAGCATTTCCTAACAGGGCAACCTGAACAGCCAGTTTAGAGCATTAGCTAGAATGGCCTTGAAGAAAAATGAACTATTGGATTTATTTTATATTGCTTTTGATGTTCCCAAAATGCTAGCATTTTTTTATGAAGTGAAAGGGAAAAATATGGTCATATCTAGTATTTTTCTAAAATTTAAGCCAGCAAATATCATTCTTCTATTATTTTACTGATTTTTTACATTTTCAACTTTTCTTTTTTGAAACTACTTTAACATATTCAGTAGAGGGTCTTTCTTGAATCTTTGTCCTTATAGAAACTGGAATGTTTAGCATTGTCAAACATTTGAGACTGATTTTAAAGAAAAAGTTAAGGTTATCGGTCTTTGTGTTTTAGGGACAGTCTCCTAGGAGAAAAAAAAATTTGTCATTGTACCTCAATTTTTCATGTAATAGGCCCCAATCAGTAACTGTATCAAAAATCTCAAGTCCCACCATGATGTTCATTTATTCATTTGACATTTTTTAACTGAATCTACTATAACACAGGCACTGTTCTAATCACTGAGAATATACACATTGTGCAAAGTGGGGAAGGGGTGAGAGAGACAGCAACATAAAAAGTAATATTATTGTGTAGTACAATAGGAGGTAATAAATACTAAAGAAAAAATAAGGGAAATGGAAGAGCTATGGAAGATGCTATAGTTGCAAATAGGATGGCCTGGGTAGGAGTTATGAGAAGTGATATGTGAGCAAAGATTTTCAGGAGCAGAGGTAGTAGGTCACACTGATATCTGAGGGAAAGACATTCTAAGCAGAGAGAACCCATGTGCAGAGCTCCAAGATTGAGTGTGTTCCTGGTAAGCTCAAGAAGCAGTGCAGTGGAGCAGAGTAGCAAAACAAGGGTAGTGAATTATTTCAAGATGCAATACCGTTATGAGATTTCACTTTTACTCTGAAAAAACAAATACAATGACATTAGAGGTTTCTGAGGAGGAGTGTTATATAATCTGATGTACATTTTAATGGGAAGGTTTGAGAATAAATTTTATGGAGACAAAAGTGGGATTAAAAACACTAGTTGAGAGTCCAATACAATAATCAGTGCCATGATGGCAATGCTTGGCATCAGGGTGAGAATTGGTGATGGTGATTAGTCTGTGGTTCTGGATATATGTGCATTTTGAAGGCAGAGTTAACTGCTAATGGACAGAATGTAGCATCTGGGCAAAAAAGAAGGCATTTAGCTCTTGGAGGATGGAACTCTCAAAATTTGATATGAGAATTACAAGTAAAACAGCATCAAAGGATAAGATTATAAGGTTTATTTTTTAAACCCATTAAATATGAAATATCTAGAAGTCCCTAGACTTTCTATTAGAAACCAGTGGAGATGTCATCAGGGAGGCAGTTGGATAGAGACATACGGGTTTCAGCAGAGAAGTCAAGGCTGGTGAAATAAACCACCACCAAGGGATGGCACTTATGAGGATTAAGTGAACCCTCAAAGGGGGGAAAAAAACAAAACTGCAGGCAGAACAGAGGCAGTTTGAAAAGTAAATCCTGAGAGCCTCCAATCTCAATAATAGAGAGGAGGACACATCAGTGAGGAAGAAAATGAGGAAAAATTTGGTCATTTAGAACTCAAGTAACAAACGTATTTCTTGATGAAAAGGATAATCAAATGTGTCAAATATTGCTTTTAGGCCCCCCAAAATGAGTGAAAATTGACTTTTAGACTTAGTAATCAGAAACTCATAGGTATTCTGGAATTTTAAGAAAGCTCATTTTACTGTGCAAGTTATTTACATGTTTATAGGCATTCTGTTGTGATAAGTACAAAAAGAAATGTAGTAATATTTTAGGTAACATGTTTTATTGCAATGGCTTACTAATTGGCAAAATAATCTTGCATTTCAAGTAGGCTATTGATGTATCTTCTGAGAGAATAAAAATAGCATGAAATTTGCAAAATGAAAGACATGGACTTAATCTTTATTCTTGAAGATTCTTGAATTTATTAGTTCAGTTAAATAATCAAATTATTTGTCCACTCAGAGGAACAGTTTAAAGCATAAATGAAAATAATAATACCCAATTTGTGGGGCTGCTATAAGTATTAGAACTATACCATTCATAGAGTTTGCAAAGGTTACTTTACAGTAGTCTATGTGGTCACATTAAAATTGTAATGAGTAGCTTATCTTCCAAAATGAAAAATAGAACATAAACATTTATCATCTATTCCTTCTGAGACTCCATTACAATGACAATACATTTAGTTAAAGGGATAAATATTCAACAACAGCAACAGGAAAAAAATAGGAGTTAGTGATCAGCAGATAAGAGATTTTAGCATCAGTTTTGGAAGAAGAGAAAGTAGATGGAGGGGTAGAGACCAATAAATCAGAGCAGAAGGAGCTGCAGCCAGTGGCATACACAGTCCAGGCCACTGTGCCTGGGGATTAGCAGGCTTTACCTCATCAATCCTAAGAACAGTCTAATAAACAGTGTTAGTATCTCTATTACATTGGTAAGGAAAGCAAGCCTTATGCATGTTAAGATATATTACTATGATTATAAAACTAATAAGGGGTAGAGCCAAGATGTGATTCCTTTTCTCCCTTAATTCTACTCACTGATAATGTTAAAAGTTCCAGCAGATAATGACACACCTACAAACAGAATGTGTCCATTAGGCTGTGAGAGTTTTAACTATTCATATGTTTTAAAGTACAAGTTTTCTCATCCTAAGAAATGTTAGTCTTTGAATGTCCTCCTATGTTGTGGACCATTCAGCCTGGCCTCAGGAGTTGTAACCCTCACCCCATGGTGGGCTGAGTAAGAGCCTAGGGACCTGCTTCATCTGGGTCTGTTTTGTCAAGAGGACGTGACCTACTAAGGAGACAAAGCTTATCTCCCTGGCAGGAGCGCTGCTTCTGCCTCATCCATCTCTGGCCCCAATGCTTGGTTGGTAGTCAATGATGGGTAAGACTCCTCACGGGAGGTGCAACCTAAGCCAGACAGGACCACTTGGGAGGCCCTCATGGAAGGACTTGGCAGAGGGGCTGTAGCAAAGAGTATGTGATGGACCCTTGCCCCCTGGCTATTCTAATATAGCTCAAGTCCCCATATCCATCTGGGAGATGTCTTCTGTTTCCTGAGCCTAATAGGCTTAAAGCCTAAAACTATGATGGTGAGCGGTGCAGCCCTGTGCCAGCCAGAACGGTTCCCGGGTGATCGGGCATAAGAAAGAATTGGTAAAGTCCTATGAAACCTGCTTTTCTAAGAGTGCTCTCATTTAAATGATAAGGGTCAGAGGAGGAAATGGGTATGTCTCCCAAAGTTTTGCAACCCCCTTTCCTGACAGACACTGACTCAGATTAAGCCCTCAGATTTCTTTGAAATGTTAAACCTGTATTGCTGTGTATTTGAACCCAATAAAAGCCTAGTGAGGAAGGCGCTCTGGGTCATCCTCCTCTGAGAGTTTGACCACCTTTCCTCTCCAAGCAGATCATGTCTTGGTAGTTTTATTTTCATCCGTGGTGGAGGGATGGGTCTCTGCGGGCAGAGACCCCTCACATCTGGCACCCAGGACAGGGGCCCCCCGCACTCCTGTCTAATTTTTTTCAATCTCTACCTGAGTTAATCCAAACAGGATTAATCACTTTCCCCAAAATTCCTTTTTTTAAAGAGTGGTGATATCAATATACCTAGAACAAACCAGATGCACTACTAATAAACCCTTTTTACTACCTACTCTGTAAACTGAAAGAGGTGAGTAATAATGTATAAAACTAAAAAAGAGCAGATAGCAAAAACATTGAATAGAGTAAGAGATGTCACAGAAGGATGCTGAGTACAAGTTAAGGTATTTACTTCTGGTCAAGATGGAGGTGTAGGTAAAAATGCTTCACCTCCTCAAGCAATCACAGAAAGAATTTCAACTAGACCTCAAAACACATAACACCCAGAACTGTCAGAAAATCTAGCTGTATGAAAGTCCAACAACCAAGGATTTAAAGAAGCCACATTCATCCAGACAGGTAGGAGGGACAGAAATGTGGAGATGGGCGGAGAGGTAGCAGCAGCGGAATGGGTGGCCCTACATTTACTTGTAGTGGATAAAATTCTGGAGGGATGCCTTGGGAACAAGCATCCCAGCCCCAAGCCAGATGGCACAGCCCAGGGTTCCAGTGCCAGGAAGATAAATCCACCATAATTTCTGTCTGTAAAAACCAGTGAGAATTGGGGTGGTAGAAGAAACTTTCGGATTTTCAGGAAACTCCCCTTAAAGGGCCTGCACAGACTTAAAATGTATGCAGACCCACCTGCTCTGGGCAACAGCTGGAAGTGTTAGTCACAGAGGGCAAGTGCTTGGCAAATTGCCAGAAGCCAAGTAGGGCATTGGCCCCTCTGGAAAATGGAGGCAACTATACTTGGACAATAATAAAAAAATAAAATAAAAGTGATACAAACAACTGATGGAAAGTATTTAAAAATTTAGAAAAAAAATGTTAGTCAAAATTGGGAACTTAACAAGCATGTCAATACACACCGTTGTTATCTGACATTGTATTGGAGTTTCCAGTGAGTACAAAAAGATAAATATCTGTCATATATATTGGAAACAATAGTTATCATTGCATTGAACATGATGGTATATATGAAAAAACTCAATAGAATTTGTCTAAAATGTATTTGTATGTTTGTATGTATCTATCTATAAGCACTTTATAATGGAAGTTGGAGAAAATTTTTGTCAGAAAATGAAAACCATAAGTACTGAATTTGACAAGGAGGGTGTTAGATTTATATCAGACGAGATCAGGCACATTCAGGGTGGTATGGCCATAGACAAGAGTTATATCAACAAATAAGAATTTATTTTAAAAAATCAGGAAGAAAAGAATTAAATATAATTATAACATTCTTGTGTTCTAAGATCCAACTCCTAAGAGCCAATTCTAATATCATAACATTATAAATTCACCAGGGCTCCCAAACTTAATGTTATTTTAAATATAATTCCAAATTGATCTATAATCAAATGTTTTTTACTGTTGTAAAATAATTTAAAGTTCATATGGAAAAATAACTGCCCCAGCAAAGGCCAGAAATGTATATAAATGGAGACCGTATGTGTGAACTTGCTTACCTGATATACAAACAAACTATAAAGCTATAAGAATCAGATCAACATGCTATTAGCCTAGAAATACAGGGAAAATTTTTCAGCATAAAAGATTCCTGGAATAGCCCTGGCTGGTGTAGCTCAGTGGATTGAGCGCGGGCCTGCGAACCGAAGGATCGCGGTTCGATTCCCAGTCAGGGCACATGCCTGGGTTGCCAGGCCAGTTCCCGGCAGGGGACATACAAGAGGCAACCGCACATTGATGTTTCTCTCCCTCTCTCCTTCCCTTCCTCTCTAAAGATAAATAAATAAAATCTAAAAGGAAAAAAAAAAAAAAAGTACTTAAAAAAGATTCCTGGAATATATTGCAATGCGAATGAGACAGTAATTTTTGTTAAGGGGGCATTTAAATTTAGTCAGGAAAGAAATAGTTAATATATTATTAGGACCCAACTGACTATGTGTATGGAAGGAAATAGAGTTGGAACCTGTATCAGGCAGACATGTTCCCTGACACAAATAACAGACAGCAACTCACACATAAGTGTTGATCTATCTCACATCACACAAAGTTTGTAAGTCGGTAGTATAGGCTGAGTTAGATGCACCAAGATGTAATAACTAGTCTCCCGAACGAGTCTGCTACTAGCTCTCGGCTCTTCCAGGTTTGCTGAGGAACTTTGTACATGACTATCCATGGCTGCAATATGGCACTACAACTCTGGTCATCCTAAATGTGAGAAGAAAAAGCACAAGAACAAAAGGGGCTTTCCTCTACCTGGGTTTTGACATTTTTTAGAAGGAAGCTGAGCCTTCTTATGATAAGCCTATATGTCATGGTCAGAACTTGACTTTTCTGGCTTCAGGGTATGCTGCTGAAAGATTATGTACTGCTCTTGCCAGCCACCATTATAATAAAAAAAATAGGCCTAGAAGACAGTGATTGAGCAAGGAAATTGAATAAGAATATTTTCAGATATGGAAATTACCACTGATCTGTATCAAGCACAAAAAATATGTTTTACATTTAATATTTAGATGTAAACCACAGAAGTCTACAGAAAATCTAAGAAGACTACATGAACTATCTAGGTGTGAAAGAGGCATTCCAAACCAAATTCTCTAAGAGAGAAAATAGAACATTATCAGACTCTATAATACTGTATTTTGCCATGTAAAATGAGCATCCACATTTTTGGCCCAAACTTTCCGAAAAAAATCTTTTAAATTCATTCATTTATTTATTTATATTTAGCTATGTGTTTTTTGCATTACAAAGGAATTTTTCATTTATTTTTGAAGATATTATGGTACAAGAAATTTTATGTAACAAATGATTATAAAACATAAGAATAGATGTGAGGTATTTCAGGTACTACCCATGTATAATGTACATCCTTATTTTTTCTTCAAAAATTTGGGGGGAAAAGTGTATATTATACATGGCAAAATGTGGTAATTAAAATATTGTATTTGGTAAAAATATATTGAGTTGATAAAATATATATTTTAAAAATTACAATGAAAATGTGTGCCAAAACTCAGGTATTCAAAATATACCCTAAAAAGCACCTTTACGTGTTGAGAATAAAGGAGCCAGTTGAGAAGTGAGGGAGAAACACACATTCAAATCCTAAAAAAAAGAAAATGTCCTCTTCAACCACACAGTCTTCAAGTTAATTCTCTTGTTTCGTCCCTTCATCTCTTGATGAAGGTGTCTTGAATCCATTTGTCCATGTGATTTGTCTTTTCTCACCTGTAGCTCTGAATTTCACTCACCCAATGTAGTTTCCACCCCTCTCCACCACTTAAACTGCCCTTTCAAAGATAACCAATGACCTGGTTGAGGCTTAGTCCAACGGACATGTTTTAGTTATTCATTTTCTTCTTCACTTTGTTGAACACCATTAATTGTGCCTTCTTTCCAACATCCCCTTATCATCTTTTTAACTGTATTTGAACTAGTTATAGACTGACAGGAAGTTGTAAGCATAGTACAGAAAGTCCCCTATAGACTTTACCCAGCTTCTCTGAATGGTATCCTCTTGTAAAATTATAGAATATCACCAAAGCCAGGAAATCGATGTTGGAATAATGCTATTAACTAGGCTACAGACCTTATTCAGTTTTTACATGCTTCACTTTGTATGTGTATGTGGGTGTAGTTTTATGCAATTTTTCCCCATATACAGTCTCACATAACTATTACTAAAACCAAGATACAGAATTGTCCCATCCTCACAGAGGAACTGCCTAGTGCTACCTCTTTATATCCCAGTCACCTGCATCTCTACCCTATGACATTTTTTTTTGTTTGTATTACGATGCAACATTATTCTGGTTTTCTCTTACCTTGTTGCTTAGCATCTTAAAACATTTGTATTCCTCCTAGCTCTGTCATAGACTCTCTTCTCTTTGCATTCCATATCAGTACTTTTTAGCCAAGGCAACTCCTCTCATGCTCAGTCTCCTAAGTCGAAATCCCTCCTGCATCCAGCATTTATACTTGGCATTCTCTCTGCCTGCAACATTTTACAATCCACCCTGGCCTCAATCCATCTCTTTTTGCTGACAACTCTTGCTGTTTTATCTCTCAGGAGTCTTTCATCATCTCCTGCCCCACTTTATTAGGTTAGGTCCCCTTTTTATGAACAACCATTAGCATTTGTACTCATGTTATCATATATATTATTATTTAATGAATTTTTTAATATGTGACTTCCCTGGTAAAAAAAAAAAAATGTAGCCCATAACGGCAAGAAATGTGTCCATCTTATTTTTTGCTGCACTCCAGGAATGGTAGCCATACTTGGCCCATATTAGGAGCTCCACAATATAATTTAGTGAAATGATGAACTGGGTTGACCACATTGGTGTTCTGACTTCAAGGGGCAAGTCTTTTGCCATCATGATATCTTTCTAGTTCTGATAATGTTCTAGCATCTTAGACCTTGGCTTATAACACAGCAGAGCCATATGGAAAAAGAAGAAGGTTTGATATTAAAAGGACTTCTTTTTTTTTAATATTTATTTTAATTGTTGATCTTGTACAGTTTTCTGTCTTTTATTCTCACCCCAATCCAACACCCCAGCTCTCCCCACCTCCCTCCCAATTCCACGCCCCCCATAGTTTTTGTCCACGTGTCCTTCATACTTGTTCCTGCAAATCCCTCCCCTTTTCCCCTGAAATTCTGTCCCCTCTCCCCTCTGGTGACTTTCAGCCTGCTCTCAATTTCCATGTCTTTGGTTATATTATGCTTGTTTGTTTGTTTTGTTGATTAGCTTCCTGTTAAAGGTGAGATCATATGGTATTTGTCTTTCACTTCCTGGCTTACTTCGCTTAGCATGATGCTCTCAAGTTCCGTCCATGCTGTTGCAAAGGGTATGAGCTCCTTCTTTCTTTCTGCTGCAAAAGGACTTCTTGTGTTGTAGGCAAATTTAAGCAGAAAAGTATTGAGCAATTTCTGACACATCAGGTTTCCACTGAGAGAATGAAAACTACCTCCACTCAAGCAATACTTTCTGAACATTGCTAATTTCAGCAAATAAAGACATTTCTGTCAAAGTGAAGAAAATGAGGATATAGTCTATAAACACACAAAAAGGGTTAATGTACTATTTCTTGATAAATCTTTTGTCTGTTCTCTCCATATATATCTCTGATCTGAGGCCAAGGAGAAGCCAAACTCGCCAATATACAAAGGAGGATTTCTAGTTCAGACACTGTTTTCAAAGTTTGACAAAAAGGAATTTATGTGCTATTTTATTAAGCTTATCAAAAGCTTTTCAAATTCTCAAATATATTTTCACCTACTTTTCCCAAACCCTAACTGGCTTTTTCATTAGTCATTTCTTTTCTTATTTACATATTCTTTCTTCTCCAAATACCCAATTGCAATGCTCATTCCATTTCCCAAATTCCGTTTCTACCTGTAGGCCTAAGGGTACACAGGTTTTGACTTTTCATTATTCCTACTTATCTGTGATCTTCCCCTGCACTGCACACACATATTCCCTCCCTGTCAACCATCTGAGTTTTCCCTTCTGATAAAGATGAGTCAGTTTGAGAACAGAGCCATAGAAATGTAGGTGGGGAAAAGGGCATCAACTAAATATCTTGTTGAGGGTAAAGTTTTCATATGCCTTACTCCCATCATTAATTGCTTTGTAACACTCAATAATCTCAAATGGAATAGAAATTTTGTTTTTGTCATCATTTTTGCTTATATTTTTATTCCATTTTAACTTTCTTAAAATACCAATCCTCCAATAATAGTTAAGTATACTCCTCCTCACCCAACCCATTTAAACAAGGTATTTGTTCTACAAAACTTTAGTTACTGGAAAGTTTTGCAACATCACTCTGCACTTGATCAAAATTTTAGTTATAATCTGATTATGAAAGATACAGCAATAGAGGATAAAATAATAGAGAAATTGACACATAGTGGTTTTTCATAATTATCATTTGCCATGTTGCATTTATATGCTTTGTACAGAAGTATTTTTCTTATATATGGTGTTAATCTGAAAATATGCTGCTACTTAGCAAACAATGAAAATAGCAGATAGTGTTACAATGGAAAAAATGTTATGGTTCATATGATGACATTATTATATAAGGAGAAGATAGTATGCTGATTTTTAAAATGGTTTTTTTCCAAAGATTAATATTTACTTTAAAAGTCTCAGATATTTAACCATTTTTTCTCAAATGAGTTGTTTTGTCAATCCATTAAATTAAAATCAAAGTTACAGTGAGAGTTTTTGGTAACCAAAATGTGTAAGATCTATGGTGTAGTTGGAGATCCTTCTTTATATGAACCAGGTGAAAAGAAATGTTTTATACTTTTTATTGCTGAATCTTTATAATATAAACTTGAATGAGGAATGATAAAAAAATGGAAGCATGCAAAATATACTTAGCATGGAAGGGACAACTTATTGCCAAAGGAAATGATTCTCTTGGCTTCCTGTAATGTTTTGTGAACAAGTTATTTTTTCCTTTAAAGACCCATATTTTTAATATTCCAAATGATCTTGCCTTTCATGACACTTTAATTTTCTGCTTTTGCTAACTATCACCAAAAATTTCAGTGGTGTTAAAATAAAAATTAAAGGTTTATTTTATTGTTTAAACAGGTTTATATTGATTTTCTTGCTTTTCAAGCTGCCGAGTGTCAAATGTACTGTTTTCTTTTTTGTTTAGTGAAGTTTCTTAAATTATAATTTAACAAATTCCCATAACAATAATGGAGGGAAAAATAGAATACCAAAAGACTGTGGGTGGCCTCTAAGTTTTTCTTAGTTGAGTTTATTCAGTACATATTGAATATACTTAGTAAATGTTTGTATCATGGCAATTTAATAATTTTGTATCTTTTACAAGATATATGATTTAGAATTCTGATTCTATAATATCATTGTTAATGGTTTCTATAGGGTATATTTATCATTTAGAATTCATTTGATGATGTGAGAATTATCATCCATATTTTATTGATATAAACCTACAAATCATACATTTGTGTGTATAACATGGTGTAATCTTTGGACCTTGTCACATTAAAATGTCTGACTTCCTCAGGGAAACACATGACAACTCTATAGCAGTCAACAACTAACCAAACACTGTCTTATCTCATCTGTAACTATTTTATTTGGGCTTCAAAACTCATCGTACTAAAGGGTAAATCTATGAAAAAAATATATACATACACACACATACATATGAGTATCTCTGAAAAAAAACAAGACAAATAATTTTCTTATCTTTCAAGCTTCAGCTCTACATAAGTTTTTCATTTCTCTTGATGACATCACCATCTGCCAAGTGGTCTATGTTAGAAATTTTAGGGTCATCCTTTTCAACCACTTTTAAATATACCACTTATGCAAAACTCGCAGTTCTGCTTAGGTGTTTTAAGATTTACTTCCTTGACATAAAGAAGTCATGTATTTAACATATATTGAGGAAAAGAATAAATAAACCTGAAGGCTAGCTTCAAATCAACTCAAGCACTGAGTTAAAAAAAAATAAGTCAAACACATAGAAACAGAAATTTGAAGAGTGGTGGTCAGGGGGACGAAAGTGGGGGAAATAGAGGTTGGCAAAAGAGTATAAACTTTCAGCTATAAAATGAATAAGGTCTGAGGACTCACGTGGTGACTGTAAGTGATAACACTATATTGTATAGCTGAAATTTTCTAATACAGTAGAACCTAAGTGTTTTCTCACACATAAAAAAATGTGAGGTGAAGGACATATTATTAACTAGATGGGATAATCCTTTCACAGTGTGTACTTATATCCAGTCACCATGATGTATACTTTAAATATATTATAATTTTAATTTATTTTATTTTTATTGCTGAC
Source organism: Glossophaga mutica (assembly GCA_039655065.1). Classification (NCBI taxonomy): domain Eukaryota; kingdom Metazoa; phylum Chordata; class Mammalia; order Chiroptera; family Phyllostomidae; genus Glossophaga; species Glossophaga mutica. The sequence continues at coordinate 123,985,456 of CM077306.1, forward strand.
ATCATTACAGATGCCCCCCATTTTCCCCTCCCTTTGCCCCCTTCCACCCAGCCTTCACCACACTGTTGTCTGTGTCCATGGGTTATGCATATATGTTCTGTGTTCTTTGGCTAATTGCTTCTAGCCCCCCACCATGACTCTCCCCCCTGAGACCTAATAGTCTGTTCCATGTATTCATGCCTCTGATCCTACTGATGACATTTATACCTCAATATCCTGAAATAAAAATAAAATCACTGACTGGTTGAAAAATGACTGATCCTTAACCTTAACTGCCTGAAAACTGTTAAAGTAAATCCTCCTTGGAGAAAAATAGCATAATCAATTTATCTCTTTAACCATTATACATCAAATATTGAAAATATCATGAAGAAAAATTTAAAAATACCACATATGTATATAAAGATATACTATATTCATGAGCTGACTCATTAATAAAATGATAGCAACTGATTTCAATTGACTTGTAAATTCAGTACAATCGCAATGAAATTCTCAGAAATTTATTTTGGAAATTGACCAGGTGATTTAAAAATGCATTTGAAAATAAACATTAACAAAATAGTTAAGACAGACTTGACCAAAATCTGTGGAGTCAAACCATAATATATTGAAACATTATAAAAGATCACTAATTAAACATTGTGATATCAGAGAAATGATAGTCAAATAGGCAACTACCTCAAAAACAATGTTTACGAATGTTTACAATGTTCACTTGATTTATGACAAAGCTAGCTTTATAAAGCAGTGGGAAAAGGCAGTGTTTCTATAATTTGTAGCTATAGAGATAACATTGTGTCTTGAATGCTACCTCATATGATACATAAATAAATGTTTTACACACTAGTGGGACGGATTTTTAAAATACACAAAACTTCTAGAATACAATATTGGTGAATATCTTCATGACTTTGGGATAGGCCAGTGTATTTTTTTTAAAGATTTATATTTATTTTTAGAGAGAGGGGAAGGGAGGGAAACAGAGAGGGAGAGAAACATCAATGTGTGGTTGCCTCACACATGCTCCCTACTGAGGACCTGGCCCAGGCATGTGCCCTGTCTGGGAATTGAACTGATGACACTTTGGTTCACAGGCTGGCACAAAATCCACTGAGCCACACCAGCCAGGGCACAAATATATCTTCAATAGCACAGAAAATAAATCAATCTTAGACTAAATTAAAGTTAGAATTTTCCATTCATCAAAAGATGCCATTAAGGGAGTGAAAAGGGCTGCTTTCCAATGCAGTTCATTGTTAATCCATATCTCAGCTTACAGGGTAGCAACACTAGGGCTTTCTACAGCTACCAGAACAGAGCTGGCAGCCTCATCCCCACCCAGGTGTCATGGTTCAGAAGTCCTATGACTCAGATGTGGAAGAATTGACGTAGGAACCTTACTTTCGGTAGCAGAGACTATCTTAGGGCAGTTGGCACGTTGCACTGTAATTATTTGCTTTCTCTACCATCTTGAAAAAATGTAAGGTCATCATGGTTTATTTATTATTGTGTCCTCAGTACATTGCTGGAGCATGGAGCATGGAACATGTTCAGAGAAATATATTTAGTGAAAAAATTAATAACTACTAATAAGTGCCATTATTTCAGTGTGGAGAGTGACACACCTCAGTATGTAACTATATTTTTAAAGATGAAATTAAATCAAGTTTCTATGTTCTATGTTGTGATGATGTCTTAATCCCTGTGGCCTCTCAATAAGTCAAGGAAATCAGTCAGCATGTATGCTTGACAGAAGAAGCTTCTCCTTCTTAACATTTCATTTATACCAGCAGAAAGAGCTATATCCCTAACTTCTCCCAATGGAAATACACACTTTTAATTTCCCTTTCTCTAATCATGAGTTGTTATCCCAGGACTTGTTTATACTTCCTTTTCAGGAAACCAAGAATCCAATTATGAGAAAAATCTAACAACTTACATTCAATTCTCTTTTAATATGCCCATGAAAGTAGATTTTTTAAATGGTAATTAAAGGACAACTAATCTTACTAATTGGTCAGAATGTACTTTCCATTAGTGATAAAGTTTAGATTTTATATTCTCAACAACCCCAGTGGTATAAGGGCCTGAGCACTGCATTTCTGTGCTTATATGCACATGTGTGTATTCGTGTAAAGGAGAGGAACAGGATGGAGAAAGTACAGAAGGACACACTATAGTTCATTAATAGTTGTATTAGTCAGCACTCTCCAGAAAAACAGAACTAGTAGGATACACACACACACACACACACACACAGTGGGGGAGAGGGGAGAGAGAGGATTTACTATAAGGAATCATGTGGATCACATGATGATGGAGGCTAAGAAACCCCAAGATACACAGTCAGCCAACTGGAGACCCAGGAGAGACAATGATGTGAGTTCCAGTCTGAGTCTGAGTCTGAAGGTGGGAGGAGACCAATCAATGCTCCATTCCATGCTGGAAATAGGAAGAGAGAAAAAATTATTTTTTACTTAGGTCTATTCAGGCCTTCAGTGGCTTATATTAAGCGCACCCACACTAGGGAAGGCAGTCTACTTTACTCAGTCTACTGACTCAGACTCAAATGTTAATCTCATCTAGAAGCATCCTCACAGATACACCCTGAAATAGTGTTTAGTCAAATATCTTGGCATCCCTTGGCCCAATCAAGTTGACACATAAATTAATCTTCATAAGAATTAACACCAATCATTTTTAAAGATCTTTCGGACAATGCCTTTAAGAGCTGCCTTGGTTGGTCAATGTCAGAAAGAATCAAGGTAACAATGAGAGGACTATGCTGCTCTGTATGAGGACATTGGAGATTTATATTATTTGCTCCTTTAGATAATGGTACAGGAAACAAAGAGATCAGAGAGTAGACAGAAACAAGGGGGTGGAAAATTTGTTACTAAATGGAGTGATGTTTCCCAAGAAAATTTCCATATTGCCCCCTATGCCTGGATGGGAAAAAAATTCTGAATGAGATTGTCTATATGCAGTTTCAAGTTGCTTGATGTGGATATATTTTCTTGTTCATTCCCATGACTGACCAAAATACACAATCAGAATCCTTTTATTTTTAATTGTTTTCACAGAGAAACTGAGGAAACAAGGCAAATAATTCCCCTTCCCTCCCTCTTCCCCCAACTCAGTCCCTCTGGTACAAAATAAGAAACACCATAAAATGTGAAATACAAAGAGAGGTTTCATGGACAGAAAAATGCGTATTCAGAAGTAGTAAGGGATTTGAGAAATCTTTCCTTGCAGTTCATGAGCATGACATGGAACACTGAGCCAGTCTTATCTAGGCCTCCCGTGCCTGACACACTTCAGATAATGTCTGGTTAAGGTGTTGTGTGTGTATGTGTTTGTTAAGATCACCTAAAATCTATGCTTTTAGCAAATTTCTGGTATTCAGTACAGTTATCAACTATAGTCATCATGCTGTACACTAGATCTCTAGACTGATTTGTCCTACATTAGTGCAACTGTGTGTTCTCTGCCAGCATCTGCCCACTTCCCCCACCTCCCCACCCCGTGTAACCACTATTCTACTCCAGGCTTCCATGTTATTTGACTTTTTTAGGTTCCATATAAAAGTAAGATCATGCAGTTTTTCTTTCAGCATCTGGCTTACTTCATTTAATATAATGTTCTCCAGTATCTTTTGTAGTGTCATTATCAATACCTCACACTTATGTTTTTATTTTTAATTTCTCTAATAAAAATATTGATAAAGTACAGATGGACAAATTAAGTCTAGTATCTTTACTCCCTTGATCTATGGAGTTTGAGCAGATGAAGAGGGGGATTGGGAGAACCAATACAGTCAGATTAGTCAGTTGATTCCATTGATAGGTAAAGAATGAGCCAAAAACTTTTACTAAGTTACCTGGTAGGGCTTTGAGACATGCATATGATATCTAGTAATCCTGATGGTTCTTTACAGAGCAAATAGCTACTATACAAACAGAGATGTTCTAGATGTTCTAATTTTATTGTATTTCACTCTTGATATAAAGCTGATGAAAATCAGCAAAAAACATCAAAGTGGTACTGTGATCACTTACCTGTACCCATATGCAACAAATACAGGAGGATTCTTCATACCTGAAGGTGAAACAAATAGCTTCTTTTTGCTTCTCCAAGTGTATTAGATGTTCTCCACTCCTCATGTAGGAAGAACTGAATTCAGACCAGTGGAGAAAGAGATGAATGTGTTATAAGTATTTCTCTATGCCTGTCTGAATATTTCTTTCTTTTATTTTGTAAAGTATACTAATCAGATTGCTTATATAAGCTCTCAGATCACACTTCCTTCTCCTTCAGCCAAGATTCTTCATGGAGGGGCCCTGCCATGATCACATGCTACCTTATTCTCATAAAGCTCCCTATTCATTATGCGTAGAACCGCTCCCTGCTGTACCTACTGAGTGTTCCGGAACATTCTATGGAATTGAAGAAGAGAGTTAAAGTATGGCAAATAAATGCATTCAATATCTCACTTGAAAAAGAACTTGGTGGGAATTTTTTTAAAAATGTGGGGAAGGTTTTGAAAGAAATTAAGAGAAAAACTTGCCTAGCAACTGTTTCATAGCACAATTTTTCAGACATAATCTATTTCCCTTTTCCTTGTTTCTCTGTCTTAATTTTCATAATGTTTTGACTAGCTATTTTCTGTTATTTTCCTAAAACATAGCATTCTAAAAATTTTCAACATTTTTAAAAATCAACTCTAGGGTTAAGCAAATATAAATTTTTAGCTACTACCACTGATTGCAACCTCTTAGGTCTTCAGGTGAGAATGTGGAAATACCAAGAAAAGTTGTAGTATGAAAAAAGAATGCAAATGAAGCTAGTGGCAAAGACACTATAAAATCAAGTCAATAATTGAGACAATTTTGTAGAAGGTAAAACACTTAAGTAAACTACATTCATATGCTTATTCTAAGAAACTTCTGAAACTTAAATGAGCAATATTTGGAAATGCATCTGTGTATGCAGAATTACATATTTATATGATAGATTTAGAACTATTTTAAAATACTAAAGTTGTTTTTATATTGCTTGAATTACTACTAATGCTAAAACATAATAATCAACATTTGAGTGTTATAATAAGATATAGCTACAAAACTCAGTATTATCTGACAAACATCCCTGGTATTTGTAGTGGTATCATCTTTGCATGAAAGTTCAATGACAATTGTACTGCTTGAACAGGTTTTAAACTCTTCATTTGAAGCTGACCAGAAATTTATGCCACAACAGGTATTAATCTGATAAAATTAAAAAATGTAGTTCATTAAATTATTTGGTTTGCTTATGGGCATCATCCTAGACATAGATTCAAATAAATTTGACTCTCCAAATACCAAGTCTGTTCCCAGAGGATGAAGTATTGCTACCTTTTATGACATTTAAGATCATGTTACTGATAGTCTATAAACAAATACACACATTTACCTGATTTATGTCAAAAGCAACATTGCAGTTCAGCAGGGAAAGTATGAACTTGTAAATAAATGATTTTAGGTATCAATATTGAAAAAAATGTATATAGCCTCTATATCATCTCACTCCCCAAAATCAGTTGTACATAAATCAAAGATTTAAGTGTGAAATACACAAAAGTAGAGATGTTGAAAGAAAAGATAGGAGAATATCTTTGTGACTTTCGAATAGGCAAAAGTTCTAAATCAGCCCTAGAAAGACTAACCATAAAAGAAAAAGAATTGATAAATAGGACTATATTAAACACTATTAAGTGTCTGAAAAAGCAAATCATACTGTTAGAGAAGACATAATATATATTTCTGACAAAGTACTTAGAATATTCAGAATACACATGGGGACACACACATACCATAAACACAAAAATCCAAATGAAAAAGAGACAACCCAATGAAAAATGGGCAAAAGACTTAAAAGCATATTTTGCATAAAAGGAGATATCTAAATAATTGGTTAACTTAAAAAAGACATCACTTCTTTAGTGAAATGCAAATTATAATGTCAATGAGATATCACTACACACTTATAGGAATACTTAAAATATATATGCATATATGTATATATTATATATACTTAAAATATATATAATTTTATATATATATTTATATATATAAATACTGTGGAACAACCTAACAGTAATACACTGCAGGTAGACAGATAAGTAGGTAAAGTTTTAGCAAACTCCTTGACAGCATGTACTATAAACAAAAATATATATATAAGGTACAATGTGATCTAACAATTCAATTTCTAGATGTTAGATTGTATCCTATTAACTGCCAATATTCAATTGTTTGTGGTTCATAAAAATGACAATTTCACATAGTTCAACTTCCCCCAGAATGTTTCCATATATTCATGTTATTTTTAGAATGTTTTAAGCACTACTTATTCATCATGGTCCCAAACTGGAAACTGATTGATTGTTCAACAGAACAAAGTGTGGTCTATTCATACAGTTGACTACAAAACAGTGAGAAGATTTGATTTACAACTACACCCAGATACGTGGATGAACCAAACAGAGATGCTGTTGATAAAAGAAATCAGTCAGTAAAAGGCACATACTTTATGATTTGGGTTTCATAAATTACAATAATACTCAAAACTAGTTTAGATGATCGACGTCCAGAGACTGGTTATCGTTGTTGGGTTCACTAGAAACTGAAAGTGACCAGGGGCGCACTCCTAGTGTGTGTGTGGATCATGATCTGTGTCTTAGTCTGGTGCTCTGTTCACTGTTTGTGAAATTTCCATGAGCTGCACATTTATACATGCAATTTGTAATGTGAATTTTATACTACACCTTTTTCAAGAATAATGTCTTTCATGCTACAAAGGTATATTTTGAAGATAAGTTCAAAAATATTTACAGAAATATTCATTGGGAAAGTATATCAATTACTGAGAATTCTTTATATGAAAGTAATGCTCAGAGTCCCCTTTGCCTGAGACACAGGACACAGAGCTATACTCAAGGCAGTGCTAGCTGCTGCAGAAATTGCTGAGATGATTCTAACAGCAGTAACTCCACAATGCCAGATTGTTGACAAAGACCCTTCTTGAACTATTTGCTATGGTTTTTTAAAACTATTTTTACTTGTATTTTTCCCATTACCTTTATCCCCCCATACCTTTTCCTACCTCCACCCACTCCCCTCTCACATGCAGTCACCATGCTGCTGTTTATTCCACGAATATTTGCTACAGTTTGGACATAAACTGATATATGTGAAGACTGTCGCATTAGATATTGGCAAATATAAAGTTCAGGAAAAATTATGTAGAGCAGCAGTAATTCAAAGGTGCTCATACACTTTGGCATTATGGTTTCTTTTACTCAATAAAACAGAAGTCATTGTTTTTTTTATCATTTCACATCTTGTACAAAGTGCTTTTATAGTATCAGTCACCCACCCATAATGGGCCTTTTCACTTCCTTAGAGGGACCTAGTGTAATTTTGGAACAACGATATCTCCTATGACTGTTCACCATCAGTTTTTACCTCTTGGCTTTGACAATCTAATGACTATTGAGGACATTTAATATCTAAGTTGTATAAAAATCTATTTTTACTTTGCTTACAAGCACATAAAGTCAATTTAATTTACTCGATCTAAATTACTTCTTGGCAGTTATGAAACAATCATCCATTGATATTTAGCAGAGATACTAAATATTTTTTCAGCTCACCAGATTATTTTTTTCAGATACAACTGTGCTATTTGACCATTGTTTCCTTTGACCAAAGTTCCTCAGTGAACTTTAGGGGTGTCAGTTATTTTTCACAAATACAATCTTTTCTGTAGGTAAGGTAACACTGACGACAATATATCTATAAGCAAAAGTAGACATCGAAACTCTACCAAAATCTTTCCCTGGCTGGTGTGGCTCATTTGGTTGGAGCATCATCTCATAGCCAAAGGGTTTCAGTTTTGGTTTCCAGTCAGGGTACATACCTAGGTTGTGATTTCTATTCTGGTCTGGGCATGCAGAGGGGACAACCAATTGATGCTTCTCTCTCACATGGATGTTTTTCTCTCTTCTTTTCTCTCTAAAAAAAAAGGAATGAAATAAATATTCTTGGGTGAGTATAAGAGAGAAAGAAAGATTACCAAAATTTTCAAACTACCAATTGATTCAAAATAAATATTAGGCTTAAAAAGAGGAATTAAATTTTACCTTCAAATTTACAATCCATGCTTGAACATTAGATTCAGAACTCAAGAATCTACTATTTTGTGGAATTACTTTATAGTCGAAAATAGATAGCAATAAGAAATAATGACAATAATAACTTTTTTTATTTCCAGTCAATTGATTGGAAACTGAGTCTCAGAAAACTAAGTAATTTATGCAGTATCATAAATTTAGCACATAGCAGAGCTCATAATAATAAATTTATTATGGGCTAAATAATACATTTCAGAATTGTTTGCTTAAAAGTGTTTTTAATACTTTCTTCTACACTAGGGCTCTATTTTCAAGATAAATTGGCCAAAATGTTTTTCTAATTTAATTAGAATGGAAAAGAAAAAACAGCAAGTCAGTATGGTTTTCCTAAAGAGGAGAAGTTGTGTACCTAACAAAGAATAAGTTTTCAGGGTCTCTATGTATAATGATAATAAAATATGTGTAAAACTAGGGAAGGGACTTGAGAGCTAATGCCACTGAGTCACAGACTTAGGACTCCTCATCCAACATAAGTCAGAGAAACACAGGCCACTCTTAGTGAAACTTGGCTCTTCAGTTACACTCTCTTGGCCAGAAGGAGTGAGAGGGAAATGCCAGGACAAAATAAAATTAACAAGTGGGAAGCCCTGTGGGGCAATCACAACCACTTACCTGTATCATTTCAGGGACTCTGGAGCAGTCCACTGAATGCACAGTAACAGTAACAGGTGGTGCTGAGTGTTATACTGCATATGTGTCATCTTTTTAACTTAAAGACTGACCCCCAGGGGAGATTATTTTGGCATGTAAAATTTAAAAAATATATCTATATCTAGTTTATGTCTGTATTGATACAGATATCTAAAATTCATATCATCCTATTTCACTTATATGTGGAATCTAAAGAAAAGAAAAAAATGAACATATAAAATTGAAACTGACTCATAAATACACAGAACAGAATGATGGTAGCCAGACAGGAGAGGCTTTCAGGGACTGAGTGAAAAAGTTGAAGGGATTAAGAAGTACACTTTGGTAGTTACAGAACAGTTATGGGAATGTAAAGTTGAACATAGGGAATATAGTCAATAATGTAATAACTATGTATGGTGCCAGGTAGGTACTGTAAATACCAGGGGGACCACTTTGTAAAGTATATGATTGTCTAACCACTACACTGTACACCTGAAACTAAAACTACATAATACTGAATGTAAACTGTAGTTGAAAAATAAAATATATATGGACAAAATTCATATCCTCTATATCCAGCTATATCTGGATAGATTTATAGATATTTAAATGAGGATTTGAACATTATTCAGAAGATTGATGTGTGCAGGAATTATCGTAGTGATTTTATTGACTCAAACTCCGTCTCATTCTGAGGCCTCATCCCTCTGACATGGTGGGAAACAGTTTTGGGCCTCGGGATCCTGCGGGTCTTACCCAGCACACATTCTTCCGTCCCACCCCTATTCCCAGCGGGGTCTTGAGTCCATGCCAGTTCTATGAGATTCCTTTTGCCAGGTCAGATAGTTTGGTAGCGGGGTCCATTTTTTCAGTGTGGTTTGGAGTGGGTCTTCCCTTAAAGCACCCCAGGACCAATCACGTTCTAGTCCATTGAGTGAACACTGCTCTGGTTGGTAAGCTACCTGTTGGGGTCGCGGGAGGGGCCAGATCGCTGTCACTCTTGTGCTTGTAGATCCTCATAGTCTGAGGAAAATTTATTCCACTTCTCATTTCTTTAGCATGCAGTTCACCACCTGTCTTCTCTTCAGTTAGCAATTCAAACACAACAAACTCCTCTGAATAATCCAGGGTTCTACAAAACAAAGCCAGAAATCCAGGTTTTCAAAGGCAAGGTCTGCATTTCATTTTACATCTCAAGACTCTGCTGAGGCAAGGGGTCTCTGAGAACTAGATACAGTCAAGTGAGTGTGTATTAGCAAAACCAATATCCAATTGGGCTTTAAAAAGTTTTCTATGCTTCGATAACCCAGATTTTCTTTTCTTTCTATGATTATGTAACATTTATCCCGGGTTGGTATTGTTAGTGTTGTAAATGTTTCATTTTGTTTGGGTTTGGCTTGGTTTAAATCAGATGTTTTTTCTAACACAGCCCTGAATTAACTGTTAGAATCAGTTAGGGTTTATTTCTTGGGGAGAGAGGGACAGTAATTTATGTGCACTGCTGAGAATTCTCTTTCTCAAAAGAGCTCTTACTTCAGGTTTTATACTCTAGCCAATACAACTTGTAGAAACGCCGAATCTAAGATGTACAGCTTCACAATAGTCCCAGTGGCTGTGGGTGCTGACTCTGTTCTCCAGGCACACGCTGAAGTTTGAAGGTGACACATTGCAGCCCGTGCTGGCTTCTAAAGGAGACCAAGCTCAAGGTTAAATAGACCCTGATTTCTTTTTTTTTTTTTTAATTTTTTTTTCTTTTAGATTTTATTTATTTATCTTCAGAGGGGAAGGGAAGGAGAGAGGGAGAGAAACATCAATGTGCGGTTGCCTCCTGTATGTCCCCTACCGGGAACTGGCCTGGCAACCCAGGCATGTGCCCTGACTGGGAATCGAACCGCGATCCTTCGGTTCGCAGGCCCGCACTCAATCCACTGAGCTACATCTATTCTTGTGTACAGAGTTTTTAAAAGCAGGCTAAAAATTCTTAATAGTATACCTACCTATGCCTAAATATAAGTTTTAAAGATACAAAACTAACAGTGTTTACTTAGTAACAAGACATCAGGCTTACATCCTTGAAACTTCTTGATTTACATCGTTTGGAATGACGGTGTATCCCGTTTTCATAGAATGCCATCCTTCTGTTCTAAGTAGAAGGTTATAGCACTAAAGAGACTGAGGTTAGGGTAACAGGAGTCTGCCAAGTGCCCTTTGAGTTCTGCTTCAGTTTACTCCATTCCCTTCAAAATTACATTTCATAATTCAGTTATCAGCTATAAGCATGTTTCTGTGTATATTACATATTTTGCATAGTGTCTCATTTTAGGAAAAATGTAAATGAGACTGAAATGGTAGCACATTTAACCAATGAATTTCAAAATTAATAAATTACCTGGGAGAAGTATTTTAAATTTAATTAAAAACTCAGGGTTTTGCGTAAAATTTTATTGTGGAGCTTTTATTAAGAGTTGCTTGGTATCTTCCATATTAAAAGAAAAACGCTATGATCTGTGTACATAATGTTAGGATTCACAGTTGATATTTGCTTATTCGTGGCCCCCAAGTAAAGAAAACCCACTTACTGCAATTCTTTTTTCTAATTTTTAAATTAAAAAAAAATATTGTTGTTTAAGTACAGTTGTCTCCATTTTCCCACTGCCACTTTCCACCGCCCCATGCCCCACCCCCCTCAATCCTACCCATCCCTTTCATTTTTCCATGGGTCTTTATACATAATCCTTGACAACCCTTCCTCTTCTTTCCCCTGTTATCCCCCTCCCCCTTCCCGTCTGGTCACTGTCAGTTTGTTCTTTATTTCAATGTCTCCGGTTCTATTTCACTCACTTGTTTGTTTTGCTGATTAGCTTCCACTTATAGGTGAGATCATATGGTATTTGTCTTTCACCACCTGGCTTATTTCACTTAGCATAATGCTCTGCATATCCATCCATGCTATCAAGAAGGGTAGGAGTTCCTTCTTTCTTTATGCTGTTGTAGTATTCCATTATGTTAATGTACCACAGTTTTTGATCCACTCATTTACTGATGGGCACTTAGGTTGCTTCCAGCACTTGGCTATTGTAAATTGTATTGCTGTGAACACTGGGGTGCATCAGTTCTTTTTAATTGGTGATTCAGAATTCTTAGGTTATAATCCCAGCAGTGGAATTGCCAACTCTTGATAAGCAGATAGTGAAGCTATATAATGCAATTCAGATTTCTCAAGGTATGAATTTAAGATACCAGAGTTAGTTTTATAGAAGTCAAGTTTCTATTTGATATTGTGGAATGGTGATTTAAAAGCTTTTTTTTTTTTTTTTTTTTTTTTTTGATGAGAATGTATTTTACCATAAAACTAAAGGGTAATTTAAAAACCACTCTGTCCTTTTTGAAGTTTTCTACTTACAAAATTGAACAGACCCTTCCCAGTTTTTCACTGCTATGTGTAATTACACAGACACTATGTATCTGTAGACACAACTTTATTTTAATATATATTGTGAAGTTAACAGATTACTTTTATGCCATTAAATATCTTTTAATCATAAGAAGTGCCACTTGTGTGATCAGTTCAAACTATATAAATGGCTATGCCTTCAGCCTTTATGAATTTAAGTCTACCTTAACATCTAGGTATATCTAAATGAGATCTTTCATTTAAACTTTTGGCCAAACTCTATTTTCCTATTATGTGAGTACTAATAACATGTGTTACCAATTTCATGTCAAAACAAGTAACTATGCTTAAAATTGAAATTTTTAACCAAACAAAAGAAGTTGTTACTAGATAGAATCGGCATCCTTACATATGCAGGATTATGAAAGTTTTAGAATCAGAGCTTTCTTCTTCATAAGAGTTTAACTATTCCATTCTACAGAATGTGTGCACATCAATATATTTCACCCAGTCTAAAAATCCAACTCTCACATCTGTCCTCTATTTTATGGTAATTCCCCTGACTCATGAAATGTTGTGCCTTAACAGCCATCTCATAAAATTGTTAATACCTGATACTGTTAGAGTGTGAAAAACATCATTGGGAACACTTTTGAGTAAGTAAGACCAGTGACAGAATATAAATGAAAATAAAATACAGGGTAAGCCCCTGAAGACACAGGATGATAAGGTTTAGAAATGAAGGAAGATGAAGGTAAATCTCTGAAGGAAAGCTGCTGAGCATTGATATTAAAGATCAGTTTTTTATTATTGCCAAATTTTGTCTCAGTAACTTCTTTTGAAATTATCCAAACCTTCTAAATTGATAGATTTAAACTATGTTAGCTAAATGGGTTTGTGAAATGTAGACTCTTCTTCATTCTCTATGAATATATTTTATGACAATATTCAAATTCACAGTACTAGTATCAAGAAGTTGAATTTGTTCCTGTTATTTTCTCACAATATTCCCACAACTGGAGAGCTTTCCTTAAAATGTGATGGACTTACGCTGACTGGTGTGGCTCAGTGGGTTGAGCATTGTCTGATGAACCAGTGTGACTCCTGGTTGTCTAGGTTGCATGCCAAGTCCCCTGTTGGGGGTGTGTGCAGAGGCAACCAATGTTTTTCTCTCACGTCGATTTTCTTGCTCTCTCTTTCCCTCTCCCTTCTCCTTTCTCTAAAAATTACTAAAATATTTTTAAAAGTGATAGACTTAAGTGATAGACTTTTGAAATACTTCATGAATTTTAAGATAAAAAGTGATACGAAATATCAAAACTGTTTTTGCTGTGTGCTTTTCTATGGGCTACCATTCCTTATCAGTAAAGAAGCCAGATGTATCACAGTGTAGACAGAGAAATAAATGTACTTTGGAAACAGAGAATGTTATCTTCCTTAGAAAGGTAGATATGAAGTGGGGGCCTTGATTTTCAGGAAAAAAGATATAACAGGAGTTGTGTTTTGAAAGTTTTTTTAAATAAAACCAATACCCTACATATTAGAGGAGAAAGGAGCTCTACAAAGTAGGACATAGGAAATGAAACTGGGCCAGGTTTCTGGAAATGATTTGCCTTTAGGAAGTGACTTCATCAGAAACCCGGAGAGCCACAATGCTAGATCTGGAGAATGATGGCATGATGTCAACGTGTAGAGACCTGGGTGTGGAATAAGCACAGAGAATGTAGGCATTCATCGATAGGATTGTGCAGAGATGAACATGTCAATAATAAACACAGTAAGAGTATGCTGATCTCATCCTGTTGTCTGATGTGTGGCTTTGGAGGAGTAGTGTTTGGGCAGGAAGTAAGTCCCTAGGTTTCTTTGGAAATTGCAAATGTGTGTAAGAAAGGAAAGTTGGTATTTGAATATCACAATTTCTGATCAATATCCCTGACCATCCTCCTTTACTTAACCTGTTGATTCACATCATTCCTACAAAATACTTCCCCACCTTACTGATTTCAGAAATCATATCTTTAATTTCAGGTCTCTGAACTATTTTTCTCTTCATAATAAAGATCCATAAATGAATAAGCCAATTAAATTTTCTATTTATTGGACACTTCAAATAACTAAAAAGCAAAGATTTAGCAAATACTTCTCTTACCACAAATACATTAAAAACCACCATTCCTAAATTAATGAAGATACATTTCATTTTGTTTTTAACTGAGATAATAGCAAATGTTTTCTTTGGTTTATCATCTTTCTCACTCGACTAAGCATTTCCTTTTCTTGGACATCTTTTAGAATAAGCACACTCAGGAGATATTACCTGTAAACAGGAGTAATTTACAGAAGATGCCTTGGACACTCTTATAAGAACTCAATACTATTCTTGCAAAGAGCCTATAAAACACCAATATATGTGGCATGCAATCTTTGGAATGGAATTTCAAAATCTTTTCACCATCTAATCCTGACAAATAGCTTCTTTCATTCGACTAAACTGCTGCAGTCTCAACTCTGTTGATGGATACAATGAAAGCAGAGATGCTGACTCCCTACAGCCAGTGTCTGAGCCACAGACATGGTAAGGACTAGACCCCATCAGGGCAGGAGTCACTAGATGCAGTGATAGCCCACTTCAAAGCAATATAAAAGCAGTATCTACTGTAGGAATAGCAAATATAAGCAAAGCATGCCAACACCTCTTTGTACTTCCATCTTAGTTTTTATCAGTAGCACCAGCCTTGGTCTCAGAAGCTACATAGCAACGAAGACAGCCACTATACACTGATGATAATAGACAATCCAATTAAATCTTATTGATGCTCTTAGAATAGTTTGTGTGTAGAAACTGTTGTTCAGTCTTAATTTCACAGGCATTTTCTAGGATGCTGACTCACCAGAACCCTTAGCAATGTCTGGATTTCACATTTGGGCCTTTTTAATCTGAACTTATTCCCTTGGCAGTCAGTCTGCTTTGACCACTCTTACTCCTTGCCCATATCTACCTATTGCCATACCCTTCCAGTAGATATTGTTGTATTCCACCCTTGAAGGAAATAGTTTATGTCTTCAAATGATGTCTAAATATAACAATATTTATTATATAAATGGGAGATAATAGTTTGGGATCCACTAATATAACCATGATTATATTAATGAAGCATACTAACATGGATTATATAAGCTATAGTTTACTTATTTCCCTAGGGTAGGATTTTCTTTCATGTGTAAAGTATCACTGGATCTTCTTTTCAAACTTATTTTTAGTAGTCTAATTTCATTTCATCTTATAGAAGAATTTCAAAATACCTTGTTATCTTTTTAACATTTTTTGTGCCTCTGGGCAAACTACAGAAACCAACTTTGGAGAAAGAAATTTTGTTTTTGTAAGTATCTAAAATAAATCTATGTCATGTCCCTATGACTAACATAACAATATGCCTGTAGATACTCCCTTTTGAAGTCCAAGTAGAGTTTGAAATAAAAGACTCTTAAAAGCCATACTTCCTATTGTATTATCTGCATGGCTCCCTCACCATGTAAGTCAAGTAAACCTAGCTCAGAGAAAAACTTCCACAAGCACTCGTTAGGTCATACTTCACTAGACTCACCCCAACTCTTCAATCCTTTTCTTTCCCTATTATTCCACTGATCCATTAATAACTTCTGAAGACACGGAACATTTTCCACCTTCAAGACTAACTATGAAGCTACAGTAATACAGAAAGTATAGTACTGAAAAAACAAATGGAACAGAATAGAGAACCCCCCATAACTATAAACAATTGCTCTTTGACAAAAGAGCTAAGGCAATACAGTGGAGTCAAGATATACTCTTATACAAATAGTGCTAGAACAATTGGACAACCACAGGCAAAGCAAGAAATTTATTTATTTTTATTTTTATTTTTAATTATTTTATTGTTCTTTAATTACAGCTGTCTGCATTTTCCCCCCACCAATCCCCCTGACCCCTGACCCCAGACAAACCCACCTCCTTCCCTTACTTCCATTCTCCCTCTTGTTTTTTTTTTGTTTTTTTAAGAT
Organism: Glossophaga mutica; assembly: GCA_039655065.1. NCBI lineage: Eukaryota > Metazoa > Chordata > Mammalia > Chiroptera > Phyllostomidae > Glossophaga > Glossophaga mutica. The sequence goes on from CM077306.1 coordinate 124,001,763, forward strand.
TTTATTTATTTATTTTTATACAGCGGGGAAGGAAGGGAGAAAGAGAGGGACAGAAACATCAGTGTGCAGTTTCCCTTCACGTGGCCCCAACCAGGGACCTGGCCCACAACCCAGGCATGCACCCTGACTGAGAATTAAACTAGTGACCCTTTGGTTCACAGCCCACACTCAATCCACTGAGCTACACCAGCCAGGGCCCTCCCCCTTGGTTTTGATCATGTATCCTTCACAGTAGTTCCTGAAAGCTTTTTCCCCATCCCCTCTCCCCTCCCCTCTGGCTATCGTTAGATTGTTCTTAATTTCAATATCTCTGGGTATATTTTCTTTTATTTTTTCTTTTGTTGATTGTGTTCCACTTAAAGGTGAGATCATATGGTATTTGTCCCTCACTGCCTGGCTTATTTCACTTAGCATAATGCTCTCCAGTTCCATCTGTGCTGTTGCAAAGGGTAGGAACTTCTTTTTTCTCTCTGCTGCATAGTATTCCATTGTGTAAATGTACCATAGTTTTTTGATCCACTCATTTACTGATGGACACTTAGGTTGCTTCTAGCACTTGGCTATTGTAAATTGTGCTGCTATGGACGTTGGGGTGCATAGGTTCTTTTGGATTGGTGTTTTAGGATTGTTAGGGTATAATCCCAGCAGTGGAATCACTGGGTCAAAAGGCAGTTCCATTTTTAGTTTCCTGAGGAAATTCCATCCTGTTTTCCACAATGGCTGCACCAGTCTGCACTAGGTGCACTAGGGTTCCCTTTTCTCCACCAACAGTGCACTAAAGTTCCCTTTTCTGCACATCCTCTCCAATGCTTGTTTGTTAATTTGTTTATGATGGCTATTCTGACAGGAATTTAGATACATACTTTACATCCTTTCTAAAAATTAGCTCAAAATGGATTACAGACATACATGTAAAACACAAACTATAAAACTCCTGGAAGATTACATAGGTGAAAACCTAGATGATCTTGGATATAATGATGGCTTATAGATACAACAAAGGCACAGTCCATGAAAGAGATAATTGATACACTGGATTTCATTGAATTAAAAACTTCTTCCCGTTTAGAGACAATATCAAGATAATTAGAAGACAAGTTACAGACTAGGAGAAAATATTTGCAAAAAAAACCCCCAAAAAACAAACAAAAAAAAAAACCCTCATCTTGTAAAGGACTGTTAATTCAAAATATGAGGAACTCTTTAAATGCAAGAAAACAAACATGTACATTGTTTATCTTCAGTCCTGTGAATTCTTATGACAGCTAACAAGAAACAAAGTATTTTGTTTCAGGTCCTCTGCCCATTTTTAATTTGATTGTTTATTTGGTGTTGAATGTATGAGTTCTTTATATACTTTGGCTACAAACTCTTTGTTTGAACTGTTGTTTGCAAATATCTTCTCCCATTTGATTGGTTGCCTTTTTGTTTTATAGGTAGTTTCTTTTGGTGATGGCCAACAGATATATGAAAAGATCCTCAACTTTACTACTTATTAGGGGAATGCAAATCAGAACTACAGTCAGATACCACCTTGTACCTGTTTGAATGGCTATTATCAACAAGATGAGTAAAAACAAGTGGAGAAAAAGGAACCCTCATTCATTACTGATGGGAATGTAAACTGGTACAGCCTCTATGGAAGAGTATAAACATTCCTCCAAAAATTAAGAGTACAGTTACCCTATGATCCAACAACTCCTGTTCTGGGTGCCTACCCCAAAATTTTGAAAACATTTATTTGCAAATATATGTGCATCCTTCTGTTCATTACATTATTTGTGGTGGCCAAATACATGGAAACAAGTAAATCATTCTTTGCTAGATGGTAATATACATTGCACATCTTCTTTATCATATATATATCTAATGATATATATGTATATACGTGTATGTGGATATATACATACGTGTATATATTTCTCTTTATCTTCTTTATCTAATCATAGATGAATGTATATATATGTGTGTGTATATATCATATATATGCACAAACACACACAATGGAATGCTACTCAGCCATAAGAAAAAAGGAAATACTGCCATTTATTGACAAGGACATGGATGGACCTGGAGAGTATCATGCTAAGCAAAATAAATCAGTCAGAAAAAGCTAAGAACCGTATGACTTCACTCATATGTGGTATATAAATTCACAGACACAGACAAGAATATGGAGGTTACCAGCATGAAGGGAGGTGGAGAATGGTGGAAGGTAAATGGGGACAAATATATGGTGACAGAAGATTATTTGACTTTGGGTGATGGGCACACAATGTAATATACAGATCATGTGTCATGGAGGTGTACACTTGAAACCTGTATATTCTTATTGATCAATGTCACCACAATAAATTTAATTAAAAAAGAAACAAAGTATTTTGACATTGTCAGGAAATCATGTAAGGCAAGGGATCCATGGTTCCAGGACCCTTGTAACACATCTATTAAAAGAAGGATTACTTTTTAATCTTGGATTCTGATATGGTTATGTAGAAATGAAAAGCTTAAAGGGCTATGTTGCAAATGTATAAAAATTCACATGCATTCTGCTTTAGGCAACTGATCAAGGACTATGAAAAGGACATTGGACTTTATTTTTCTATCTGAGTGGTCTGTGTGATTACGTATATTATTCCTCAACCCAGAAGGGGAAATGGGTTGGTAAACTGGATACGGACATCACAAAGTGAAGTAACAATAGGAAGTTTTTACTCAATTATTGTTAGTTCAACAGATCTAGGATTAGGAGTTCAACTCTTTGATTTGGAGAGTACTAATCTGGCATGATGAGCTTAAATATTACCAAAGTGCATGTTTTGATTCATGCTGAGCTAAGAAGAGAAGTGGTTTTATGCCCTGAGAAAACAAGTGTTTGTTTTTCTCTTTGTAGTGTTTGGCCTCAAATTGCCTTGATTTAGGTGTCTATTAAAAAGTCCATTTAAACTTTTTGGTTGAAAACTTTTTCTCAAACTGAGTCAGATTTTAGATATTCAATTTTTTCCTTAATGACAAATCTTCACCTATTCTGAACAATACAGTATTCAAAAATATTTTCCCCCAGCTTTAATTATGCTTTTATAAACTAATATATTTTTTCAGTATCATTTTAATGAACTCAACTAAATATTTGAAAATTGGCTTGTTGATATATTTTTTATAGTAATGATGGATTATTTAGTGTTCATGTTCTCTATAAATCCAGTATTTAACCATCTTATATGGTTTTGTAGTTTTCTTATGTTGTCCCTTTAAAAGTGTTTGAAAGATGCCAGTGAGTTGTTGATCCAGGCCTTGGCACGGGGCATTACTGCAGAGATCTCATTGTCCTTCAACTTCTACTGCCAAAGAATGATGTAAGCCATTTGTTACCATTATTTGGCTTTGGGGACATTCAATATGGTGCCCTTGGTACACTGCTGCTTCCCTATGCCACTGCTTAGCACACATTCTAAGTCAGTCTAGATAATAATTGCTGGTACTCTTAGTCATACGTGTTGTGACTAGTTTAACTAATAGTACTAATCAGTAAAGAGAAAATTGAAATCAAGATAATATAATTAGCTTCCAGCAATGTTTGAAGAATCTGCCTAGATGTTGATACTCACATTTTCTTCCAACAGTTTTTGTTGTAGTAGGTGTCTACTTGCTGATCATTTATTCTTCTGTCTAAAAAGCTGGTTTATGATCACAGAGTTATCAGTATCTTTAGATGCATCTATGAGTTTTCAGAGAGTGACTTGAGCAGAACTTTTTAAGAAAGCATTAAAATGGCACACAGACTTTTGTGCTTTATCCTGGTTATACTATACATTTAGTTCTACAGTCTGACCTCAACCCCGAATCTCTTTTTCCTATTTTTTGTTATGTTTAAATTGAGACAATTTTCTTAAGGCCTTTTGTGCTTCAAAAATTCTACAAGTTTATGGCTGGTTATAAAATCTATACTTCAGATGAGCTATTTTTGAGAATATATGGCTATTAAAAACATAGGCATTATTCAGTATATTTTCAGTTTGACATGATAACTGCTGTAGTGTTAATTTTAAGACAACTGGAGAGGAAAAGAACACCTTTCTGCTTTCTATCATATAAAGACTCATCGCCATATCAATTCAATTTCTGAGTGTATATTAGTTAAGATTCTTTGGTCTCAACTAACAGTAGCAGAAGCATCTCCCAAAACACAGTGGCAGGAGTGCACCTGGACCCTGCAAGGAGTGGAACCAGAGTCTGAAGAACCATCCAGAGATCTGTGGCAGGCAGAGCTGATGTTTCCCTCTCAGTGGCTCCACCTACCCTACAGCTATTAGCTTAAAGAGCACATTTTCAGAAGACCTTTGGCTTTCCCAACTTCCTCCAGTCTAAAACATTTTCTCCTGTTATACTTCCTCCTTTCAAGGGTCTTTGCTTTCTTGGTACTTAAGAGAATTTCTGTCACATATTTATTCTATCGCTGTGCTTATTTATTATGTATTTATTTGTGTTCACCTGACTGTGAATGTAAGACCTCAGATACATGGGTTGTAACCATTAGGTTTCTTAATGTTTCCCACACAGCTAGTTGTTAAATGAATGAAGAAGGCCATATGGTCAGCTGCATTTTTTTCTCTATGTAAGCATAGGTTTGCTTCCGAATGAATTAAAAATAAAAATGTTTTCAGGGCACAGTGAGAAATGCCAATATTACAATAAAAGCCCCCACACCCACAGTTAAAGCAGGGAGAACAGGATTGTTCAGTCTCTTCTGAACATCAAGAACACTGATGCACATAATGCACAAATTTTTAGCCTGTAGTATGTGCTCTGTACTGGTGCTAGGTGTTGTGAAGGATTTAAACAGCAACAACAACAACAAAAATAAAAGTACGATAAATTCCTGTTCTATGGAAACTTTAACTCCGAAGCCAAGCTCCATGTAAACTAGACAGTTACAAATTAAATAGAAAAATAACCTTCTAGGATCTAAATAATTATGGATATTTCTCTTTGGAAAATTCGATTTGTAAAAACCAATTCCTTGATAAGGTACACTAGCTATATGAAAAAGATTACATATATACACTAACATATGAAAAAAAGTGGAAAATGATATAGTGTTTAAATTTTCCAAGAGAATATATGTTACTGACCTTTCTGTAATCATTCTTGTGTGTCATGTGTATCAGAAGTTAATAGAAACTAATACAGTGGTTATCTGGGTGGGGCAGAGAATAATGAGGTAGAAAGGATAGGAGTACAAGCTCCTTTTTTTAACAGTTTAACTTACTGCATAATTGCGAATTGCTTGACAAAATTTTGACACTGAACTACTTTTTCATTAGAAGAGATTCCTATTACATTGAGTAAGTCTAGAAATAGCATTTGTTGTCCTAAACTTAGGGCATGTATCAATAACTCTTATTTGCTAGACCAATCAAGCTTTATTTCTATGGATTGTGTAATCATCTAAGAAAAGAGCTTTGCTGAAAACAAGTTACAGTGATGTTTGCTCTAGGAATTAGCAGTAATAAAGGTCACCAATAAAACAAATGCCTTGATTTTGCCTTTCTTCCTGTATTATTACAATGTCATTCATGTTTTCAAATGCTTCTCTTCAGAGACTTGTGGCCAAGGGGGAGGCACAAGTAGATATGTTTTGCTTCTTTGTACAACCAAAAGAAGGATTAAAAAAAATTAAAAACAAAAAACAACCAGAAATTCCAGAAAACTGAGCTGTAAGGAAGTCCAGCAACGAAAGAGTTAAAGGAGAAACATTCATTCAAACTGGTAGGAAGGGCAGTGAGGATGCAAGACAAGGTAGTGGCTGGCAGACTGTGGAGTCCCACATTTGTGTGCTGATAAAGTGGGAGGAACAACTGGGGAATGAGACAGACCTCACAACCCAGTGTTCCAGCTCAGGAAACTAAAGCCTCAAAAACTCTGACTATAAAAACCAGTGGGAGTTGCAGCAGTGGGAGAAACCCTTAGTCTCACAGGAGAATCTGTCGGAGAGGCCTATGGGATCCTAGAATGTACACAAGCCTGCCTAACTGGGAATGAGCACCAGAATGGCCCAATTTCCTTGTGGGTAGCAGGGGAAGTGACTGAAAGTGGGGCAAGAGCTGAGCAAGAGTCATTATTCCCTCTCTGACACCTTCCCACACACAGAGCCACAATGCAGCCAAGTGTATTGTCTTACCCTGGTGAATATCTATGGCTCTGTGCCTTACAATGTGACAGGTCCACCAAGACAAAGAAATGTGGCCCAAATGAAAGAACAGACCAAAACTAAAAAAAGAACTAAGCTACAAAGAGATAGGCACCCTATAAGATGCAGAGTTCAAAACACTGGTAATCAGGATGCTCACAGAACTGATTGAGCTTGGTCACAAAATAAAGGAAGAAATGAAGGCTACTCAAAGTGGAATAAAGGAAAATGTACAGGGAACCCAACAGTGATGGGAAGGAAACTGGGACTCAGATCAATGATTTGGAGCAGAAGGAAGAAATAAACATTCAAACAGAACAGAATGAAGAAAAAAGAATTAAAAAAAAATGAGGAGAGGCTTAGGAACCTCCAGGACAACTTGAAATGTTCCAACATCCAAATCATAGGGGTGCCAGAAGGAGAAGAGAAAGAGGAAGACATTGAAAACTTATTTGAAAACATAGTGAAGGAGAACTTCCCTAATCTGGCAAAGGAAATAGACTTTCAGGAAGTCTAGGAAGTTCAGAGAGTCTCAAAGAAGTTGGACTCAAAGAAGCACACACCAAGGTACATCATAATTACATTACCCAAGATTAAAGGTAAGGAGAGAATCTTAAAAGCAGCAAGAGAAAAGGAGATAGTTACCTACAAAGGAGTTCCCATAAGGCTATTAACTGATTTCTCAAAAGAAACCTTGCAGGCAAGAAGGGGCTGGAAAGAAGTATTCAAAGTCATGAAAGGCAAAGACCTACATCCAAGATTACTCTATCCAAAAAAGCTATCTTTTAGAATGGAAGGGCAGATAAAGTACTTCCCAGATAAGATAAAGTAAAGAAGTTCATCATCACCCAACCCTTATTATATGAAATGTTAAAGGGACTTATCTAAGAAAAAGAAGATCAAAACTATGAACAGTAAAATGAGAAGAAAAACACAACTATCAATAATTGAATCTAAAAAACAAAAACAAAAATTAAGCAAAAAAACTAGAACAGGAACAGAATCATAGAAATGGAGATCACATGGAGGGTCATCAGTGGGGAGGGTTAGCGGGGAGAATGGAGGACAAGTTACAGGGAATAAGAAGCACAATTCATAGATACAAAATAGACAGGGGGAAGTTAAGAATAGTACAGGAAATGGATAAGCCAAAGAACTTCTATGTATGACTCATGGACATGAAATAAGGGAGAAGGAATGCTGGTGGAAGGGCTGGAGAGGGAAAAAGGGGAGAAAAAATGGGACAGTTGTAATATCATAATTATTAAATATACTTAAACATAAAAATAAATGCTCTTCAACTAAATTTAGCTACATGCCATAAATTAGTCCTTCTTTTACTAATTTTTAGAGCCAGTTAGCTAAGAAAGTTGCAGCCTTGTTTCATTCAGTCTCTTACCTTTTTCCTTTATGCAAGATTTCCTCATTACTTGCCTCTTGGCACATATACAAATCAGGGCATATACTCATGACACCTAATAAAAGAAATTAACAAAAGACAGTTTTCAAAAAGATGGAGAAGTGAGTGGATGTAGGCATTCTGGGGGTGAGGTAGAGCGTGAACAACAAAACAACATGCTAGCATCTTCACATGTTTGCTTCAGGTGGGCCAGTTTGCAGCAAAATGGGTGAACCTGGGGGACATTAAGTGAAACACACCAGATACAGAAATAAAAAAAACTGCATAAAAAAGTTAAATACATAGAAACAGAGTAGAATGGTGGTTACCAGGGATTGGGAGGTGGAGGAAATGGGGAGATGTTGGTCAAAACGTTCAAAGTGGCAAATATGTAGGATTAATAAGTCTAGAGATCTGATGTACAGCATGGTGACTACAGTTAATATTGTATTAAATACTGGAAATTTATTTCATGTGTTTCCATCACACACACACACACACACACACACACACACACACACACACACAATGGTGTCAATGTGGGGGAATGGATAGGTTAATTAGTTTGACTGTACTAATTATTTTACTATGTATATGTATAGAAATCATGTTGTATTCCTTAGGTATATATATATTTTTAAAATTATGGGAAAAAAGAAATTTAGGAAAACTTATTGGCCTTATCTAAGCAATAAAATAAATGTTACAAATTTCATCATGTTATTAGTAATATTTATCTTTAATTCTAGACTGCTATGTCAATACACTAAGGTGACCATATTTTCTGACCAAAAATACCTACAGATATATCTGGAAATTTTCTAAATTCTAAATTTGTGAGTGAAGATATTGATAATATTACATAATTTCTATTTAAAAACTAGGAAAGTTCATTTCTTTGATCTAAATGAAAATTAATGTTTCAAGAGTAGTACATAAACACATCGTTTTGCTGTTGTACATCTAATATTGTCATCCTTTAACACAATATTTTTAAAATAACGACTTTTGAAGTAGATATCGATTTTTTGTCAGTAGTTTGCACCTCCTGGTTTTCACAGTAATATTAACGGCGCTCATAGTGGGTTGTAAAGGTTGACCACCTCTTGTGCAAGATGCACATGTATCATCTATTTTCTTAAAAGCAAATTCAGTTCACAATTTCTCACTAATTATGCATTTATATTATTCAACTTATTGTCAAGTATTAGTTGCAAAGGAATATAGTGTTAGTGAACAATAAAGTTATAGATTTACACCATATCCAAAATGATAAGACCATTTTAATAAGGAAATTTGAACTATGCAATAGACGCTGATGGCAGAACTACTCAACCTCTATTTGCTGCATACACGTCATATGTACATGTAACCATGACTTCCCATGCATTCCCCTTACCTCGCTAACTGGCTTCACGTGTCTCTCCGGCAGTAGCAAGAGACATGGAGCAATTAGCTGGAATACTTCATGGTCAGCATGGACAACGGATTTGAATACTTGTTTAGTATTATGCAAAAACAGAAAGAGTTGTTTATCTCCAATGACTTATGTCCAAGAAGACCTACATTTAACAGCAGGCACTTTGCATGCTGCCCTTGAAAGGGATATTGTGTATGTTCTACCTGGTTTGGAAAGGGTAAGAAAGATACAGAAACAGGCTCTTAAATACAGGGAACAGATTAATGGCTGCCAGAAGGGAGAGGGTGTTAAGGGACTGGGCTTAAGCAGAGAAGGGATTGAGAAGTACAGACTGGAAGTTACAAAATAGTCCTGGGGATGTGAAGTACAGCACAGGAAATATAGCCAGTAATATTGTAATAATTATGTATGGTTCCAGGTGGGTACTTGAAACATCAGGGGGAACACTTAGTAAAGTATACAAGGGTCTATCCACCATGCTGTGCACCTGAAACTTTAAAATAATATTGACTGTAAACTATAATTAAAAACATTTTTAATTTTAAAGAGAAAAATAGATTATTGCAACTTTTAGATTTAAACAAGAATCCAAACTGCAAACTTTGCCCACTGCCTATACCACTATTTGAGACCATGGCAGACATTATAAATATAAAATAGAGGCCTATGAAACTCACCCCTGTGTGTAGAGAAGGGTCTCAGGCATAGACCATGATGGGGCTGGGGAAACAGTATACATTGTTACCCTAGTGATAACCATGGTTAAATTACTGACAATGAGCAGAGGCTGGTGTTGCTGAATCAAAAGCTGGTAGAAGAACTTGACTTATATATGAGTAAAGAATTTAGAGCACATAGAACATTACATGGGGAGGGGTTCTCTTTTAGTCTCTTCAGACTGCTTTGAGACAGGACAGTAAGAAGCTAGAAAATTCTTTGGTAAGTGGAACAGGGAAACTGAGACATATAGCTGAACACAGTGGCTGAGCAATTTATAGCCTGATATAGAAGGTCACCTCTCTAGAGATACCATTAGGCCTCAGTTGTATTTCAGCTCCAGGCCCAGAAAACCGGCAGAATAAGATGGGCAATGCCAGGACCAGCTGGAATGACTAAAAATCCCCTGCCCTGGCACTGACCAGTCAGTAGGGACCATGGCCCTGAGAGAGCACACCTGGAGAACTGATTAGTCTGCCGAAAGCCTCCTCTGAGATCTCACCTAAGATCTCTGCTTGCAAGAGAGAGACAAAATCCTCAAGACAAAGGCCCCAGCACAGGCACTCTTCCTCTGAGGAGCAGCCTTCGCCATTCCCTTTCCCTACTTTCCCCTCTTCTTCCCTCACTTCTTCCCACAGACAGGCATCTCCTAACTGTAAAGGTCCCCATGAGACTTACTACCAGGGCAGCAATGGGCATCGGCTCTCCTCCCAGGCTAATCCCCTGAACCAGTCCCCAAGGCCCCCTTTTCTCTGACTTCCCACTGAGCTAAGACAGCCCAGCCCAGGCTCTCCTGTTGTTTCTCCTACACTAAGCCCTTCCTTGTTTTACTGTCCCCAGCTTTAATAAACATATCCTCATGGTTACCTCAACTTGTGTTGTGAAATCTTTCCTACACGGAGTCAAGAACCCACACACTACTGGCTAGCCCTAGGCAGACCTGCTCAGGGCCAGATCTCCTGTCCAGTAACACTATGTAGAATACTATAGACTGGATGGCTTATAAACAACAGAAATTTCTCATAGTTTTAGAGATTGCAAAGTCCAAGATCAAGGTGCTGGCAGATTTGGTGTCTAGTGGGAATCTACTTCCTGGTTCATAGATGGCTATCTTTCTGTGTGTCTTTACAAGGTAGAAGGAGACAAGGGAGCCCTCTGGGGCTTCTTTTATAAGGACACCAATCCATTCATGAGGGCTTCACCCCCAGGACCTAATTATCTCCCCAAAGGCCTCACCTCCAAATACCATCACACTGAGAATTAGGTTTCGACATATGACTTTGGGGGAACACAAACATTCAGTCCATATGCACGTACTGATATAGTGGAAAGAGTCAATATCCACAGGAAATAAACCCTCATCCAGCCAGGCTTAATTTCTATGCAGAGTCACCTCTAGGGACTGCACATAAGCCCCCGGATGCCATGTCAGATTTGGTTCAGATACTGAATGCTTGCTGAGATTAAACAACCATCCTCCTTCCTATTTCCCTGAAATACTTTAGGAGTTAGAAATATTTCTGATAACATCCTCAGAATACACAGAATGTAATTATCCTTTTTCCCTAGAAGGTCCCTCACCCTATACTACTCAGTGTAGTGACATTTGATCCAGATATCCTGACTCTCACTCTCTTTCTCATGGAGACTGCCCTTGGTGAGTAAAAGTGATTTTTCTCCTGCTCCTGTATTCTTTGTGCTGAATCAGTGGATAAAAATGTTTTATCTAATAAGGTGGTCCATCAAAAAAGAATAGGTGTCACAACTGGAGCCTCAAATGCTTTCAGCTCTTTTATTCATCATCTCTATTAATAATTAAATTTTCATGTCTGTTCAAGCTCATGTGATCTATTTCCCCTGCCTCTTCATTTGTTGCACAGGTTAAAGAAGAGTCCACATCAAAAATGTAGGAAATATAAAACAAACATAACTTAGGCTGATGCAAGAACCACATTGGGATCTTTTATTTGCCAAGAGGACTTCTTCCTTCTGGTAGGGAACATAATTTTACTTTAAACAAGTGAGTTCTGGTTTGACCAGAGTGAATTAAATATGCATCATAAGTCAATGTGGGAAAAAATACTTCGCTAAACTGTATTAGTTTCTGGGGCAAATCTAAGGTGCTAGAACCTCGAGGGATTTCCAGCAAGCAGGGTGAGCCACTTTAAAAATGAGTGTTCTAGAGCCTAGCAAGGAATAAGACAGCCCATCAATTTTGAAAAGAACTTCAAATAAGGATGAAGAGGCAAAATAGCCAATGGAAGTTCCATTAACAAAGAGATGATAAGAGACAAAAGAAAGCATTTAGAATATGTCAAGACTATAATTGTGTCTCTCAACCAAATACATGCAACCACCCAGAGTAGGATTCCCTGCTGATGCAAGAACCTATAGTGAGGGGATCTGGCCTAGAGATATCTGAGAAGCCTACAAGCACAACATAAGTAGTCACTGGAAAAAGAACAAGGAAGAGTGGAGTGTGCTGTTTCATGGAAGCCAATGGCTGGTAGTGTTTTAAAGAGACAGAAGTGGTCAATAATGCTGAGTGCTTCTATGATGCAAAGGAAGAGGAGAGCAAAAATAAATGCCAATTAGATCTAGCAAAATGAAGATCAAAGTTGTCTTGATGAGACCCAAATAAAACATATATATTCTTATGGTTGGATATAACCTGAGAAGCTACAAATCATGTAAGTCATAAAGAACAACAAGGAGTAGTTGGAAAACACTCCTTTATTTATTTTGGTACCTTAAAGCTATCTTTGAATTCTACCTCCTGCTCCTATCAGGTCTGTGATGTTGGATAAGTTTATAATCTAATTATATTATTTTTTACTTTCTAAAATGGTGATAATATATGTCCTACCTGAAACATTGACTGTGAATATTAAATTAAATGACAAGTGATAGGTCAGGCACAGCACCAAAACCAATAGGAACACCCAAATATAGTAACTACGAATAATGGTAGCTGGAGTTAAAAATTGTCAAAAAAAAAAAAAAAAGATTATTCATTTGGCAGCTTTGTCTTTAACAAGATGGCTACTTTAAATATAGGGACTTCATCACAACATTATATAGATATGAAAGAGAAAGGAATGTAGTTATATAATTCCCTCTCATGCAAATTAATTTAATTAGTTATAAATATTAAGAGAAATTCAAAAGAATAACCCTTTTTCTTGAATCTGAATTTCAGTCTTTCTTTCAGCACATGGGAATTTCTACTGTTAGCACCAAGCAACAAAAGATACTTTTCTGTGTCAGATGCTGTGCCCCTTATAGTAGATGGAAGCAGATAAACTTAAAGATTTTTGAGCTTCCATCTGAAAATGAAAACCCAGATTTCAAATAATATAGCCTCTCCTCAATTTAGCATTATAAAAATACTGTCACTCTACAAAAGACTTTGAATTGATATTTCACAAAAGATGAAGGCCAAAGAACCAATAGGCAAATGCAAATGTTCTCCTCAGGAAAATGCAAATTAAAACTAGGAGGCATTACCACACATCCATCAGAATGGCTAAAATTTAACAATGGAAAATACCAAGTATTGGTGATAATCTGGGATATCTTAGAACTCTCATGCACTACAGATATGACTAAATTGGTACAAGCACTTGGAAGTATTTACTCAAGCATCTCATACAACCCAGCAATTTCTTTCCTTAGGTAATATCCAACAGAAATTCATAGATGTGCTCACCAAAACATACATACTGTAATGTTTATAGTGGCACTATTCAGAATAGCCCTAATGGAATTAGACAAATGTCTGGTACTGTGGATGGACCCCACAGACAATGACCCCTCAAGAAGCTAAACACACACGAGTATATACAATATGACTCTAATTAAAGTACAGAAACTATAGAAACAACTCTGTTTTAGAAGTCAAATCTGGGGTTTGGACAATAATCTCTTAACCTTGGACCTGATTGCAGGGCTGTGTTCAGTTGTGGAAATTCAGGAAGATACACATTCATGATATGTGCACCTCTCTCTGTGTATTATGCTTCAATTGTAATTTTAAAAATATTGCCAGCATAGTTATGGAACAATTCTATTTCTTTGAAAATTTGTGTTATTAAACTTATAAAGTTATTTTAATGAAGACAAAAGAGATTGAGTTTTGAATCCAAATTATTCCATTCCCAAATTCTTTCCATATTTTCAGAAAAATATATTATTAAGTATTTAAGGAAAACAGCTAGAAAATATTGAACAAATCCATTCTTTTATCACTTTTGTCTTTTATCTAAGGATAATTAATGTTCTTTTGTTTGCTAGTCTCAAAATTTTGAACCATTATCTTTCATCCATCGTTTTGAATAAAAAAGACAAGTAAATTCAATAAAGCACATTTTTAAAGCCCATGCTTACCTTGGATGCTATTACCTTGTCAAGCATCTCTACTTATTAATAGTTTAGGTTCTACATGACCATTTTTATTCAAAGTAATACCATATACTATCAGGAAAGACCATATGTGGATGCTAAATGGAGAGAACTATCTTTTGCTCTGTATTAATAATATTTTATAATTTGAACTTTTATAAATGAAATATTTTATTATCCAAAAATAATCTATATAATTATGTTCCCTATTTAGTAAACTGTGCTCTATTCAATTAGTTATTAAAAGCAAACAAATATGTTCTCCCAATTTTTAAAAAATATTGAACAAATACTGTATTTCTTTTATGTGGAATCCAAAAACAAACAAACCATCAAAAAAACTAGTTTCAGAGATATAGAGAGCAAGTTGGTGGTTGCCAGAGTCAGGGGGTCAGAGAGTTGGGTAAAGGGGGCCAAAAGGTATAAAGTTTTAGTTATAAAATAAATGCCATGGGTATATAATTATTTTTAAAATAATGAATTTTAATTAGTCAATTAAAGAAGTAAGTAAAATCACTGGAGAAGGGATAGGCTCACCACCAGTGAGAGCCCTCCAAGTTAGAGCTCTTGATACCACTTACAAGGGAGTTACAAGATACTCCTGCTTATGTTTTGACTTAAGGAATTCAGTTCTATCCCTATTGGTCCTTTCATCTATTCCTTACAATCCAGACATGTTTAAGGCATAAATTGATGAGAGGCTCAACTGATAACCATGAGGACTCATTGGCTCTAATTGGTCTACATACCCAGCCTAAGTCAATGACTGCAGCAAGTGCAAGTGCAAATGCAGTATGCTCATGGGCCTAGGCTTGGGTCATGTTATGCCATGTCCCTGGAATGGCAGCAGGAAACCTGCTCAAACCTACTCTATTAAACATAGGGGAAGAGAGGGATATATCTCCACATCATTATTATTGCACATTGACTGCATGAATTCTGGTCAACTCAAAACCAGAAACATCTTCTACACTTTCTTTGGAGTAGCACAGATGCTTCTGCCCTTATTATAGACACCTTTATTAAGTATGTTTTCATCACAGAGGTATATTGGATTCACGGATAATAATCTTGTTCTCAATATAAATATCAATACTACAGTAACAGCACCAACAATAGTTACTATTTATCAAGCAATTACTCTTTACCAATTAATATTCTAATTCTTCTACATTTGTCTCATTTAATCTTATACATATAATATATAAATATTATCATTCTCATTATGATGAGATAAACATTCAGAGACCCTAGAGAGCATGTCTAGGTTTTCTTGGCTAATAGAAGATTAATATATGACACTTAAGCCTGTTTGACTCTGAATTCTAGATGCTTAGCATATACATACAAATGGATTTAAATACATATACTTGAGAATATGATCATTTGGGGAAATATGAAAAACAAATTTACAGTATTAGGATAGTTCCTAATATAAGAGATAATCTGGACCTAAAAATCATACATGCTTCTTCACTTCCTACTTTTCTTAATAATACAGATTTTGTTTTCCTTCTCAGAAGGGAAAAAAAATCAAATTATACACTAAAGTAGAAATGTTTTCTTAAACAATATCAAATTATAACAGAATTTTAAACACACAGGAATGTTCTTTTGTAAAGCAAGAAAGCCTATATATGATAAATATTTGCCTCTCTGATTTTTTGCCAAGAAAAGAGTACATTTCCCTCTCCTAAGCATCCTAGGTACTTTCTCATGATTAATGACTTAGTCACAGTTCACTGGTTTCAGTCTTCACAGAAGGTAAAGGTTCCAGTTTATAAAATTGTATTTGCTAACACAGAGAATATAATATTTTTAAACACAATATTCTAGGTTTTTTATTGTACTACTAGATTTCTTTGACTATAAACTCAGCATCAGTGGCATGTTTAATTATAACTTGTAACTTAAGCTTAATGCCAGTCTGTACATGAATAAACCATCTTTAAAGATCCTTTGCGTTTAGTCCCCTTCACACAATTCCTAGAGCAAAAATTCTTTCTTCCAGCATGATCTACAGAAATTCATAAATTCTCCCTGCAATCTTTAAATTTTTCTAAAGTCTGTGGTACAAACATCCTTTATATACGCTGGTATCCGAAGATGATGGATGACATAGCACTTCACATTGACCCATTCGGTCATTATGCAAAGACTGCCCTTAGGTGCATATATGGGCCTCTAGATACTGTTTATTTAGATATATGTATATATGAGACGTTTGCTATAGGTAAAGCTTAACATTGCATGGAAATAGCTGTTGTAGATATTAGGAGAAAATGGATTCAGGATTGATGGATTTTATGAAGAAATATTTCATCCAGATTGGACAAACTATCCATTGCCAAAGTTACATATTCATAATCACTTACCAAACTTTCTGTCCCAAACAGAATGGCCTGTTTGCTACCCCTGAATATATTTTCTCATTTTTGGTTTTAGGTCTGTCATCTCAAACTACTCTCTCCCTTCTTCCTGTCTCTTATCTTTCTTTCATCCCAGTACTAACCAGGCTTTACCCTGCTTAGCTTCTGAGATCAGATGAGATCAGAAGTGTTCAGAGTGGTATGGTGTAGACATTGTCTTTCTTTTTTTTTTTTTAACTTTAAATTTTTTTTTCTTTTAATCAGTATTTTTTAATTGTTGATACTGTCTTTCTTAATTGTAGATCAAAATAGTACTTACAGAAATCAAGTAGCTTTCAGATACTATCAGCTGTTAATGTAATCATTTGAACATTATAACTCCATGAACAGTTGCTGATTAATTATAATAAAAACTATACTTGTACCTATGAAAGTGAGTACCTGTCAATTTGTCCAGGACTAAGAATTCTAGAAAAGGCAAATAAAATTGTGGCAGATAATATAATCCCATATTTCTCTGAGTTCTAAGTGGCAGACACTCTGGTGGGCTATAGGCAAAAAGTAAATGAAAGAAACATAGCCATTATCCTCAGGAAACATAGTTTATAGTTGAAAAGTAACATGTGTCCTGGCCAGGTGGCTCTGTTGATTAGAGCATCATCCCCATGTGCCAAAGTTGCAGGTTCTATCCCTGATCAGGACACATAAAATATTAACCAATGAATGCATAAATAAATGACACCAAAAATAGATATCTCTCTCCCCAAATCAATAAATAAAAAAATGAAAAGTAACATCTATCAGATGATCACATGTAGTCATTATAAACTGTAACACAGTCAAAACCTGTCTGTAGAGTAAATAAGAGAATAGAGTTTTTTATTCAGCCTTGGCATCATGTGCACGTATGTATGTGTTGGCTGCCCTGGAGAAGATCCATCTGAGATGATATCTAAAGGATGAAAAAGAATTAGATAAAAAGAATGAGGTTATTTTAGCCAGACAGAATGGCCTGAGCAAAGCCCTTGAGACAGGAATAAGTATGATGTTGTAGGAAGTGTAGGAAGGTTGACTTTTGAGTTTGGGGGGACTTATGGAAGATAATTGTGGTATAGTTACTGTAGAGAATCCATATGTGACCTCTTTGGCACATTGAAGAAATTGAGTCTTATCCAAAGAGTTATAGGAAACAATTAATGGGTTATAATCAAGGGCATAACAAAATAAGATCTACCTTTTTAATGAGTACTAAGATACCATGTAGAGGACGAACCAGAATAGTTAGGAGAGTACGTATTTCCTGGTATTCTAGGAGGACATTATAGTTTTCCAGGTCAAAATGATAGCTTGAATTACAGAAGTGGTGATGAAGATATTCAGAGGAAAAAGGGTTTGAGAACTGCCTATTAGGTTTAAAAAACAAAAACAAAAACAGAACATGATGATGAATTGGTTATAGAATTAAGACAGAGACAATGTTAATGATAACATAATTCTTGCCTTCAGTTGAATTAAAAGTGCTAGCATTCATTGAGAAAGGATACTGAAATTGAAATATTTATTTTGTTCTCTATTACGTTAGTATGGAAAAAGTTGAGATCATTTGTTTGTTTTTTTTTTTTTAAGTTTGAGTTTGAGGAGCCTTTGAGCAGATTTTGAGTGAACAATTAGCTATGTTTGCTTGCAGCAAGGAGAAGAGATCGAATTCGGGAGAGATGGGGCTAGATGAAGCCATAGGCATGGATGCATCCATCTCAACAGAGCACAGTTTTTCATATTTCTTACACACTTTTGGTTTTCTGTCTAGTTTTCATATATTAGAACTTTTTACATTAGTTACACTTGATACAGGGCAATACAGCATGGTTAAAATATGTGGAAGTGACTTCAGGAAAAACAGAGGGCATCTATAAGAGGAATAAATAAGATCATTATTTAAACAGTTATTTTACAGACTTGCAGTGTATTGAATCTTCCTGTATTCACAAAATATCTTTAAATAAGCATACCAAATGTTAAAAAGGAGCTGAGTGGGCCTAAATCTCTGGAATCACTAAAAACTAGACTGGAAATAGCAGTAGAGATTATATTGTAACATTTAATAGAAGCAATTCTGTGACACATGACTAATTTTCTCCCTCTAATTATTATCCACCCCCACACAAAGTTGTCTCCTTCATAGAAAAGGAGGGGATGAATCTCTGCAAGTGATAGAGAAACTCGGAACAGCAACAAAATCACCCAGGTGAGCCCTTAACTAACTCCCAAAGAGAAAGAAGGAGCAACAAAGACAACAGCATCAGCATCAGCATCAGCAGCAACAACAAAAATCCCAGCTTCTCTTGTTATTAGCTGCAGCCCTGGTGCCTTGGCTGTACCTGATTGGAGCCTAGGGACTTGAGGGCTCTCCTGTCAACTTGTTACATTTTCATGGCTAACTCAAGAACTTGATTGCCTACATTTTTGCCATTTATAATTTTATTGAACTCAATGGAAAATGTTC
This sequence comes from Glossophaga mutica, assembly GCA_039655065.1. Taxonomy (NCBI): domain Eukaryota; kingdom Metazoa; phylum Chordata; class Mammalia; order Chiroptera; family Phyllostomidae; genus Glossophaga; species Glossophaga mutica. The sequence goes on from CM077306.1 coordinate 124,020,762, forward strand.
AATGAGAAGTAGGTGTATTTTCTTCTGGAAACTAGCCAAAATTCCGGTTGGAGAAATAAGGTTTCAGCCTCCCTGGTCATTCTGCTTCAGGTTGCACACATGGATTCCTTAAAAACAACAACCCCCTGTCATGTAGTGCTGGACAAGTGGATTTTCAAAGATTTAGATTTCTTGTGTTTTTTTTTTTTTTAATGCATTAGAAAATCTCTAGTACAAAATAATTTGTAAGGAAGGTAAGACTTTTTTTTTTAGTGTGAGTAGGGTATTAATATAAGAGAGATGCTGGTTGTGCTGTCTCATGCAAAAATTGAGCTGGCAGTGGGAGGAGGCTCCCTGGTGTTTCCCAAAGGTCCTCATGCTATCCTATATTTGCCTAGAAAGCTTCAGAATAACTTACAATCCTCCACCCTCTCCCCAGGATGCACAAACAAAATGTACCCAACAAATTAAACAGATTTAGACTGTGTTTCTGTATCTTACTGAAACTTTCTTTCAGTACATCCAAAGGCTTGGCCTTTGAGTTCCTTGCTCTCCTCCTCTTGTAAGGTCTTTTTTTCCCCTCTCAGTTCAATCATATCTACTATAGTAGCCCCCCATTATCTGTGGGGGATACACCCCAAACCCCCCAGTGGATGCCTGAAACTGTGGATATATTATATATACTATGTTTTCCCCCATAAACACATACCTTTTCACTTAAAGGAAGCAATCTACAGCTTCTCATTGGCATATCTGAGTTGTCAGTATTACTACTTGTGTTTTGGGTCCATTATTTAGTAAAATAAGGGTTATTCGAATACAACCTATGATAGCAGGACAGTTAATGTGATAACCAAGAGGGCTGCCAAGTGAAGAACAGGTGGGCAGCGTATGCAGTGTGGATACTCTGGACAGAGACGATCCATGTCCCAGGTGGGTGAAGTGGGATGGCTGTTGCAAGTTTTCATCACACTGTTCAGAAGAGTATGCAGTTTAACACTCATGGCTTATTTATTTCTGTAATTTTTCATTTAATATTTTCAGGTATCTGAAATCATGGAAAGTGAAAGCACAGAGATTGGGGAACTCATCTTTTCCTTTAAATAGTCTAGATCCCATTATTATAATCCTCCCTTAAGAATATCTTGCATCCATTGCTTCCTTCTCTCTCCATTTGACTCTGGAAAAAATCCAGTCTTGTTAAGCATACTACCATATTTTTTGGAATATAAGACACACTTCCCCCCCAAATTTGGGAGCAAAATGGGAGTGAGTCTTACAATCTGAATGTAGTTTTACATTTACATTTACATTGGTGAAATATTATGTTATTAAATATTTTACCACATTTTTTGTTTCAAAATTTTTTTCCTATTTTTCTCCTCTAAAACCTAGGTGCATCTTATGGCCCCAAAAATCTGGTAGTTACCTACTTTGCATTGGCACTCAAGCAACTAAAACTGTTAAAGTGCTCGCTCTCTCTCTCTCTCTCTCTCTCTCTCTCTCTCTCTCACACACACACACACACACACACACACACAGAGGCTTACTCATGCTCCTCAAATTTGCTTCCCAATTTCCAAAATGGTCATTTCACATCTGTTTTCCCACAAAACTTCTCTAGCCATGATTCCCCCAAAATCTTGCCTCCTACTTTAAGAAAATAGAAATGATCAAAGAAATGTTGAATGAATTATCCGTATTCCCCTCAAACACCCTTCCCCTTTTTCTCAGAGAGGTCTCCTCTTGTCTTCTCCAGATTTTTCCTTCACCAATTCCGTCCTCTTTCTTGTGAATGACAATGTCCTCCCTCTCTTCTGAACAATCCCAAACTGCATACAAACATTCTAGTATCTTCAACTAAAAACTCCCTTTGCCTCTACATTCCACTTCAGCAACCATCTTATTTCTGTGATGAAATGTCAACAAACAAAATGTTTACACGTCTCTGATTTCACATTATTGTTCTCTTGGCAGTGTCAGCATTGTGGATTTCTTTCTCCTTCTGGAAAGTTTTCCTTCTCGTGATCCTCTCCTGATGTCCTCCCCCATTCCCATGCTGTCACTGTGTCTTCTTTCTTGCTGGTTCTAACCTCTGTTCTTGACGTCCAAATATTAGTTTCCCACAGATCTGTTCCATGCTCTTGTTTTATCTTTATTTTTTAATAAATTTGAACTCTCTCCCTAAGGGAAGTCAATTGATTTTGTGACTTTAATCCATATCCCCCACTGCCCCAAGTTATAATCTTTAGTCGTGACATTTCACTTAAGTCCTAATTTGGGTATCGCCTACATAACATCCCTACTGGATGTCTAATATGCATATCAAAGTTAACATTGTCCAAATTGCACACTAGCCAACCTTTCATTATGAGTATTTCAACTGCTGAATTAGCTTCATATAATGCCACCCTGATTCCACTCCCACCGCACCAGAACTAACTTCTCTGTTTCTGAGATGGGCATCACCCATCTTTTCACATCTTGGAAATAGCTGCTATATTATTTCCTATTTCAGCTATACCATCCACTAACTTCCCTGTCAATTTTTTCATACTATCTGCTTAAAAGAAAACCTTGACCATGCTTTTCCACAAAGCATTCTGAGCTGAGGAAATTCATTAGTAAAGATGCATAAATAACAGTAGAATAAAGAAACCAGTTTTTATGCACTGGTCCTCTGTTAGAATTTAGTTTCTTTTATAAAATTGATTTTACTAAAATTTTAAGAAGTGAAATCTCACTATAACTATTCTAAAACAAAAACAAGTAAAATTTAAGTTAATGTATATTTCCAAAGAAGCATGGGGTAGAAGGTGAGAAACACAGGGAACTGTGGAATAGTTATCATTTGTTTGCTTCCTGTTTATTATCTGTATCAATCTACATCCAATCAAGAGGCAGAAACCATATAGCAATCTAAACAGGGAAAGTTTAATATAAAAAGGAAGTTATGATGAAAGAGTAATGATAAGATGAAAAGAGAATTCTAACCAATGCCTTACTGCTGACAGAGAGTAACCAAGGAAGAACAACCTTGAAAGGTGGTCCCCCTCTCTAAGGCAGGGTTCAGACCTCATTGGAGAAGGTATGCTAACAATCCACTGTGTGGCAGAGACCTTCACAAGGTAGTCCAGGCCACAGATGGTACACAGTCAACTGACAAACAGAAAGAGATCATACAGCAGAGGCCAACCAGCCTGCGGCATGCAACCCAGCATGCTGGTCTGTCAGAGCACTGTGTTGAGTAAGAGGCCTGGAACAGCTGGTGTTAGGAGGGCTGTTGGACAGTGATCGTAAGTCAGGCCAGATCTTCCCTTGAGCCTGAATGCTGCCAGCCAATTTACTCCTAAAAGAACTGATAATGCCCCAGGGTTTATTACCACAACCTTGACTAACCAGGCTGAGGGCTAAGCCTTCCCTTGCCCCCATTCCTGGGCTGGGGAAGGAGATACCATTTTAAATGAAAAGTGGTCAATTCCTTTTTTGGGGGTGTGTATGTTTTAGTCAAATGTTTAATTCTACTGGATGCATACATGTTAAAGCATGAGACAAAGGGCAAATTACAGCAGATACTTGATGGTGGAGTCTCTTGGGACATGATGGGGAGATAGAGAAGGCAGGTGAGGGGGTTCTGTGATCAGGCAAGCCAGGTCTTTGAGATGAACAAGAGACCATGCATTCCAGCTGCACTCTTGGGGCAGAGCATCACAGGATGTCCTCTCACTACTAACCAATGATGCAGCCTCTGAAGACACCAAGAGATGCCCTTTCCTCCTGCAAAATCCTGCCAGTGCCTTATGCTGAGAAACTTTAATATCACGCTGGATGCAACGTGCTTCAAGGAGCTCCTCCCATTCAGTATAATAAAGCAGGAGCTGAGGAGTGATTTCAGAGTACAGAGCAATAAAATTGATAGTGTTTTTGGAACAATTTTTAAATTTTGTATAGAAACTTTTATCATGAAGTTTGTAGAGTCTTAGGATTCATATTATAAGCTCCTCTGTTTCAAATAAAATAATTGGTTAGTACATTTTTAATTTAAATACAGGATAAAAAATTAATTATAAAAAGAAAAATTCTGCAACTGACAGACATGGATTTGAATCCTGGCTTTGCCAATTACTATGTCTATAATATAAATGTCCCTCTCTGTAACACACAGCTAATAATAGTGCCTTCATCCTAAGATTTTTGTGGTAATCTGAGTACTTAGTGCAGCATCTGTCACACAGAAAGAACTCAAGAAATGAGGCACTATCACCATAATTGTCAAGGTTCCCTACTTTATGAAGCCTCAGTGAATCATTTCAAACATGAGTCACATACTTTGTGTTTCATATATTATCATCAGTCAAACGGGAATCATTAACACTTCATCATAATGAAACAGGGAAATTTATAGATTTTTATTCTTTTTTGTCTTAGAAAACCATTACCACTTGAAAAAAACTCAGCCATTTTTTAAACCTCAAAAGATAAGGTCATAAGACATAGTCTCACTTTTGGTCAGAAGTGGAAACTACAGTGTCTTGGATTATTTGCAATAGCCATTAATGAGACACGGCTGAAGCCCAGTGGCACCTATAAAAATGAATGGATGAGCACTCAGAAGTGCATGCATTTTTAATGCTCTGCATGAATAATACCAGCAGACTATAAATCCCACTGAGAATGGCAAAGCTTTGAGTGTGGAAATCATATCAATTTTATTTCCCAGTTTAGTGGAAATGGATAGCTAGTTAAATTTTGGGACGGATTGGTGGGAAATTCTATGACACAGGAGCTTGTCCAGAGAAAAGAAAAAAGCTAACAGAGAACAAATACTACTCATCTCGTTTGTTCTCCAATATTTTCCACAGGGGGCTACACTGAGACAAAGGTCAAAAACAAACAAGCAAAAACAACAACAACAAAAATACAGAATCATACAGACATGGGAAAGACTGAATTCAGAGATCTCTAGTTTTTTTTTTTTTTTTTTTTCATCTGTAAATCTTAAAAAGGAAATCTCACTTGGACGAGAATCTGATACTACGTCCTTCTCATGCCCGTTGTTGCCTGTTCCTCACCTTTGCTGTTACTGAAAGCAAGCAGTGCTGCCTCTGCCATGTCATCGCCGCCAAGTTCTTACACCAAAAGTGGGGAGCAACTTCATTTGTCGCTCCTTGATATTTTTATTTCCAATGCTTTGTATTGTAGAGTAGTTAAATTTACAGAGAATTTGCCAAGATAATTCCAAGAGTGCCTGTACACTGACCCTGATGGTCTGTGCCTGGCATTTCCCCAGAGCATTGAGGTGAACATGTCACTTGAGTTTTGAGTAATAGGGTGCTCTACTTAGAATGACCTTTAAAGGTAATAACCTACCCAGCATTTTGTTGGTTTCTCTGTGGTATTTGTTCGGTAGGAAAGAAAGCCACAGAAAAGAGTGAATGAAGCCTTTTGAAGATCCAGTCAGCTTAATTGGCCTTATTCACAGGAAAGGTTGTGTGAATAGGTTGCAGAATAAAACAGAGCTCCTCTTTCCCATAGGCTTCCTAAGGTCTAAATCCCCCCTTTCTAGAAACGCCCTTTCCTTCCCAAAAGGCGTACCCCTGGAAACTGAAGCCTCAGCATTAATGCGACACTATCTGTAATTCCAATTCCCCTCGACTTCAGAAAGGCAGCTTAAACTTCTTCCTGATGAACTCTTTTGGGGAGAGAGGGGAGCAATAAGGAGAGCAGAGTAAAAAAATAAGAAAGTGTTGAAAAGATTTTCTGTACTGTAGAGTCATACCAAGAATGCTCAGCCTGACCCACCTGCTCCCAAGTTTCAGCTTTTCACTGACATACCCTATCAGCTATAATGTGATTTCAAGGTGGGTAAGGCTGCAGTAGCAGCTGCTTCACAATGATCCCAGGTGGCATCTCTGGCAAACTCCAGGGAAGGCAGCCAAAGCTCTTTGTGCTGTGTTGCTGCACTTTTGGCCTATCTAGAATCCTCCTAAGATGAAATTATTAGGTGCTCTGCACTTCTCTTCAAAGCCTTTACAGCCCTCTGGGAAGCAGATGGTGGTTAAGGGTGCTTAGGTGCGTGTTTGCAACTTGAGAAAGTTCAAGTAGCTGCCTAATGAAAAGTTTCACATCCCTGTTGTCCAGAGACCAGACTCCTACTTCTCTGAACTAGATAAAAACTGAGAAGCCAACTGTGTCTTGGCAGATGGGCACTAGAGTATGCTACAGTACGAGCAAAGGAAGCTGAGGATGAGTCTGATCCACTGCTTTATCCTTGTGGTTTTGAGTCCCTGAACAGGTGGGGAGTGCAGGTGGCTCACAGTTGTTAAAAGGCTCCTGTATCACCCCAGGCTTACAAATACCTGCTGATCCCATCTTATTTGGAAGTTAGCAACTTCCTTTCTTAAAGATGAAAGGAACCTCTGGCTATATTGGACCACTGGACATTGAGTCTTAGAGTAAATAACTGTAAAGGGATCATTTTTGTCACATATGCCAGCGATTCCCAACCTTTTCCATTTCATGGCACACATAAACTAATTACTAAAATTCTGCAGCACACCAAAAAATAACCTATATTTTTTGCCAATCTGAAAAAAGTGTAATTTTGATTGATTCTCACCAGATGGCTATTGGTGTGTTGGCTGCTGTCTTTTTATTTGACAGTCTAAAGGAAAAGAGGTCAGTGGCCTTGACTAAACCATCAAGTATTACATGTTTTGCAAATTCTTGTAGCACGCCAGTTGGAAATCACTGACTTACACTATTGTAGAATCAAATGATCATTTAAACAATGGAATCAGTTACCAGGTCACTACATGTCTTTCATGGTGTGGTCATCATGGATTGCTACGTCATTGTTTAAACATAGTATTTTGAAATATCGTAAGGTTTCAAACTGCATGCCTCATGCCTAATCTTTTTCTGCTGTTCAACTGAGGAAAGAGTGATTGTCTCTCATCAGGATATAAATCACCAATGACTGCATTAGAGATATATTAATTGATCTCTATGAAGGCATGTTCCTGAAGAATTTTCTAGGGTCATATTTAACAAAGGTTATTTTACTGCATATGGTGCCCTTTGACATAATCCCTCCTCGAAGCCAGAACACCACGTCAATGGACACTGCATCAGTGAGGAACAGAGAGGTAGGGAGCAACGGGTAGGGTCTAATGAGGATCACCTGAAGTGCCAAAGGGATTGGATCGAATGGCTCTGGGGAACAGGTAACACAAGGGAAAGTGAAAAGCCCAGGAAGGAAAGGAGGGCTGTTCACAGAAGAAAAGAATGAGACCGTGAGTATGTTCTCTGGGGTCTGAGAGTGGTGAGAGTGGGAGTTACACCAGCGAGGGCTGCCAATTTAGCCTAACTCCATACTCAGTAAAAAATCTTTGTGAGAAACCTATTCATTGTGCCCCCTCTACGGAACTGAGAGAAAAAGCAGGGTGTCCAGCCCTTGGCACATGGGCAGTAAGTATGTGGCCCAGGATCCTATGAATGCTGCCCAACACAAAAATCATAAATTTACTTAAAACATCATGAGATTTTTTTTTATTAGTGTTTGTTTATTTAATGTGTGGCCTAAGACAGCTCTTCTTCTTCCAGCATGGCCCAGAGATGCCAAAAGGTTGGATACTCCTGGAGGTGAAAGCAAAAATATAGAAATAAGCACAGGAAAAATGATAAAATAAAAAGCATATCAAAATTAAGAAAAGATAGCATAGAAATTTTTAAGAACAGTCAATAGAATACAGAGCTCTAAGATATTCATCATAGGAAAATAATTTTTAAAGGACTAAGACTTTTAGCATGAAGATATCTGTTACACGAAAGAACATTATAGCTTTGAAAAATTAGCAATTAAAACATCGCATGACAAAGCACAGGACCTGGAGAGAATAAAAGGCTCAGGAAATGAGAACACTGGCCCATACAGGGCAGAGTGGCAGAGTTCAGTATATTTTATGGGAGATCTGACCCTAGACTCAGAAGAGTTGCTATAGCAACAAATGCTCTAGAAACCAAACTAAAAAAGAAAATCAATAACCTTATTTCCTCCCACCAAAAAAAGAATAAATAAATAAAAAGGTACTGTTGAGCCTTCAAGGAGAAAGAGGAAAAAGAAAAAAGTGGCAAAATTTAAAGGCAACAGTGGCGAGATTTTTTCTTGCTCTTTATTTTCAACAAAATGTGGCATTTGCCCCTGCCTCAGAGCATTCATTCTAACATGGGAAAAAACAGACCCTGCTGAAGGGCACATGCGTGGTGAAGACTCCACCACTCCATGCCTGGCCGAACTGCCCCGGGATTCTAAAAGTGGAGCTATGTAGGTGTTGTAGCTGGAGAAGTCATCAGTTTTGTAATAAAACTGTCAGAATTATGTTGGAAACATATCTAAAATCTAATGTTACTCATTCTCAGATTTCTTGTGCCTAGAAATTGCCATGCTGCTTATTTTTTAAAAAAAGTTGTTAGGATGCTTTATGATGACAATACTTTATACAATATTTAATTGTGAACTACAAGCCCGATGCTGTACAGTAGATCTCTTGGACATAATCACCTTATGTAACCAAAATTTTGTACCATTCGACTAATGCCTCTGTGTCTCCTATTTCTATTTCCTATTTTTAATATTTGTTATTAAGTTTATTTTCATTTCCTGAACCAAGATTAATTGTGAAATGTTACTAGAATGTCATAAAGAGGCCAAAACCAACCTCTTTGAGGGTTGCACACACAAATGCTCTGTGCCTAAACTAACCACCCGGACCCTCACCTGCAGCCAGGCCCCGTCTATCCCTTTAAGGTGAAACACAGAATGTCCCCAGGCTTCTGATACCTTCAATGCTCAAAGACACAAACACACAGAGGCAGAGAAGAGTGGGAGGAACCAAAGTATAAAATGTAATTTTTTTAAAAAGTGGCCAAAGCGCTGATAGCAAACCCACCTCTGTCTCCAAACCCACCTGTGCCACTCTGGGTAGGCAGCTGGGGCTGAGGAGGCAGAGCAGAGCTGACAGCGGTCCCCCGAAGTGCTCTGGTCACAGACAAGAACTACAGGAAGCCAGGCCAGGGCTCCTGCTGCTCCAGCTTTTTTGTGATTTTTCCTATGCTAACTGTACCTGTCTCCTGGCACAGGCAGCTGGACACGGCTGGACAAACCCACTGTGGACTGCTGCCTATTAAGAACGTGCTAAAGGGTGGTGTTGGAGAAGACAGCCTGCAGCCCAGACTCTCCTTGTCCTGCCCAAAAGCATGTGGGGAAGAGGGCAGAGCTTGGTCATGACAAAAATTGTTCACTTAGATATCAAAACCGATTGCTTTAAGAACAGATGGAACATTTTTAGACAGACCTCTTGCTTCTGACATTCTGGAAGCCACATTCATCCAAGCGGCTGAAAGGCACCCTGTCCTTGACTGTGGACCACTTTTTCTCATCACTTGAACCACATGTTTCCCTGCAGATATGGAGAACTCAGCAAGAAGGGAGGAAAATCTGAGAAAATACTCCCTTCCCCCTGACCTGGCCATAAGGGGTTCCCTTTGGATGTCAAACATCCAAAGGGTGTATTTAAACATCACAACTGATTCAGTAATGCTTCAGTCATTGTCAGATCCAGCCTCCTGTAGTCCATATGGTGCTGGGGCCACGGCTATAATTTTGCTGTAATAATGGAGGTTGAAGACAGGGAGTTGGAGGGTTGGAGGAGGGATTCACTCCTGTTTCTGTCAGTGACTCCCCAGCAACACCCACCCAGGCAACAGTAGTTTGTTCAGTAGCAGCTTTTGACTCCAGATTGCTGTTTTCCAACCTTTGCAGAGACAGTTTCTTTGCAACCCTCAGAGAGGTCAGTATCAGGCAATCAGCAATCAGCCCCAGAGGCCTGGGTACCGCCCCACAGGGCCCCTGCTCTGAGCTCAGAGAGCCCAACACCAGTCAGCCAAGGCCCCTCCTAATGGGTGTGAGTTTCAGCTCCGTGACCTTTTCCTCCAGGTTTCTAAATTACAAAAATCCCAGCCCCTTCTCTTTGTTCTGCCAGTTCCAGAGCTGACAGCTGTTACCTGCAGTCATTAACTAAGTGACATCAGAGTTTTCCGTTATAGACTTTTCAGTCCTCTGGTATCTGGCTTAACAGTTTATAAAGAATTGCTTCTGTTAGAACAATATAAAATAAGTTTCTTAAAATTTTCCTGACTTAAAAACCCATCTAAAAGACATATGTTCCTCAAATCAATTTCCAAATAATTTAAAAATCTTTGTTTCTTATTTCTTTTTTTTTACAGAGAGCAGGGAAATGAACCAGATTTCAAAGAGTTAGCTCAACTTCTTGGTGAGCTGACTGCAACTAAAACTTACAAAAACATTTTGTACAGACTAGAATAATGGAGTGTGCAAGGAATCACAGAGTACTGATGGAGAAGAGTTTGTCACTAAACTTTTCTAGAGTTTCTGTCATGATAGCTCTTCACGAAACTTTCTATTTACCAACATGTGCTTTGTTAATACTACAGTTTTATTCTTTTCCCACCTCATCACCTTGCTCTGCAAGTCTGTTTTCAAAAGAGCAATAGTTTCGCTATGCATGGTGTTCATTTGCTATCTAAAACTTCTAAGCACTAACCAGTTTTGTATAATTAAATTCAAGTGTTCATTTGGTGCCTGCTCATTAAATATATTGATTTAACTGTTGCATTCGCTATACACTGCAAATAATTTAATTTATATTCATATTATATGTAAGACTTTTGAAGGTATTCCACATACTTTACCATTTCATTTAGATTCAGCATAACACTGAAACAAAGAAGCAGAAATTTATGTGATATGACAGCAATTAGAGCTGAAACCAAATTATTTTTTCATTTGTTCATTTGTTCTAAAAATATTCACCAAGTGCTCATTTGTGGAGAAGCAGAAGTGAAGAGGAACAAAATGGTTTTCACTGGCACACAGTGTACTAAAGCGGAGAGTCATTGAATATGACTCTAAGTAACTAAAAGTATAAAAAAGGCTGTGAAGAAGAAAAACAAATTAGATGGGTGTGGAGAACAGGGTGTGCTAGTTTCCTATTGCTTCTGTAACAAATTGCTACAAAACTAGCGGCTTAAAAATACAGATTTGTTATTTTACGGTTCTGTACATCAGAAGTCTCCCATGGATCTTAAAGTGCTGAAGCCAAGATGTCAGCGGGGCTTCATTCCTTCTGGAGGCTCTAGAAGATAATTCCTTTTCTTCCTTTTTCCATCATTAAGAGCTGTATTCCTTGGTTGATATTTCCTTTTCATTCTGTAACTCAGCATTGGTTGGTGGACTGGATTGTTTTTACAATCTCTGTGAGATCGTCTTCCTTTTTCCATATTAATGGACTGTGATTACATTGTGCCCATCGGGATACTCCAGGATAATCTCCTTAACTACTGTCAGTTGATTAGCAACCTTCACTCTACCTGCAGCATTAATTCCCCTTTGCCATAAAACCTAGCATACTCGCAAGTTTCAGGCATTAGGGCATGGGCATCATTGGGGAGCCATCAGGCTGCTACTACACAGGTGGACCACATTAGCTGGATCAAAGTTGGCAGTAGAATAATATTCTAGAAAATAGGACTCAGCCAAGAAAGAACAAGACATATTCAGTAAAACGGTAGAAGGTGAATAAAGCTGAAACAGATAGTAAGTGGGAGAGTAGAGAAGAAATGAGGATGAGAAGTTGGCAGAGGCCAGACTCTACAAGCTTTAAAATAGTTCCTGTTCCTTTTTGTAAAGGCCATAGGAAAATCAAGAATAAATTTAAGCAAGAGAGTAATATGACTTTTCTTTAAACATGGTTTGGACTTCAATGGGGAGAATGGACTGGAAAAGAGGAGAGGGACTGCTACAGTCCCTGAAGCTGAATAAGGTGTCTGGATCTGGTTGGTGTCAACAGAGATGGAGAGAAATGGTTGGACTGTAGATAAATTTTAGAGTTACAATTAATGGGAAATAATGATTAATTTAAAATTTTTTTTACTCTATTTCTTCATTACCATTTAACCCCCTTATATTCGCCTCCCTCCTGTAATCACCACACTATTGTCCATGTCCATGACTCCTTTTTCCTTTTTGCTTGGTTTCTCCACCCCCTAACCTCCCCCTTCCACTGACTGGTAATCTGCTCTCAATCTCAGTCTGTCTCTATTTTGCTTGTTAGTTCAGTTTGTTCATTGGATTCCACATATGAATGAAATCATATGGTATTTGTCTTTCCCTGACTGACTTATTTTACTTACCATAATGTTGTACAGGTCCAACCATGCTGTCGAAAATGGTAAAATTTTCTTCATTTTTATGGCTGAGTAGTATTCCATTGTGTAAATGTCCCATAGTTGTTTTATCCACTCATCTACTGATGGACACTTGGGCTGCTTCCATATCTTGGCCAGTGTAAATAACACTGCCATGGATGGGTCCATTTGATGAGGCTCACAAATAGAAAGGGGATAATATAATGGTGGGGAGATAATTAGCTTAATTTAGGACTTTTGATAATTAGTTTAATATGAGGCCTATCAGTGAAGATACAGTGATTGTAATAGCTTTAGAAGTCATCATAGCTGCCAAGGATGGGTGTTAATCAAGAACTTTCAGGTTATAGAGAAGCTTCGAACTATAATATCACCTAGAACAGTAATTCTCCACTGGGGGTGATTTTGCCTCTAAAGGTATATTTGACAAAGTACATGTTTTTGGTTATCACATCTGGAGGACAGCATGAGAGAAGGGATGCTGCTAAATATCTTATAATACACAGAACAGATCCCACAAAAAAGAATTATCCAGTCCAAAATGTCAGTAGTGCCAAGATTGAGACTCTGGCCTAGAGAAACTGCAGTCTGAGAGGAAAGACAATTAAGAATAGACAACTGTTTTAATTAAATAAAGGATATGGTAAAGGAGGAGCCAAAGAAATGAAGAATTGAGGAGAATGTGGTATCATGGAAAAGAATTTGTATTCACAGTGGATCATCAATGTCAAATATTTGCAGAGTAATCATATATAATGACCAATAGAAAGGAGTCTTAAAATTTTTTGCTATTTGGAGATAATTGTCAACCTTTGGAAAATACCTTCAGTGAAGACATGAGGATAAGAATCATATCGGTAGAGTATAGGAGGTAAGTCAAATGTAAGAATATAAAAAGAGGACATCAGGAAACACTTCAGAATTTTTATTTTGATGGACTTGGAAGACAGTTGTAAATAGAGATGTAAATGGACAAAGGGTTTTTCATTTCTTTCTCTCTCTGTACCTCAAAGGCTCAACAAATGCTAATGAAATGGAGCCAGGAGTAACAAAAGGATGGACCTATCAGAGTTAATAGGATAGTTGATAATGTAAGGCTCTTAAGAATAAAAAGGAAAATTCATTCATTCATTCATTCACCAAATCATTTATTCAAAAATGTTTACTGAATAGCTCCAAAGTGCCCTCTGGGAAGGACTGAAGTTAAATGGAAGAGGCATTTTCTATACTCTAACAAGATGAGAGAAGAAATTAGTATAAATTTTGGGCAATATACACAAGTTATTGGGGCTTAAAGGTCCTTTTTCTTGCTGCTTTTCCTCCTTACTATCTACAAAATTAAAATGTTTCATAATAATACCTGCAGTGAAACTGTAGGAAATATAGAAAAGATTATCATAACAGCTTTTAATACAAGTATGAATTATTTTATCATAACTTTGTGTGGAATAAAATATATTATAAATGTAGAGCATATAGGTTGTTAATATTTGTGCTAGACTACATAACCTATGTAAACACAATAATTAATAATATTTTTAATATAACAATATAAGAATCTAAGTCTACAAAATTTTTATTTTTACTGAATACTCTTCTAGGAGCATTCCAAATAGTCAATATATGAGGAAGGACCAAAAAAAAATCCCAGAATTATCTTATGGAGGGTGGGCCCTTTGTAGTACAGGCTTCCCCCGACTGGTGAATGTTCTAGGAACCCATCTGTATCAGTGTACTAGCTGGCATTGTTGTGAGAGGCTGCATTCAACTTCATTGAATTGTTTCGAATACTCAAGGCTTTTACCCATTTCATGATGGGTGATTTACAAGCACCCCTGCCCACACCATGCTGAATGTTCAGCAGTTTTTAACCAAACAACAGCATGACCCCTGTGCCCCACCCTCCTTGTTCACCTGATCTCGCCCCGAGCAACTTTTTGTTTCCCCAATTTAAAAAAGTCTCAATCAAATGGGAGGGAGGTGGGGAGGGCTGGGGTGGCGGGTTCGGGTGAGAATAAAAGACAGAAAACTGTACAAGATCAACAATTAAAATAAAAATTAAAAAAAAAAAAGTCCTCAAAGGCAAACATTTTGCTGATGTGGAAGAGGTGAAGCAAACAGACAAAACAGCAGAAGCACTAAAAAGCATCAAAATTAAATTCAAAAACTGTTTTGAGCAGTGGAAAAACCATCTCAATAGGTGTATTACATCAAATGGAGAGTACTTTGAAGGTGACCGAAACTTAAACATGCAAGAATAAATACATAATTTAAAAAATAACTTCCTTTTTTGGGGGGTCCCACCTCATAGATCTTTATTAGGAACAACTAAAGAATTTTTATATTCAAAGCAAAACTTGTTTTATAATATGCTTCTGTTTATATTCCTACATCCAAGATCACTCTATCTAGCAAAGCTTTCATTTAGAATGGAAGGGCAGATAAAGTGCTTCCCAGATAAGGTCAAGTTAAAGGAGCTCATGATCACCAAGCTCTTATTATATGAAACGTTAAAGGGACTTATCTAAGAAAAAGATAAAAAATATGAACAATAAAATGTCAACAAACTCACAACTATCAACAAATGAACCTAAAAGAAAAGAAAAACAATGAAAACGGAAACTAAGCAAACAACTAGATCAGGAACAGAATCAGAGAAATGGACATCACATGGAGGGATTTCAGTGGAGGGGGTAAGGGAAAAATAAGGGGGCGGTAAAGGGAAGAAGAAGCATAATTAGTAGGCATAAACTAGACAGGGAGAGATAAAAATGGTATCGGAAACAGAGGACTCAATGAACTTATATGTAGAACCCATGGACATGAACTAAGAGAGGGGAATGCTGGATGGTTGGGGGGTACAGGTTGGAGTGGAGATAAAGGGGGAAAATTGGGAAAACTGCAATAGAATAATCAATAAAAAATAATTGAAAAAATAAAATTCCTGAGAGAAAATTGAAACACATGTTTTGTCTAATTGATGCTTTATAATACCTAGGAAAGTTGTGCAATTAGAGCCTCGGGGCTCCCTCAGTGATTTGTCATGGCCTGGAACATAAAACTCTGCATACTGCTATTTTTTTTTTTTTTTTACTAAAGTAGCAAGCGTAACTTTTTAAACGTTCTGTAGAAAATAGCTATTTAACATTCTTAAAGCTCCTTGTGGTTTCATACATGTTTAAGGTGCAGTGCAGGGTCAGAGCTGACCCCAGTGTTTTCTGTGAGTATGACAAAGGGAATACAGCTTTTCCTCCAGGAGAGAAATCACAGAATTATAAAACAAAATAATAAGTTAGGAGACCATCAAAAAAGAGTCTTCACCAGGAAATCCTACCATTTGCAACATGTATCAACTTTGAAGGCATTATGCTAAGTGAAATAAGTCAGAGAGAAAAAGGCAAATACTGTATGATCTCAC
Organism: Glossophaga mutica; assembly: GCA_039655065.1. Lineage (NCBI taxonomy): Eukaryota > Metazoa > Chordata > Mammalia > Chiroptera > Phyllostomidae > Glossophaga > Glossophaga mutica. The sequence goes on from CM077306.1 coordinate 124,036,447, forward strand.
TTATATTTGGAACTAAAAAAAAAAGAAAAAGAAAACTAAAACCAAAAAAAAAAATTCATAGAAAAAGAGATCAGACGTGTGGTTGCCAGACAGAGATGGAGCATGGGGGGCGCGAATGAATTGGGCGAAGATGGTACAAACTTTCAGTTATTCAAAATTGAGTTCTAGGATGTCAACGTAAATATAACTAACACTGACATATAATAGAAACGTCGTTAAAGAGAGTGAATCCTAAGAGTTACCATCATTAGAAGAATTTTTTCATTTTTCTTTTCTTTCTTTTTGGGTATCTGTATGAGATGACTGTTAGCCAAACCTATTGGGTTAATCATTCCAAAATATATGTAAATTAAATCATGCTGTACACCTCAAACTAAGACAGTTATGTATATTAATTATCTCTCAATAATACTGCAAAAAAATAGTTTCCTGTTGGAAGTGGGCTATCGCCTCCATTGGTCTTGGCATGAAAAATTTTCTTGTATATACTCGGGTCTTAAGGACCAACTTAAAACTCAACTCCGACCACCTGTCACTCTCCTGTGGGTTCCCTGCCCACATGCCTCTCTCCCTTACTTTACTATATGGTTCCTTGCCTTAAGATATCATCCACTCTTTTCATTCAAACTTTTATGTTAAATGATTTCTTAAATATTTATACCATGGGGTGCTTAAAATAGTACAATTTTGTCAAATAAATGCATTGTTTCTTAATGTTACTATGTTTTACACAAACTTGAAAAATATGTTTTAAGCAAAATATCAAATTCTCTGCAAAATACCTGCTCAAAGTTAAAGGAAACATCTGGTTTTAAAGAACATAAGAGCTTAAATTCTAAGTTCATTACAAGAAAAAAGAAAGTGCGGAGATTTTTGCAGACGCGAGTCCTCAGACTGCAGTGCTTCACCTTAGAGGCTTGTGATGAAGTTCTCAAAGAAGCTGAAGAGAGGGGAGGCTTGAAATAGCAACTATGACCTTTTGTTTTATTAATTCCAAGCAAGAATATCACATCCTCTCTGTTGGAAAAAAGCAATCAAGGGCCATTTGTAAATTATTTTTAAGAACCATCTGAAACAAGTCACCTCGAATCCTTGCAGCAGGGTCATGGACAAGCTCTCAGACATATTCTTTCCAGATCAGAAAAACTGCAGTAAGTTAGGAGGACAGAAAGTCTAGTTCTGTGTGGAAGGAATCTGAGAAGGGTGATTTGGGAAGCTGGGGTAAGGGACTTGTTTTGAAGCTGTGTTTACACAACAGACACACTGTTTTCACTAAGCATCTAGAATACATTTTAGTAGTTTGGTGTGAGATTGCATGATGAAAATTATGTGCAAGAGGAAGCATTGTCTCCCAACACACTCTTTTTTTTTTTTTTTGGCACATTATGGAAACTCATAGACACAGCTGTTTAATATAATAAGATTTCTATTAATACAGAGGAGCTTGTGAAACACTGCTTTGTCTACATTACACAACTTATTTAAATCTCAAGTTGTTTAATGACCACACCAAAATTAATTTAGAAAAAAATATGTATTTACTTTAAAATGACAAAAGGGGAGCTGAACATCTCTTTTTTGTTAGCCACTCAGTTAACTATTATCATGAAAAATCGTGATAAAATACAAAAAAAACCACAGTCATAGCATAACTTGGTTTCAATTTAAAACAAGTGCTTTGAAAAATAGAGGACTATGGAGTGGTGATTTTAGCCCTGGATTTACATTAAAATCACTTGCAAATTTTTTTTAAAGATTAGATGTCTAAGCCATGAAGATTTTCATTAAATTAGTGTGTGGTAGGGACACACATCATATTTTCAAAGTTTCCAGGAGGCTCTACTTAGTTGAAAATGGCTGCCACAGAATATAGCCTCAAAACCTTAACTGTGAAAGTGAATATTAGATCATATTTTGGAATGTAAGAGGATTACATAGTCACATTCTGACAGTAAAGAAAAATGGTCAAGAATTCATTTCTAACAATTAAGAATTCAGAAAGTGTAGAGGGACAGGTCAATGCAAATCATGGAGAAAATTGAAGACATTTAATCTGCTAATAGTCCATTTATCATTCAAACATTTTTGCTATGAAGTCATTATAAAAAATACTCAGCTTGCTAAATAAAAACATCAAAGCAAGTGTCAAGAAGTAAATCTTATTCTTGACTATAAAGGAAAAATGTCACAGTCAAATAATCTTCACTTACTATAGCAAGCAAGTGCTACAGCCAGAATTTTTCTGAGGTTCATCTGGTTTCAAGATTCTATTATACCATGCTGCTGATTGGCTTCCCAAGTAATCCCATTCCTTTGTCAGCAAATTCTCTATATAGATGTCACAGTTACCTTTGTTTTAAAAAGGAGGGAGGAGGACTGGGGTGAGAATCTAGTATTCTTTTATTTTAAACCCTTTAATCCCATAGTTCCTCTTTGACTAAAAGATGGAGTTCAGTTTTGCAAAATGAAAAAGTTTTGGAGCTGTGTTTCACAATGTCGATACACTTAACATTACTGAACTTAACACTTAAAAATGGTTACTATGGCAAATTTTACGTTACACACTTTTCACCACGGCGCCGGGGGGGGGGCAAAAATAAATAAACGACTAAGTAAATAACTAAGAATTTTATTTAAAAAGATCAAATCCATCTGCTCTATTGTAACTCAAAAAGCTTTTCCTGCCATTGCCCCAGTACAGCTGCTCAGTTTGGTGATGTTCTGTGTGCAGTGTTCCTGCATGCAAAAATGCTCAGTCTTTTGTTTGAAAAACCATCACACATCTTCCTGTTTCATTTCTGTAAATATATTTTTGCTTCAGTTTGAAACTCATTCTCTCTGACAGCCTGGACTGTTCTTACCCACCAAGAATCAAATATCAGGTTTGTTTGTTTGTTTGAAGTGGGGCTCACAGGGAAACTGTTGAGAATGAATATTTTCTTCTTTAGAATAGAATGATTCAACAAAAGTAGATGATTCATATACCTAGTGGTCACTAAGAAGTTATTAGGAAGTATCTATTAAGTGTGAGCTACATTACACCATGTGAGACACAATAACCTCCTCCTGAAAGCATGTAACTTAGATGAGTATATAATTGAGATAGAGAAACACACAAATATCCATTAAATAATGAGTCCTTAAACATGTAGTATCAGATATAAATAAACTCAGAGTTAGAAAGGCTGATATCAATGACGTCTAGGGTAATTCGAGGAGTAATGAAAGGTGAAGACAATGCTTATTTTACTCATAACTCTAACCCCAGTCCTTGGCATAGTGCCTTCCATATAGATTGGGAATGCAATAAGTATTTCTTGAGTGAATGAATACAAACATGAATGAGAAATGTTTCTTGAAAGCATGGAAATTAGTTGGACACAACAGAATAGGCAGAATATAGATATGGTAATAATCAAGCACAGAATGGCGTTAATTTAGTATAACTTCTACCCTTGCTATGCTAGTGCCAGAGATCATTCTCGTACTATTAACAAGTATAAAAGACACATGGACAAAAACTAGGTGTGTGTGGAAATGGGAGGGAGGTGGGGAGGGCTGGGGGTGGGCTGGGAATAAAAAACAGAAAATTGTAATTGAACAACAATTAAAATAAAATAAAAGAAGAAAAAATAAGTGTTTTCTTTCTCCACAACCCAAATGGAAAAAAATGCAGAGAAAAAGAAAAAAAATACTATCTAAATGCCAAAATCCATCTGCAGACCTCTCCCAAACTGTTAGTCTCCTATTTTTGAGCTTGTAGATTAAGGAAAAAAGTGTTTTCTGCTGTTATTTTTTAACTTCTTTTGTTCCTTACCTGTCCTACTGCTCATCTGCAAAAAGGCATCGATTCCCTATGCATTCCTGAGAAAAATAACTCAAGAGAATAAAATACGTAGGAGGGTACCCTTAAACTGGTCAGTTCTAAGTCTAGTTATATGAAGAATAGAAAGTAATGTTGACCAATATTTCTCATACAACTATTATTTTAATATCCTACTGCTGCTATAAAAAAATTACCACAAACTTAGTGGCTTAAAAACACACAAATATATTATTTTATAGTTCTGGAAGTCCCAAATCACTCTCATTGGGTAAAATCAGGTGTCAACAGAGCCTGCTTCTCTGGTGGCTTTAGGGCAGAAACCTAAAGGTCACCTGCACCTCTAGTCTATTGGGCATTTCTTTTAGCTTCAAAGGGCATTAATCTCACCTAAAATCTGCCATTGTATCCCTTTTCTGAATGTAACTCTACTGCCTTCTTTATAATTACACTACATCCACCTAGGTAATCCAGGATAATCTCCCTACCTCAAGATCCTTTTTTTTATATAGTCCATTGATTTATTTAAATTTTTATTTTAATTGTTGATCTTGTACAGTTTTCTTTTACTCCCACCCTAGCCCACCACCCCAGCCCTCCCCACCTTCCTCCCATTTCCACCCCCCACAGTTTTTGTCCCTGTGTCCTTTGTACTTGTTCCTGTAAACCCTTTTCCTTTTCCCCTGAAATTCTCTCCTCTCTGGTGACTGTCAGCCTTAATATAAACACATGTACACAGTTCCTTTTGCTTTTAAGTTAATATATTTTTGCCATTTAAATTAATATATTTATTGGTGCCTAGGAGTAGCAGGTAAACATCATTGGTGGCAATTATTCTGCTCACTATACTTCTGCTCAATTTTATTTAAAGATTTTTATGTATATAATCTTTGGTCCAGTTATTACTCTTCCCCACCAACTGAGAAATCTGTCTATTGCATTTCCACACTCTTTATATAACTTCAGCTCCTCTGGTCATGAAGAACGTATCACTCTCCTCTGTGCCCCACCCTAACCCTGCCTCCTGGTGTTTGCCCTCTGGGTCAGACATGAGTGTTGGATTGTGTTCTTGTAGACAACTTTTTATATCCAATACTGACATGTGCTTTCCCTGAATTCCTCTCTGATTCTTGTAACTTAACCTCCAATGTGCTCTCCTGTGTCATCTTCTCTATATATCTCTGAGGTATTATTGTGGATTGACTTGAGTTCAAATATTTGCTTTACTACTAATACTGTGTTTTATCTCTAAAATGTGGATAATATTACCTACTTTATTGGAAAGTTTGTGGATTAAACAGACCAAAAACACTTATCAGTACAGAGTAGCTATTTTGTAAGTATTAGTAAACTCATTTCTCTTTATTTATTTTCATCCATTTTTTAGATAGGAGTCAGGGTAACCTGTAGTTAATTTAGTGTTTCCCCATTCATTCAGGTGCATATTTAATTCTTAGATAATACACCTGTAGTCATTTTCAGCAAATAACCAATCTGTAAAGTGTATTGTGATGCATATTCAATTGTCTACACAGGCTGTGTGTTGATGGGAAGAACTTTTTCTCACAGAAGAGAATTTATAGTTTAGGTCACAGTAGTTTCTGTAATAATCAAGTGCTTAGCTGCATACATGTATTCTCATGATTCTTTCGTATGACCAATAATAATATTCAGTCCTTTCCCCTGCTTTAAACAGTCTGTTTGACTAAAAGACAAAATATAGAAAAACATTTTCTTAACCCGTAGAGAATTCTTATTTCTTCTCCTAAAAATATGTTGAAATAGAAAGTGGGAAGTTAAAGTTATTATTTTCAGGGTTTCCTTGGTCAACTCCCTCAGTTATTTTACTTTATTATTTTCTTTCTCGGTGGAAATCCTGTGCCACCACTGGGTAGAAGTAAGATTGTTTTTTCTTTTTTTTTCCTGTTTGTCCCTATTATCTGAGAATTAAAATCCATGCCTCCAGCTGTTTTGACTAAGAAATGCCGTCTGGCTTCTGTCTTTGTTTTCTGACTTCTCTGGCCAATCCCTCTTACCTTATCTGTTTTTCTTCCCTTTGACTACCTACAGAAAGTACATGCAGTTTGATTTGAAAAAAATGAGTTATGTAGGACCTTTCCCTGATGATTTACCATAACCCCACTATATCACCTGTGGGCCTAAATACACAACACCTCAAAGCTGTCTTCCAAAGCCATAGGAACTCCCCAAACAGATTCCAACAAGTCAACATGGTACAACCTGAGAGCCCTAGAGAGGAGAATTCTGTGCCTGGGAAAGGGAAAGGGTTGCAAAGTGATCAGGACACTTTTTCTACAGTCTAGCATACTGATTCAACTATTAGTCTATCAATAGAAAATTGAAAAGATAAAGTGGGGTTGGCCCAAAGCACAGAAGGTAGGAAACGGGCTAGGATGGCTAAAAGGCTCAGTTTCGTCCTTTTGGCCAGACTGTGATCTGCCTTGTTACTGCGCTGCACCCACAACTGAGTGTGTTGTGTGCACACAAGGGCACTTGAGCATGCACATTGGAAGAACTGTCTACCACAACTCACAATGGTTTGCAAGTGAAACTGCCAGCAAGAAAGGATGAAATGCTACCATTGCCTAAGAGGTCAACAATAGATACAATACATGGACTAAACTAATACTAATATTTTAATGTTCAAATTATTTGTCTAATCTCTGTTGTCTTTGGAAACTGATGCTTGGAACTAGTATGACCTCTGTGTGTTACTGCAGCTACAAAGTTCTAACTGTAAATCATTGACTTTGGAAACATATCTTCTAATGTGATTTCTCTTCTTCAGATTCCAAATGGCATTACCAACTATCCATGTAATGATGCTACCCACCCCCAGGAAGGATGACATTTTGCTTTGACTTAATTAAGAGACTACCATTAGTGCCTACAGTTTTGTGTATATGGTATGTTTCTTTTATACTGAAAATACATGAAACCCATGTCTATTCAGTGTCCACCAGAGAGTTCAATAGGATCAAGACTTCCTTCCACCTAGGATAATGCTTCCATTCTCCTATAGGGTCTCAGGATGACTTGCCCCAAATCCCTGGAGTCATTAAATTTCTGTCCTGTAGCTATAGATGCTTATGTCTTTAAGCTGCTTGTCTATGACCTTAGATTTGCTATCCCTGGTGGCTGTCAGGAGACAAGGCCAGATGTCAGTACATTGGTCTTTGTTGTGGCTTCACTGATGTCAGTCATTGGATTTCCTCATGGCCCTTCCTTTGCTACACATTCTGCCTTCTGTTTTGACTTTGCTGAGGTACATTACATACATGTGCAATGGTTTACAAAAAAGGTAAAATTGGACTTCAGGTTTCTTGAGTCAAATTTCTTTGTTTTTCACACAGTATGAAGTTGCTTTTCTTTTTAAACTTTTAAAAAATACAACCAGTTGTTTCCTTTTTCTAGCATTCACAATAAAATTGGAATTCTAATTTTATTCACAGGATAAGTTACCCTTTGAAACACTTGCAATGCTATATGATAGGAGCAGATTTTTTTTTTTTTACATGTTCTGTTCAGTGGCAAAATCTGTATTTTCTGTGCAATGAGTAGGGGCCTCTGTATTAGTTAGAGTTCTCCAGAGAAATAGAACCAATAGGACATGAAAGTGTGTGTGTGTGTGTGTGTGTGTGTGTGTGTGTATCCATCTTCATAGACAGACAGACAGTGGACAGATAGATGACTAGGTCTAGAACTGTCCCACTATCTGTCATCTATCTATCTATCTATCTATCTATCTATCTATCTATCTATTCATTATACATGATTATATTACAAAGAATTGACTCAAAGAATTATGGACAATGACAAATCCCTAAATCTGCTTCCAGCAAGTTGGAAACCCAGGGCAGCCAGTATTGCAGTTCCAGTCTGAAGGCCGGCATGCTTGAGACCCAGGCAAAGCCAGTGTTTCAGTCTCAGCCTGAAGATAGGAAGAAACTGATGCCTCAGCTCAGGGCAGTTAGTCAGGAAGGGAACTTCCCTCCTGCTCATGGAAGTGTTGGCCTTTGTGTTCCATTCAGGCCTTCAAGTGATTGGATGAGACCTGCCCACATCAGGGAGTGCAGCCTGCTTTGCTCAGGCTACTGATTCAAATGTTAATCTTACCCAGAAATACCTCACAAACAGTATCACCTGAAATAACATTTCACCATATGTGTGGGTACCTTGAGGCTCAATCAATTTGACATGTAAAATTAACCATCATGGTCTCCTATTACGCTGGACTAGTCAAAAGGCAAAAAAAATCAGTCATGGTCCTAGCTGTGAAATTTTGTGCACATCAATTTTTCTTCTCAGTCTCCAATTTCTCCATGATGGTCACTAGGATATAGCAGTTATGTCCAAACTGGTTTTTGCAGTGACTATCTCCTACTCTCACTGTAGACAATATCCCATTTTATTGTCACAACTCTGAATTATTATGTTTTTTTTTTAACCATAATACAAAGGAAATGACTTAGAGTCGGAGAAGTGAAGTGATTTAGACAACTTCTAAGACCCATTTAAATTCTAGGACTCTCTGCCTCCTGGTTGGCAGTGAAGGGAAAGAAGAGGTGGGCAGGCTGCCACAGACCCCTCGCGTGCAGAGGAGGCGGAGCATCACGCCGTTATCTCCAGTCTCGTCCTCATGACGATCCGAAAGACTCATGACTGGAGGCTTTAGTAAGATTCTCCTTTTAAATACTTTTTTCCTAATATACAAAATGGAGGGAAATCTCCCTCAGAAAAAAGAGCATGTTTATGCCATTTCTATTGTTGTTTTTCAGACATCCCATACCACCTATGCCTTCCAAGTCTAATTAATCTTTTTCAATAGATGGGTTTACAGTTATCCTGAGTAATATAATGTATATGAGGATTCATACTTAAGAATTATGAGACTGACATAATATTAATGAACAATTTGCATGTAAACATAAGAGGTTTCAGCCTCATAATTCATAACCCATTTTATCTACTGATTACACTCATATACTCCTCTTTCTACTTTTATAAATATACCACCATAATCATCAGAAAATAGAATCTCTACATGAGGATGGCTTTATGCCCTTATTTATATCATACTGGACACTCAAAAATCTCTAACAAGCCCTCCTGAGCTTTGAATAACTCTAATTGTATACCTAACAAGTCTTTCAGTGATTACCCAGGATACCATCATTTGATGCAGGAACTGATATAAAATATACAACCACCTTTAACCCATATGTGCTTTAATGAAAAATAGAATGTCAATGTTTTAATAAACAGTAGCCCCAAATTCATCTTATTGCTTTACTATCATAAACATGCCTAGACTGTGATCACTACTCATAAATTGTATCGCGACCATCTGCGTCAAACCACAGTCATTTCGTGTGAGGATTTTTGCCAAAGCCTTCTTCCAGAATTCCCCCTTTCTACCCTTACTTCCTTAGTCATTCTCAAAACAGCAACCAATGTGATGCTGTTTGGGTGTCAGTGAAATCACATTACTCATCTTCCCAAGAGCTGCCAAGGGCTCACCCCTTCACTCAGTTAATGGGTGATGCCCAACAGGATTGGCTGCCCAGTGACATCTCTGAGCTCAGATGCTGTCCTTTCCCTCTTCTCTGCTCTCACCACTTTGACCTCCTTGCTAGTCCTTGCTACACACACGAGGCATACTTTACCTCAGGGGCTAGGCACTCAGCCTGGAATACTTTCCCCCAGATATTCAGCTGCCTCACCTCCTCCAAGAGTTAAACTTGAGAAGTACAGGCTAACTTAACTATGTAAATCTGCATCACTCAGCTACCCATTCTCCATCCCCACTGCCCTGTTCTACCTTTGCTCCCACAATACATACGAATTCCTTACAGGCTACGTGGTTTAATTATTGTTTGTTATCTGTCTTCTTCCACATTGGATATATGCTCTGCAAAGGCACAGGTTTTTGTCAGTTTTGCTCATGGCTATGACCACATCATTTAGAATAGTGCCTGATACAACTTAGGCTTTTAATAAGTATTTTTTGAGTGGATAAATGAAACAAACACAACAGTGGAAATTAAAATGCACTCACTCTGCAGTATTTTTTTGGCTGTGAAGGTTTTTCGAGTTTTCCTGATTAGGCTTCTGTAGGAACTGAAGCCAGGGAAAGGCCTTGGCAACCAGACTGGCTCTGCTCTGTTGCTGCTCAGGCTCCAAATGTTCTATTGGCTCAGCTCACTCTTTTAGTTACATGAATGCAATCACTCCATAGTTCTGTCATTATTACCTTCACTGATTCTACACAGTAATTTTTCTAATCCTTATGTATTGCCCTGGATACACTGAGTTGATACTTTGTATTTTTTGTTGACTAGGTCTAGTAAGTTTCATATCATGCTCTTTACTTTCTGTTCTCTACAATCCAAACATATTTGAATGTTTGTCCAACAACATACAAATTGTAAAACTTTGAACAACATGTTGAACCTCTTTCAACCTAATTTTCTTCAACTTTTAAACTAAAATAATAATAGCTATGTTTCAGAATTCCCTTGTGGTGTAAATAAGAATGTGGGCAAAGAAGCATGCTGTAAAGTGTGTTACAAAATGTATTATTATTTTACCAGAATTGAATTTTTTTTTCCTCCGGGATATGCCAATTGATATAAAGAGCAGAAAGAAAATCAATGAGAACTATTGTTAGCTATGTACTATTAATATTTCCACTACACACTTTTTTACCCCAAAAGGTTCATAATAGCCAAATATTTTAAACTCATACAAAGAAATTTAAAAAAATCTGGTGCCCTTTGAACTTCTCAACACAGTATAGCTAATTTACTTAGTTATAAGTCATCATGGCTTAAAATTCACTGATATTTTGCCTCAGTGAAAAGTGAAATTGATCATGGTAAAACCAATGTGTGTGACTTACATCACCAGTTGGTGGTGGTGGTGGTGTGTGTGTGCGTACTTGAAATATTGCCAAGGTAAATGTGATTTACTATATAAGATTTGAAAACATGTCACTTTGCAAGAGCCAAGTTGTATAAATAAGTGGAACTACTAAATTTATTATAGCATCTGAATTAGCATGGAAAAAGAAAGACTGAGCTACTCTGCAACTTTTTTTCCCAACAAGTGCATTTTTTTGTAAATATTGTCATTAAAGATATTTTATTTACTTTTCTGGATTATTAGAATTTAGCTGTTATACATAAATAAATTTAAATTTTCAAATAGATTATGGGTCTCATTTTAAGAATTAAATTTATTAAAAAAGAAATACATAAAAGCTTATTAAAAAGCTTTGTAAAATATGTTACATATTTGCAAGGATTTTTCTCAGAATAAAATAAATATATGGTGGCAAATTATAATATATATACATTAATATCTATTATCATGCAAAAGAAATAGATTCAGTTTGTGACACATATTATTTATTCTATCTGAATTTCAGTTTCTTTATAATAGAGAGTCTTGTACCTAGTAAGATTTACATGGGCTTAAATGTAATGTGGGGGGGGGGGTGTGTGTATGTTGGCTTGTTATAACCATGTTAAATGTTGATTAACTTACCAATTCCTCAATCACAACACAGTAATTTTTTCCTACTTATCACTATTCCAAACTTTAAATTGGTACATAATCCATTTTCTACTTTTATATGCAAAATATTTTAAAATGCAGCTTAATGTTTTATATATTGACTTGTAATTCTATGTCAGAAGCATTGAGAGTATCTGGCTAAAAACACAGGTGTTGCAGAGCATCTCCTTGGAAAAACTGACTTAATCGTTTCACAGCCAAATCCCTACTCTGAGACTAGAAAATCTAAATAAGATGTATAAAAATAATGAAAAAAACCCCACCTGGTTTTAGGTATTAGAGAACAACAAAGGCTGTAAGAATTTATAGGGGCAAGATTTTAAGGAAGGAGTCTAAGTAGGTGAACTGAGCATATGGTTATGTTTTCCCCTTAAGAGGGTTGTCAGTTGCAAAAGTGAAAGACAAAACGGCTGAGTGGAACATAAATTTTGGCAGCCTAAGGGCAAGGAAGGACAGAAGTGAATGTTTAGGGCTCACCAAAAGGCCAGAATGAGAACATCCCACAAAAGTAACTTATCTTTGAATGATCTTACCCATGGCTGAATTAAGGTGATTGTCCCTAAACCAATTTCCTTCTAGAGGCAAAGTGTTCGCTCAAAATGTTTATTCACAGTGTCAACAGCACAATCAAAATTAATTAGGTATATAGAAAAAACTAACAAAAGACAAAATAGTAAACAAAATAAAAATGCAGGGTACAAACACACTGGGATCATCAGACAAAGGCTTCAAAATAAGTTGAGTAATATGTTCAGAAGTTTCAATGCCCAATAAAGAACTTCAACAGAGAAAACTATAATAAAAATGAATTGCAAATTCTTGAATGTACAATTTCAGAACTGGTCAGGAAAAAGTGTTCAAGTTGAAAAATGAAGAGATGAATGAAAACACAGAAAACCTAATTAGAAACAAAAAAAATAGTGAAAGGCCTATTACACATTTGATTTGAGTGTCAGAAATTGAAGAGTGAGAAATAAGGCAGAAACAATATTTGTTTTTAGTTTTCAGTAATTCTATTTTGATGTCTAGTTTTGGTTTGGTTTAGAATTATTATACTCAGTTTGTAATATTTTTCCTTTTTATCTTTACTGACTTTATTAGGGTGACATTGGTTAATAAGATGGTATAGATTTCAGGTGCACAATTCTATCACCCATCATCTGTATTGTGTGTTTACTACCCCAAGGCACGTCTCCTTCTAATACCATTTATCTCCCCTTTACCTTCTTCTACCTCCCCTCACACCCCCTTCCTTCTGGTAACCACTATATTATTTTCTGTGTCTATGAGTTTTTTAAAATATATTTTTGCTTAATCCCTTCACCTTTTTTACCCAGACTCCCAACCCGCTTCCCCTGGCAGCTGTCAGTCTGTTTTCTGTTGCTATGAGTCTGTTTCTATTTTGGTTTTTAGTTGATTTTGTTCATTATATTCCACATATGAGTGAAATCATGTGGTATTTGTCTTTCTCCCACTGGTTTATTTCACTTAGCCTAATACTCTCTAGGTCCATCCATGCTGTTGCAAAGGTAAGATTTCCTTTTTTATATAGCTGAGTAGTATTTCATTATGTAATTGTAACATGTAATAGTTTTTATCTACATGTAATATTTCTTATATTTGTAGCTAAAAAAGTTTAGCCTGTTTTGGAAATTTCTTGGGTATTGTTATTTTGAAAATTAAGGTGAATAAAAGGTATTTTTCAGACAAATAAAATCTAAGAGAAAAATGACACAAATTAAAAATGACTGCAGATGGAAATGCAGTATGCAAGAAAGAACAAAGAACAATTTCCAGAAAATATTTGGGCAACTCCAAATGAATTTTGATTATATGAAACAATAATTTAATATCCTTTAATGTTTAAGCCTATATGGAATTAAAATACATGAAAAAATAGAATAAAAAACTGGAGGACAAATTGTAGTAATGTTTTAAGCTTTTACCTTTGTTTGTTAATTGAAAAAAAACCTGTTACCTTAATTCAATCCTTAAGTAACAGATGACTGTGATCATATTTAGTCTAACTACTAAAAAATAGTAGAATGATGTATAAAAAGCTTATAACAGAGCACAAATAAAAACAACAGCAAAATCTGATTTATCAAAAAATGTAAAGAAAGAGATAATGGTACTTAAAATAGGACAAATGAAAAATGAAGGAAGTGAAGTTAGACCTCAAATAAATCATTTAATGAAATATTAATAAAATAAATATGCTAAGAGAGATTTCAAGTTGATATTTTAAAAAATAATTGTTGCCATCTAAAATATGTGGAAGGTTTGAGAGTATATACATGGAAAAAGAGATCAAAGTCAATCTGATGTAGCAACATTAACAGTAGACCTTGAGACAAACATTATTATAGATGGTAATGTCAGATGTATTGTAATGATAAAGGTGGCGATGCATCAGAAAAAGATACCAATTCTAAATTTGTAAGTACTTAATAACACAGCTTCAAAATAAAATTATTTTATGGAATGGAAGGAGAAATACACAAAACCATAAAATATCAAGTGATATGTGCCAATCTCAGTAACTTTTAGGAAAAGCATTCCCCCAAAATCAAGAAAATTTGAACATTTGAACAACACAATTAAAATTTAACCACATTGACATACATTAGAACCCTGACCTTTACAGTACAAAGTAAACTCTGCCAAGTGTATGGGGAATAGTTACCAAAACTGATTACCTACTTGAATACAGAGTAAGCTTAAAAAATCTCTGGGTCAACTCATATATAGCATAATCTTCTGACCACTGAAGAATTAAGCTAGAAATTGGTGACAAGAGAATAACAAAAATATCCTCAGATATTCTGCAATAACGAAAAAGAATTTTTTAAAAAGGAAACAAAGCAAATAGAAAATCACTATATAAATAAAACTGAAAGACAAGGAAAAGATGACATTAAAACTTACAATATTCAACTATATATCTACAGAGAGAGATATTAAAAAACTTCAGTTCATATTTTTTAACAATTTTTTGTTCTATTACAGTTGTCCCAATTTCCCCCCTTTACCCTCTTCCTCCCATCCCACCCTCCACTCCCACAGTCAATTCTCACACTGTTGTCCATGTCTATGGGTCATTTACACATAATCTTTGACTAGTCCCTTCCCCTTCATTCTTCCATTATCCCCCTTCCCTTCTGGTTACTGTCAATCTGTTCCATGTTTCCATGCCTGTGGTTTTATTTCATTCCTTAGTTTATTTTGTTGATTAGATTCCTCATATAGGTGATATCATATGGTATTTGTCTTTTACTGACTGCCTTATTTCACTTAGCATGATATTCTCCAGTTCCATCCATGCTGTTGTAAAAGATAGGAGTTCTTTCCTTGTGCTGTGTACTATTCCATTGTGTGACTGTACCACAGTTTTTTGGTCCACTCATTTACTGATGGGCACTTAGGCTGTTTCCAGCACTTGGCTGTTGTAAATAGTGTTACTATGAACATTAGGGTGCATGAGTTCTTTTGAATTGGTGATTGAAGGGTCTTAGGGGGTGATTGGGGATATTGTCCCAGCAGCGGAATCACTGGATCAAAAGGCAGTTCTGTTTTTAGTTTTTTATGGAAATTACATATTGTTTTCCACAGCGGTTGCACCAGTCTGCATTCCCACCAATGGTGCACTAGGGTTCCCTTTTCTTGGCATTCTCACCAGCACCTGTTGTTTGTTGATTTATTAATTATGGCCATTCTGACAGGTGTGAGGTGATATCTCATTATGGTTTTAATTTGCATCTCTCTAACAGCTAGTGATGTTGAGCATTTTTTCACATGTCTGTGGGCCCTCTGTGTGTCCTCCTTGGAGAAGTGTCTATTCAGATCCTTTGCCCACTTTTTTAACTGAATTGTTTGTCTTCCTAGTGCTGGGTAGTATAGGTTCTTTATATATTTTGGAGATCAAACCCTTGACTGTTATATAATTGGCAAATATGTTATCGCATACAGTTGGTTCCCTTTTTATTTTGATGATGGTTTCTTTAGTCAGGTAGAAACTTTTTAATTTGATGTAGTCCCATTTGTTTATTTTTTTCCTTTATTTCCCCTGCCCTAGGAGATATATCAGCAAAAATGTTGCTATCTGAAACTTTCCTGGAATATCTGAAATTTTCCTGGTTATGATTTATTAAGGACTTTTATGGTGTCATGACTTATATTTAAGTCTTTTATCTGTTTTGAGTTTATTCTGGTACATGGTGTAAGTTGATGGTCTAGTTTCATTTTTTTTGCATGTACCAATCCAGTTCTCCCAACACCATTTATCGAATGGGCTATTTTTACCACATTGTATGCTTATGACCCCTTTGTCAATATTAATTGACCATGAAGACTTGGATTTATTTCTGGGGTCTCTATTCTGGTCCACAGATCTATGTGTTTGTTCTTATGCCAGTACCAGACTTTTGATTACAGTGGCCCTATAGTATAGTTTGATATCAGGCATTGTGATCCCACCTACTTTGCTCTTCTTTCTCAAGATTGCTGAGGCTATCCAGGGTCTTTTTTGGTTCTGTATATATTTTTGAAATATTTGTTCTAGATCTGTGAAATATACCATTGATGTTTTATTAGGATTCATATTGAATCTACAGATTGCTTTGGACAATACATTTTAATAATGTTAATTCTTCCAATCTGTGAACATGGTATGTACTTCCATTTGTTTACATCTTCCTTAATTTCTTTCTTCAGTGTTCTATAGTTTTCTGAGTACAGGTCTTTTACCTCCTTGGTTAAATTTATTCCTAGGTACTTTATTTTTCTTGTTGCTACAGTACATGGGATTTCCCCCTAGTTTCTCTTTCTAGTTCATTTTTGGTATACAAAATACCTTTGATTTCTGAATATTGACTCTGTATCCTGCTACTTCACCAAATTCACTTATTATGTTGAGTAGTTTTTGGAGGGAGACTATGGGGTTTTCTATGTACACTATCATGTCACCTGCAAAAAAAATGACAGTTTTAGTTCTTACTTTCCAATTTGGGTGCCTTTTGTGTCTTTTTCTTGTCTAATCACTGTGGCTAGAACTTCCAGTACTCTGTTGAATAAGAGTGGTGAAAGAAAACACCCTTGTCTTGTTTCTGCTCTTAGTGGGAAATCTTTTAGTTTTTGCCTGTTGAGTATGATGTTGGCTGTAGGTTTTTCATATATGACTTTTATTATGTCCAGGTATGCTCCCTCTAGTCCCACTTCAGTGAGTGCTTTTATCATAAAAAACATGCTGATCATAATCATAATATCATAATATTATGCATTTTATCATAATATCATGCTGATATGATCCATGATTCTTTTCCATCATTTTGTTTATGCAGTGTATTACATTTATTGATTTGCGAATGCTGTACCATCCTTGCAGCCCTGGGATGAGTCCCACTTGATGATGGTATATGATTTTTTTTTAATGTATTGCTGGATCCAGTTTGCCAATATTTTGTTGAGGATTTTAGCATCTCTGTTAATCAGAGATATCGACCTGTAGTTTCCTTTCTTTGTTGTGTCTTTACCTGATTTTGAAATTATGATAATACTGGCTTCATAAGAAGAGTTTGGGAGTCTTTCCTCTTCCTGAACATTTTGGAATAATATGAGAAAGATAGGAGATAGTTGTTAAATGTTTGGTAAAATTCACCTCTGAAGCCATCTGCTCCTGGCCTTCTGTGTGCCAGGAGTTTTTTGATTACTGCTTCAATTTCACTAGTTGTTATTGGTCTATTCAGGCTTTCTGCTTCTTTTTTATTCAGTTTTGGAAGATTATATGCTTGTAGAAATGTGTCCATTTTATCCAGCCTGTCCGATTTCTTGGCACATGGTTGTTCATAATAATTGCTTACAATCTGTTGTATTTCTTTGGTATCAGTTTTAACTTCTCTTTAATTCCTGCTTTTATTTATTTGAGTCTTCCCTCTTTTTCTTGATGAATCTGGTTAAAGGTTTGTCAATTTTGTTTATCTTTTCAAAGAACCAGCTCCTGGATTTTATGACCTTTGAATTGTTCTTTTAGTTTCTATGTCATTTAATTCTGCTGTGACCTTGATTATTTCCTTCCTTCTATCTACTTGCTCTGGATTTTGTTGTTGTTCCTCTAGTACTCATAGATGCAGGGTTAGGATTTTTATTTGAGATTTTTCTTTCTTCTTTAGATAGGCTGGTATTACTATGAACTTCCCTCTTAGGACTTACTTCACTGTTTCCCATAGGTTTGTGGTTGGTTTGTCTTCATTTTCCTTTGCTTTCTGATACTTTTTGATTTCTTCCTTGATCTCATTGTTGACCCATTTATTGTTTAATAACATGTTATTCAGTCTCCATGTATTTGAATGTTTGTGAGTTTTTTCCTTGAGGTTGGTGTCTAGTTTCAAGGCATTGTGATCTAAAAAGATTCTTGATGTGATTTCGGTTTTCTAGAATTTGTTGAGGCTTGTTTTGTGGCCTACCATGTGGTCTATCTTTGAAAATGTTCCATGTGCATTTGAAAATAATTTATATTTTGTTTTTTGGAGTGAAAGTTTCTGTATATATCAGTTAAGTCCATTTGATCTAGAGTGTTGTTCAAAGTGACAATATCCTTATTGATTCTTTGTCTGGAAGATCTATCCACTGTTGACAGGGGAGTATTACAATTTCCTATGATGACCGTGTTGTCAATATCTTTCTTGAAGTCCTCAAAGATTTTCTTTGTATATTTAGGTGCTCCTATGTTGGCTGTATATATGTTTACAAGGGTTATATCTTCTTGATGGATTGTTTCCTTAAGTATTATGTAGTGATCTCCTTTGTCCCTTTTAATGGTCTTTATTTTGAAGTCTGTTTTGTCTAATATAAGTATTGCTACCCCAGTTTTATTTCATGTCCATTTGCTCAGAATATTTCTTTCCATCCCTTCACTTACAACCTGTGTAGATCTTTTGTTCTGAGATGAGTATCTTGAAGACAGCAAATATACAGGTCATGTTTTCTTATTCATTTAACTACCCTAAGACTTTTGATTGGAGCATGTAATACATTACTGTTTAAGGTTGATAGGTACTTATTCATTGCCATTTTTTTGTGTACCTGTGTTCCTCCTTCTTTCTGTCTCTCTCTACTTCTTCTTCTTTGTATAGCAGTCCCTTTAATATCTCTTGCAGTGCTGGCTTGGTGGAGATGTGATCTTTTAGCCTTCTTTTGTCTGGGAAGCTCTTTATTTTGCCTTCTATTTTAAATGAGAGCCTTGTTGAATAGAGAAGCCTTGTTTGTAATTCCTTGCCTTTCAATTACCTGGATATTCTGTGCCAATTTCTTCTGACTTGTGATGTTTTTGTTAAGAAATTAGGTAATAACCTTATCAGAGTTCACTTTTATGTTACTGGTTGCTTCTCTTGCTGCCTTTAAGATTATCTCTTTGTCTATAAAATTTGTCATTTTAATTATGATGTTTTGGAGTAGACCTCTTTGGGTTCATCTTGATTGGGACCCTCTGTGCTTCCTGAACTTGTGGGAATTTTTCCTTTACCAGATTAGGGAAATTTTGTCATTATTTTTAAAAGACATTTTCTATCCTTGCTCCCTTTCTTCTCCTTCAGATATTCCTATGATGTGAATGTTGTTCATTTTTATGTTGTCCTGAAGCTCCCTTAAGTTATCCTCATTCTTTTTGAGTATTTTTTCATTTCATTGCTCTGACTGGGTATTTCTTTCTACCTTGTTTTCTAGCTCACTGATTCACTCCTCTGCTTCATCTAGCCTGCTTTTACTTCCTTCTAATACATTTTTTATTTTAAATATTGTGTTCTTCATTTATTCCTGATCCTCATTCATAGTTATGATGTCTTTTTTCATGGTGCTATAGTTTCCACTAAGTTCCTTGCAGCTCTCATAAAGTAATTTGTAGTTCTCACTGAGTTCCTTGAGCAACCTTATAACTATTATTTTGAATTATATGTCTGATAGATTGCTTGCCTCAATTTCATTTAGTTCTGTTTCTGGGCATTCCTCCTTTCCTTTTGATTGGGGATTATTTCTTTGTCTTACCATTTCAGGTGACTCTTTTTGGTTGTTTCTGAATCTCAGATTGCTCGGCTTTGTCTGTCTGTCTTCGTGGAGTGGCCTTCTGTGGTAGAAGTTCTGTGGGACTTCATGGTGCAGTCTCCTTGATCTCCTGATCTGGAAGTTCTAGGGCTGCCCTTTATTCAGTTTATGTGGGTTCTCTTGTTGTACTTGGGCTTCAATTATTAATGTTCATTCATTGGTAGGTTCTTTCCTCCAGCTGGCTGACTGGGAGTCACAACCTCCACCATGTCTTGAATGCTGTTGTACAGGTGCTGATTAACAAAGCAATACTACCCAGAAAACTGAACCTACACAGCAAAAATATCCCACTACCACATTAGCCATATCAAGAACAATTGAGCAAACATTGATAAAGGTGGAAAGAAATTAAGAATGTTATAAGAAAAAGAGAATATGAAATGATTAAAGGAGAAAAAATAATTTTGAGAGGGAAGAGAAATAATAAGAATGTGGAATAGAAGCAAGGTGAAGAAAGGGAGAAAATTAAATTTGAAACATAAGTAAAATAGGGGAAATGGAGTAAGAAAAGAGGAGTATAACATGAGGTTTGAAATAATTTTTTTTAATAATGTGGACCCATGGACAAGGAAAATAGGGGGAGTATTGAATGTGGGAAAGGGGGTGGGCAGGGCAGGGGAGAGTAATGGGGGGAAGGGGGACAACTGTAATTAAACAACAACAAAAAATATTTTAAAAAATGAAAATGGCAGTGTCCCCATGATGCCACATGATTGGTTGAAAAGTGGAAATTTTTGACAAACTTTATATTTAGCAAAAAAAATAAATTGAAGGGAACAAAATTGCAGGAAAAGCACAACAGAGTCAATAACAATGAGAGATGACCAAATATTAATAAAGCATTTTTAAAAAAGAAAAGAGAGTATGAGATGTCTACAGTAAAAAAAATGATTTTGAGAGATAGAGGGAGGAGAAATAATATAAGTAAGGAATAGAATCCAGGTGAAGAAAGGGATAAAATTAAATTCCTTACTCAGATAAATAAGGGCAGGATGAAAGCAAAATGGAATAAGATAGAGGGAGAGTAACCTGTGAGTTTTGAAATTTAAAAAATATTGTGAAGAAATAGGAATACAATTGAAGGACAGCAGTAACGATAATGCCCATGCCAAAAAAGCCACAATTTATAAAGGTAAAAAGGAAATAATAATATTATAAGAAGGGGAATGAGAATGTGAGCTGACTAAGAGAAGGAAGAATGATTTTGAGAGGATAGAGGTAGGAAAAATAGTGAGAGTAAGATATAGGAACAAGGTGTATTTTGAGGGAAAATACAATGTACCAAAAAAAAAAATAAAATGAGGATAGGTGGGAAGAAGGCAAATGAAGTAAGACAAGCAAAGGGTACAATGTGAGATTTCAAATAAAATTAAAAGAAGAAAATATAAAAATCTAAAAAAAGACAAAATAAAATACAAAGAATAGTGAATTAGTTGGAATACAGTTGAAGCAAAAGAAGAAGTATTGAAAGGCTATATGAAAGAAAGAAAATGCAAATTCTGCAGAAGATTGAGACAGAATTCATCCCAGCACAGTTTGGTGTTTGCCTCTGTCTTCTTTTTCTGGGTCCACCTATGGCTTTTTATCAGGTCAAGGTCCTGGGATATAGATCATCTAAGTTCTGGCAGCATCACCTGTATCACCTTCACCTGCTTCTAGAGGTGGCTTTCATTTCGATTGGAAGGATGACTTCTGGGTCTCCCCTGGGAGGTACTTTTCAGTCTTCTGGAAAATTATAAGTGTGTTCCCCCTGCCCCTGCACCACCCTTCTTGATGTCTCTCATCTTATGTTCAATAAAGTATAGCTTTTTAAAAGTATTTTATTCATTCATTTTTAGAGAGAGGGGAAGGGAAGGAGAAAGAGAAGGAGAGAAATACCAATGTGTGTTTGCCTGGGTGACCCCTACTGGGGACCTGGTCCACAATCCAGGCATGTGCCTGACTGGGAATTGAACCACGGACCCTTTGGTTCACAGCCCACACTCAATCCACTGAGCTATACCAGCCAGGGGAATACTGTTTAGCTTTTGATGAACTAGCTATCCATTTCAGGGGATGGGTCAATCTGCGTAAGAGGGTTGTCTCTTCCCTGTTTGGTGCTGATGACAGCTCTGTGTATAGGCAGAGGCTGGGCAGGGCCCTGATTCCTCCTTGCTGCACTAATTTCTGATTTCCCTGCTTTGCTGGTCAGAACCGGTTAGGTTCCTAAGAACCAGTTAGGTTGCTAAGAACCAGTGTATTTTGTCTCCCTGGGTGAAGTTCAAAATGGGCCCTTTAGGTAGTTCTTTTTCTGTCTTTCTCTTGTGGATATGCGCCCTGCAGTGGGTTATTGAGCTTGTCCTGCCTATTATGCAGAGCTTCCCCATTGGATGCAGTAGGGTGGTGCTTGTGATCCTCCAGGAAGTGGGTGCTGCTTTAGTCCTTCCCTTTCTGGAGGTTTGATCTCTGCTGTTGGGGAAAGGGGGTTTTTCCTGGCTGTAAATAATCTCAGGTGCTCAGCTTTTGCCCATCCACTTCCCAGCCCACTGCCCTTGCAGCAGACACAGTCCGAAATGCTCCACTCTGTGCAACCTCTGGCCTGCTAGCTGCATGGGGCTGGGGCTGAGAAATCCCATTTTTGTGCACTTTTCTGATCTCTCTGCCCAGCTGTATTCAGTGGGAGTAAATCATGCTTTCAACCTTTTCCTTTTTCTGGCAGGGCAGCTGCTCACGGGGTCCCTGCCCAGCATACTTTAGCTTCCCTTTTTAAAAGTCTTTCTGGGAACACTCACTGCAATACTGAATCACTGTCTGGTTTTCCACACACACACAGCCTCTCCAAAAAGCCAAAAGTCTCTCATTGTCCCGGCTGGCCAGTGGCTGCCTCTGCCCAACCCAGGTGCAGATAGAGTCCCTCTCTCTATCTGGCACTCTCCCGGTTTGTGTTTGCAGCCGCTATGGGTGTGCTGCTCACTGTGTGTGTGTGTATAACCTGGGACTCCCCAACTTTGTGTACCCAAATCACTCTTAGCCTGAGTCTGGGGGTTCCCTGCGCTTGGAGGGGAAGGAGTCTCAAAGCTGCAATCTCCTACCAGGCTTTCCACAGTTGCAGGTGCCATGCATGGAATATTTCCCCTTCAACCTACAAGATCTCCTTACCACCACTGTGAAGATTCTTCTGTTCTACTTGGCTTCCAGACTTTATATCAGCTTAGATTCCATTGAATGTTCAGTTTATTTGTCGGCAGATCAGTCTAGTATCCAATTTGGGGGCAAGAGTAAGTGGACTCACCTTCCACCTATTGGCAGCCATCTTCTCTCAATTTATATTTTAGAAGATAATATTAACTCAATTACTTAAGCATATAAATGAGGAATTGAGAAAATTATAGTTAATTAAATGCCAAGAAAGTAGAAAAAGATTAAAATAAAAGCACACGTTAATAAGATATTAAGATCTTAAGAGCCATTTCAAAGTTTGGTTTATTAGTCTTCTCAGGCTGCCGTAATAAAATGCCACAGACTGGGTAGCTTAAACAACAGAAATTTATTTTCTAATAATTCTGAAGGCTAAAAGTCCAAGATCAAGGTAACAGTAGCATTTTTTTTTTTTTCTGGTGAGACCTCTGTGACTTGTAGACATTTACCTTATTACTGGTATCCTCACATTGCCTTTCTTCTGTGGATATTCAGAGAGATCATTACTGGTATCTCTTCTTTTTTTAACAAGAACATCAATCAATCTTATGGGATTAGGGTGTAATGCCCTCTAGTCCCTATGTCCTATATAGGAGGGGTAGTCATATTAGGGGGTCGTATTGGTAGTCATATTAGAATTTCCAGATATGAATGCAGGGGAACACAATACTGTTCTTAACAGTTGGTGTTTTGATGAAACTGATAAAACTGGTGCACATAGCAAGTCTGACCAAGTAAAATAGAGAGAAGTGACAGAGATGCAATTCAGGAATGATAAAGAAACAAAACTACCGATATTATGGAACATTTGAAAAAAGAGGATATTTTGAAACATTTTAATCCAATACACTGAAAAATTTTTATATAATTGACAAAATTTTCAGAAAAATAAAATTTATCAAAACTGGCCTAGAGGTATATAATGCCTGTTAAATTTTATAACCATTCAAACAATAAAAATAATATAATTTAACACTTCCCCACAGGAAAGGATTGTCCAGCTATAGCTGATTGAATAAATCAGTGAATCCTCTGTGCCAAAAACAAATACTAAACTGGATAACATTGCTAAGAGCATCTATTTCAATTCTAGAAATCAACTTAAGGTACGCAAGAAGCCGAAGGACTGTTTTCTTGAAGAAATATATTCTTGAAGAACTGTTTCAGCTTCAGATGAGAGTAGTGGAAATCTATAGCCATCTTCTCTTCGTGGCCTTTCCCACCCACACACACAGCTTGGTCAGTGAGACTTAAGTGCAACCAAAGTGGATGATGCAGCTACAATAACCAACTGCTTCGCTGCCAGAGAAGGCAGAAGTAACTCAGGGGTAAGAAGCGAAGACGTTTCAGCTGAAAGTGGTGACCTGTATAGGACGTGGTTGGTGTCTTATCTAGATGAAGCGTTGGACTAGCCAGAAATTAACGAGACTGAATATTAGAGACAATCTAAAAAGGTAGACAAGTGCACCATTCATTTGTAATTGACTGAAAAACTACATGTTTTTCATGAGTAAAGTAGACCCAAGAGAGCCCAGCAGGAAGTAAAATAAAATGAGGGCTTGTCAATCTGCACACCAAACACAGATCCATCAAGAGAATGTGGAAGCCTTACAGGCTCCAAATGTACATGAGCACAACCTCTGTCCCAATCACTGGCTGATCACTAAGCTATGCAGGCAAAAGGGCAACACCAAAGGTTTTGTTTCCCCTATTAATTAATTTGAAAAATTTGATTCTCAAATTACTTTGGAGATACCAAAAGCTAGATTTTCTGTTTTCTTTTGATTTCCAGTAGGCCTTTTCCTTTTTTTTTTTTCTGTTGCCTCTTTGTTTTGAACTTACTGCACATTTTATACCACTATAGGACACTTTTAACTTAAATAAAAAATTTGGTCAATCAACCTGAGGTGGAGAAAATAAATAACCAGTGCCCCTAGAGAAAAGACTGAATGTACAACTTAAAAAGGCCTTTCCTTCTGTATTTCAGGATTCTTTTATATGACACAGAAAGCTTGGCTCCCCAGGCTAAGATAAATGCTCACATTTTAATGCAAAACTTTCAGTAATTTAGGTTTATTAGCCTAATCTTGCAGTGCCACTACAGATGGTCTAAAATGCTGGTGAGTCTGGCGGAGAAGGTGAGGGAAGGAGGATGCACGCAGAGTGGCTAACCAAGCTGTGCATTTCCCTCTCAGTACTAATGATCTCCAGCAGGCAATGCTTTCTAGTTAGAAGAAGAAAATCTCAAGGCCAAAGGAAGTAAAACTACATTCTAAAACACCTGAGACAAAAAGTAAAGTTAAGAACTTGCACACTGGACTGTTTTGGTTGTTGTTGAACATTGTGATAGTTTCTAGAAGTAGGAAGTAATGAGTCTTTTTAAAAAGGGGAAGAGGTGGGTTGATTTCACAGTGTGTTTCTGATGCCTTCTCATCTTGATAAATATTTCATTTGGTGTTGTAGGGGTTGTTGGGGAAAATGCTTAGCACAATTTAAGATTCAGGAAGTTTAGTTCTTTTATTTTCACATACTAAGATCATCATATATTCATTTACAAAATATCTATTGAGTACCTATTTTGGGAAGGGAACTATGCTACCTGCAGGGTCACAGCAGAACAAGGCACATACGGGTCCTGCCTTCAGGAGCTTACTGTCTCTTTGGGATACAGAGAGCTCACTGGTAGGGTAGTGGGTTCTAGATTCTAGCCAACTGAAGCTTATTAACTTTAACAAGAGAGTTTCAGTGGGATAGGAGTTTAGAAGTCAGGTGACAATGGGACAAGTATTGAAAGGAGGTGCAATACTAGGGCCCAGTATTTCATCCACATATCTCTTTTGAAAGGTTTGACTACAAAGAGGAAAAAAAATGAAGCAACACCTGAAATTTCCTTTAGATAGAATTAGGGAGAATGTTAAATTCTTGTTGTTTTAAATGAAGGTGGAACTGGCAATGGGGAAGAGATAGAAGGTGTAGCATGAAGGTAAAAATCCACAAAGTAAGATCTTTAGAAGTATTCTAAGGCGGGTTAGAAATAGATGGGCTACATGTTTGGGAGGATTGATCCTAGAGTAAAGGGGAAGCTTCCCTTTCAATGTGAAGAGATAAAAAGATAGGTGTATATGCCCATTATTTTATATGTTTAATGGCAAGAAGAGTATTACTAACTTAATGACTCTAATTTTCCTTGTGATGGATGATAAGAGTGTGTCTTTTAATGATGAAAGATGAGAAAATGGTGTTGATTTGGTTGAAGGCTTGGAAAAAGCGTGAAACTTTTCAAAGAGCTGTACCACAGTGACAGATGATAAGAAGAAAAAGGGAAAATGTACTGGATGAGGCTGAAGAACCAGATGATAATCAAGTCTCTAGATTATATTAAAACTAATCTATGAAGCTGTGTATTTTTTTAGCCAGTTTCAACATTTGATATTTCATCAAGGCAAATAGTCAGATTAGTTCATGTCTGGGACTTTTTCTGTTTGAGTAGAAAATAAAGAAAACGGAACAAATATGTTGAAGTTACTTATAAAAGAAGAGTTTAAATGATGAATTACAGAATCTAAGCTACAGAAAGAGAAAAGTGAGGTCAAGATGGTGCAGACGGTTGAAAAGGAGAGTTCAGGGACTGAATATTTAGAGTTATCAAGCAGAAAGTACAGGGGACATAAAAATTCGAACTTTGTGGTCAAAATGTTAGTTCCCTGAATATCATATTTGAGATTAAATGTCTTCAGTGTGGTCATGTGGTCAGAAAAAAAATGAAAACAGAAGTCATTGTCAATGATAGGTCAAAGAATTATAAAGTCTGAGAGTCGGAAAGGACATTCGCTAAATCAAACCAAGGTGATGGTACTACCTGCAGTAGAGGAGAGGATTGTAAGTAAGTGCCATTTTCTTTAGACCAATAGAGTGAGTGAGCAAGAAGTCAACGGAATACAATGACAGAGGTAGCAGAATTGCACCGGCCTGGAATTAGCAGCAGTTCTAACAGGCTGGGAGTATAGTAATGTTCTGATATCAGAGGGAATGAGCTGGTTTCCAGCTGCACTTCCTTAACAAGGGGTTCACAGATCCCGGAGTACAAGCTGTTTCCACTTCACCTGCTGCCTTATCTGTAACAGAGATATAGAAGCTCTGATCTCCAATGAGATAACATTAAGTGGAAGATACAAGGCAATATGAAAAACCAGATATTTGATGAAACTTCTGCTACACAATTCTGAGACCGAATGTCATAGACATCTTTTTAAATTCACTGAATTCACTGGAAAGTAAAAGAAATCCCCAAGAGACATAGTAAAGGGGAATGAGGAAAGCAGGGTTGCAAATAGGTATCAAAGCCAGGGTAATAGCTGCTAAGTCATTTCCAGTCCTAGTGAAAACTCAGCATTGTGTTTTGAATGCCTCACAGAAGACCAGATCTTGGACGTGTGAAATGCAGAGGTTTGGAGCTATAGTGCTGAAATGAAGTTGGGACTGGTAAAATTCTATAACCTCAATTCAATAATAGAGTAGAAAAATTCACTTATTGCCAGAAGAAGATGAGGAGGCAAACTATTTTAGCAACAACTGTTGGAGGGACAAAACAAGGGGAGCTTCTCTGAGACATTATAACCGTCAGCCTGGCCTTATATGGGTTTGTACTTGACAGTTATTGAAGATGGATATTGCTACAGTCAAAAGCGTAAGAGAAATTCAGTATTATTATTTGACTCAATTTTAGCCAAAATTTTGCACTTTCCTGTTGGATTTTCTCTTTCTTTTTGGATATAACTTATAAAAATGCAGCTTTCTCCCTTTCTCTCTCTATGTGCTTATTTCTTTAAGAGGAAGCTCAGGGAAACATAGCTGCTTTCCATCTGAGGTGGACAGCAAGTTCAGGGGCTCTCCCATGTCCCTCTCTAAAGCCACCTCCCCACCCCCTGTGCTCTCCAGCTGTGGTATGGAGAGTGCTCTGGTGTTGTGTGAGGTTCCCAGACCCCATCCTGACCCAAGGCACAGGGGTCCTCTGCTGTCAGATCCCTAAACTGCTGGGGGAGCAGGGGCTGGTATGTCATTACTTTCCACTAGGAACTTGGACAGGAGGAGGCCCTTGGTAGTTTCTTTGACACCACTCTTCTGTTTGCTCACTCTATAATTGCTTGTATATCCTTTCTATGCAGAGAGAAAGACCTTGAACTTTGATACACAGTAAAGACAAGCTTTCAAAATTCAAATGTCTTTCCCTTAAAAACTGTTGCATCTGCCACAGGTTTCAAATGTTTATTTTATAAAAATCCAAATGTTACTTCTTTTTCTCAAATTTATGCAATAAAACCACTAATCTAAGTGCCACGTAAAAGAATTGGGATTGGGGGCAGGTCACATGCAAGGTAGTAAAAGACTTAAAAAATAATAAACTGTGTCTGCTAATGTTCCCCCAAAACACTTTTGTGCCAAGAACATAAACTAAATATTTGTGAAGATATGTAATCGTATGCCTCTTTTGCAGTATGTGGCAAAGCTTCTGTCTTGCCAAGATAAATGAGGTATGGATGTGTATAAATTTATCACAGGGTACATGGGAGGGTAAGGCTGGATGGAAGAAGGGTCAGCTGTTCAACTCAAATACAACTGCTTATCTATGTTTTAGCCACACACATATCAGAAGATCTTTATAAATTTTTAAACAAATATATATCAGAGGTGCTACAGATAATGATAAAGAGGAATGTGAAACCCTATAATGTCACAATCAAGTAAACATGGCTTATTTTGAAGAATGTCCAAAAAGTATTATTCAGTGGTTCCCTCCTTTGTAGTAAACATGTATACTGTTCTCAAAAGCTGTTTCAACAAAATGCCATAAACTAATATTTAAATGGATGCCAATACCTAATAATCTGCTTGGAAAATTTTCAAGAAAAATAGTTCTTGGCTAAAATTAAAAAATAAGACAACTCTCCATGAGTTCTTCATTCTGAGCAGTTGCTTCCTTCCTTGAGAGTCATTTCTGTCTTCCAGGAGCTGCTCACTTCAGGACCCTCACTTAGGAGCTGCAGCTGTCACTAATGGCAGGTAGCACAGTACATGGTGCATGAGCTATGGATAAAAACACGTTGGCAGGCTGACCAGCAGACAAACCGGTTTGGGAGTGCAGTAGGCTGAAAGTCATGGTCCTAGCCTAGATTCCATAGGAAATGTTGTCAGTAGAGTTGAGAAGGGTTAGGGAAGAAGGGAGATTGCCTGACAAAAAGACTTTTATGGGTAAAGACCAGATCAAATTCTAACCCATCAACCTTTTTAGGACATGTACACTTTTCAGTGTCTGAGGTCTAAGCCTGAGAGTCAAGCTGAGCAAAACAGAAATGGAGTCTGAAAGTAAAAACATAAGGCTATATTGAGGGTTTTAGCAGGCATGAGAAGTTATATAGAAAGAAGGATTCACACTGATGGACAAACAGGTTTTTCATGTCACTGACCTCATTCATTACACTTTCTTCCCATTGACATGATTTTGTTGGAATGCACCAATCCTATTCTCATTTTAGAATTTTGCTGTGCTTATCCCTCACTTCCCCTAACTAGAACTTAGGCTATTTTTTTTTTTTTTTGTGTGTGTGTGTGTAGGTAGGATCTTCCTCAGTCTTCAGGTCCCAGCCTCTTTTTTTTTAATTGTTGTTCAATTATACTTGTCCCAATTTTTTCCCAGTTGCTCTCACCTTCCCCACCCACTCCCAACCCCCTGCCTCCGTCAGTACCCACCCTGGGTCCATTACCATGGGTTCTTTACACTAATGTTCCTTGACTAGACCCTTCCGCTTGACTTTTCCCCATTATCCTCCTCCCCCTTCCCCTCTGGTCACTGTCACTTTGTTCCCTATTTCCGGGCCTCTGGTTTTATTTTGATTGTTTGTTTGTTTTGTTCATTAGATTCCACTTATAGGTGAGATCATATGGTATTTGTCTTTCACTGCCTAGCTTATCTCACTTAGCATAACATCCTCCAGTTCCACCCAGGTTGTTGAGAAGGGTAGGAATTCCTTCTTTCTTTTTGCTGAGTAGTATTCCATTGTGTAAATGTACCCACTCATTTACTGATGGCCACTTAGGCTGTTTCCAGCACTTGGCTGTTGTAAATAATGCTGCTATGAACATTGGGGTGCATAGCTTCTTTTTATTATTTTTTAGAATGAAGTATTTTCATTTCCAGCATATATCATAATAGTTTCACTTATTTGTTTGCTGTTGGGGTTTTGTGTGTCCATGTGAATGTATGCTTTTGACTTTATTTGCCTGTGTTTGTGTCTACTTCTTTGTTGTCTGTTTCCCCACCAAAAGTAAGCTCTAGGAGAACAGGAACCTTTTCTACCTTATTCACTATTGTTTCTCTAAGTGCTAAGAATGAGTCCTGGGCATAGAATAAGTTCTCAATAAAAATGATTTGGGATCTTGCTAGAGTTTGGAAAGTCATTTAATACGACAAATGGGATATTGCTACTAGTCCCAGAGATGCCATTTTCTTTGTCAGCTTCCTGCATTTGAGCTTTGTAAGAGCAGGTAAGTTCAATATCTGAAGTAAATGCAGGCACTCACAGAGAGATGCTAACTGCTCAGGAGCTGGTGATAAGGTAGAGTGTTAGAAGAACTTTCTTGGTGGATAACTATAACCCTAATGACTCTTTTTTGACAGAGATAAATTATTAGGTAGAAGTTTAAACCTAGTTATGATTGAGAATTTTTTTATGTCATCTTGATATTAAAAAGCAGTGAAAATTAAAAGTTCAGATATTCACAGGTCTTTATTCAGAAGCAATGGGAGGGTACACAGCAATACTGTGCAGTTCGAGTCCTCCACATAGATAACTCTGCAGCATTCCTACTGCACTCTTGATGTGTGATAGAGCCTGAGCCGGGTGATATCTTACAATTACAGCCAAAGGCTAATCTTTAATGCTTGTGTTTCTTAAAAGCCTCTAATTCAAGAAACTACATGATGTAAACCATTATTTCAGTGAGAACTTAGATTTGGGATACACTTGCATGAGGAGCTCTCAGGGAGATATTTGTGGAGCTTAAGCGGCATCAATGTCATGTAAAGGAAACATGCCTTATGTATTAGCTGCTATTGTTACTACCTCATTTTTCTCTTATT
Source organism: Glossophaga mutica (assembly GCA_039655065.1). Classification (NCBI taxonomy): domain Eukaryota; kingdom Metazoa; phylum Chordata; class Mammalia; order Chiroptera; family Phyllostomidae; genus Glossophaga; species Glossophaga mutica. The sequence continues at coordinate 124,067,277 of CM077306.1, forward strand.
TCCTAAATAATTCTTTTATTTTTATCAGGAGAAAAATTTGTGGATTATAGTTTTAAAGTGCATAAAATGCATATATTAATAAATATGAAATGAATATCACGATGCGTATATCTGTGACTCTCAAGCAGGAATTAGAGCTCGTTGCCTTAAACTTTTTTTGTTTGTTTTTCACATGAATCTTTTTTGTATTTTTTACATTACCTTTCAGTCTGCTTATACCTCCTTACCACTAGCAATCACTATACTGTTGTCCATGTCCATGAGTCCTTTTTCCTTTTTGCTCAACCCTTCCACCCACTCGGCTCCCCACAACTAGCTGTCATCCTGCTCTCCATCTATGAGCTGTCCCATTTTCCTTGTTAGTTCAGTTTGTTCATTAGACTCTACATAGGAGTGAAATCCTATGGTATTTGTCTTTCTCTGACTGGTTTATTTCACTTAGCACAATGTTCTCCAGGTCCATCCATATTATTGCAAAGGGTAAAATTTTCATTTTTATGGCTGAGAAGTATTGCATTGTGTAATAGTCCCATAGTTGTTTTATCCACTCATCTACTGATGGACATTTGGGCTGCTTCCATATCTTAGTGATTGTAAATAACACTGCAATGAATATAGGGGTGCTTATGTTCTTTAGAATTAGTGTTTTGGGTTCCTTTGGATATATTCCCAGAACTGGGATTTCTGGGTCAAAAGGCAGATCCATTTTTAATTTTTGATGTATCTCCATATTGCTTTCCACAGTGTTTGCTCCAGTTTGCATTCCCATCAACAGTGCAAAAGGGTTCCTCTTTCTCCACATCCTCGCCAGCAGTTGTTATCTGTTTATTTATTGATAATAGCCATTCTGACAGGTATGAGGTGGTATCTCACTGTGGTACTAATTTGCATTTCTCTGATGATTAGTGACATTGAGCATCTTTTCATATGTCTATTGGCCATCTGAGTGTCTGTCCCCTTTGGAGAAGTGTCTATTCAGGTCTTTGCCCAATTTTTAATTGAGTTGTTTGTTATTTTGGTGTTGAGTTTTGAAAGTACTTTGTAAATTTTGGATATTAACCCCTTATCAGATGTATCAGCAAATATGCTCTCCCATTCAGTGGATTGTCTTTTTATTTTGTTGATTTCCTTTGCTGTGCAAAAATTAGTTTTAGTTTGATGCAGTCCCATTTGTTTATTTTTTCTTTTGTTCCCCTCGCCTAAAGAGATATATCCAAAAAAAAATTCTTATGAGCATTGTCTGAGATTTTGCTGCCTATGTTTTCTTCTAGGATTTTTATGATTTCGGGTCTAATATTTAAGTCTTTGATCCATTTTGAATTTATTCTTGTGTGTGGTGTAAGAAGGTGGTTTAGTTTCATTCTTCTGCACATATCTGTCCAATTTTCCCAACACCACTTATTAATTAAACTATCTCTAGTCCATTATATGTGCTTGCTTCCTCTGTTGAATATTAATTGACTATAAATGTATGGGTTTATTCTGGGTCCTCTCTTCTGTCTCATTGATCTACGTGTTTGTTTTTAAGTCAGTACTATACTGTTTTGATTGCTATGGCCTTATAATACAATTTGATAGTGTAATTCCTCCAAGATTGTTCTTCTTTCTCAGGATAGTTCTTGCTATGTGGGGCCTTTTGTGGTTCCATATAAATTTTTGAAGTATTTGTTCTAGTTCTGTAAAATAGGTCATTGGAATCCTGATAGGAATTGTATTAAATCTATAGATTGCTTTGGGTAGCATGGGCATTTAAATGATGTTAATTCTTCCTATCCATGAACAAGGTATATGGTTCAACTGATTTGTATCTTCTTCCATTTCTTTCTTCAGTGTCTTATAAATGACTGATCACAGAATTTTTACATCCTGGGTTAAATTTATTCCTAGGTATTTTATTCTTTTTGAAACAATTGTGAATGGGATTATATTCTTGATTTACATTTCTGTTGGTTCATTATTTGTATATAAAATACAACTGATTTATGGATATTAATTTTGTATCCTGCGACTTTGCTAAATTCATTAATCAGTTTTAGTAGTTTCTTGGTGGAGTCTTCGGGGTTCTCTAAGTACAGAATCCTGTCATTTGGAAATAAAGACAGTCTCACGTCTTCCTTTCCAATTTGTATACCTTTTATTTCTTCTTCTTTGTACCCCTTTCTCCTCTTTCCCCCTTCCCCCCTCCCAACTGATAAGCCTCCAAATGATTTCTGTATCTGATTGTGTTCCTGTTCTGGTTATTTGCATAATTTGTTTTTTTTTTTAGATTTGGTTATTGCCATTTATGGATTTGTTGTCATTTTAATGTTCATAATTTTGATCTTTTCCTTAAATAAGTCCCTTTAACATTTCATATAATAATGGCTTGGTGATGATAAACTCCTTTAGCTTTACCCTGTCTGAGAAACCTTTGTCTGCCCTTCCATTCTAAATGATAGCTTTGCTGGATAGAGTCATCTAGGTTGGAGGTCCTTGCTTTTCATCACCTTGAATACTTTTTACCAGTCCCTTCTTTCCTGCAAAATTTCTTTTGAGGAATCAGCTGATAGTCTTATGGGAACTCCTTTGTAGGTCACTCTCTGCTTTTCCCTTGCTGCTTTTAAGATTCTCTCATTATCTTTAACGTTTGTCATTTTAATTATGATGTGTCTTGGTGTGGTTGTCTTTGGGTCCAACTTGTTTGAGATTGTCTATGATTCCTTAACATGTATGTCTATTTCCTCTACCAAATTAGGGAAGTTTTCTTTTATCATGTTTTCAATTTCTTTATCCCTCTTCTCCTTTTGGCATCCCTATGATTTGGATATTCAGACATTTGGAGATGTCCCAGAGGCTCCTTATTCTATTCTCATTTTTTAAATTCTTTTTTTCTTCTTGCTTTTCTGATTGAATGCTTATTTCTTTCTTATGTTCCAAATCATTGATTTGAATCCTGGCTTTCTCCCCTCCACTGATGGTTCCCGGTAGATTGTTCTTTATTTCACTTAGTGTAACCTCCATTTCTTCCTTTATGTTGTTGTTGTACTCAATGAGTTCTTTGAGCATTCTGATCACCAGTGTTTTGAACTCTGAATCTGATAGACTGGTTATCTCCATTTCATTTAGTTTTTTTTTCTGGGGTTTTGTACTGTTCATTCCTTTGGGCCATATTTCTTTGTCTCTTCAATTTGACAGCCTCCCTGTGTTTGTTTCTGTTTATTAAATAGAGCTGCTTTGACTGCCTGTCTTAGCAGCATGGCCCATTGTAGAAAAGGCACCTGTAAATTGTGTGGGGCAGAGCCTTAGGTAATCACCAGGGTAGGACAACCTGCTTCACCACTTTGTGGCTCTCTGTGGGAGAAAGGCTTAGAGAGGAGACCATGTTGCTGCCTGGCTTCTGGTGGTTTGTCCAGCACTCAACTTATTTGCAGTCATTTCATCCACTTTCTGCATGCAACTGGTTCCATTCCAGCTTTTGCCCTCATGCTGAGCGGGTGGGTTTGTGTACAGTCTAAGTCCATGTGGACCCTTCACACATAATCTCCTGTAAATCTGTTTCTTTTGCTTCCCTAGCCCCAGTTGATTTTTTACAGCAAGAAATTATGGGGATTTATCTTCCTGTCACTGGAAAACTGGGCTGTGCAGTCTAGCCTGAGGGTGGGATTGCTCACTCCCAAAATATCCCTCCCAAATTTATTCACAGTACATGAACGTGGGACCACCCATTCTACCTCTGCCACTACCTCTCTGTGCCACACTGCATCTCCATGCCTCTCTAGCCCCTCTCCATGACTCCACCCCTCCTATCTATGTGTATGAATGTGGCTTACTCAAATCCTTGATTATCAGACTTCCATACAGCTCAGTTTTCTGATGGTTCTGGGTATATGTTTTGAGGTCTGGTTGTAATTCTTTCTGTGGCTATGCAAGAAGGCAAAGCATATCTATTTACACCTCCATCTTGGGAAGAATTCCATCTTGAAATTCTTAATAATTTAAGAGACCCTACATTTTTTTACAGTATACCCACATATTATGTAACCAGTCCTATCTCTTTGTTTCTGGACTAGTTCTGAATTTTACTAAATATACCTCATTATTTTCATATTTTCTGTCCTTGCATTTTATAGCCCTATCATTCTCATGATTACCTCCTACTTTAAGACTCAGAGTATATACTACCTTCTATGGCAGGTCTTCCTCTACCCTACCAATATGATTTGAAGGCCACTATCCTACCCTATCACATCTGAGCTTAGTCTTCATAGATGTTATCTTAAAAGACTACAAATCATTTCTTATTTGTCCTCTTCCTTTAGACTATATTTTTTCTGTTGAACATAGATCTAGAATGTATGCATATTTATATTCTTCCTATATAGGGAATTACCTGGTATAAAAGGGAAAATCAATAAATGCTGATTGAATGTTTTTGAATTAAATGAAATCCTTTTGGTAAACCATGAACTTAGCAGGCTTTAGAGGTCAAAAAGTATGATTGCTTAACCTATTATATCCCTGATTCTTGCCAATTTATTTTACAATCTGGTGGCGACTGAAAATTTTTGGAGAATGGAAGACTCATTGCAAAGTCTATGAAAAATAACAAGGAAAGTCATTTTGCTAGAACATACAACAGTCTACCAAAATAAGAGAGAATATTCCACACAGAAGTGTGAGTGTTTTGTTTACTAGAAATTTAGACAATGGTAAGAAAAATACAAGTCCCCTCTCTTTAGGTGTATGTATAACAATGGAATGTAAGCACCAGGCAAAGGTTTCCCAGAGCAGGAAGAAAAATGAGAGGGAATCATAAACATGAGAGAACAAGCCATCAAAATGTTAGAACATTTGCAGTTTGGAAGAATTCAGGGCATGACATGGTTCATTAATTCTGAGAATTTTGCCCCTTGACAACTGTATTTAGAAACTCAATAAAAGCACCCAGGCCTGAGAATTTAGAATGAGGCACACTAAAAGGAAACAACAAATAATAGGGATTTGTCTTTTCATTTATAATTTAAGATATATTTACAAAATAAAATCAAGTATATGTATCATTGACCATGGGCATTTTTTTTTCTGAGAAGCATATAAATTCATATTACTGAGCTTAATGTAAAGGAAAAAGCAAATAGGACCTAAGTTAGGAGCTATAGGTTCTAAATCTGGCTTTTCCTACAACTATCCATGTGTTATTTGGCAAATAACTTTAACTGTCTGTGTTTTGATTTCTTTATTTGAAAAAAATATAGCTCATATAAACTATCACATTTTGTACAAAGATTTCCATGAAGCTGAAAGTTTATTTCCAATAAAAAATGCAGTTTTGAAATAGAGTCATATTTTCTTTAAATGGTACAGACGCAGTGGCATCTAAAGTCTGTCCCAGAAACAGGCCTTGATTTCCCCTTTTATAGCTAAACTTCTAGTAGACTGATAAAATCTGTCTTTATTACTTAGTTGAATTTATTGCAGTGATATTGGTTCAGAAAACCATGCAAGTTTCAAGTGTACAACTCAATAAAACATCATCTGCACACTGCATCTTGCACCCATCACTCCAAGCAAAGTCTCTTTCCATCCTCATTTCCACACCTCTTTGTTTACCTCCACCTACCGCCCCACCCCCTTTCTCTTTGTCTATGCCCACACTGTTGTCTGTGTCTATGTGTTTATATATATATATATAAAGTCTATGTGTTTTTATACACTCACACATACGTATATAAAATCACACACACACACACACACACACACACGTTTTGCTTAACCCTTCACTTTCTTTCATCCAGTTCCCCACCCCCACCTCCCTCTGACAGCTGTCAGTTTGTGCTGTGCCATGGATCTATGCTTCTGTTTCTATTTTTGTCAGTTCACTTTGTTCATTAGATTCCACATATAAGTGAGATCATATGGTATTTGTCTTTCCCTGACTGGCTTTTTTCGCTTTGCATTAAACATAGGCCTACAACCAATGAATCACAGCTAGCTATAATCCCTCAGCTAAATAATCATGATTCCTTAAGTTGTTTCCATAGATTGAGTGATAGAACTTTAACATTAGCTTTAATTTTTTAAAATGATTCATCTACATTAATTGCAGTGTTTTCCTGGTGTGTTCCCAGGCCCACCTGCATCAGAAACTTCTGGATTCCTTGTTAAAATGAAGACTTCTGGACTCCAATCCACACTCACTGAATAAATCTCTGAGTGCAGGTCCAGAAATCACTCTTATTTTGCTGACTTCTGTGGATTTCTTTCTACATTAAGATTCTGGTTCTATGTGTACATGTAATATTTTTCTCAGAAGAATTTATTGTTTCTGAAATGCACCCAACTTGAGAAAACTTCAAGAGATAGGATGTTTAGGAAGAGGGTAACAATTTACTTTAGAACTGACTGGAAGATCACTGTCTCATGTCTCAAAGGCCATGCCAAGTACCTTCCCTAAAAACTGCAAAGTTTGCCTGGGAAAGTGTCTGAGAAGGCTGTGGGGCACCTGTTCCCTTTCATGTCTGTGGGTTAATGCTCCTGGCCTGGTGTGCCTCCAAGAAATAATCAAAAGAAACCGTGACAGGATAAAATATACCTATAGTAATGATTTTTAAAATAAAATATCGTAAATATAATTTATTATTGCTTCAGATTTTCAAACCTCCATAATTAAATTGCCCTGAAAGACTCACTCCTGAAAGTGATGGTTAGTAGCACACAGATTTGAAGTCTTGTTGCTGTGTCAGGGCCCTGGCTGCGAGAGGGTTCATGTATTCTGGCCTCGGGGCTTCACTCCACATCCTTGAGTATCAGGTGCCTTCCCTTGTAAATGAATACCCTGAGACCAATGACCTCAGTTTAATGAAAATATTTTTGCCTGTACTCTTACTCACCCAGCTTCTTCCTAATCATCCAAGAAACACTAAATGAGTCAGAGGAAAGTGAGTATCCATGAAAACAGGAATAAATACATTGAAAAAGTACAAATTGCATGCAGAACAGAATATTTACATTGTTTCAAAGTGCCCTTTTCACAAAATTCCCATTAATTACAGAAGACAAATGAGTAACTTTACATGGAAGAAGCCTGGCAGCCACCTTCTTAATAAAGAAATCAAAGTGAACATCGTCAATAATGAGATAAATTGAATTGTGTGTGCCTGTTAGGAAGAACACAGCCTCACTCCTGTAATAGGCCTGCCAAAGATATAGAATTTTAATTTAATCACAAGAAAACCTCAGACAACAAATTTGAGGGCATTATACAAAATTATTGGTCCGTAATGTTCCAAACTTTAAGATCAATAAAGGTACAGAAAAAATAAAGCACTAGTTCAGTCTGAAGGACACTGGAAGCAATGTGGATCTTCACCTGTATACTTTGCTATAATGTATGATAGAGACAGCTGGTAAAACTTGAATGGATCTAAAGATTAGATGGTAGAAATTTCTCACATATTAAAAATAAATAGTTTTCACTCAGTGAAACAAAACCAAACTCCTCTCCAAATAAATATTATTAGATTCTGATTCACTTTACTACACTGATGTGATCTGTATAATTTAATTAATGTAATTTACTTTTTCCTTACTAATTCTGAATTATATAAGTGTTACCATGTGTTGGCCCAGTGTCTGGAATGTTAGCTGTGTATAAGTATTTTGACACTAGTTAATGTAAAAAAAATGTTAAAAGGGACTCTGTTGTCGTTAGAGTGATAACTGAGAGCAACCAGTGTTAGGTAACCCCATATTCCAGAGCCCATCCATGAAGAACTTGCTAACAAGTATCCCCAAACCATTCTGTAGAACTATCGTCAATGTAGGAAATGGGGAGGATAAGAACCAGGTTTAAACTGGAGAGGATAAAGTTTGATTTTTCTTGGGTTGGACTGTTAATCACATAAAATAACATTATTTTTAAATAATCATGGTGGGAAAAGCTATGATTCCTGTGTAAAATATCCAGGGACATGGAGAAGAGAGCTTCTCATATTTGAAAAATATTGATATAAGGGAAGATAAAAGCTATTTCCTACTTTCACCTCACTCAGCCAACCCAGTACAAACTGGTTGCATTAATTAAGTAACTAATTAACTAAAACACCTGCTACATGGATGGCATTGCTGCATATGGCATATTGGACCTGGTGCTCACCACAGAAAAATATTAACATCATCAATTTCTGGTTTTAGAAGAACTATGACTCCTTAGATATGTTTGGCTAGTTTATACAAATTAAAATTGAAATAATCTATTGAATATATGTCCAAACATTTATAGCTTTTATTCACAAAATATTACTTACAAGGACAAAGATACAGGGCAGGCCACTGCACCCTTAAACTTTGAAGTTGTCATAGAGACAAAAATGAAAATCTCATCTTAATGAAATAGAATTAAATGATAGTGTTCCCCACCTCCCCCGCAAAAAGCAATGGTTAATTCTTGAGAGCCTCCTTGTTGAGAATATATGTGCTTGAAGAATTTTACCCTTTGTTAAAAGAAAACTAAACCAGAGGATCAGATTTGTGAATAAACCTAAGGAAGCTTTAATATTAGTCACATGCTTGAAAAGGAAAATTATTGTTCACAAATCTTATATTAGTACTAATACTTAAAATTAACTTCCAGTAAGTACCATTAATTTTTTTTGGTTGATGAAAAATGTTTAGGTGGAAATGGGACGGAGGTGGGGAGGGCTGGGGTGGTGGGCTGGGGTGGGAGTAAAAGACAGAAAACTGTACAAGATCAACAATTAAAATAAAATTTAAAAAAATGTTTAGGCTCTCCTTTAGTTGTTTTTATTATTTATTTTATTTAATTTTTTTCCATCACCATTTATCCACCCATACCCTCTGCTACCCTGCCCCACCCCTCTCCCCCAACACAGTCACCTCACTGTTGTCCATGTCCATGAGTTCTTTCTCTGTTTTCCTCTTTTTCTCAATCCTTCCACCCTCAGGAGCAGTCCACCCTGAGCTGTCAGCCTGCTCTCTATTTGTGAGTCTGTCTCTATTTTGCTTGTTAGTTCAGTTTGTTCATTAGATTCCACATATGAGAGAAGTTATATGGTATTTGGCGTCCCCAGACTGGCTTATTTCACTTAGCATAATGTTCTCCATGCTGTCACAAACAGTAAAACTTTCCTCTCTCCTTTCTTTCTTTTTTTACAGCTAAGTAGTATTCCATTGTGTAAATGTACCATAGCTGGTTTATCCACTCATCTACTGATGGACATGGGCTGCTTCCAAATCTTGGCTATTGTAAATAATGTTGCAGTGAACATAGGGGTGCATGTTTTCTTTTGAATTAGTGTTTTGGGTTTCTTTGGATAAATTCCCAGCAGTGGAATTTCTGGTTCATAAGGCAGTTCCATTTTTAATTTTTTGAGGTAACTCCATACTGTTTTCCACAGTGGATGCATCAATCTACGTTCCCACCAACAGTGCACAAGGATTCCCCTTTCTCCACATCCTCACGAACACTTGTGGTTTGTTTCTTTAAGACAGTTTTAATGAAATGTACATGCATCTGTTTTGCATCATGCAGAAAATATGCATATCCAGAGGTAAATTTTCCTCTATTGCTTTTTTAAATTTTTTAAATTTTAATTGTTGATCTTGTACAGTTTTCTGTCTTTTACTCCCATCCCAGCCTACCACCCCAGTCCTCCCCACCTCCCTCCCATTTCCATCCCCCCCTAGTTTTTGTCCATGTGTCCTTTATACTTGTTCCTGTAAACCCTTCCCCTTTCCCCCTGAAATTCCCTCCCCTCTCCCCTCTGGTGTCTGTCAGTCTGTTCTCAATTTCAATGTCTTTGGTTATATTTTGCTTGTTTGTTTGTTTTGTTGATTAGGTTCCTGTTAAGGATTATATACTATGAAACCTGAAACATCAATCCAAAAGAACCTATGTACCCCCATGTTCATAGAAGCACAATTTACAATAGCCACGTATTGGAAGCAACCTCGGTGCCCATCAGTAAATGAGTGGATCAAAAAACTACAGTACATTTATACAATGGAATCCTCTATTGTTTTTACGATGCATCTTTGACAAATTTTAACAGTTTCAAGGTTCTTATTGTGACTTTAGATATGTGAGCAATGTATGCATTTAACTAGACCAATTTGATTTTTCCTGTAGTTGTATTTCTTCAAAACCCTTTTCTAATAAAAATTACAGAGCCAGAGGGTGTTCTTCAACTGTAATAACTTCAGTCCAGCTCTTGTGAGGATGTAGAGGATCATTTTCATCAGATCTCAACAGCTTCTTCCTACCTACTGGCAACAAATGCTATTTGGAATTATAAATTCTACCTTTATTGTTGCAATTTCTTTATATCTCAAGAAGACAAACTAAGAAAACCTGTATTTCCATTTTCTTTACTCCTGCTTTTATATACCCAACACTCAATTCCAACTTTTTTATAATTATCTCTAGCATGAGGGATTCATATTTAAATAAGCCTCAAACAAAGTATCAGTCTTGAGAAATGTTCATGTAAAAGACTAAACTGTTCTATCACTGAGTGGAGAAGGGGTGATCTTATTTCCAAAGAATCCTCTTACCACAGGAAACACCCACTCAGCCACCTCTTACTGAAGCTTCAAGCATGACTGTCCTGAGGGCACTGAGGAAAGGAAGTGCCCTATTACACATTCCTCCTGAGGGAAAGGGAAGCAGTTGAAGCTGTTTTTTCAACAAATCCACGGTGCATATTTTTTGCATGGAACTATACAGATGCAAGTTCTCCTGCATGTGGAAAACACACTTAAATATAATTTTAACATTTAAAATTATTTCAGCTGTAGATGAAAATACCTACTTTCAAAGTATTAGAGATAGGAGCTTTTCTTTGTTTATCAAACCGTATAATGTTGAAAAGCAGATGCAGAAACATAAACATAGTACATTCTAATAGCAGCAGCCATTTGTTAGAAATTTTGGATTTTTCCAAAATTTTGATCAATTTGTGTCATAATCATTTCATTTATGTCATAAAACTTTAGGTTTATATCTAAATGTTAAATAAACCTAAAGTACAGCAACATTATTAAAATTAGTTTTATATGCTTAGGGCCTCATTTAACTTAAATGTGTGAGTAAAATTTATCCAGTTTTTAAGGTCAATTCCTCATATGCTTGGTTAGAGGTATAGTTAAAATGAACACTTTAACTTATTCTTATTAAGAAAAGAAATCTTAATACCCCTCCCTTCTTATATAATGTAAACATCCTGAAAATCATGGAATGTAATCTGAATCTGGTGATAATATTTCCAATTCTTTGAAATATATATTTCTACTGAGAACAGAGAAATTTTCTATGGATTAATATTAATCTTGAACTTCAAAAATTATGCTGGTGTCCAACCAGCATAATTGGCGTCCAGACTTTTGGTGTCTCTGGCCACGTTGGAAGAAGGATTGTCTTGAGTCACACATTAAATGCATTGCAACATGTAATCACAAACAAATCTCATTTAAGTAAATTTACAATTTTGTGTTGGGCTGCATTCATAACCATCCAAGGCAACACACGGCCCATGGGCCATGGGTTGAACACCCCTGCAGGAGCTGCAAAACCTACTTCTGTGGAACGTTTAACAAAGACTGATAGAATAATTCAAAGTACTTTCTTAAATAATTACACAAGCGTGTAAAATATAAAGGAAATCTTGAGTCAAATATAGTCAGGCAACAAGGACCATGGATTTAAGCTGCAACTGAAAATGAATGTTAATCTGGGGCATACAGAGACCCCATGTTACTTAGAGCGTCAAGAGTAAGGAGTTGCACAAATCACATACAACTACCCTACAACAGATAGAGACACTCCATAGATGCAAATAGTAAAGGTGGTGAAATATATTTAACCTGGCTTTGTCACTAAGTGGAGTGTTTTTGCAAATAAAACTTCATTAATACTATGTGCTTCAAAGATTGGACTTTAAATATTTTGTGGTCTGAATCTACTATGTTTATTTACTTCAAAATATATAAGTCAAGAATTGCAATTTATACTGGGCCCAGACCTGTTTTTTACCCATGTGCCTTGAAGAAGCTATCCAAAATTATCTCTGGAAAAATACATATTCAACACATAATTTCAACAAATATGAGCTCTCAATAAAAAATTATACCAAACACAAAAGAGAACAAGTTACCACAGGTGAGAAGCAACAGAAACAACAACACCAGAATTATAAAAACTCAGATATTGAAAATGTTTTAAAAGAACACTAAGGAGATATGCTTAATAAATTTTAAAGAAATAAGATGAAATTGAAAATATATCAGGATAAAAAGACTATCTAGAAAAGGGAGGGAAAATGCAATATATTTAATAAAGGGCAAGAGAAAAGTTATAGAATAAATAAATATAATTAAAATTAACAATTTAATGATATGTTACACAGCAGTTTGACAGCACTGAAGAGATACAATGAATGGGAGAAAGATCAGAGAAATCACACAGCCCTGGCTGGTGTGGCTCAGTTGGTTGGAGCATAAACCATAAGGTCATAGGTTTGATTCCCAGTTAGGGCACACGTCTAGGTTGTGGATTCATCCCCAGTAGGGGTGTGTATGAGAGACAACCAATCAATATTTTTCTCTCACATCGATGTTTCTCCTCCTGTCTCTCTCTTTCTCCCTTCCCTTTCTCTAAAAATAGTGAGCATGTCCTTGGGTGATGATAAAAAAATAAAATTACATCACAGAAAATATAGCATAAAGATTAAAATATGAAAAAATGAAGGAAAGTGTAAGAAATGTGGATGATAGAGTGAGAAGATCCAAAATGTATTTTATTTATTTTTTATTTATTTTTTCCTGCAGAGGATTCTAGACTCATGCTTTTCATGTGTTTTATTTCTATGTAATATTTTCTGATCCAAAATTTATTTTAAATAAATATCAGGAAGAAAGAGTAAAAAATTATATACAAGTAATATAGAGAAGTGATATCTAAGAATTTTATAGTATTAAATAAAATGATGACATTTGGAAAACAATGAATACCAAATTACATAAATTAAAAGAAATTTTTAGCTAAACAAATCATTGTAAAATAGCAAAGAATAAAGAACTTAGCAGCTTTGAAAAAATTAACTGGCATAATGATTAGAATGCCCAGTTTTCCAGAGATATACTGGTAGCAAGTGAAGAATAAAATATGTTCTCCAAATTCAGAGAGAAAATAAGTGCCAATTATATTGGTTTTTAAGAAATGCACTTTCAGGGACTTCCGGCCAAGATGGATGCGTAGGCAGACACACTGTGCCTCCTCTCACAACCAAAATTAAGGACAACAAATATTTAGAAACAAGAAAACAACCAGAACTTATAGAAAATTGAACTGTACGGAAGTCCAACAACCATTCATCCAGACCAGTAAGAGGGGTGGAGTCGCGGTAGGAAAAAGTGGAGGTGCGGACCCAGGAACGCAAGCAGCAGCGGCTTGCAGTTCCCAGGTGCACGGGCAGTGGCTGGCGGTCCTCGGGCCCACAGGTGGCAGCTGGCGGACCCCGGGCACAGGGGGGCAACTGTGCAGACCCAGTGAGGACGCACAAGGCAGCTGGCTGACCAGGCGGTCCTACATTCCTGCGCCCAGACGGTCCAGACAGAGGGGAAGTGGCGGAAGGGACTGAATCCAGGAGAGAGCGGAGCAGGCGCCATTATTCCCTCTAAGGCCTCGCCCCCACATACAGCATCACAACCCAGTGACTGGACTGCGCCACACTGGGGAGCGCCTGAGGCTCCACCCCTCACTACGTAACAGCACGCGCGCGTGCGCAGATAATCCAGGTGAAGGGGAAGCAGCGGAAGGGACCGGAGTCCAAAAGAGAGCGGAACAGGCGCCATTCTTTCCTCTCGGACCCCGCCCCCACCTATAGCGTCACAACCCAGCGACTGGGCTGCCCTGCCCTGAGGAACACCTAAGGCTCCACCCCTCATACGTAATAGCTGCGACCAGACTAAAACCAAACCAAAACAAAACAAAAAACCCCACCAAAAATGTCTCAAACCAGAGGAAAAATGAAAACCCCGGAGTCAATTCCTCTAAGCGACCAAGAGATAGCCAATCTATCAGATGCACAGTTCAAAGCACTGGTCATCAGGATGCTCACAGAATTGGTTGATTTTGCTCATAAATTAGATGAGAAAATGCAGGCTACAATACGTGAAATGAAGGAAGACGCATGGGGAACCAATAGAGATGGAAGGAAAACTGGGACTCAAATCAATGGAGTGGACCAGAAGGAAGAAATTAACAACCAAACAGAAAACGAGAAAGAAACAAGAATTCAAAAAAATGAGGAGAGGCTTAGGAACCTCCGGGACATCGTTAAACATCCCAACATCCGAATTATAGGGGTCCCAGAAGGGGAAGAAGAAGAGCAACAAGTGGAAAACTTATTTGAACAAATAATAAAGGAGAACTTCCCCAATATGGCAAAGGAAATAGACTACCAGGACGTCCAGGAAGCTCAGAGAGTCCCAAAGAAGTTGGGTCCAAGGAGGAACACATCAAGGCACATCGTAATTACATTAGCCAAGATTCAAATGAAGCAGAGAATTCTAGAAGCAGCAAGAGATAAGGGGACAGTCACCTACAAAGGAGTTCCCATCAGACTGTCAGCTGATTTCTCAAAAGAGACCTTCCAGGCAAGAAGAGGCTGGAAAGAAATATTTGAAATCTTGAAAAGCAGGGACCTACATCCAAAATTGCTCTTTCCAGCAAAGCTGTCATTTAGAATGGAAGGACAGATAAAGCGCTTCTCAGATAAGGTCAAGTTCAAGGAGTTCATCACCACCAAGCTCTTATTATATGAAGTGTTAAAGGGACTTATCTAAGAAAAAGAAGATAAAAAATATGACAATGAAAAGACAGCAAAAGCACAGCTATTAAGAGCCACACCTAAAACAAAAGCAAACTAAGCAAACAGCTAGAACAGGAACAGAACCACAGAAATGGCGATCATATGGAGGGTTAGCAACAGGGTTGTTGGAGGAGGAGAGGGGGGGAAGGTACAGAGAATGAGTAGCATAGATAGTGGGTAGAAAATAGACAGGGGGAGGTCAAGAATAGTGTGGGAAATGTAGAAGCTGAAGAACTTATGACACATGGACATGAACTAAAGGGGGGAATGTGGGTGGGAGGGGGTGTGCAGGGTGGAGGGGAATGATGGGGGAGAAATGGGACAACTGTAATAGCATAATCAATAAAATATATTTAAAAAATTCTAAAAAAAAAGAAATGCACTTTCAAGGATTAAAGAAAGTAAAGATATTTACAGATTAAAAAAAAAACTTTTACTAAAAGAACTTCAAAATGACCTATTTTTTTTAAAAATGGAGAAAATCTTAGTGGAAAGAATATCAGATGGAAATGATATTGGTGAACAAAAAGAACATGAATTGGATGTCATGTATGCATATCCAAAGATAAATTAATGGGGTAAAAATAATAATTATTAGTTTTGGTTTGTAAGAAGTTTGAGTTAAAATAGTGGACACAGTCCTGTAATGTCCCAAGCAAGCTACTGAATGTCATTCCCATTACTTAAGTCCTTTCCCTCTGCTTTTCAGTGATGCTAGCTCTTCTTTCTGCCTGACAATTTGTTGTTGCTGTGCAGTTATTTCCCTCAGAGAGGAAAGGGAATCCTTAGAGTTAAAGGCATCCTAGGTCTTTATAGTACTCCAATTGTATGCAAAGAGGTTGACTTCATTAAATATTCATTTGAATGTTGATGGTAACTACTAAAATAATAGAAACCATCAAATGGAGTGGAGAGGAAACTACAGTAATAACCTTAAACAATACAGAAAAAAGACATACAAGAAAAAATATGACTCTAAGGGGAAAGATGAGTAAAACATGACAAATAGAACAGTGTAGAATGAAAATATTAAAATTAAATTATGTCAGTAATTTCAATAAATTTGCAGATAATAAAAAATAACTTCATTTAATACGACCTCTTCTTCCTTCCTCAATAATTTCTCTCTCCCTCTCCCTCTCTCCCTCTCTCTCTCTCTCTCTCTCTCTCGCAGGCACACACACACACACACACACACACATAGACACACAACTACACAAATTATGGCTAATAAGAAGTAAAGAGAGCTTTATGTTCTACTTCCAGTAAGTGCCCTTGAAGGGAGAAGATGAACATTTCCATCCCTTTCTCCTTTCTTGCTGAAATGAGAATATGATATCATGAGCTTAAGTAGCTCTCCTGGGTATGAGGAGGAAGCCGTGTGGTGAGGATGACAGAGCTACAAGATAGAAGGCACTGGCTTCCCTCCCAACACAGGGCCCCTACTAGCCTGAGTCACCTCCCTTCAGATTTAGTTTTCATAGGTTGTGATCTTGGGGATGAAGCCTGCACAGACGTGAGAAGTAGGCTTAAGGCCATTTGGACAGGGGATACCATAGTCCCAAGGAACCAGAACATCTAGAAATGCTCCAGATGGACATGCTTCCTTGACGAGAACAAAAACACAGCTAGAGGAATCCAGAGCAGACCCTCTAAAGAAGGACTCTCAGGGTAAAACTTTGGCACCTGGGCCTCAGGGGCATGTCAAATCCCTCACAGAGTTGTGATGAGGGATTAATGACATAGCGTATGGCCAGTATGTAGCTCAGTACCCAAAACATAGTGAGCATTCGATGCCACTGGTTAACAGTTGATAACTGGGTACCAGGCATTTGTGCTGAGCACAGAGCCAAGACTGACCCTGACACTGACTCTTGAAAGTCATTCCCATTACCTAGTCCTTTCTCCTTCTTTTCTATTTTGTCAGTGATTTCAATACATGTGCCCAATAATACAAAATAACTGTGCCTTTAAAAAGACCTCCTCTCCCTCAATTTCTCTCTCTTTTCTTGCTCTAGCTTTCCTGCTGTCAACATTTCTGTTGTTGTTGTTCAAGCCTGGAAGAGAATCATTTCAACTCTTATTAAGAATGTAATCTCTCATAGAGCAGCATGGTAATGGAACTGCAGGAAATGTTCACCTATGAGAAACATTTATCCTACTCCAAACTGACTCTGCTTCATGGTAAGGCTCGCATGGAGAGTCCCACAGCTCTTCAAAAAATAGATGAGCATAAATTCTCATTTCAGCTCTAGGCTTCCAGGAACGATTAACTACAGTGAAATAGGAGGATCAACAATGGAGAAAACCTATGAGCCTTGGTCCTACAAATTCAATGGAGGACAAATCCTCAGCCTAAACCCTTAGATCAAACTGAAGTCCTTTGAAATTGCAGTTTGTGAAAGATAGTTCTTGCCAGTCACCTTTACATTCAGTTGGCCAGCAAACTAAATTTCCAGGTCACAAAATGTTGCCAGTAAACAGAATTCAAAATAATAATACATTTTTATATTTCTTGAGCAATTTATAGCAAAATCCATTTATAACCATCTCTCGTGGCCAACAATGATTTTATAAGTTCTGACTAATACCTTCATGGGACAATAACCAACCAACATTATTGTATCACTAATAGTGTTTTTGCAGGGATTTATAGATGCAACAAGAACAGTGTCTTTATAGAGTTTTCCACCAAGAAGTATTTCTCAATCTTCTCACAGGAGGGATATTGTAGATAGGAGCTAATTTCTTCCATCTTTGGGGAAATAATCTGCTTTTATCAGATAGGAGGAAAATCAATCCAGCTTTGAGAAATAATTCTTATTTGTATAGTCTTTACAATTAGTAATATTGACAAATTGGAAGAAATATTCAGGTACTCACACTCATAGTGAAACTTGAGGTCAACAATGGGCATGATTTCTTTTTCGGAGACAGTTTGGGCTCACTGGAAGTGTCCTAAATTCCACAAAGCTAGAGCTCCTAAGAATGAATTATTGCATTACAGTACATAGGAATCCCTCACTAGAACAGCAGTGGATGATTAAAGCTACAGTGACTCACCTGGGAACTTATCAGACCTATTGTTTCCTGGAGTCTCAGAGGGTTAAAACTGGAGACGACCTTGAGGATCTCTCCAGTAGCTTTCAACTCTAATGACCTATATATAAGGGAACCTAATCAACAAAACAAACAAGCAAGCAAAATATAACCAGAGATATTGAAATTAAGAACAAACTGACAGTAACCAGAGGGAGGGAGGGAGCAATGGAGGGAAAAGGGGGAATGATTTTTAGGAACATGTATAAAGGACACATGGGAAAAACCAAGGGTGGGAGGTGGGGATGGCTGGGGTGGTGGGGAGTGGTGGTGCGGGGGAATGGAGATAACTGTACTTGAACAAAAATTTTTAAAAAGTGAAAAAAAAATAATCACCTGGAGAGCATTATGTCTTACAAATATCCAGGAGAACCTCGGACCAGTTAAATTAAAATACCTGGGGATGATAACTAAGCATAAGTATATTTAAAGTTCCCCCATGCAGCTAGGTTAATATTAAATTTTCTTTTAGCCAAATTCTTCAATAGGAGAGGGAATCTAGTAATTCCAGGGATAGTGGATGGTAACAAGTTCATTCTGCTTTTTTTTTCTTTTAGCTAATGGTTCTGCATCCAGAAATTAAAAGCTCTCAATCAGCTCAATATACCTGTATCCTGAAGGAACAACTTTTAGGAGCTTCTTGGATTCCACTACATAAACCAATTCATATTTCATTTTATTTTAAATAATTATTTCTTTTTCAATTACAGTTGACATACAATATTATAATTTAATCAAGCATAAAGGCAATATTAGGAGAATCATGTTATAAGTCAGCATAGATTTAGAACATTAGGACATCCATGCATTAAATGGGTTATTCTCGGTAACCTCTAAGATCCCTTTTTAGTCTAACAGTCTTTGTTTAATTTGCATTTTGAGATTCAGCTCCTTTTGGAGTGGTTTGATGGAGAACATAATTCATCAGCGAAACCCCAGTTTCTCTCTCATTCTTGGGGGGATAGATTCAGCCCTTGTTCACCTTATAAATTAACATACATGCATTGTGTGTTTTTATTGAACAAATCATAATCTCTACACTAAAAGAGTATATAATATAACAGTATAAAGCAAATGAATGTAAATTAACTGGACTGTTTTGAGCTTATTGTGGGTGCTCTAAGTAGTTTATGGCAATTGAGTTATTGATTGGTTGTAACTATTATTTTCCAATAATCCAATATTTAATAATTCAGTTAATTTACAAAGTGTAAATTGTGTCATGATGTTAGACTTTTACTCCCTCACCTAACAGGTTTAATTTCTAACTTCTCTTGATCAGTACCCGGGTTTCTGTCTGGTTCTATCTGGATATAATGGAATGAAATATCAAAATAGTCTCCTGAATTCTGCTTTATTTTTCTTCTGTGGTTAGTTTACCATAATCTCAAGTCATGGAAATGAAGAAAAACTTGAGTTACATGGATTGAGCTTGCTTTTCCCTCTGAGAAGGAGAATAGATTTCCTAAAGAAGAAGAGCCTTTTTACTCACTGTAGCATTCTATCAAAGAGACAAATCATGGTTTCAGGGCCAGCAGTCCATAAGTCACCTTGCTGTTCTTTTCACTAGGAAGCACACACTGTCTGTCAAGTAAGGATGCTCTAAAAACATGCATGCTGTTCCAGGAAGTGTCTGTGTCACCATGACCATTCTACAGAGAAATGGAAGTTTCATACAGAAGTTTGTATGCGATGATTCTATAATAGTTCTGCCAATGTCTACAGAGAAATTATCATAGTTACTGTTAGAGAATGCCTCAGCCTTCAAGCCAGGGCTTTCTGGGGTGGTGAAGGGAAGTGGGAAGATACTCTGAGAAACTGACCTTGATTTGCCCTGTGGTTGTCACTCAAATATTCATTGGTTTGTAAGCAAATACTTGAACCTTATGAGAAGGTGCTAATTTCCATAATAGGAGGAGCCACCAGAGTAGACTATTCAAAGCATATCCTCATACCTTAAAAAGACAGAGGCATCTTTGAAAGCACTTGAAATCCAGAAATATATCTAGAAGAAAAAAATCTATATAGTCTTACTTACAACCATGTTCAGACAAATGAGTATATCCTGCATTTATGTTTGTTGCTTCTGTCTGCTGAAGACTTTCTATCAATATCACCCTTTTGAAAATTGTGAAACACAAGCAAATTGCAGAGGGGTAAATTGACTTCAGAGACACATCTATTTTCTTAAAATTTAAACTAATTACTGTATATTCATTTGTTTTTTTATTCAACAATCTTTTTTTTAAGACCCAGCATTACAACATTGACATTAGTACTAGACTTGCATACTTTCTTTCTAAGACACTTTTTCTAAAAGTTTTTCTTAGTTGCTGAAAACCTTTCTATTTACTACAGGAAATATTCATATTCAACTTGGAATTCATAACCAGTCATCACTAGTCAACATGCTGATTGTGAGTCACATCATTACCCTTTATGAACATGTTGCTTCATTAATTTAACTTACTTTGTTCATTCTCTATTTATCTATTTGTCATTGCTCTTACTGAAATTTTATGCCATTTTCTGTCCACCATCCAGTCTTTTTTCATTTCTCATTACAAGGTTTGATACCCATCTTCTCTATGTAGTTTATTCAACAACCTGAGCAATCCAATTTTTTCCTTTGACATTCTATAGCACAGATCATCTATGTTACTATTTTAACCTCCTTACAATTTAATTGTTAAACCTTATCTTAAGTGCAAAACATTCTACCATGTAATGATGTGAATTTTGTGACCCAGACTCTAAATGGTGTGGAAATGTTGAAAAGAGGAAAATCAATGAAAAATATTTATGTTCCTATTAATTTCAAGCACAAATTAAAGCAGATGTTTCTAGATGTAAAACCCAGTGCTTCTTTGAACTTGGAAGCCGTGCCAACTTCTGGATAAGCAAGGACATTTTTTTGGCAAAAAGCAGAGAAATGATGAGTTTCTGGCATTCTAACTCCCCCTTAATGGAGGTAGAAATAAAAGACAACAGCTGTTTATCATGCTTTACTGAGACTGCAAATTTTATCGTTTAAATGATGAATTGGTTAATTCAAAACCATTCACTGAGTATGTTTTCTGAAAACTGGTGAATATACAAGTAGGATTATGGAAGAGGTTATTCTTCTCAGAGTAATTGAAGGGGAATCTTATTGCCCAGCAAGACAAAGCTATGTAGAAGGCCTTGTGGAGAACTAGGTATTTAAGACACTATTGGGCCAGAGGATAACATAGTAGTTGATCTATCTCCCCTAAACCTTTGCTTTTCAAATTCTAATGTGCATAAAATCACTTGGGGATCTTAATAAAAATGAAGTTTCTAATCGAAAAGTCCTGGGATAGGGCCTAGATTCTGCATTTCCAATAAGCTGCCGGGTGATACAAATTACGTATTTTGCCACGTATAATGCACACCCATGTTTTGTGTGCATTATACATGCGATTTTTATACCCATTGTATTTAATATTATACCTATGTATAATGTGCATCCTTATTTTTCCCTCAAAAATTTGGGCAAAAATAGTTCACATTACACACGGCAAAAAATGGTACATCTTGAGTAGCAAGGCTCTAAATCATCTTTCTCCCACTGACATGACCGTTTTCCACCATCTCCCACTAACCTGACAGCATCCATTAGTGTAACAAGAAAGATGCTGCCACATGTCAAGGTCAAGGAGTTGTCCAAGGAGTTTTTATTGTAAAATAATGACTTCCAATGCATTTCCTTGGGAGTCAATTATAGATGGTCATTAAGTATAGTTGAATAATTTATTGAGTGTTGTCTCTATGTAAGCCATAAAAACAGAGATAAATAGAGCTGTTCATGATTATGATGTTAGCTTATTTCACTTGCTAGATTGTAATACAAAAATCTATAGCATTGTAGAGGTGTGAGACCATTAGGATATCACAGATTACTTAAGTTTATCTAATGGGTGAAATACTTCATCTACATCAGCTGTGGAATAATTAAAATTGAGTCGTTAATGAAAAGAGCAATACTTCTTCCTCTGCCTTAAAGGAAAAAAAGCCTCAGAAAGAAAATTGAGGGATGTTGATAGTAATTGCAATTGTAATAAGAAAGTTTTTGTAAGTTCTAATGAGAAAAATTTTAAGAATTCTATGTCCCCCAATTTCTCCCACTTTTATTTGCAAAATGTCATTGTTGCTCATTCATTGACTCATTTATTCTCTTCTTTAACCAATATTCACTATGTGCCAGATATTTTTCTGGGTCCTGGGGAAAGATCACAGTGAATGAGGAAACATTACTGGCTATATGGAGCTTATGTAACACTGAGAATGAGAACATAAAGTAAATGAATAAAGAAATAGACAAGAAACAATCTAAGAGTGGAGAACTCTTTGAATGGGTTAAGTGACAGTGGTTGGGAAGGAATTTGCCTCAGAGGACATCTGCATGCCATTGCCTGCTGTTTCAGGCACAGAGCTTTATCATGATACTTCAATCTGTAACCAAGCATTCTCTGTCCCTGAGGGCATTTCCTTAGAGTGTGAGGGATGATTTCCATTTCCTCCACATCATCATCAATTAAATAGATTTACAGCAACATAGATTTATGTTCTGGTAGCCTAAAAATAGTTACACAGTTAGTATTTTTCCTTTCCCTATTACTTCACCATATCTATAATTTAAGATGACTGGTTCTGTGTGATTAAGGAAATATAAAGATTTATGGAAACATAAATAAGGTCAATACCAGGAATCCCAAAGGAATCAAAGTGGGACTATGAAGATAGGGCATTGACATTGGAGTGGGACAGGTGAACAGCTTTCTACAGGCAAGATGATACACGTGTTCTGGACATCAGGAAGTTGTAGACAAAGGCTTCAAAGGGAAGGGAAATTAGCATTTGGTGGATATCCTACTGTGTTGCACCTGGTATTATATATGCCAAATTCAGGAACCTATGCTCCATACTTGACAGTGCCATTCACAGAGAGGAGATCCAAGATTCAAACTTGGAACACATCATGTTGGTAAATGTCCAGATAATAGGGATATCTTAGAGAAGGTAAGAAGAATCACAAGCATGAGTGCGAGCCTTTGGATCCTCAGAAATTTATGACCAGTACAAGTTGCTATGTAGGCAAATGTACTCAGCTATGTCAATAGGTTCCTACTATCTTGCTTCTTGGCAACTCACTTCATATTTTCTATCAAATTTCTTTTAGAAATCTGGCTGTCACTTTGCTCCCCACTCTGCCTTGATATGTTATGCAGATGGCGTGGTATCTGATCTTAGCAATTTAACTCACTTTATGTACTACATGCTATTTTTAAGTATCTGAATATTCTACTGTCTGCCTGCCTTATTGCCATTCTTACCCATGTCTATCCTTTGACCACTAAAAGTGACTCACATTGTAACAAAACTGGAGACAGACTGGCAAGTTGTAGATTGTCTACGTGTAAGTTAATCTAGCTCTTAAGTAGATGTTTAGAGTGTTAAGTCTCTATTTTTTCTTACTCTCTTGAATGTGATTCAAAGAGTAAAAACACATTTATGTTTGAACTTCCCATGCAAAAAGGGCATTTGGTTATATTTCTAAAATTTGATTGAAATTTATGGATTTGTAATAAAATGATGGATGAAATGCAGATGTTCGCCCCATTAAGAGAGCTACTTATTTATGTCAAATTCATGCATAAACATCAGGAAGAGAATTGCTGTAATTGAACAAAAATTTCCCATAGATGACATTTACTAACTTGCTTTAGATTTTCTTCAACAATAATGGTCCCTGCCACAGCCCAAAAGCAGTTGATTTTTCCCTTTTAAAGTTTCTATTTGCATGAATATTATTAGTGTACGACTTGAAAAATTACCTGGAACATATAACTTAAGTAAATAATTTGAGATTGAGCTCCTTTTCTCTTTAGAATGTCATCAGTTGTCCCAGTTTTAAATGAATTGGTATGTAAATGTGTTTTTATTATCTAAAGTAAATATGACTCCAGTATAAACAATAATGTGACTGAAATAATAATACCTGCCCTACTTATCTCATAGACAGACAAATATATACATCTACTTGCCATTTAACAATATGTACTGAATGCTGATTTTATACCAGGAACTCTGCTAGAATAATTTTATCACAGGACTATAAACTGGAATGACTCCATTATAAAATAATCGAAATTCTATACTAATTGATCAGCCAACATTCTAATTCTGAATGCAGCCTTTCAAAGTAGGTAAATATTATTTTAGTTTTGCCAACTAGGAAACAGAAACTCAGGAAAGTTAAGATGCTTGCCCACATTCATACTGCTTGTAAATATGAGAACTTCCCTTCGGTTAGTTTGAACCCAAGGTTTTCTCTTTCCAAGGCCCCTCGTCTTCTTGCTTCACCACAGGCCTCCAGCACTTTGATAGATGTGACTATTTTCTGCATCAGTCGCAGCAATTTTTTAATTATAACCCTAACTGCCCTCTGCACTGAACCTTGCAGTTTCCAACTTAGTCTTCGTAATAACTGCAAAATTTGCGAGAGTATAATTACCACACTTCATATTCAGCCTCTTCATCACACTTACTTTGTTGAGTATTAACTCAACTACTGTCTCTTGCCAACCTGTCACTTCTCAGAGCCAAGGACTATGCTTTTCTTATTTTTGTATCTTTTTACCTAGCATAATGCTGGGCACACGACAGGAGCTCTGTAAATTGCATTGAAATTAATGTTTCTGAAACTATTCCTTATCTACATTCACAATAATAATACAAATCTACAGTACAAGTTTACATTGTGTCCAATATCTCTTGTTTAAGAAATTTGTGTTTAGTGTGAAATAGATTTCCATCAAAACAATTAAAATAAAATTAACAGCTTTGTGTTTGATGGAATGGGTTTGGATCTGATACCGTATTAACCGAACTTTGAAAACTGTGGACTATTTGCAAATATAAAGTACTGTTATTATCTCTGAAAGATGTACTACGATCCTTTCAAAGATCATTTCACTTTGTTTTCAGACATCACAACATTGTTACCTGTCACATGTTTGCTGCATTAGGTTATCTTTTGTTCTACATTGAAGATAGATATTAAACTATTAACCTCCAAAAAATCTGGTACAATGACAAGTCTTTTATGAAACAATTAAATTCAAGCAAATCAAAAGGCAGAGATGTCAGTAAGTAAATGAAGAAAAGGCAAGATTAAATTATTCCATAAATTATAAACAGGTGGGTATATTGTTTTTTCTTCTGGAAGAAATGCCTTCCCTCATTACTAAATTCTAGCACACTACTACACATGCTGACCTGCTTGCAACTTGCCTCTTTCATGCTTCTGAAAATTGTTATCTCCTCTGTGGAATTCCATAATATATTTTCCCCAACAACCATCTCTGGGACACAGAAGAGTTATAGCTCCTTCACATGATTAACATTTCATTTCTTTCTCATCAGTAAGATTAAATTCATAGTATCAGTTTATGTTCTTAGTTGCAAGCAAGAGAAGCCAATTACAACTGATTTAAGCAGAAGAGAAATTTGTTTAAAAGATATTAGGTAGTTCATAAATTATGGGGTAGGGTGGGCCATATCTGGGGATATTGAGACAGCAATAATGCTCAAAATTATGCTGCAGAACTTGCCTGGAGAAGAGAATGCTGTAGCTAGATGCTTCCACTTGCACCGCTAATGCTGTGGGTTGTGGTATACTGTAGGAAGCACTGTTGCCACCGCTGGCCACACAATGCAGTTTCCCCCCCTACCAGGATGTTTTCTGGCTCTATGTCCTTGAGTGTATACTGAGGAGTCCAGTCTGGTAGGTTTATTTGATTGGGAGAATCTTAAGTCATGTACCTGTTTTTTTTTGTTGTTGTTGCTGTTGTTGCCAAGAAAGCCAGGAAAGCAAGCACCTAGATTTTCCACTAGATAGTATGCCTGGTACACTAGGTAGTATGAAATCCTAAGATCCATTGGGATTTCAGACACTGGGCTGCCTGCCACAAAGAAAGGAAAAATATGTGCTACAAGTTTTCGAGCAACTTCCTTTGTTTTACAGCAATTAGAAGGCATTTGAGTTCACAAATAGGCAATCTCTATCAGGAGATTATGACCTAAAATCCTAAACATGTATCACAATGAAAAAAAATCAATATGTAGTACCTTTTGTAGAATGCTATATTAACATTATACCAGAAATTTCCTTTTTTAGCGTAACACTTTGTCAGAATGTTAATTATCATTGCATGTTAAAAAGATTTTTGGATCATTTGTTAAACAGTTTGAGAAATGCTAACTTAAAGAGGTTTCTTTCCTGAAAACCATTGTAGATCTCTAATATAGCCATGTGCAGCAGTGTCTGTGTAGGACAGAGAGCTGTCATTTAACAGAAAGCTAGAAATTGTAAAGATTGATTGACATTCTCTTCCTTCTCCCTTCTCCTGTCTCACTTTGTTTTCTTTCTTTCTGTGCTTCTTTATTTCTTTCCCCATTGTTTTATTTCTTTTCCTTTTTTAAAAATATAATATCCCTTTAGACTAGTGATTTGTGGATGACCATTGATAAATATTATTAATATATTGAATAATTGCAATTTAGCTGTTGATTTCTGCAATGATAAAAGACCCTATATACAAATCTGTCTCAGCGCTGTCTGTCTTATAATCGATTTCTATGTTTAATTGTTTGTCAAGAAAACTATGAAGGCATGTGAGGTCAATCTTCATCACAATGTCCTTTTCAGAGTTATGTAAGTTTGATCCGCATGAAACTGCCATTTTTGTAGATCAGAAATTGTCAGAGATCAGTAAGTATATTTATCCTACTAGTATATCTATTATGAATGAGAATAGTAATTCATATTTATGTAACAATTCATAGTTTTCAAGGCACATGACATTTGAGACCTGCTCATTTACAACTAAGTATTTTATCCATTTTAATAGGAGCAGTCTGGAAGAAAAATGCTGTGAGGTTAAATGCACATGTTTTGGAACCAGATAGACCAGCTTCAGTGATTAATCCTCTCAAATATTTTGGCAGAGGAAATGTTACAACTCTGGGAAAAAAATCTTGACCTGTCAGAATGTCTGCCTGTCCAGGTCTCTCCATTTACTTTTAATTTATTTACCAATAAACATTTGCTTACCTAACTTGTGAAAACTTGACCATAAATGCTCAAAATTTACTAGAGGAGACATCATGTTGTAATCATCGGCATCTAGTGGTTTATCTGCTGTGAAACAGGAACGTCTATTCCTAAACTCCTGTGAAAGGAAGAGAATGGGAATAACTAGAGTGGTTATTTCTCTTTTCTTATTCATCATTGAAAGCATTGGCGGATTTTTCTGGCTATTTTTATTTTTAAATATCAGTAAGTAGTCCCGCTCCCAGGCATTCTTATTTAGTTTGGTCAGAGGTAGCTCTCTGTTTTAGTTTTTCTTAAAATTTTACCAGGCAATTTTAATGTACCACCAACACTGAGAACCACCCTCTTCAGAAAATCTGGAGCCTACTTCCTTCTCTGTGCGGGCAACCCTTCTCCAGACTCTTCTTTTCCTTATCCAAGGTTTTCCATAGGGCATGGTCACAAGGTGGATGACCTAAAGTCTACCCATCTTAGCATAGCACAGATTTAACTTTGTTGAATTTTATGTTAATATTTCTTTATTTGTATTCAAAGGCTATTAAAAGAGGTAGAAAAATGCACTTCATTGTCACTTATTGATGTGTCTATTCTTGTTATTAGTAGAGTGCCCTCTTGATTTCTATGAAATTTTAATATTTTTCTATCTTGGGATATTTTCCATGACAATGTTATTAATTATAAATGGTACTGCCTATTTTTGTTCATTCATTTTTCCTCATGGTCTTTTTGCTAAATGATAATTTCTATCACATTTTAATACAATGACAACAAGTTCATTGAAAATTAAATCATTTATTTATATAAAATACTGAATACATTGTATCTTTGCTATAAATCATGTATTTTTATGCCTTTTAATAGCGTTTTGTTTTGTGTCTTCTCTCCATAAAGATTTTTTCCTTCATAGAGATTTTCTGTCTTTACTCTTAGACTTAACCTTGTCTATTGCCTCCATGAATATTGTTTTTAAGATTTATTTCTGACAAAATAAGCCATAGGCATTTTTGTTTTAATCAAATATTCTGATGCATTTAAAAAATTTTTTTAGTTTGAATGGATAAATCAATTATTGTTTTTGCTTTGGGGTAAAAAAATTTTGCTCCCAGAAAATAATAATTATGTTGTCAAGTGTTTATAACTTGTATTTTTATGCAACTGATGGATGATTGGAAGTTCAGAAAATATTGTAAAATAATATGCTATAAGCATTGTTATCCTGTTATTAACAATTTTGGAAATTCTTCTACTGTTTTATTATTCAGTGTAGACTGCTGTGCTCTTTAGTAGGTAGGAAAGTATCAGACTATGAATTCTACCAACAATATTTGTGTATATCTCACTACAGAAATTACCTGTATTTTCATTTTAAGCTGCCATAAATCAATTATGTAAATATTTAGCACTTAGCCTAACACTTCTTTATTGCCTCCTGTAGTCCTCATGTCCTTCCTGCATCTATTTCCATATTTCCCAGGACTTACAACAATATATTTTTGTAATGTATTTCCAATAGCTCATTATTAGTATTGCTCAATTAAAATTTTATTCCATATTCTACTGTTTCCACTTTTTAGCTCTATTTGTTTTTCCTATTTAGTTCCACTTTTCTACATAAAAAAACGGGGGCTTGAATGATGAGAGGTCTAGACTATCAAGATTTCAGTTTCTGTTTTCCTATGTTATCCAGTGAATGAATAACAGAACCCAGCTAATGTTTTTAGGATATGTTGACAATTGTTGAAGCTGGGTATGAATTCAAAAAATTCATTATATTTTACTCATTGCTTTTGTATAAATTTTAATTTTATAACAGACACTTTTAATGAGTAAGAAAAGTATGGGATTCTTCTATCCAGTTTGGGGAGGATATTAAGGAAAGGTAATACTGATAAAAGACTTCTGAGATTCTGTTGGCAAATATCTTCTATTTTCTAATTTCCTGAATTTAACAAAATACTTGTCCTTGTTGATGCTGGAAAATCAATAATTAACTGACATCCTCTTTCAATTCTATAAGTATATGCTAATTCAACCTATTTCTTAAAGAAGAATTTATGTTTAATTATTTCTTCCAAAGATAATGAAATGTTTCAGGCCTATTCAATCCCTAACCTCACTTTCTTTTCTCCCAAATAGAGAATTCCACTGGGATGTCATAACATGTACTACAACTGTCATTACAACTTTGACAATTTGACTTTCTTTTTTAATAGAGATTTGAAATATAGTTTTAAAATATATATTTTTAAATATGTTATTATTTTTATGTCTATTGTTTCAATGCACAACTTGGAATATCAGAGACACTCATCATTAGCTTGAGCGTGCTCAGTGGGTTGATTGTTCTGCCAAAGTCTACAAAATGCTGAAAGTTACTTGGTTTATATCAAAGTGCTTATATAAACATAAACCACTATTTACAATTTAATGCTAAGTTACTCAGTAAATAGCACTAAAATTTTCAATGTGCCTTTTGAAGATTACATTTTGGAAACTGTGACCCACATCACATGATTGCTAAGGACTCTTGTTAAACTGTGTAAACTTCAATTAACTTATTGTCGGGGGAAGAGGGTATAAGGAGACTAAATAGTAGTGGAAAAATATAATAAAAATGTAATTAAAATAAGACTACAGCTCATACAGCACCAAATATCTATATACTTGACAACATTGGGAATGTTCAGAATATGTTGAAAGAAAAATCAAAAATTTTGAAAGAAAATATTAATTGGACATTGTTGAATATGGTTGTGATACTGCTATTAAAATAAAGCATAATAATAGAGTTCATGAAAGTAATATTTTATTTTTTGGCATTATTATTTTCAATTATAGGATTGACAATGCTTATACATTCATGTGTATATGTGTGTGTGTGTGAAGTTATTAAATTATATTTTATTAACTATGCTATTACAGTTGTCCTGATAGTCCCCCACCACCACCCCTTCACCCAGCACTCCTCACTTCCTTACACAATTCCTCCACCATCGTTCATGTCCAGGAGTCATGAGTATAAGTTCTTTGGCCACTCTATTTCCTATACTGTACTTTACATCCCCATGGCTCTTCTGTAACTACCTGTTTGTACTTCTTAATCCCCTCACCTTTTCACTCATTCTCTTATACCTCCTTACTACCCGGCAACCATCAAAATGCTCTCCATATCCACAATTCTGTCTTTGTTCTTCTCATTTGCTTAGTTTGTTTTTCAGATTCAATTATTAGATATGTATTTATTGCCATTTTATTGTTCATAGTTTTGATCTTCTTTTTCTTAAATAATCGCTTTAACATTTCATATAATAACAGCTTGGTGATGATGAACTTTAGTTTTTTCTTGTCTGGAGAGCTCTTTATCTACACTTTCATTCTAAATGATAGCTTTGCTTGGTAAAGCAATCTTGGCTATAGGTCTCTGCTTTTCATGACTTGGAATACTTCTTGCCAATCCCTTCTAGCCTGCAAAGTTTCTTTTGAGAAATCAGCTGATAGTCTTATGGGAACTCCCTTGTAGGTAACTAGATGCTTTTCTCTTGATGATTTTAAGATGCTCTCTTTCTTTGGCTTTTTAATTATGATGTGTTTTGGGGTATGCCTCTTTGCATCCATCTTGTTTGGAACTCTGTGCTTCCTGGACTTGCGTGTCTATTTCCTTCACCAAATTAGGGAAGTTTCCTTTCACTAGTTTTTCAAATAGATTTCCAATTTCTTGCTCTTTCTCTTCTCATTCTGTTACCTCTATGATGTGAATATTGGAAGGCTTGAAGTTGTCCCAGAGGGTGCTTATACTATCCTCATTTTGAGGGATTCTATTTTCTTCTTGTTATTCTGATTGGTTGTTTTTCTTTTTTATGTTCCAAATCATTGAGCTGATTCCCAGCTTTATCCACTTTACTGATGCTTCCCTGTAAATTGTTGTTTATTTCAATTAGTAAATTCTTCATTTATGACTGGGTATTTTTTATGCTGTTGAGGTCCTCATTAAGTTCCTTGAGCATCCTTATGACCAGTGTTATGGACTCTGTATTTGATAGATTGCTTATCTCCATTTTGTTTAGCTCTTTTCTGGAGTTTTGATCTGTTCTCTCGTTTGGGCCATGTTTCTTTGTCTCCTCATTATTTGGCAGCCTCCCTGCATTTGTTCCTATATACTAGGTAGAGCAGCTTTGACTCTGTATCTTGGTAGTGTGGCCTAATGTAGTAGATGTTCTATAGAGTCCAGTGGCACAGCTTTCCCCTTCACCCAAGCTGAGTACTCGAGGTGCATCCTTTGTGTGGAATGAGTACACCCTCCTTATGTAGTTGAGCCTTGGTTGCTGTTGGCAGGTCAATGGGAGGGATTTACTCAGGCCAGTCATCTAGAAGGATAGGCTGTGATCACTTACCACCAACTTCCACCCTCCATAGAGGATCAGTTCTGTAGGGGCAGTGTGATGGTGCTCTGACATGGTCTGTACCTGTCCACTGAGTGCACTGGCCCTGAAGTTTCCCAGGTGGTGCAGGCCGAGTTCAGCCCCCATGTGTGTTTTGCTCAGGGACATCCTGCCTGAGCTATAAAGCAATCTGAAATGGCTGCTTCATGTGCTGGGCTTGGGGATTCCCAAGTGAAGCCAAGCTGTGAATCTAGGCTGACTATTGCTAATGCTGGTCCTGGGGCTCACTCAATCCAGCTGTTCCTTGTTTGATAGCATTTAGGGAGTTGTGAAGCATTAGCCAAGACCAGCCATTCATAAGGTAAAGCAGTTCTGGTGGGACTATAAATTGGGTGGAGTGGAGCCTTTGGGGATCTCCAGGGTGTGTCACACAGTGTTAGCCAAGTTGATAGAGTCTCAGATATGATACCAGCTTGCCAGCCCTGTGGAGGGAGGCTTTATAAATGGGACGATAGCTTCTGCTCACCTTTACGGCAGGCACTTCAGTTTCTCCCTGTCTACCACTGGTAACTTTCAAGTTGCTAGCCCGGTACCAGAGCTTACAGGGATTGAATCTGAGTAAGTGAGTCCATATATGGGTTCTGTAAGAGCAACTGCTTCGGTCTCTAGCAGTTTCTACCAATGACTCAATCCCCACTTGTTTTTGCAGCCAGAAGTTTTGGGGACTTATCTTCCTGCTACTGGAACCCTGGACTGGAGGCCTGGGTTAGGGTTGGGATTTCTCACTCTTGAGACATCCCTCCCAAATTTTTGTCCACCAGGTATGGGTGAGAAGCCAGCCCATACCACATTTGCACCCTTCCTACCAGTCTGGATGGATGTGGTTTCTTTAATTCTATAGTTGTCAGACTTACATTCAACTTACATTCAACTGGCGATTCTGAGTGATGGTTGTTCTATATTTTAGTTGTGATTTTGATACGGTTTTGTGAAGAGGCAAGCTATGTCTGTCTACACTACCATCTTGACTGAAATTTGAATTTATGAAAATAATTTTAAATCATTGGTACATAAAATCCTTCTAAAATAATGCAAAGTCATTGTGATGAGGACATGCTCATTGTAAAAGAAGAGTCCTCTATAAAAAGAATTGGATGGTGTAGGCTATTTAAATGAAAAATATACACATACTTATTAGATGAGACAAAAAAAATTTCCATATGACTAAATATGAAGAATTATTTATGAATATTCGAGTTAATTAATGCAAAGCTATTTATGTACTGTAAATGAATAATTCAGTAATTTTGTTTCATGCTTTCCTAATATTTTTTCATTAACATCTTGATTTCTAATATTGATAAAGAACATAGCAGTGAAAAAAAAAACAATCTCCAAGAACTGTTTGTAAAAGTTACTAAACTAGCCTTCAGCACTATTATGATGAATGTTCATAAAAGTTTCAAGTTAAAACTAGTTAGCTGGCCATGCTGGTAAGATTTAATTAGAGCATTTTTTAAAAAAATCTGGAATAAAGATTAAGAAATTTCCTCCATTTAAGAATAAAGTGCAAAGAAACATATGGTGAGATTACAAATTCTTATATCCTACTCTGTGTAGACAATTCTTTTTTCATAGGTTTTTCTTTCTTGAAAACCCATAGACAATCTTTTAGAGGAGTATAGATGTAACTTTAAATAATTGAAGTTATAAGGATACAAGGTATCTCTAGGTTCCCAAATCTTCAAATTGTCAAAATAATCTGATGCAACATTTTAAAAAACTAAAACCCCATAACTCCTTCCCAAGACCTTCTGACTCAGCAAGATTTGGATGAGACCCAGTGATCCTTATAGTCAGTCCAGATGAAGGGAACCATTAAATTTTGTTTATCTGCAGGAGAGAAGTGATTTAGAAAGGTTAGACTATACTTATAAACTGGCATTCCCACCCATGTTCACAGCAACATTGTTCATAATAGCAGAAAAGGAAGCAACCCAAGTGACTACTGATGGATAAATGGATAAACAAAATGTGGGATATGCATACAATTGAATATTATTCAGCTTTAAAAAGCAAGAAAATTCTGACACATGTTATAGTATGAATGAACCTTGAGGGCATTATGTTAAAAGAAATCGGTCAGTCACAAAAAAGAAAGTTTGTATTATTCCACTTATACAAGATGTCTAGAGTAGTCAAATTCATAGAAACAAAAGTAAAATGGTTGTTACCAGAGGCTCGGGGTTAGAGAATGGGGAGTTGTTTCATGGGTAGAGAATTTAAGTTTTACAAGATGAAAAAGTTCTGGAGACAGTTTCACAATATTGTAAATATACTTAACACTACTGAACTGTACATTAACAATGGTGCAGATGGTAAATTTTATATTATGTACATTTTACCACAACTAAACATTAAAAAAAAACTTCAGTGTTAAAAGTATAATTTCCTGAACCACGCTTTTGCTGTGGAACAGCCCTGTGAAAACATGATACACTCTGTATAATAACAGATGGTATCATAGCCAAATCAAAATAGTTTTATTTTTTTTTTTATTGTAAATTTGGCCTATCTCTCTCCCAGCAGCAGATCCCAAGAGAGTCTTTTTCCTTCTGCAGGGCTTATCCATCAAAGGAAAGATGTGAGAGCAGGTCAGCTTAATAAGATTCTGGATCAAACATGGCATAATTAGAAGAAAATTCTCTGAACTGAATGATCAAAAAGACCCTCAGAGTGCACCCAACACTGGAGTTTAAAAGTGCAAGGAAAATAATGCTTACTATTAATTTTATTCCACATTACATTTTACAGACTGCTTTTCTAAGATTAAAAAAAAACGGGTAAAATTCCAAACCTAGGTATTGACTCACTCTCAAGATTCAGCAGCTTCTTACAAAAGGAGCTCCATCCTGTAATTTATCAGCACCTCTCTGGAAGCTCCCAGCATATTAATAGCTTGGTGATTCATAGCTCCCAGCTTAGAGTCTGTGCTGGGTAGTTTATTTATTAGTCTGTGCCACATTATCCCAGATGAACTAAATTCAGGTATTAGCATAGGAAGCAGAATCAGAGAGAAAGTAATCCCTAGAAACGCATCAAACCTAACTGGGCATTACGTGATCATGAAAGTTGCTACCCTGACAACTGAAAAATTTACATCTCAAATGAAAATATTAAATTATTTCAACCATAAGAACAAATAGAAAAGTCACACAGGTATGAAAGTTTGCTGTGTATGTCTGGGAACACTTGTGTAATTAATAAACCACTAAAATGCACATTTTTTGTAATATCACATGGGTTGTAGATTTTTGTTTAATTTTGGTTATTTACTTATACGGAAAATTGAGATGAGGATGTCTTCAGAAAATTTTAATTTTTTAATTCCCAAAAGCTCCCCCAAATAAAATTAATATGAATAATTACCCTAATTTCTACATTCTGAACTTTGCAGAGTGCTATAAATTTAATTTAATAAACCTTTATTTGCCAATGTAGAAAGCAGTGACTACATATCAGTAATGTTAAGTTCCTGCCCCGAGGACTTTGCAATTTATTAGAAAAAGAGGTGTAACAGAATCTGTCAAACTTGGCTATATACTATATAAAATCACTTGGGAGCTTTAAAAAAAGAAATTGTTGATGCCCGAGAAGTTTTTATTTAATTTTTCTGAGTTTGGGCCTAATATTGCTATTTTGTAAAATCCAGATAATTCTAATATGTAGAATCAAATAAGCAATTCTCAACAAAGCTTGGTTCAAAATTGGATCAATGTGGTTGATTAAATACAATCAGCATTTTCCCTTTCTTTCCAATATTTTTATGAAATGACAGAAAAGATATATTTTAAAAATAGCCATGCTGGAAAAATGTAGGAGGGGGTGTCATGGGAGGCTAGACTTCCAGTAGAAGTTGTGGAAAGCAGAATCATTTTGTTGGAGATTACAGAATGGAGGGAATCACAGGCCAAAACAGAGTAGAAGAGTCAATCAGAGCAGTTTTCCTCGGGTTGTCTCAGAGAAGCTCCCAGGGTGGAATACTCCTTCTATCTCTTGACAATAGTTTATAAAGACAATAGTTTCTTTTTTCAAATACACTCAGAACACTCGTGCCCATGCTTCCCTATGTAAAGGGAGAGGATGCAGTCTTTTACTGTAGATAAAGCATAAAGAAGAATTTAGAAGCGCTCCTAGTGGTAGCATCAGCCTGTGAGACAGAACAGGATTTCAGTTTGCTCTCTTTCTCCTCATCACATGCAAAAGGGGAAATGTAAAAAACCAAATGACAAATTGCTCTCTATTTGTGAAATAAACTAGACTATTCCACACACAAAGAAAACCCCCTCCTTATTTTTCCAATTACAGAAATCTCCAGGTTGTCCGCTCATGCACCCTACGTAGAAGCAAGGCTGTTGACGTTAACATCCTCACATCATAATGAGCTAACTGTGGTCATTGAAGGAAGGCCTATTGCATTGTAGGGAGAGAGAGCTGACCTACAGAATCACAAAGAAAACCCACAACTTTTATTCATCAGCCTCATCCTTAATTAAAAACTATGAATAGACAGCTAAAGATTATCAAACACAGAGGGAAAACCAGTAGCATAAAAAAGGACCAAAAATAAGTAAAGCAAACAAATGATATTGAAGCAAAAAATTTACTTAATAAGAGAATTAAAAAAAAATCTATTTGGTATCCATAGGATCATGTGAAAGAACAGGAATTAGTTGATATCAATAAAAATGTCCCATGAGAAAAAGAGCATTGGCCACATTGAGAGGGCAGCAAACCCAGGCCCCAGCTGGACCAGAGCTGCTGCTACCCTGATACTGGAAATGCCACAAAATGAGAGAAAGAAGAAATGGAGAGAAAACTAAAAGATCTTTGAAAGGATGAAAAAAAAGCCCCTTTCAGGCTCCCTTTATCAGCTATTTCTCTTTCCTTACTGCCATCAGGCATAATTAACTCGTGTTTCTCTGAGCCTCTACTCTTCCTCAGGCCTGGGAAGATAACTGAAAGCCTCCCCCCACAGATGTTTTAAAACTTATACAAACAGTGCTCCCAGACCAGAGCACTGGGACCCTGAACCCAAAGATAATAACAGCAAAGCAAACTGAAGGCTACCCTATGGGCCAAAACCCCCTGATTTACAACTAGTGCAGTAACTGCCCAGCTACAACCCCTCCCCCATTTGTGATCCAATAAGAACTCACAGCCCTACCCCTCAAGGCTGGTGCATTTCTCCACACCCAGCCCTTTCCCTCTCTTGGGAAAGTAAAAATAAAATTTTGCTCTCTGCATTTTCTTCTCTTTGTGAATTATTTCACAGCCCCCGTCACCAGGCACCTTAACAAATCTTACGAATATTTATATATGAAAAGCAGGATTCTTGGTTTTCAGAACATAATCAACTTTAATTAAAATCATTGGCTAATATTTACGAATATCATTAAAAGTTTCCATTTTGGTGTATTTGGAGACATCCACTTAGTATCATCTCTATACCATAGGAAATTCAACGATTACCTTAGATCCATTCTGAGGCCCTGTATTCCTATAGAGGTGATATCACTGACTATTTCTTTCTCTTTTATTTTTAAAAATATTTTTCAATTACAGTTGACATTCAATATTATCTTACATTAGTTTCAGGTGTACAGCACAATGGTTAGACAAACAGTCATGTAATTTACACAGTGATCCCCCGATATTTCAAATACCCACTTGACACCATATACAGTTATTAAACTATTACCAACTACATTCCCTATGCTGTACTTCACATCCATGCAACTATTTTGGAACCACTAATTTATGTGTCTTAATCTCCTTATGTTTTTACCCCAACTCACCTCTCGTCTGGCAACCACCACTTTCTCTGTATCAGTGGGTATGTTTCTGTTTTACTTGTTCACTTAGTTTGCTCTTTAGATTCTGCATTTAAGTGAAGTCATATGGTATTTTACTTTCTCTGTCTGACTTATTTCACTTAGCATAGTGCAAATTGGTGCAGGTACTATGGAAAACAGTGTGGTGGTTCTTCAAAAAATTAAAAATGAAACTGCCTTATGACCCAAGAATTCCACTTCTGGATACATATCTGAACAAACCAGTTTGAAAAGATATATATGCACCTCTATGTTCATTGCAACCTTATTTATAATAGCCAGGGTATGAAATCAATTCAGGTGCTTATCAATAGATAAATGGATAATATCCATTGTGGTATAATATACAATTAAATATTATTTGGCCATAAAAAAGAGTAAAACCTAACCATTCATGAGAGCATGGATGGACCTAGAGAGTATTCTTGTCTTCTATTGTCTTTTCTTAGTACCACCTTCCAGATTTTCCTATTTTATCAGCTACTTCCTTTCATTTTCTTTTCCTATAACTTTTTATGTGTCATCAAAAGGTTGAAGTGCTGCCCTGACTAGTGTAGCTCACTTGGTTGAGCATTATTTAGCAAAGCAAAACGTATGGGGTTTGATTCCCAATTAGGGCACATGTCTGGGTTGCAGGCCTTATCCCCAACTGGAGCATGTGCACGAGGCAACCGAATGATGTTTCTCTCACACGTTGATGCTTCCCTCCTTTTCTTTCTTCCTGCCCTCCCCCTATCTAAAAATAAATAAATAAAATCTTTCAAAAAAGGTTGGAGTGCCATAGAATCCTAGAATGTGTTTTTTTATAGAGCTACTATTCTTCAGTGACCTTGTCCTGCCCAGGGCTTTCCATATTGTTTAAATTTGGTTGATTACTAAGTCAGTATTTTCTGTCCTGACCAAGTTCCAGAATTCCAGACACTAGTAGCCAGCCAGTATATTTTATTATACCACATGTTGCCTTATAAATATCTCAAACTTAAAGTGGCCAAAAGAGAACTCTGATTTCCTCTTATTTGAATCCTTCTTCTCCCCAGTTAGCCCATCTCTACAAAAGGTACCATAATACCCTACCTGACTGAGCTAAAGTCTAGGAAGTATCCACAAAACGCCCCTCCAATTGCCATATATATATATTTAATTCATTAGCAAGTTAAGATGACTCTACATTAACAGTATAACCTTTATCTTCCCTATTTCCCCATCTTCACATTGCCACCCTAAACCGGAGCAACCTCTATTGGTAGATTCTCCTGAAATGTTTTTAATCTGGTCTCCTTGCCTCTATTCTCTTGCTTCTAAAATCTTTCTCCTCAGAGCAGCCAGAGTAGTTTTATGAAGTGTAAATTAGATAATGTAGTTCCTATGCCTACATTAAATATAGGCATTATTTTCTATTGCATTTAATATCTATCAAATAAAATATATTTGGATTTATATTTAGCTACTGACTTTTTACTTATGTCTGATAAGCTTTAGCTTTCCATTTATAGTCATGAATTAAAGACCAGATTCATAAATACTTATAAGAGTCATAGGTTTTCATAGTGATTTGTAGGTCAATTTCTTGTGCACACATTTTCCATTGTATTTTAATAAAATGATTACACAATGTTTAGCTATATCAAATCATTACATTGTATTCCTTAAATATATACAATATTATAATTCAATAAAACTGGAAAAATAAATGAAATTTAAAACAATTGAATTGCATGCAAAAATACATATGAATTATATTTTAATAAAGCTGTTACTATCCCCAAAAAAGAACCAATGAAGTGAGGAGGAAAATAAATACATATATATAAACATATAGGCATACAACCAAAACTCCTAACCTTGGTTTACAATGTCCTGTGTTATCTGACAATTGCTTATCTATGTGACCTCAACTTATGTCACTCAATGTTTTCTTTCTTATGCTGTAGACACTGCAGCCTTTTGGTTAGACTTTACCAAGCTCTTTCCACCCTAAAATATCTGTACTAGCCATTTCTTACATTTGAAATGTTATCTCTCTTACCTTCTCATGACTTACTTCCTCTGGTTATTTGTATCTCAAATTCTTGCATTCTCCTCAGAAAGGCATTTTTTAACCAATTAATTAAAAAATGTCACCCAGTTATTACGTACTACACCATCAGAGTTTAATTCTTGTCCTATAACATATAATATTCTCATTTTTCATTTTGTGTGTATTTTCTTATATGTGTATTTTTGTATTATATTCCCTCTTCTAGCCATGATGATTACATTGCTGGAGGTGAGGGTACAGTAAACAAACAAAATAAGAAAAAAAATAAAGCAATGTAGATTGTTGCCCTCCATCAGTTCTATAAAATTGTCAGTAAGTGTCTTATCAAATGTTGCTTTACCCCATCCCCTGCTCCAACATTCTTTTAGAACTATGATTAATGTATACTTTATAACTCTAACCAATATAATTATTACATTTTCTACATATTTACTGCTTCTTTACCATGAAGATATATTTAATGTTCTTCATATATTTAAGTGTAGTGAGGAATGATATTTTGATATAATATAGTTTGTGATATGAATCTAGTAATTCTAATATTTGAATACTACACAGGTCTGTTGATTGTACTGATTTTTGCCCACAATACTTGTTTCTTTGTGTTTTTTATTATCTGTTACTGTATGCTTGTCATTGCCTATAAAAAAGAGTGTGAAGATTCCCTGAGGCCTCAAATAAAGTGAGTTGGTTTAGGGATAACAATTTGTATTTGTTTCTCTTAGGTACTTAGGACCCCTGCCAGTGTGTGACCACTTGAAACCAAATACTAAATCTCAGGAATGTTATTTGGGCTGAAAATCTAGTAGTATTCAGTGGATAAATCCTTTCAGGGAAGTTATCCATCTGTTTTTTGCCCTTCCTTGCTCAAAGCCAGAGAAACTCTCTGTGAAATTTCCTGGCAATGTGAGTAGTGATATACCAGTATATGTCTACTTCTGGTTGATATTTACCAAGAAGTGCCTTAGTTAATTTAGGATGTTGTAACAAAAGTGCCATAAATTGAGTGGCTTAAACAACAAACATTTCTCACAGTTCTGGAGGCTTGGAAGTCAAATATAAAGTTACTGGCAGATTCAATGTCTGGTTTCTTTACTACAGGTGGAATACCATAAACTGGAGTATTTTTTTCCTCCCATATTGATTTGTACTACAATAAAAGTTGACAAAGGTAGAGAAACTATAGTAACCCAAAGACTGTGAATATATTCTTTATTTAAAGTATAGTATTTATTAAAATATTTTCCTTCTTTGTGGGGGGTTGTGAATCGGAGACAACTGTACTTGAAGAACAATTAAAAAATTAAAAAATATTTTGCTTCTTGTTAGTTCATCTATATGCTGATAATTCTAAGAGATTCCATATACTTAGATACAGAGATCAGATGAAATCTTTTGTACTCCAGAAGGTAGGCCAAATCAATCACATCTCCAGATTTTTCTTTTGCTTTCTACTAACTATGTGAAAGAACTCAGACTCGGTACTTTGAGGACTGAATCAATCTAACAAATCTATTTCTCTTTCAGTGTTCCCCAGCTCTGAGAAGGACAACATTGTCTACCATGATGCTGAGGCACAAATTTAAAAGAGGGTCTTCATTCATACTTCTCACACACATTCTACACCTAGTAAATTGGTCAAGTTCTTCAATTATGTACCTGAACTAGCTCTGAGTTCTGTAAACTTATATTCTTCCAAAATTTCACTGCTCTAATATAGTCTACTGATCTTTACTTTCTTTAAAATATTGTTGCATTTTAATTTCATGC
Organism: Glossophaga mutica; assembly: GCA_039655065.1. Lineage (NCBI taxonomy): Eukaryota > Metazoa > Chordata > Mammalia > Chiroptera > Phyllostomidae > Glossophaga > Glossophaga mutica. The sequence continues at coordinate 124,108,460 of CM077306.1, forward strand.
TTTATTTTGATTTTCATGTAGAATATAGTTATACATAATTGTTGCAGACCGTTCTGCCTGGTTTCAGGAGCTGTAACCGCCATCCCATGTCTAGGCTGCATAAGAGCCCAAGGGACCTGCTTCATCTGGGTCTGTTCTGTCAAGAGGACGTGAGCCACTAAGGAGACAAAGCTTATCTCCCTGGCAGGAGTGCCACTTCTGCTTCATCCATCTCTAGCCCCAATGCTTAGTCGGTTAGTCAATGATGGGTAAGACCCCTCAAGGGAGGGGCAACCCAAGCCAGGCACAACCCCTTGGAAGGCCCTCATGGAAGGACTCAGGGGGCTGCAGCAAAGAGAGTGTGATGGACCCTCGCCCGCTACCCCCCTCTGCCATTCTGACATAGCCTGAGTCCCCATTTCTGTCTGGGAGATGTCTTCCTTTATCCCCTGCTTCCTGGCTCTAATCCGCTTATGCCTGAAACTATGACAGTCGGTGGTGCAGCCCTGTGCTGGCCAGAGCAGCTCCCTGGGTGATTGGGCATAAGAAAGAATTCCTAAAGTCCTGTGAAACTGCTTTGCTAAGAGTGCTCTCATTTAAATGATAAGGGTCTGAGGAGGAAATTAGCATGTCTCCCAAAGTTTTTGCAACCCCCTTTCCAGACAGACACTGACTCAGATTAAGCCCTCAGATTTCCTTGAAATGTTATCCATTGTTTGATCCTTCCCGCCTGATATACCTGTATTTCTGTGTATTTGAACCCAATAAAAGCCCATTGAGGAAGGGACTCTGGGTTGTTCTCCTTTGAGAGACTGACCACCTTTCCTCCCCAAACAGATCATGTCTTGGTAGTTTTATTTTCATCCATGGCAGATGGGGGGCCCTGCTCACAGAGTTCCCCCGCACATAATGCCACTTATTCCCAGGCAGGGTGTGTGTGTGTGCGTGTGTGTGTGCATGTGTGTATCTGTGAATTGGTAATATGTAATTTTATGAAAACTAAATGTCTTGCACTCATAGACCAAATTGGTGACTCGGTATATTACATGATGATTCACTTTACAAAAGTTTAGCTTTTCTCAGTCACGCACTGTAACACCTCTACCTCCTTATAATGGCCTTTTCTTTAAATGTTTGCATAAGTTTATGCCAGGCATATGTGTACCTGCTTATGTATATTCATATCTTAACTATAACACAACACTGTATCTTCTGTGAATATGATCTACAGTATGCCTGTGGACGTAAATTTTCTAATTTGTAAATTTATGCAATAGAACTGAGTGATCTCTAATATTTATTCTAGCTTTAAGATCTATATGTCTATAATAGAATGGCTGTAATTTGAAGCAGTGCCTGGGCTTTTGTTTTATATCTCTATTTTTTTCCATTCAGGCCAGATTACATGATTTTTACCACCAAAACAGAACATTTTCTATAAAGCCTTGGGAAAAAGTAACCTCAGAAACAAATATAAGTGATTTCCTTTTGCTACAAAAAAAGGCCAGCTCCTTGGCATGTACATGGGACTATAGGTGCCCTGGATTCTTAAGACTCTCTGGCCTCACCCCTTGCTGCTCCTTGCTGCACAGCTTCTGCTCTAGCAACACTGAGCAGCATACTGATTCCTTCTTTCCCTCTGTCCATGCTGTTTTTTGGTTTTCTTTATCAGCCTAACTCCTCTTCATCCTTTCTAATCAGCCCACACTTCCTGTCATTCAATCTGTTCTTCAACTTTGTGCTAGACTTGGTGCCCCTTCTCTGGGTTGATGCTGTCATCGCACTTCCGAACTTACTAAAACCACCCTCCACACAGGCCATGGAGCTTCCTGAGGACAGGGACTACTGTCACATACCCTGATATCTAAATAAATATTTGTCGAGTTGTTTGAAGGAAGTTAAATTTGACTTTCTTTTTAAATCATTGGTATTTTTACAAGTATTTTTGACTTTCAATCTGTTCTACATCAACACCCCCTGTTTTATCCATATTTTTGAATTATTTAAAAATGAATTATCAGATTTTTTCCTAACAATAAAGCTTAGCACTTTTGCTATTTTTAAGCATGACTTCATTTTATATGATGGTAAATAACATTTTCTGGAAAATTCATCTATTCAATTTCCCAGTTAGTTAGAACTAATAGAATGGAATGAAAGAATCCAAATAATTTTTTTTGCAAATTTACTATGCTGAAAAAGTTATATTGGTACATTCATTCTATACATTAGGACACACCAGAGAATTTGTGCCATTTTCACACAAGATGAAATAAATTATTAGTTTTATTAGTTATTTTATTATAAATAATTTGATTGATAATCAAAATAACACCTGTAATCTTGAAAGTATTTATTTTATTATAGATGCTGTCCTAAGAGCTTTAAACACACCTCAGTTAATGTGCACAACATTCCTGTAGACAGGTGTTAACACCGTCCCTATTTTGCGCATGTGCTTGTGGAGGAAGTTAAACAGATGACAAATAATCGATTCAGTGGTTACTTCTCCAGGTGGTTTTCATTTGGACCTGGCATGCCTATCGGAGTGGATTCAATTAACTGTTTATCACCAGAAGAATAAACATGGCATTAGACACATACACAGTAAAGGATCATCATACTGTGGGGGAAACACTTTAGACATGGATCCTAACCTTGAAGCATTTGCTGTCTCACAGAGGAAAAAACATTAAAAATGCTATAAATGAATTATTCTAATTGTACTGCTCAGAGATTTAAGTTCTGCTTAATTTATTATTTTTTGGTACATTTTCAAGAATAAGCATGAGAAATAATGAACGTATAATTAATCCACATAGTAATAATTGCTTGTGAAAAACATATTTTTGACATCTTCAAAAATGCTAGCAATAATTACTTGATAAAATTCATATTGAATAACAATATTATTTGTCTACTGGAAATTTCAAATATAGTAACAATACTAAGTTTAACAATTTTGATAAATATTGAAGGTGAACCTAAGTTGAACTTTCTCAAGGACTATCAAAACCATAAAGATTGTTGTAAAAGAAACAGCATTTTTTGAACACACATTTTGGTAGTCCCAGTTATTCTTAGCACATACCATTCAAATTAATTGATTTGAACTGAACCATCTGCTGTCTAATTGCCTCATAGCTGTGGGATTTATGTAAGTAAATGATTATCAGAGATAGAAAGAATACTAATGTAATTTTGTTTCATTAAAAGCATATCCTTGCTCATTCATAAGCATTAAATATATTAAAATTTAGGCAAATAAAAAGTTATTTTTAAGATTTCCACTCTTTACCAAGATAGAGGAAACCTGGACTAAACTTATCCTCCTGCCCTTAACATTAAAAAAAAGAACAAAATACATAAAACAATGATTTTCAAGACATTATGCATCAGACAATGAAAGAGCAATAACTGAGAGATAGGGAATAACCAAGGTGAATTCTCTAACTGTCCCAGTTTACTTTCTGGAAGGGAATTCCATGTCACAGGACAAGAAAAGAACACCAGATAAATACCATGGTTTGAGGATACATACTGGGGAGAATGGGACAGTCAAGGTTAGTAGAGTCTGCAGTGCAGAGAAACAAAGAGGAGAGACTTGGACAAAGCAAGAACTCCAGAGATCTGAAAGGGTTCCGCACAATTTATCAACTGAATACTAATTAGTACATGCACATAAGATTATGACTTGAGACTAGGGAAAGTAGTGCCTGGAAAGATTTAGAGGCAATGATCCTTTGAGCTCATATAGGGCTGTAAAAACAAGTGTTCATTTCCACCAACCAGAGTGAAAATTCTAACAATTCACAGGGTATCAATTACTCAGAAATTTTTGCCTCAACTGTGGGGTAAAATTGGCCACAGGCTAAATTCTGCCCTGATCTTGCCTAACAGAATTTAAGGGCAATATATAAACCTGAACTGCAAGGAATATTAAAGGAATTCCTTCAGGCAAAAGGAAAATAACACCAGATGGAAATAGACATCTGTAGAAAGGGATGATTTTATTATTCATTGTAGATCACATTTTTCTGCTTTGCATGTCTTGGAATTTTACCTTAGAGATGGACATTACAAACTCTACCTTGTTAAGTGCTGAATTTTTTTGTCTTCCTATAAATATTCTTGGTCTTTGTTGTGGAATATGATTCACTTAAAAAAAAAAACAAACAGCTTTTCAGGAACATCTATAAAGGACATATGTACAAAACCAAAAGGGGGTAGGATCAAGGGTGGGCGGTGGGGATGGCTGGGGTTGGGGGAGTGGTAGAGGGAAAATGGAGACAACTATACTTGAACAACAATAAAAAAGGAACCTCCCAAAAAACAGTTTCATGCTTTTAAATCTTTCAATTGGCATATGTTCAACATGCACAGAAAGAAGCAATATTACAAGATTCATCCTAAGAAAATTTCTCCACCAGTGTTTCGAATCTTGACAATTCATCCTTATTGTGATGGGTTGCCTCATGGAGTATTTTACCAAATATCTATTTGAAATTGTCTGATTACACCATACAGTCATTATGGCTTAGTTAGATCATACCCTCTGAGGCCTTGCAACTTGAAAATTCCTAATTTTTCCTTTCAGAATTGTAAATAAATTTTATGTATTTGTGATGGAATCCTTGCACTCCTTCACAGATTCTATTTTATGAAGGTCTTTACTGTAAGTCTTCAGTCATAAATAATGAAGACATATCCCAAATATATTAAATAAAAAATTTGGTATTCAAATATTTAATACATGTTCTGGACATGGACACATTTAAATTATAAAACACAATCATCAGATCTCTTTCACCAGTAAGAATATTGGAATATGACAAAAGAGAAGGTTAATATATTTCAATACATATTGAAGTATATCTGAGATGGCTAGATTATTGAAAGAAGGCTTTAATCAATGTACCCATGTTTAACATTGCTCGAGACAAACAGGATAATTCTTGACTACTGGTCCAATCGATAGCTGCAATAGGCAATGGGGCTTTGGAGGGTATCATGTTGCTGAGTTTGTATCTCAAGAGCATAGCCTATTATTTTCATACACATAAAAAGTTTACGAAAGTCTGGAAGAATCAGTTGGGATTCTATGAATGCCATATTTCATATCCTGGCAGATTTCATATTTCAAAACATGTCTTAATATTTGCATATATATGTATATATAAACAAAAGTTTATAATACTATGAGAATTAGTCTATAGTTTTATGACTCTTCTCTATTCTATTATCCAATCATTACTGTGAAACTTTTGCACATTGAAATTCTTTGATAATACCTAATTCTTGAATACCATAGTGTTAAGTATTATAATGTCTAGATGGTTATGAAAAATCATTTATAAAAATTTAGGGGACTTCTAAAAATTCTTCCAACCTCCCTTTAGTCTGAAATTCAATGTCCAAAGTAGGTCACCACATATGGAGATTACAAGGTTTTTTGTTTTGTTTTGTTTTTCTTTTAATTACATTATTGCTGTTCAGTTACAGTTGTCTATACAGACAACTGTATAGACACCACTTCCCCACCTCAGCCAATCCTACCTCCTTCCCTTGCTTCCACCCTCCCCCTTGGTTTTGTCCATGTGTCCTTTATAGTAGTTCTTGAAAACCTTTCTCCTACTGTCCCCTACCTCTCCTCTGGCTGTTGTTAGATTGTTCTTCATTTCAGTGTCTCTGGTTATATTTTGTTTGCTTTTTTCATTTGTTGATTATGTTCCAGTTAAAGGTGAGATCATATGGTGTTTGTCCCTTACTGCCTCGCTTATTTCACTTAGCATAATGCTCTCCAGGTCCATCCATGCTGTCACAAAGGGTGAAAGGTCCTTCTTTCTCTCTGCTGCGTAGAATTCCATTGTGTAAATGAGATTACATGGTTTTTATCACAGACAATAAAGGAGTTCCCTCTGATAATGTTCACAAATGAACAGTTATGGAAGGAGATATTGGGAATGAATCAGAAGTGTTCTAAATTTTCACTATTTGCCCTGGCTGGTGTAGCTCAGTGGATTGAGCGCAGGCTGTGAACCAAAGGGTCGAGGTTCGATTTCCAGTCAGGGCACATGCCTGGGTTGCAGGCCACGTCCCCAGTGGGGGCTATGTGAGAGGCAACCACACATTGATGTTTCTTTCCCTCTCTTTCTCCTTCCCTTCCCCTCTCTCTAAAAATAAATAAATAAAATGTTTAAAAAAATAAATAAATAATTTTTACTATTTTGAGATTTTTCTATAAATAAGGGCAAGTAAAGTTTAGTTCCCCTCAAGTGTTTTTATTTATATTAAGTTCTCAAGTTTCATGTTTTTAATATCTTTCTTTATTAGAGGCATAATCAGCAATTTTACTTTATCTGCAAGGTCATAATTTAGTTTCTATTTCTAGTTGGTTTATATTTTAAAACGCTCTAAAATAGTCAACAATATTTGGGGAATTTATAGGTTGGCAGTTTCTCTTTTCAATTTATCTTCCCTTCCTTTAGGCCTGTGAGCATTTACAGAGGACAAGAATCTCTTTATACTGCTCTTGGCTGCCCCAGGATACTGTTTGAAAATATTCTAAAGTTGATTTCCTTTCCCCTTTACACATTTGAAAAAGTCTACTGAAGTACTTCTGAAAATGGCATTGTATTTAGGGTTTTCCATTTTTTTCTTGTATTACAAGGCCATCTTTCAATTATGCACAGCCAGGTTTTTAAAAATCATTTCTTGGTCATTCCCATCCAAAGGAATGGGCAATTAAGTGAACTCTGACACAGATCTGATTGTTCAGAAAAATAAGTATGGAACACAATCCTGAATTCTGAAGCAAATTCATGCTTCTCTTTCAAGGTTGAAAAAATCATAATTATATCTCTTAACATGGCTCTAGACAGAGATGATCCCAGAGAGAAGACAAACAGGCGAAGACAGGCTTATACTTGTTCTGGTTTGCTGTGTAGACACGATTTCAAGAACACATGCACAGAGACATAAACATGAATGAAATCCAGTAATCTCACAAAAGAGAGCAATGTAGATGGAACTTGGCAAACATGGAAGCAGCTGGCAGTTGTGGGGGCAGAGTTATGAAAAAGAGGAAGTAAGATAGGGGTACAGCTCCAGAAATATGAAAAAAGGGTCCTCTAGAAGCCTTACTAATTACTCAGGCATGCAATGAATCTTTAATCATAGAGGGTGTCTTGTCCATTAGAAATTATGCAAGGCAAAAGTTAATATAGCATCTTGAAAGTGCTGAAAAATATGATTGCAGCCTTAATTTCTACATCCATATATATTTCAAATACAAACTCAAAATAAAACTTTTTCAGAAAAAAAGAATGGTGAGCCCTATGTATAAAAGCAAGTGAGTTTGTAGTTTCTAAACTTTACCATGAGGAACACACAGTCCCACATACATTCACAGTTAAATTCTATAAATTGCTGAACCAAGAAATGATATTTCTACATAACCTTTCAGAAAACAGAGGTCAACATTACCCTGATACCAAAAGCCAAACAGTATACTTCAAGGAAATCAAACTTGACATTACTATCCTCCTGAACATACAAATTCTTTAACAAAATATTAGCAATATGGTGGAGAATAACTGAATTAGTATTACAGTAGAAATACAAAGTTGGTTTAATGTTAGCAATGAACAGAAATGCAAACTAAAACTACAGTTAGGTACCTCTACACACCTCGGAGAATACCTAAAATTTAAGAGTGATGATGCCAACACTGACAATTGGTTAGTGAGGATGTAAAATTACAACTACTTTAAAAACCCATTTAACTGTTTCTTATGAATTTAAACACATCTACCATATGGCTCAGCAATTCCATTCCTAGATATCTGCCCAAGAGAAATGAAAACATATGCCCACATAGAAGACGTGTACACAAATGTTTTTAGCTTTTTATTTCCCCTAGCCAAAATTTGGGAACAATCCAAATAGCCAACAATAAGCAAATGAATAAAAACATTGGTATATCATACAACTGAAGGCTAAATAGCAATATAAAGGAATTAACTATAGTACAACTTCACGATATGGATGATCTCACAAACATTAGGTTAAGGAAAATAAGTTAGATGCAGAAGAGTAAATACTTTTGAGTTCTTTATATGAAACACTAAAAAGACAATGTCAGTCTTCATTGACAAAAGGCAGGTCAATGATTCTCTGTGGCTGAGGACAGGGAGAAGGCTTGACTGTGAAGCATCACAAGGAACTTTTTTGAGAGATGAAAATATTTCCTGTCTTGATAATGGTGACAACTATATTCCTGGATGTATACATTTCTCAAAACTCATAAAAATATACATTAAATAGGGATGCATTTTATGTAAATTATATCTTGAAAAATGTTTCTTTTTTAACAAAAAAGAGTTAACTCTAAATTTTACATTTGTTACAGAAAATTCAGAGTTCTCAAAGTAAAAAATATGAATGTATATATTTTCATTCTGTATCTCAGTCCACACATCAAGCAGTATATAAAATATTATGTTTATTTATGTTTTAATAATCCAGTTTAATGTATTTGGATGGCATGATATAACTCAAAGCTCCAGGCTAAGACTGACGTTTCCTGAATTTGATTCCAATTCGGCCAGCTTCTTGATGTGTGATAGTGAACAAAGCCCCCAAGCCTCCCCATGTTCCAGTTTTCGTATTTAATAACAGAGATTACAGTACAAATCCAGCAGGGCATTGTGATATTCCAATGACCTAACAATTTTGAAATCCCTTTACCAGAACTTTAAAACACTTCAAACTTAGACTTACTCCTTTATTATCAATATTACTTATTACAGTAGACACTAGCTTTGTTGAACTTATGCAGGGAATCCATGTTTCCTGCAATAGGAGAGTCGATTTATACTTTAGTATCATCCAAAATTAAGAAAAAATTTAACCTTAATATTAGTGCATATGCATTTTAGTGAAAAAGAAGAGAGATTATAGGCAAAATTAAATAATGACAATTTAGCTGAAGGGGTTCAGAACAGTCCTTCCCAAGATGTGTTGATTTGGCATGTGGATTATTTTGAGTTGAAGGTATTAAAGACCTTGCTAGCTCACACAAACTCTTCCTTCTACCTTGATAATTTAAATCTGGGACCTTGCTCATAATAAAAGTTATTGCCAGAAATAATTTTTATGACCTATCTACATGGCAGGGCAAACTTCTAATACTGATTCCTGCTGTTATTGTCATGCAAAGGACCTTCCTTCCCCCAAGCTCCTAGGCCTCTTAGCTCACCCTTAGCTCAGCATGTACCTGTACCAAATTGTAACTTTCTGTCCCTGGACCTTGTGTGTATGTGTGGTCTCTGATTCCCTCACATATGTGGGGTTCCTGTATGTATATTACATAATTAAATTCAGGGTATTTTTGTTGTTATTGTTTCATGTTGATGTAATTATTAGAGCAGGCAGGAGAACTTAAGAAGGTTGAGAAAGTTTTCTTCCTTCCCCACAATAGCCAACAAAAAGTATAATTTAATAGGTATTATCACTGAATAAAAAGAAAACATGTATCTCTCTAGATTCTAGATGAGAGGTTTTTTTCCACTAATATATATTAGTTTGATATCTTTCATTGAAACTAAAGGGGGTTGTTTTTATTGGTTTCAACATATATTCATAAATAAATTTATTTAAAAGTAGCAGCTAAATGCTTCAATGGGGATACCTTTTTCAATTTTTCATAATTTCTTTGTTCATATATCCCAAAAATACATATTTATTTGGTATATGCCACTTAATTTTTTCTGTGTATCAGTGTACTTTGCATTATAATGAATAACCAATCAGCAAACTTACTAGAGAAAACAAAGCAACTATCTAAATAATAAGTTGTGATCATGAATAATTTTATGACAACATGATTTATTCTCTTGTTGCAAGATACACCGGGTCACTTCTTTCAGTGACCCGGTATGTAGTAAATAAAATAAGAACTTCTTTCAGTGACCCGGTATGTAGTAAAATAAAATAAGAACTTATGGGAATTTAAAATGTAAAATGGAGGGAAGAGAAACTTCATTTATGGATGTGTTCAGTTGTAAAGATGATGGGATATATTAACTCTGTATAAGATGGAAAAGTCAAGGGGCAATGGAACTACTTAACTAAATAAATGGCATGTAAAAATAAAATTAGCAAATGGAAGACTTCAAAAATTCTTAACAGCTTCTTGACAATGTGGTTAACTAAATAATGGAGTAACAACCCTAGAGGTATTCTAAGTGCAGTGTTACTCAGGAACTGTAAAACCTAGTTTGGAAACATAATTAGATGCAATGAATTGGACAAATTCCATGGTCAGTGGCAAGAACTTGGCTTTTGGCAGGCTCTCTGATGGGAACAGCTTTTCAGTGAGTGAATCCAAGCTGCAAGCCTGCTTGGTCAGTAGATAAATCAACATTTGCTGGTGGGATAGATATTAATGCAAATTCATTTTTTCCTTCTAGAAGACTTCAAATTTCTCTTAAGTTATGTTTTCATTAAAGAAAAGTAACTTTCTCACCTTCTCCAGCACAAAGGAATGTTTAGTTTTCTGTTTAGCATTTGGAAATGCCTAATTTTTCACGTTTACATGAGATTCTTTTTTGTATAAAATCTATTGGGGAGAAACTGGTTAATAACATTATATAAGTTTCAAGTGTGCAATTGTATAATACATCATCTGTGTATTTCATTGTGTGCTCACCGCCCAAAGTCTAGTTTCCTTTTATCATTATTAAATGGATTTCTTGATTTCAAGTTGTTCTCATTTGTTTGAATCCTGAAACAGTTTTAAAAGATGGGCTGTGAACATAAACAATTTCAATTAAAGGGTTATCACTTTTCAGCTAGTTTTCCAAGACTGACTTTCTATTAAAATTCCTAGGCTATATTTCAATAATAGTGCAATAAAGTCATTTTTAATGGCAATGAATGAGATTAAAACATTTCTAACTAAACACACCTACTATTTCCTAATATTAAGTCTGCAAGTTTCCAAACCATAGAAGACAGAGAAGATTATTTTAACCCGTGAAAGTGGAATTATTTTCTTGACCTTTCATTTTTCTCTTATGGATATCCTTTCTCTTTTATTGATTCAAAATATAACATATGTTTTAAGGAAAAGTTTTTTTTTTTTTTCTTAAAGATTTTATTTATTTATTTTTAGAGAGGGGAAAGGAGGGAGAAAGAGAGGGAGAGAAACATCAATGTGTGGTTGCCTCTCACGTGGCCCCCACTAGGGGCCTGGCCTGCAACCCAGGCATGTGCCCTGACTGGGAATCGAACCTGCGACTCTTTGGTTCACAGCCCGCGCTCAATCCACTGAGCTACGCCAGCCAGGGCTAAGGAAAAGTTTTGACTAATGAAATTGCCTACCTGGCCCTTTCATAAAAAGACCTTACAAGCAACTTTAGGAGATTTAACAAGAGAAAGCTCATATTATACATTAATTAATATTGTATTAATTGTGATTTAATGTTGTAAATTAATATTGAAAATAACACAAGAAGTGTAGTTTATGATTGCTAATAGGATGGTACAGATAACAAAATTTTTTGTTTTTATTTTTTAAGTTACTATTTTAGAGAAAATACATAGCAGTAAGAGGCAGACACTTCAAGGGAAGCTTTACAAGGAAAGGTGGACTTCATATTTTTATTCTACAAATACGTTCAAGTATCTTTCATTTACAAGGTATGGGCTACCTGGAGATATGAAAGTAGACAGTCAGTACCCTGTAGTTTACACTCGAAGGGCTGAAACAAACCTACATTGACAGTTACAGTATTAAACTCAAAAATAAGAAAGATGAAGATGATACGGCAGTGTAATAAATGGGTTAAGCAAACAAACAAAAAGAGGCAAGAGACAGGCATTTGTTGAGTATATACTGTGTGCCAGATGCATCATTTTACCTATCAGTTATTATGATGCAGGCATTCTGGGGATTCCAGGGACCTGACGGCCCAGGACCCACTGTGGGCTCCTGGCTTCACACAGGAAAGAATTCAAATATGAGCCAGCATAGAATTTAAAGGGAAAGTTCATTAGTGAAGCAGTGAGACACACTGGCTGCTCTACAGACAGAGCAGCCCCTTCACAGTGGGATTTACTTCTTTTATTGAGGTTATGAAATGAATACATATACAAGCTGAGAGATGAATCCTGTGCCCCAGCAAGAACTTTTAACTGTCTGATGGACTGTGACACATCCTTCACCTTCACTTTCTCCCTCCAGACAAATTCGAACAGAAAGTAATTATGACAATGTCCCGAAGAAAACCCAGTCTCTACCCAGCTTTATCAAAGCTTGAAAGAAAGCCCAGAGCCTTAATTTTGCAAAACGTAGAGAATACTGAATTCAGCAATCTGTGAACTTTGTTAAAACTAATTTATAACCTTAAAATTACATCTTATATGTTTCATGCCCCTTCAGGCATTTTGGTTGGACCTAAGATTCTGCACAATAGAATCCCCCTCCACAGAGGGGTTGCCAGGCTCACAAGATGCTAAAAATGTGCCCCAGAGGGTCACATGGTGGTTCTGACAAATGCTGTCTATATGCTTCACCATTTCTGAAACACTTTCCTTGTAAATCACACTGAGCATGGAAAGTCTACTAGAACTCTGGTATATATTAAAAAAAAGATGGCATATATCTAGGTATCTAAAATTCTCTATATACCTAAGTTCAAAAATTAAAAAAAAAACTTGCACAAGCCATGTATACATGCCCCAATCATAAGACAATTATTGGTTAGTGTTTAAGAAAATGTGTGAGCTTTTTACCCTGAATCCTTCTTAACATTTGAATTTAATTATTTGCATTCACAGATTTTGTTTGAGGCTCTGATCTCAGTAATAATGCAACTATCTCAAAGAAAAGTAAGCATTTACAAGTTTGATGTGCTGACCCTGCAGTATACTGAAGACACAGAGTGAGACTAATGATTTCTGAAGAGGAAAGCTCCAACTCATCCATGATGGACATAACATAATAGTGAGAAATAAAACTGTGTTGTTTTATGCAACTCAGATTTGGAGGTTGTTCAGTATGGCAGCATAACATAGCCTACACTGATAATTATAAACATTAATTAGAAAAATATTAGAAAAAAACAGAAAACTACCACCCAAAAGTAGATAAAATTTAAAAAGTGGAAAAATGTAATAGTAAACAATTTTTATATATTCATACATAATAGTTAAAGTTGGTCCTCAAAAAGACTAAACAAATTGATAACACACTGGTGAGACTAATTAACAGAGGAGTGAACTAATCGATATAATAAATGTAAAAGGGACATCATGGGATTCTACAAATATTTTTAAAATAAAGATAATTTGTTTGATTTATGGTGAAATGACATTGAAAAATGGTACAAAAAAAGAGAGTTTCTTTTGTAAATGGTGCTAGTTCAACTGGGTATTGTAGACTGTCCAAACCGTCACAGATTCTTTCCTTCGACCAAGAAGTGAGAGTCTGTCCCTACCCCACCAATCCCACATCACTCCACCCCAGTGACTACCGTGATCTAAATAAGCCTGAGCTCACCCACTGGCTCATGAAAAACGGGTGACCCCACAAGTTAATCACCATGACTTGATCATATACATGTTATCAGGGACCAGTCAATATCCCTTATGATGGTTCCCCTCATAAGAGAGAAGTATAAGATTTTGTCACAGAAACTACTTCATGCTGCTATTGATAAATGTGGGGGAGTTTTTTCTCTTTTTATCATTGCCATTGATTTTATGTAATATTTTCAAAGAAAAAATGCTTAATTCTTTTCTGAGTGACTAGAAATTGAAGCTAACATTATTCAGTGCTGCCTACTCAGATTTTTCTATTTTAAAATTTGAATATTCCTCCTTCCTACTCTCTTTAATGTGACTGATTTATCACTTTATCTTCTTGTTCTAAGAAACTGGTATTTCACCCATGTACAAATTTTATTTTTAGTTTTATTTTCAAGTCTGCGCAGATAGTGCCTGAATAATGTCTCACTCCTTGACAATAATAAATGCAATATAAACCAAGCATATAATATCAATCAGAGAAATTTAAATATTTTGGTTTTCTGAGTTGCCATACCAGGGGGTAAATTACTTAACAGCAAAGCCAAAAATATTATTAGACATTGCAATAGACTTGGTGAGAACTTGTTTATTGTTCATGGAACTGAGCTACATTCTAGGTTGCATTGGATTCTAGAAATCCGACCTGAGGCTCTTTTTGTTTACACATGTCTGTAAGCATCTCTTCATGGAGCAAAACTAACTAGAAGAACTTCATAACCTGTACAACTAAATGATAAAATTTTAAGAGGCATTCAATGGTTTTACCAGCTCTGACATTTAATAGACATTTAAGTTTAGACATTTGTTAGTCAAATAAAAAGACAAAAAAACATCATAAGATTTTTTAGAAAATTCCATACTGTTTTCCATAGTGGTTGTACCAATCTGCAATCCCACCAACAGTGCACTAGGGTCCCCTTTTCTCCACAACCTCTCCAACACTTGCTGTTTGTTGCTTTGTTTATGAAGGCCATTCTGACTGGTGTTAAGTGGTATCTCATTGTAGTTTTAATTTGCATCTCTCTGATAGCTAGAGATATTGAGCTATGCACCCCTATGTTAATAGCAGTACAATTTATAATAGCCAAGTGCTGGAAGCAACCTAGGTGCCCATCAGTTGATGAATGGATCAAAAAACTGTGGTGCATTTACACAATGGAATTCTATGCAGCAGAAAGAAAGAAGGAGCTTCTACCCTTTGCGACAGCATAGATGGAATTGGAGAGCATCATGCTAAGCGAAATAAGCCAGGCAGTGAAAGACAAATACCATATGATCTCACCTTTAACAGGAACCTGATCAACAAAACAAACAAACAAGCATAATATAAACAAAGACACTGAATTTGAGAACAGTCTGACAGTGACCAGAGGGGGAGGGGAGGGAATTTCAGGGGAAAAAAGGCACGGTTTAGAGCAACAAGTATAAAGGACACATGGACAAAAACTATGGGGGGTGGAAATGGGAGGAAGGTGGGGAGGGCTAGGGTGGTGGGCTGGGGGCGGGGTAAAAGACAGAAAACTGTACAATATCAACAATTTAAAAAATACTGATAAAAAACATCATAAGAAAAGTTGATTATAAACATGCAGAATATGAAGAATTACTGAAATTCAAGGAATATAAGGTTCCTGGAAATCTTAAAATTTTTTAAAGATTTTATGGATATCATCTATAAATACTTCTGTAAGGAAAGTAAAATTTCTTCTGAAGGTAATTCTAAAATCCATCACATAGAAAATCTACCACAAATAATATTTTAATTATGTACTTATTGCTTCACATTATGACAAGTACTGTGAAAGACTAAAATAAAACTAATAACAACCTTAAGTTATAATTCTAGATGTTGTGGTCTAGAAAGATATCAACAAACTTAAAAATAAAAATAAATGACTGCTGAAAGGATTCATGTCCATGTTTTCTGATAATTAGTTTGGAAAATTGGCCATGAACTTAGAGAAGAAAAAATTCAGCATTGGTGGAGAAAGTTAGCTTTCTTAATATATTTTAGAAACTTAGAGGCACAAAGCTATATTTCTGAGAGATTAGAGGGATGGAATTGGCATTGCTAAGTACTCTAATAGATAGTTCAGTATCATATTAAGAAGAATGTTATTGAATTGTTCTCTAAATGCTGAATGAGATTCCTCAGAAAATAGTTTCCCATTAGCAAAAGTATCTTTTAATTTTTATTTTATTGATTATGCTATTACAGTTGTCCCATTTCTCCCCCATCATTCCCCTCCACCATGCACACTCCCTCCCACCCACATTCCCCCCTTTAGTTCACATCCATGTGCCATAAGTTCTTTAGCTTCTACATTTCCCACACTATTCTTGCCCTCTCCCTGTCTATTTTCTACCCACTGTCTATGCTACTTATTCTCTGTACCTTTCCCCACTCTTTCCCCCTCCCACTCCCCTGTTGATAACCCTCCATGTGATCTCCATTTCTGTGATTCTGGTCCTGTTCTACTTGTTTGCTTAGTTTGCTTTTGTTTTAGGTGTGGTTGTTAATAGGTGTGAGTTTGCTGTCTTTTTACTGTCATATTTTTTATCTTCTTTTTCTTAGGTAAGTCCCTTTAACATTTCATATAATAAGGGCTTGGTGATGATGAACTCCTTTAATTTGAAATTATCTGAGAAGTGCTTTATCTTCCCTTCCATTCTAATGAAAGCTTTGCTGGATAGAGCAATCTTGGATGTAGGTCCTTGAGTTTTATGACTTGGAATACTTCTTTCCAGCCCCTTCTTGCCTGTAAGGTCTCTTTTGAGAAATCAGCTGACAATCTGATGGGAACTCCTTTGTAAGTGATAGTCCCCTTATCTCTAGCCTCTTCTAGAATTCTCTCCTTCATTTTAATCTTGGCTAATGTAATTCTGATGTGCCTTGGTGTGTTCCTCCCTGGGTCCAACTTCTTTGGGACTCTCTGAGCTTCCTGGACTTCCTGGAAGTCCATTTCCTTTGCCAGATTGGGGAAGTTCTCCTTTATTATTTGTTCAAATAAGTTTTCCATTTGTTACTGTTCCTCTTCCCCTTCTGGTACCCCTATAATTCGGGTGTTGGAACGTTCAAAGATGTCCTGGAGGTTCCTAAGCCTCTCCTCGTTTTTTTGAATTCTTGTTTCTTCCTTCTTTCTGTTTGGTTGTTTATTTCTTCCTTCTGGTCCACACCATTCATTTGAGTCCCAGTTTTCCTCCCATCACTGTTGGTTCCCTGTGCATTTTCCTTCATTTCACTTAGTGTAGCCTTCATTTGTTCATCTTGTTTGCAACCAAAATCAACCAATTCTGTGAGCATCCTGATCACCAGTGCTTTGAACTGTGCATCTGATAGGTTGGCTATCTCTTGGTCACTTAAAAGTATTGACTCTGGTAGTTTGATTTGTTCTCCATTTGAGCAATTTCTTTCTTTCTTTCTTTCTTTCTTTCTTTCTTTCTTTCTTTCTTTCTTTCTTTCTTTCTGGTCTGGTCACACCTATTATGTATGTGGGGCAGAGACTTAGGTGTTCACCAGGGTGGGGCAACCCAGTCACAGAGTTGTGATGCTATATGTGGGGCGGAGTCAGAGAGGGAACAATGGCAGTTGCTACACTCTCTCTAGGATTTCAATCTCCTCTCTGAGGCTGGGAGTCTCTCCCAGCACTTCAACCCCCACAAGTGTTTTCAATTGGTGCTTTTAGGCTTTATTTCCCAGCACTGAGGCCCTGGGTTGTGCAGTCTGTCTTGCTGCCTGTTTTTGCCTGGTTTATCTGCACGAGAATGTGTGATCAGGGTCAGCTGCCTTGTGTGCCTCGCTGGGTCTGCTTGTTGCCTCCCCGCACCCAGCAACCACCCCCTGGGGTGTGCCTGGGGTGTGCCAACCACCACCTGCATGTCCGGGACCACTAGCCACTGCTTTTTCCTGCTGCGATCCCTTTCTGCCCGCCGCCAACTCTGCCCCTCTTACCAGTCTGGGTGAATCGTTGTTAGACTTCTATACAATTCAATTTTCTATCTGTTCTGTTTTTTTTGTTGTTGTTGTTGTTGTTGTTCTAAATTTTTGTTGTCCTTAATTTTGGTTGTGAGAGGAGGCACAGTGTGTCCACCTATGCTTCCATCTTGGCCGGCAGTATTTATATATCTGCTTGATAAACATTTGGCAAGACTGACTTTTAAAATTCTTTATAATATTGTCTAGTAAATAAATCAAGAATTGTGGGTATCTTTTACCCTGTAGCCAAGAAGTCAGTTGAGTAGAACATATTAAAGGTAAAACAACTGAAGAATAATTTACTATAAAATTGAGTAATGGAAAGAAGCTAATCAACCAAGGGGCACTATGAAAAGAAAGATTCTGAGGTAGAGTTGTTGCTATTGGCAGTTATGCCATTTGTCGAGATCTCTACAAAACACTAAGAAGAAGGTAGGCCTGTGAAGCAGTCGGGGCTGTGTGGGTCTCATGGCTGAAGATGAACATAGGTTTATTAGGTAAGGTGGGTATGTGAACACAGTGAAGATGGGCATATCAAGAAATACTGGAGGAAGCAAAACAATGAGGTCTTGAAGGGTGGGTAAAATTAGGTCAAAAGGAAAGAAAGGCATTTTAGATAAAAGTTTAATTCCAAAAAGAAGATTTCTCTTTTGAAGAAATTTATTTTGTTGTAGTACTAAAAGCATGTTTCTGCTTCTGGATGTTGTGATATTTTCGTGTTGGCGTGCATCCAGGGAAGTCATGGTGTTGATAAAATTTGCTGAGTCTGAGCCAAAATTAAGGCCCACACAACCCACTGATGCTGAAATAGGAAAAACCCTTGTCCAGTAGAGGCAGTATAATTATATAGGTTGGGTGAGTTGCTGAGATAAAGACTGAGCAGTGTCTCCTATACTTAAGGAGATCACCTGATTTTTACCCCTGTGGTATAGTCACATTTTCTTTGAGAATATAACAAGCCACAGACAGGAGAAACAAAACAAACAACAACAACAAAACAGCAGCATACTGAGTAGATATGCACAGCGATAGCACAAATACTTTTGAGCATAAATTCAGGAGATGAAAGGGTGGATCTAAAATAAGATTCAACTGCCAGTTATTGCCACTGAGTATTTCTGAAAGAATCTAGAAGTTAGGCCTAAACACTGCATCCACTAACATTACAGTCAGTCCCGTTATAGTACCTGCGTCAAAAACCTGAATGTGCTCCAATATGAGTGATATATGAAGACACAATCTGAGGACAAAGCAGATTTGCATTTGTTTATGTGTGATTTCACTCACAGAAAGTCCCAGATGAATGCACAAAACTAGATATACTTGAACTAAGCCATTTAGGAGTACAGAAAACACATGTACCTCAAACATCTACTGGCTATCTCAGCTCCTCTCCTGGGTTCTATGTTCTAACCACATCAATGTACGTGTGGTATATGACTTTCTGTCTGATTTCAGATAACCCTCCTTGTATCACTTCACAGTTACAAAAGCTGCAATCTTTTGGATGCCTACTTCTGCAAGGGAATTTAAGTTGCTTTTTTAAAAGGGAAATTACCATATTGATTCTACTATTTATGTATTTGTTAACCATCTAACATGTGAATAACTATGCTACTGTTTGAATTAGGCTCCTTTTTGTCTAATGTGTTGCTGACTAAAATTTTGAGTGTTGTGCTCTAGTCCCATTTTTCTCATAAGCTCTATCACTTTTATTGTCATAATCTGCATAAAATGATGATTTTTAGCAATACATGTGCCCTCTTAGAGCAGAATTGACTGTACCATGAATATCTTTTGTCCTGTAGGGGAGGTGTCATTATGCAGATTACCAAACCAAGGGTCTCTGAGGACCCTGATCCAAATTGGCTGCAGATATCTGATTGCCACCCTGCATAGACAAAAAGAGTAATCAGAACACATAAGTATTCAAGAAAAGAGAAGATGAAGGATGGAAGGAAAGAAAGAAGAGAGAGAGAGAAGGAGGGAGGTAAGACAAATACACTGATCATTGTTTCCCCTGTGGCAATCTACATAATGCTGTTAGATAATGATCTCATTGAATAAAATTGTTCTCCTCCCCCACTCTACCTCTACTACTCCCCATCAAAACTCCAGTCTCTTTCAGAGATAAAGGTTCTGCATGGCTCATTTGCTCTTTCCTTCCCACCTTAGCCTGACTCCAGAAGAACTACTTAATGTTGTTCTTGACTACTCAAAAGTGGTACCTAAAAAACAACAAAGATAGATCCACCTGTCCTTACATCTGGGCTTGAGGGAATTTTATGAGATTAAACCAGGTATTAACTCTGGTTGAGACTCCAAATTAATTCAGGCAAGCTCTCAGCATCCCAGTACACCCCCAGATATGATCAAAATTCATTTTTCATGAATTCCATATTTCTGAACTTTCCTGTCAGATAAAATTTATTGGTAATCCCTAAGTTAATGCTTGCAGTGATTTCAGTATCATTCACAGATGTGCACAGAGTTGTAAAAAATTTAAGTTGGCCAAAGGGTATACTCCTAATTGAAGGTGAACAAGGTGGCTCTCTCTGACTTCTTTCAGCTCTCTGACTGAAAATGAGTATCCTTTTTATGGTCTATCTAGTGCCACTTTTTTTGTGCATTTTTGTACACTTTTGGTGGTTTTGCATGGCTCCAAAGTTTTGTGCTAAGTGTTGCCTAGTGTTTCTAAACTCAGGAAGGCTGGAATGTACCTTACAGCCTGACATATTAGATAAGCTTCAGTTAAATATAGTGCTGTTGGCTGTGAGTTTACTGTTAATGAATCAGCAATATAACTCATATATGAAACTGTCTTCAAACAAACATATATAGAACAAGGTTATGTTTGATTGGTTGAAAAAATAAGATCAGAAGCTGGCAGAAAACTAACCGTGTATTTCTCCTAGGAGCAATGGTTCAGTACTTCCTAATTTAGTGTGTACAGCAATTTAATGGAACATAACTACCAGAAATAATGACAATTTACTATACATGTGTCAATATCAGGTTGGCCAAAAAGTTTTTTCCATAAAATAATTAATAATTTGTCTTTTAGTAACTCTTATCAGATTCTCTTAATATATTTATATGACAAGCTTTCATTTTGAAGGAGATATCAAGGCATTCAAAATTCCTTGCCAAAAAAAGCATTATATGTCAAGACTCAAACCTTTTCTATGTCCTGGAACTCAGGACACCAAATATTTAATATGTCAAATAGCAAGAACACAATACAAACTGTTACTGAATCACTACTGTGGACATCCCTACCAACACATATCACAGAATTTTGTATACAGTTATCTGGGAGGAAAATGATTACAAGTAATATCTGCATAACTATGTGTTTATAGTCTCAAAAGCATGTTTACATACCTTCACTCAAGGAACCAATTGTTTTCTACAAATTCATCTTGCTACTTCATCTTCACATGCACATGTACTCATAAATGAACATTTAATTATACTTAATGTTAAATGGTAACTGAAAAGAACAAAGTTGGAAGAATCAGGCTATGTAATATTATACTATACTGTAAGGCCACAGTAATCAAAACAGCATGGTACTCACTAAAAAACAGACACATAGATCAATGGAACAGAATAAAGAGACCAGAAATAAACCTTCACCTTTATAGTCAATTAATATTCAAAAAAGAAAGCAAGGACATACAATGAACAAAAGCAGTTTATTCAATAAATGGTATTGGGAAAATTGGACACATACATGCAGAAAAATGAAACTCGACCACTTTATTATACCATATGCAATAATACATTCAAAATGGATTAAAGACTTAAATATTAGACCCAAAACCATAAAAATCTTAGAAGAAAACATAAACAGTAAAATCTCAGACATTGTTCATAGCAATATTTTATCTGATATATCTCTGTAGGCAGAGGAAACAACAACAAAAATAAACAAATGAGACTACATTAAAATAAAATGTTTTTGCACAACAAAGGAGACCATCAACACAATAGAAAAGATAACCTACAGAATAGGAAGACATATTTGCCAATACATCTAATAAGGGGTTACGATCCAAAATTTATAAAAAACTTACAAAACTGAACACCAAAAAAACAAGCAATCCAATAAAAAAATGGGCAAAAGACCTGACTAGACACTTCTTCAAAGAGGACATACAGATGGCCAATAGACATATAAAAAGATGCTCAATGTCATTAATCATCAGAGAAATGCAAATTAAAACCACAATGAGATATCATCTCACACCTGTCAGACACCTGTCATCAATAAATCAACAAATAACAAGTGCTGAAGAGGATGTGGAGAAAAGGGAGACTTTTTGCACTATTAGTGGGAATGCAGACTGGTACAACCACTGTGGAAAGCAATATGGAGATACAGCAAACAAATTAAAAATGTATCTGAGTTTTGACCCAGCAGCCGCACTTCTGGGAATATATCCAAAGAAACCCAAAACACTAATTTGAAAGAACATAAGCACCCCTATCTTCATTGAAGTGTTATTTACAATCACTAAGATATAGAAGCAGCCCAAGTGTCCATCAGTAGATGAGTGGACAAAAAAAACTATGGGACATTTACACAATAGAATACTATTCAGCCATAAAAATAAAGAAAATTTTACCATTTTTCAACAGCATGGATGGACCTGGAAGGCATTACACTAAGTGAAATAAACCAGTCAGAGAAACACAAATACCATATGATTTCACTCACATGTGGAATCTAATGACCAAACTGAACTAACAAGCAAAATAGAGACAGACTCAGATAGAGATCAGGATGACAGCTATTGGGGAGACACGCAGGGGTGGAGGGATCAAACAAAAAGGGCAAATGACTTATGAACATGGACAACAGTGTGGTGATTGCAGGAGGAAGGAGGGTATAAGGGGGTTAACTGGTAATGGAAAAATACAATAAAAAGAGTAACTGCATAAACCAAAATACCTCAGATTAGTTCTAAATTATTTTCATTCTGTTGATAAGAATTTTTTACTTTATATGCTTTTTAACATTTATTTTTTAATTTATTTATTTTTATTTTTGTTCAAGTATAGCTGTCTCCATTATTCTGCCAATGTCTTTCCTCCATCCCACTCACCGCCATGTCTTGCCCTCAGTCCTACCCGCCTAATTCCTCTTCTTTCCCCTGTTATCCCCTTCCTCGTTCTCTCTGGTTACTGTCAGTTTGTCTTATTTCAATGTCCCTGGTTATATTATGCTTGCTTGCTTGTTTTGTTGATTGGGTTACACTTACAGGTGAGATCATGTAGTATTTCTCTTTTACCACTTGGATTATTTCACTTAGCATAATGCTTTCCAGTTCCATCCATGCTGTCTTGAGGTGTAGGAGTTCCTTTGGATGCTCAGAATTGCTAGTCATCAGAGAGAGACAAATTAAAACCACAACGAGATATCACTTCACACCAGTCAGAATAGCCATCATTAACAAATCAACAAACAAGTGCTGGTGAGGTTGTAGAGAAGGGAACCTTAGTACACTGTCAATAGGGATGCAGACTGGTGCAGCCACTGTGGAAAATATGGTGTTTCCTTAAAAAACTAAAAATGGAACTGCCTTTTGACCCAGTGATTCCACTGCGGGGAATGTACCCTAAGAATCCTGAAACATCAATTCAAAAGAACTCATGTGCCCCAATGTTCACAGTATCATAATTCACAATAGCCAAATGCTGAAGAAACCTAAGTGCCCATCAGTAAATGAGTAGTTCAAAAAAACTGTGGTACATTTACACAATGGAATACTATGCAGCAGAAAGAAAGGAGCTCTTACTGTTCGAGGCAGCATGGATGGAACTGGAGAGCATTATGCTACGTGAAATAAGCCAGGTGGTGAAAGAGAAATACGATCTGATCTCACCTATAAGTGTAACCTAACCAACAAAATAAACAAACAAGCAAAATCAGAGACATTGAAATAAAGAACAAACTGACAGTAACCACAAGAGTGAGGTGAGAGGGATAATGGGGGAAATAGGGGAAGAGACATCAATGAAGTATGAAGGACAAATGGACAAAGCCATACGATGTAGGTCTGAGGGTGGGAGATAGGGATGGGTAGGGGGGGTGAGGGTGAAAATGGAGACAACTGTACTTGAACTATAAAAAAAAGCAGTTTTGTGTTTTTGTTCATAAGTCACTTGTCAAAGGATATGAGATTAGGTCACACTTGAACTTCATTTTAACTAGTTTTTTCCAAATATCTATTTAATCTTTTATGTATATAATATCTATAACCTAATGTTGTTAACTATGTATTAACTTAAAGGAATAATAATGGCAAAAAACATTTTTTCATGCATTATAAATTAGAAAATCTTCTCCAAACCTTACTGATATGATATAGTGTGCATTTCAAAGAGAATTATTTTGTTTGCTAAAGACTGATTTTCGATGAGTATATTCTTCTATAGAAACTAAATTAAATATGTATTTCCCCAATTTACCTCATGGAATTATATATAATGAAAGCATTTGGCAATTTATTTATTTTTTAAATTTTAGAAAAATTAAACTTTGTTATGATAAAATGATATTTTCAAAAACGATAATTTCTGGAAGACAATAATCTCTGTTAATAACATTTAGAAATTTGTGTTTGTCCCAATAAACTTAGACAAAATCTCAGAAATAAAGTAGTTTACAAAATACCTCTTAGATAAAACAAAGAAATGACACTTTGGCATGTTCGGACTGTTTGCTCATTCTCCTATGGCGACTCCTTGGGTTTAGAGGTACACAGGTAAATAGAAGCATAACTGTGCCATGTGCTAAAATGTAAGACATTTACAAGGAAATTCCTAAATACATTAGAAATTGTTTTATTGTTTTAATTCTGGTTCTAATGGGACTGAACCATCTCTCAATACCTAGACTGAGCAGAGATATTAAGAAGCCTAGTGAGCTGCTGCCCCGTGGTGCTAAAACTCATAGTGTGTACGACAACTATACCTACAACAATATTTTTATTTTTCTTGATTTATCATAATTTCAGAGGTTTATTTGTTCTTTAATAATAGCCTAACAGTGTAAAAATTAATAATGTAAAAGTCCTGTTCTATGATCTTGGATTATGAAAATAATTCAAATGAGTTCAAGAAGACTTGGCAATTAAGCTGAAAAGTAATCTGTAACTTACAGTGTTGTTATAAGGATTAAATGAATTAATTGTAAAATGTTAGAAGAGCTTTTGGAACATAAGAAGCATTCTCTCTATATATATATTTCTCTCTCTCTCTCTATGTATATATATATATACACATATACATATATGTTTAATGAATTATTTATAATGCTATTATTTTACATATCTATCTTCATGATAAACATCTAAATATTTTAAAACAATAACAATATTATGAGAAAAATTATGAAGAAATAATTGTACTTATAATTTTAATATTACTTATTAAAAATTTATCTACCTCAGAAATAGACCACATAGTATTTCAATAACACATTTAATAAAGTTTATTAAATATTTACATACAGGTAATATTGAATATATATACCTTCCTTTAAAGAACCTTCTTATTATTTTCAAGCATACTTGGACTGTCTCAAAAATTAACTCTGTAAGAGACCACAAAACAAATCTTCATGAATTTCAAAGAAAATAATGTATTAAATATATTTTCAATGAATTTGGAAATCAATAACAACAGAATAGCCAAAAAAAATGTACATCTAGAAACAGAAAAAAACAACAAAAACAAACACAATTCTGTGATAGAGAAAAATCATAAAAAATAATTACAAAACAATGTAATTATGAGAGGTAATAAGTGTTAAACATTTACATTTCAAAAGTTGTGAGACGTAGCCTAAGTGATGATTAAAGAACAATTCCTTTTTTAATACAGTCATAAGAAAGCATGTAAGATGGAAAGCAGTACCAAATAAGAATAAAATATATGCAAAAATGCAGCAAGAGTAAAAGTTAAGATATTAAAAACAAGAATACAGAAAGTAAACAGTAACAATAAAACAGCAGAAATAATTTAGATGAAAAAATTTTAAACATCAATAGAGTTGAAAGGCTTTTGATGAAAACTCATCCCAAAATAATATACAGTGGAAAAATAAGATAAAGTACAGTGGAAATATCAGTATATTCTAATGAGTTTTAAAAGGCAAAATTTTTCTTTCTCAGTACTAAAAGTAATAGACTAACAACTATTATGTATCTTATCAGAGGTTTTGTGCTATCAACACAACTCATCATTGGTGATGTTGACCTTAATCATTTAAATAAGGTGGTGTCTGCCAGGTTTCTCCACTGCAAAGTTACTATTTTTTATTCCCTCTTCATATTCCGTGTCCCTTGGAAGTAAGTCACCAAGTCCATCTAGCCTATCAAACGGACAGTGAAAGGATTCACAAAGAGAAGAAAGTGCAGAGAGTAAAGGTTTTGTTTTACTTTCCCAAGAGGGGGAAAGGGCTAGGTACAGGGATATCCCAGCCCTGACGGGTAGGGACTGTGAGTTTCTATCAGGTAATGGGGTGGCTGTAGTGCAGGATGTTTCAGATGGGCTGCAACGTGTTATCTATGGGTGCAGGGTCCGGTGTTCTGGTGTTGGTGTTCTGGTGTTTGTGGTCTGGTATTTCTTGTTTCCTAAGTTCCCGGAGCCTCTGCGCCTTCAGGGTGCTTCCAGTAATTTTTTAGTCCTGAGGATAAAGGTTCATAAAGCAAATTGACTCAGTCATGCTTTATGGGGTCCAGCTAGCTCTGGCAAAGAGGGCCTGAAAAGAGGACTTTTATCTTATCACAGCCCACACCCAAAGGAAGCTAAAGGGTGGGGTGTAGATCTCTTTTACCTTTTGGCAAGGGGAATATTACCTTACATTTGAAAACCTTTTTGGTAAGATCTTTCTCTCCCTTTACCTTTTTATGCAATCATTTATATTTATCAGTAGATGATTGATGCATATTTATTTTGTACTCTGGGTTGTAATCTAATGCCAACTTGGGCCACTGAATTTTCCTAAGTCCACTGCTGTGTTCCTTTAGCATGTCCCTTTGTTTTTTGAGCACTCCCTTGCTTTCTGTCATTATGACATGCTCTAGACTCATCAGGTCTCTGATGAGTCTGCTCATCAGACTCTAACCCTGGAATCAGGCATTTCTTTAAGAAGTCTGAGCATTGTTAAAGAATGTTATTTAGAAATGAAGATCTGAACACCATATGTGCTTGCTACTCCTTAGACGTCACTTCTCCAGGCTTTCTTAGAAGACAGATCTAAAAATATATGTAATATATATTTAATAATACATGTAATATATTATTGCATGTAATAATTATAATTATATGATGTTAATTGCATTATATTATGTTAAATATATTATATTATGTAATGTATTACATAAGATACATGTAATATATAATTTAATATGTAGTAATATATGTATGTACTAACATATATATATATCCATAGTTATGTATGTATCATTCCTTAAGTATATATGTATTAAGTTAAACATAATTAGAGATCACACAATTACCACCGTTCTAAATCGGTACCTAGCCCTCACTACTGATGGTACTTTTGTGCAATTTCTCTAACAGTAAGAAAACTGGCACTCAGCACCCACCATCCATTTATTCTTTTGCACATTCTCAACATACATGAAAAGCAGGTTTAGAACAGTTAATCTGCACTCTGTACCCCACTCCTGGGAACAACAAACTTATCAATTCACTTTTATTGTGTGAAATCCTTGAGCAGTACGGGTTTCTTTGTTCTTACGACACAACCCAAGTTACCCTGATGCAAAAAAAGTTAAACAAGGGCTTTCAGTACCATTTATTGAGTTATCATGTTTTCCAAGAAGTAGTCTGTTTTTAAGGAGATCAAAACTTAATGGCATTTTGTATCTTGTTTATTTTATAAAAGTTTGACCTTTACAAGACTTGGACCTTGATAGTGTTTACCAAGCCAAGGTCTTCAGTGAACGTTTCTCCATTCATCCAAGCATGGATCAGTCCAAGATTTCAGCTAAAAGCAGACATGGTTTAGGGTGACTGACAGATAATTCTTCCAGGGTCAACTGGACTGTGCTTAAGGAGCACCCTCTTCCAAATTAGCTTTCTGCACTACCTTGTTACAGCTCTGTAAATGCTGAGATACTAATAAGAGAAACTGGTCTTATGAGCAAAGATCTAATTTTTAACATACCAATTTTTTTATGGAAGCAAGAACTACTATTTGATTTAAACAGGTAGGTTAGAGGAAGACCTAAAAATGATACCAGTTTGCAACAGGACATGTGTTTTTTTTTCTTTTAATTGTTTTACGGGGAGATCCCAAGAATATTTGAAATATCTAAAGAATCTTAAGTTGAGTTAAAAATAATTGAAGCAAATATTTATATCTTGGTTGTGTAGCTATTTTACTATTGCTTTTTACATAGATGCTAATTGAATTAAAATGCATTCTGAAACTAAGCAACAGGAAAATAAGTAAGTCACAGTGTTAAAACTGGAGCATTGTTAACTGCTTGGAAATATTAGCAAAATAAAGGAAAGGAAACGAGGTCAGGAGAGGGGGGTTTGCCAAAACAAACTTTGCCTATTTCAAAATTTTCTTGAGATTACCCTTTCCTGTCAAGAAAGGAGGGTATATTTCTATTTTTCTCCCTACACTTCCTTTCTTTTTCCCTGAAATGCATTCCCTTCCACATCCAGGACCCTGACATGAATCTTAGATACTAATATGAAAAGCTTAGCTACAGTGTAATTTAAATGGGTTTTGGTAGATAACCTAGAATACCTAAGAATTAGGTGTAGTTTGGTGTAGTTTGTCTAGTCAAACTACAATGACTTCAAAACCCAACAAAATTAAATTTTAGCAAAAAAGTTACTATTACGAAATAAAGTGTGCACTAGACACATTTTAAAAATCATGAAAAGGTACCATTAAAATATATTTTAATAAGTTTAAAGTATGACTCACACAACTATGAAATGAATAAAATTTACAAGGTTTTATTTGTTAAATAATCAGTGGACATATAAAATATGACCACTTCAAAGGCGAATTCAAAGAGCACTTATTTGTAGACAATCAGAAAATGAATTTACTAAGGGATGCAATATCACAAGGAAATAATCAATTGTATCTCTTCCAGAGACATCTTATATTCCAGTGGACAAGTGTTTTCTGTATTATCAATTTACTATGATGAGCAGAGTTATAAAGTAGTCAAAAGCAATAAAAGGCAGAGATAACCAGGAAGGGTGTGCTATTCTAGTGTCAAATAGCAATACTAAATCACTTAGTAAAGAGATTGATGTTATTTATTCAAAAGAAAACAATCCATGAATTGAGGGACTACTGGTCCTCTGAAGCAGTGAAGTACTCTTCTTGAGGGATTTTGGGCAAGATTGAGTTTAGAGAACATTAGAAGAGGTAAGGAGGATACAGAGCATGATTGGTTAGGATGTCAGGAATTTCCTTAGAAGGCTAGCTGGGCCTATTTTCTAGGGTAAGGTAAATCAGCTAAAGCTGAGTTGGAGGATTGTGATTGGTGTATGTTAGGTCTCCTTGACAGGTGTTTTCCATAAGTGCAGGCTGACTTAGGTTTAGATTTGCGTTGTGGGCAGGGACACTGGGGCAGCATCCATTTTGAGGGTCTTCATATAGATATCCAGAGAAACAGAGGCATCACTAATATAACGATGTAACTAGGTCGACAGAGAGCAAGCCGAACAGTGCTGCTATTGCAACTTGACGTTACATTTAACGGCGTGATGACTAATTGTTGTGCCATTAAATATTGTTTTACAGTAACATTTTCCATAAATGCACATTTCACCATGTGATTTGATCTAATTGTTGAATATTTTGGTTGCTTAAAGTATTTACCATTAAGTATTTAATATTATAATCTCAGATTTAGATATAAACTTTTTGTAGATCTTAACCACATCTCTAGGTGAGAGTTATCCTAGATTTTGAATTGTTAGATCAAAATCAATGAATGCATATTTTACATTTGGACAAAATGACCTCCACAATCATTTGTTCATGAATTATTTTCACGATCATTTCTTACAAGGATGTATACTTCCCTAAATATCACAAACACTGAGCATTAGTTTTTAAGAAACTTTTCAATTTGACAGATGTAAATGATATCTCACTATTTTTAAATTTTATATTTATTGCACTCAGTGGGACAAAAAGCATTTTCATAATGTTATTATCCACTTACATTTTGTATTTTTATGGCCTACTTTTTGACTCATATATTTATTACTAATACTGTTACTAATTACTATGTTTCTTCCCTTATTAATTACAAAAGACTTCTATATTTAAAAATATTTAAGAAAATATATACATATCTCAAAAATACTTATACATATTATTTTTGTATTTGCACTTTTGAAATTATTTTTTATTCTGTAAGTTAAATATCCCACATTGTCTTCATTTAAATCTTAACTCTTCTCAAATTTACTTTTATGCAGTGAGGCTGAGGGATGTTAAAAGGTGAGCTGAACTGAGAGCTGAACTCCCAATGTAGGAGTGATTGGTTAAGACAAGTCAAGCCATTGACAGGTTTGCTAGTTGATTGGAGTGTCATCCGTCATCCCATACACCAAAAGGTTGCGGGTTTGATCCCTGGTCAGGGCATATACCCAAGTGGTGGGTTTGATTCCCAGTCTCGGTACATATGTGAGCAACCAATAGATGTTTCTCTCTCACACTGATATTTCTTTCTCTCTCCCATCCTCTCTCTCTCCAGTCAATAAACATATCCTTGGGTAAGGATTAAAAAAAAAAAGAAAACAAGTGAAGAAGAGAGTAACAGTCAAGCTTAATCACTTAACTGTGATAGTTTGAGCAAGAGGTTAAATAAGAGAAAGTCCCGTTTCCTCACTGCTCATTTTAGGAAGGCCTATGCCAAAGGTCCCCACGAACAGGTTTCTGAACAAAAGCAGTTACACCTAAGCATGGTGAGCCAGAAGTGTCTGAGTCCTTACCTGCATCTCCCCTCAGGGACTGCAGTGCCCTGGCTGTGCCCCAGTGTGGTGTGAGTAGGGCAGCTTTTTCCCAGGAGGCCTGCCGGGGGAAGCCTTTGTAATTGCCTATGGTTTGTCTGGAAATATCACATGGGTTACTGGCCAGGGGCTAAACTCCTCAGAATCTAACTTGTTTCCCCAAATAATTAATCAATTACCCCTGAAATTTTTATTTAATAGTATAGCCATTAATGATTATTTTAATGTCTACTTTTATGTTAAATATTTATTTAGCTCTAGACTTGGTATTTTTTCCAATAATGTGTTTTCTCACAGCACCATGCTGCTTTAATTACTACAGACTATGCCGTTCATGTCACTGGGTGGTGCGATCTGTCCTTCAGTTTGTGCTTTACAAAATTTTTCAGTATTTTTACCTCTTTATTCTTACAATTAAACTTTAGTTTCATAATGCAAGGATCAGGATCACAGTAGAACAACATTAGTTTGTAAAGAATAGTAACTGTACACAATTTAGTCTTCATTTCCAGTAGTCTGGTATGTGTCTGCACTTCATTGTGGGTTCATTTCCACCAGTGAGGTTTTAAATCCCCCAATGTATGACCTGATATTTATGATTGTGTATTTCTAAATATTTTTAAATGTGTTGATATTGGGAAAAGTATTTTTTCATTTGAAATATTTTTTATTTTATTCTAAGTTTGAAGGACTTTAAAATGGTAAAAGAAATGACCAGTGTCCTCTCTTCAGCACTCTTCCAAGTTAACGCAGCCGTCCATGGCCTTGGCTGTATCTCACACTTTGTCAGTTGTAGAATACTGGTAGGAACGCATGCACGCACAGAAACTCATTGCCTCTGGTAGGATGTGATTGACCATTGCCCTATGGACAGACTTGGTTTGCATTCACTTGTAAACTCATCTAAACATTCCTTATTACTTGTGATGTGTATTTCTTTGAATTCTTCAGTTTTAATCGCTTGCTGATTCCCTCATTATTTAATGAGTTAAATAAAATCTTCGATGTGTGTTTATTTTATACCCATAGATACTCATAATTGTACTTTAAAAAATTTTGTAAAGTGATATACACCAATTTAACTAAATATTATTAAAGGCTGAGTAACATAAAGAGCAAACACCTCAACCAGCGGTCCTTATGTGTAGTCCCAGAGAAAACAATACTCCTTTCCTGCAATACTAAATGTATTCTTAACATAACATCTAGCAACTGTGCTCCTTGGTACTTACCCCCCAAAACTGAAAACTTGTGTCCATAAAAAAACCTGCACATGGATATCTATAGAAGATTTATTTATAATTGTCAAAACTTGAAAGCAACCAATATACATTTTGGTAGTTGAATGAATAAATTATGCTACAAAAACCAGAAAATTTTTCAGTACTAAAAACAAATGAACCATCAAGCCATGAAAAGACATGGAGGAAACTTAAATGCATGTTACTAAGTGGAGTAAGTCAATATGAAAAGTCTACATACTGCATGATCCAACTATATGACATTCTGGAAAAGACAAAATACGGAAACAGTAAAAATATCTAGTTGCCAGGGATTAGAGGGAAAGAAGGGATGAATAGGCAAAACACAGAAGATTTTTAGGACAGTGGAAATATTCTCTATGATATTGTACTGGTGGATACATGTCATTATATATTTATACAAATCCATAGAAAGTAAATCACCAAGAATATACCCTAATATACACTGTGGACATTGGGTGATGATGATTTGTCAATGTAAGTTCATCAGTTTTAATGAATGTACCACTCTGGGGGAGATGTTGATAATGGGAGGGGCTATGCTTGTATCTGGAGAGGGCTGGCTCAGTGCAGAGAGTATGTAGGGAATCTCTGTACCTCTTTCTTACTTTTGATTTGAATCTATAACTTCTCTAAAAATAAGTCATATCTTTAAAAATTAATACTGATTCCCCTCCAAAAACAAATCAATGCTCCTAACTGCTTTCATTAGTCACCATATTTGTAAACAATTTACCTCCACTATCATGCCTTTTACAAATATATTCTACTGATGTAGCTCAATGGATTGAGCATGGGCCACAAACCAAAGGGTCGCTGGTTCGGTCCCCAGTCAGGGCACATGCCTTGTTTGCAGGCCAGGTTCCCAATGGGGGTCACTTGACAGTCAGCCACACATTGATGTTTCTTTCTCTCTCTTTCCCTCCTTTCCCCTCTCTCTAAAAATAAATAAATTCTTTTAAAAAACAAGCATATTTTGTGTATATTGACCTCTTATGTTCATGGGAATACAGTTTTCTAACATCAACTATGCCCCCACCCTGAGAATCACCTTGCATTTACTCTAATTTCTTGCATACTAATCACCTTACTCTTTTCATGGATTTACTGTTTAGTCAACAGTTTCCAAAAGAAATAGAGAGAACTTCCTCTCCACATGTCTACTTCATCTCCCATCTGTTACTTCTTCTCTGTTTCTAAATTCACCACTTTGCTCTTACAACAATTTATAATTGTATTGTTGGTTTACAACAATCGATAAAATTTTTTGCTGTTGTCATTGTTATTTGTCCCCCACTCTAGACTGTGAGCTCTGTGGGAGCAAGAACCATTCAAATTATTGAATGTTTCCTTACAAAGAGGAAATCCGGTAAGAATCTACTCTTGTCTTAGTAAGTTCACAGTCTAATAGAAGATATAGATATGTAAAATCCCTGTAAGTCATTCATTTCAATTGTTCAGAAATCCACATGTCTTTTCAAAGTCCAGGCATCATTAGCAACAAGAGAAATGAAAAGCATTTG
Organism: Glossophaga mutica; assembly: GCA_039655065.1. Lineage (NCBI taxonomy): Eukaryota > Metazoa > Chordata > Mammalia > Chiroptera > Phyllostomidae > Glossophaga > Glossophaga mutica. Next base: position 124,141,831 of record CM077306.1, read on the forward strand.
TAGTGGAACTAAATTTTATCTATATTGTTGTGGTAAAAATCTACAAGCAAAGTTTGCTTGAGCACCTACTGGGGGTAAGGTACCTTAGTAGGCAACTGAGATCCTGAAGTCCTAGTTGTATATTAAAATTACAATAAAGAAAACTAAGGAGCATATATAATACTTAAAAGAAATAAAGTAACACAAGTGAAACCCAGCTTTTGCTGCAAAGGACCAAATAATAAATACTGTTTGAATTGAGGGTAAAGACATACCACTCTGGCAGAGAAAAAAAGGACATGTTTCACAGAGTAAACTGGGCTTAAGTTGGAGTCTTTATGTTACAATTTCACTAAGTGGGGAGAGGGGAAAGTCATTTCAGAATGTGTATGGCATTAGTCCACAATGAATGCATGATTTCTGTATGGCTGAAATGGACACATAGAAAAGCCTTCTGGAGGCAGCATCCAGCCTCATTGAACCACAAGCCTTTAGTCTACCTGCGTGACTGTCCTTCCTGCTAAATTTCCTGACTCCCTAAGCCTGTGAAGATCATAAAACTGTTACTCTAAGTTATAACAGATAGTCTGCATTAAAACATAGCTCATGCTTAATGTGCGCTTCCCAATAGGGCTATTTCAATCTCAAATTATATTTGATCCAAGAAAAGCACACAGTGAATCATAATGAAGAGGGGACAAATGCAACAATGGGTAAAGATAGCACTGACTGTCTTCCAAGTACACACAATTAGGGAGAATTCTGGGGTTATGGATGACTGTTTTCCAGAACACGTGGGGACAATGTGGTCCATCTTTATCAGCTCTACAGTGCAAATCAACTCTTATTAAAAAAAGAACTTTTAAATCATTTCCCTTATTGCTGCAATGCTAGGGTGACTGAGGCCAGGGTCTCCTCACTTCAATTATGGACAATCCTTTACCCCCGGCTTTCACCTGTAAAAATGGAAAATTGTTGGGTTCATAAAGCAAGCTTTATTGTTTCCTCTGCCTCAGGGAGCGAAGTGGTAATTTAATTCAATTAAAAATTATTCCTAATAGATGGTACAGATTTCTGACTTGCAACAAAAAGTTCAACCAAGTTAATTTAAAGCCCTCTTAGATGTCTCAAGTGATGCCTTATAGCCCTCTGAGGCTACAAGCATGCTCTTCTCCAATCTTCTCTACATCTCATCCAGCTGCCAATGCAGAGCACTGAGAATTACTCCCTTTTCTCTTCTCTTGTTTCCTCCCCAAACTGTCCAAATACAAATGGTTGCCAGGTCCTGACAATTCTCCCTCCTCAGTATCTCTGCGTTATGCTCCTTGTTAAAAATTGTTTATCCATAAGTGTAAGATTTTTCCTTAACTCTCAATTTCCTTCCATTGACCTACATGTTACGTCCTAGTATATATCCTTAGCAGAACCACCTTATTTTGTTTACTTTAACTTTGCACTAAGTTTGCAATGATGAAGTATAAGTCTTCCAATTTTTTTTATTCTTTGTTAAGATTATTTTGGTTCCTCTGGGCTCCCTGCACTTTCATAGGAATTTTAGAATTAGTTTTTTAATTTTTGCAAAATGCCAGCAGAGCTATTGATTGGAATTAAGTTGAATCTGCAGGTTGAATTTGGGGACTATCAACATCTTAACAATATTAAATTTTCCAGTCTATGAAAGTACTTTTCCCTATTTATTTAAATCTTCTTTATTTTTTAAACAATATTCTATAGTTTTCAGAGTACATCATGTATTTCTTCCATTAAATTTCATAAGTATTTTATTATTTGTGATGCTATTATAACTGATATTATTTACTTAATTTGAATTTTCAAATTATTGATTGCGAATATATAGACTTTTGTGTATAATTTTGTATTTCAAAACTCTCTTGAAGCCTTTTATTAATTGAAGACTTTTGTAATTTTTTGGAGAATTTCTATATATAATGATCCTGTCATTTGCATATTAAGGTAGTTTTATTTCCCCCATTTCATTCTGAAGCACCCCCTTTTTTCCCCTTAACTAAATGCTTGACTAGAACATCCAATACAGTGTCAAATAGAAGTTTTGAGAGTAAGTATCTTTGTCTTATTCCTAATTATTAAAAAAGTATTTAGCTTTTCACAATTAAATCTGATTTTAACTATGGGCTTTTCATCGATGCCCTTTAATAGGTTGAAAAGTCCCTGTAGTTCCTGAGTGTTTTTATTATGAAAAGGTAGTAGATTTTGTCAAATACTACCTTTATTGAGATGATCATATGGTTTTAGTCAATTTTCAGATGTTAAACCAAACTTGCATTCCTTGGATATATTTCTATTTGCTTCTTTTGAATAGTTTATAGTTCTTTATTGACATTCTCTGTTTGGTGATTATCATATCATATCTCCTTTAATTCTTCAGCATGTTTTTCTTTTTTGTCTTTAAACATAATTATAATAGCTGCTTTGGAGTTTTTGTCTGCTAAATTCACCATCTGGGACCTTTCAAAAGCAGATTCTATTTGGTATTTTTTTTGCCTGGCATGTTTTATTTTGTTTGGTTTTGCATGCTTCATAAAGTTTTCCTGATACATGGATATTTTAGGTACACATTGTAGTAACTCTCAGTGTAATACCTTTCTTTCTGGGGATTATGGTTGCTGTTGCTTTCCTTGTCATTTGTTTCTTTTTTAGTTTGTTTAGTGAGTAGATTGAACAACTGCAAATGCTTCCTGCACAGTATGCAAATGAGGTACCTGAGGTACCCATTCAAATTTTTCCACCCTTGTTTTGTCTTTTTAGCCTGGCTACCTCTATGTTATTCTTAGGTCCACGTCCCTTTTTGTCAAAGGTATACTCATTCCCCCTTAGCCAGTTTTTAGGTTTTTGTTTTAACTTTTACTATCAGATAGGTGACTCAGAAGCTGGAATTACATTCATGGTACTTATGGATATTTTTGATTTATGTGTAATCAAGAAGTAATAACTTGTTGGATCCCTATTTTATTGATCCGGAGAGTACACAGCCTTGGATATGCATGCAGTCTTCCAGACTACTAGGGATGAATATAATTTTATTTCTGTACCCAACTTTGTATTAGTTGTTCCTGTGTCACAGTAGCTCATAACTGATCCCTCAGTGTTTGGCCAGAGATTACGTTTCAGACCCGTGTGTCAGGGAAGCTTCCTGTGTTGACAGAGCTGTGTGCTGCTTGGGGAATAGTTTCAGATCTGCCCACATCCTGGTCTGACTGGGTGCAGCCTGTACAATGCCGTGGCCTTGCCAACCCCCAAAATTGACTGTGATTCCATTTTGTCTGTCTCTTTCTCTGGTTTTATCAAACGTGTGACTGTTGTGCCATTTTCATTGTGTATGAAGCTACTAAGTTCCTCTTAACTGCTCCTCACCAAAAGCTACACTATTTTCAACAATGCCTTTAGGCATGGAATTCTCCATCTTCTGTTTCAGAACAATCCCCTCAGGCAAAGCTGCAGATTTCTTTGTCCTTATGATCTACCTTTCCCACTAGGCAGAGCCCGTATTCCCTGTTCCATGGTTGGGGGCAGGAACCCACTTTTTTTGAAGAGTCAGTGTCTCTCCACAAGTGGGCATATTACTGCACCAACATGGGGTTCAACTGCCTACTGCCACCAATAGGCAAATTCTGGAGGTCAAGGTTAGTGAGAAAAGAAAGAGGTCTTTCCTAAAATGCTGTACAATTTGGAAGGATGTGTGACTCCTCATCTCTAGGCTCATCAGTTTCATCTCTTCCACAAAACACAAGCAAACCAGCCATTCCCCCTGCAAGACCAAAAACCCCAAAACCCACGGAAGTGCCCAGGATTCTGGCTCCATCTTGATCTCTCCTTTGGAGTCTGGGGCAGATAAGCAGGTAGCTCTCCGGCTTCAGGCTCCCTCCTGGAGCCTACGTGTACTGCCACCACTGCCATTGGCCACATAGTACAAACACACACACACACACACACACACACACACACTTTTGCTTAATCCTTGCACCATTTTACACCCAGCTGCTCTGACAGTTGTGAGTCTGCTCTGCATGTCTATGATTCTCCATTTTTTGTATTCCCTTAGGACAATCTCCAGTGTCCTTAAATGATTTTTAAAAATAATTTTCACCAGTTAAAACTGATTGAAATGAAACATAAACAGTTGAAGTTGTTTTCTGGGAAGATAATTTACTGAGTTCCTTACTCTATCATTCATAAAATCCTGGGCCACGAAAATATTATTTAATAAATCAATGTAATTAAGCCAAAACTAGATTCAAAGGAATTTTTTTGACAAATATAAACACTGTATTTATTGATCTCTAACTAGCCAACTTGTGGAACTAACCTACCCGCCTCATTTTCTCTATAAAAATTACTGAATATCTACTCCACACTGAATACTTGAAGCTAGTTGTCTACTTTGTTTTCCCTTCCACCTCTGCTCCTAAGTTGGAGTTGTGTGTTAAGGACCAGTGCTGTGTTCTGCCTTTCCTGTTTAGAGCTAGAGATACTTTCAATTTTGATATGTAATATGTAAAAAGAAAGTTGTTTTTCTTAAATTCTGTGCAAAATCATGATGTAGACAGGTTATTTTTAAAAATATGCTCCATTCTGATGGTGGCAGTTGTGGCATTCCTCTGTGGGAAAGGAGTTGCTACAGAGTTACACACCTCTTTCTTAGCAAAGCAGAAAGTGGGCATGTATGTGACAGACACAGGATGTGTAAAAAAAAAAAAATATATATATATATATATATATATATATATATATATATATATATATATATGCTCCATGTTGGTGTGGGCCAGACCAAGCTATAAAAGAATGTTAAAGTTTGTGAGTGAAGATCTGATGAAAAAGGTAGACCTACACAGTTTCAAAGAACCTCTCCTAAAGAGCTTACTAATTGCAAAGAGGAATAGTAAGTTTACAGAGAACAGGTGGCCACCACATAAGGATTAATGGAATGAAACATCATAATCATGACTGGTATGGCTCAGTAGGTTGAGCATCATCCTGAGAACTGAAAGGTCACCAGTTCAATTCCCCGTCAGGGCACATGCCTGGGGGCACATTCCTGGATTGCGGACCCTGTGCCCAATTGGGAGCACTCAAGAGGCAGACAATCAATGTTTCTGTCCCTCCCTTTCTTCCTCCCTTCCCATGTCTCTAAAAATAAATAAATGAAATCTTTACGAAAACATCATAAAAAACCAGCTGTCATATACTAAGAAGAACACAAGATAGTGTATGTAGTACTTCTCTCAAAAATGCATAACCTTAATATAATCATGAGGGAATTTCAGATATATCCAAACTGGAGAGTATTCTACAAAATAACTGACCTGTGCTTATCAAAAGAAAACAGAGGAACTGGTCCTGATCAAAGAAAACTAAAAAAGATATACCACAAATAAATGCAAGGCATGATTCTGGATTAGACCCTACAAAGAAAATTAAAATCATTATAAAGGACATTATTTGGTCAATAGGCAAAATTAGCATATGAACTGTAGATAAGACAGTACTTATCTATAACATATTTAGGGGGTAATTATTATTTACACTGTAGTAACTGAAATTTGTACATATCAGAACTGTGCAGAGTAAGATTGATCTATCTATCTATCATCATCATCTATCTATTTTTCTATCTATCTAGGTAATTCCATTTTATCTATATGTCCCAATTTAATAATCAATCATTAATCATGATTGTTTTCACTTAAGAGGACTTCTGTAGTATTATTATTTTTCCAGAAATAGTAGCTCTCCCCAAAATAAAATGAAACACTATTTCACCATTCATCAAAAAATGTTACTTTCTAACAAAACTGATTGAGTTTTCTACAAATACAAATAAGCTTTCAAATATAATCAACAAGGAATAAAATCAATACATTGGAGATTGCCTAAAGACTCATAACCAGATATTATTGAAACCAGAGTATATGGGCAGATAATTTGTTACTTTGCTTTTTAAGAACTTGCGATTTAAAAATGAAAGAACTTTATAAAGTACTTTCTAGCTTAGTTTTGTTTTCTGAGCTGTTTAGGTCAAAAATAATTACTTTAGTCAAAGCCTTAAATAAAATTACTTCAAGAAGACCAAAGTTTACTGCTTATCTTGCATTACTTTCCTTCGGATCACAGTCAGCTTTTCACTTTATTTTTTTTTATTTTTTATTTTGGCAACCCCAGTGTCTTGCATCACCAATTACTTGATAATTGCATTTAAGAACAAATGTACTGATCACTATATACTCTAAAGGAATTCTGCAATATTTTGCCAGAATTTCAATTTTATATTCTCTTTGGATCTTAGATTTTTGCCCTTTTAAGGGCAAGTCTCTTGTAGCAGTCCCCAGGGACCTACCCAAAGCTCCTGTGAGAGGCAAAGTGTATTCATCCTCATTCACAGGGACAGAATGTCTTTGGAAAAAATCTCATCAGCTTAATGGAAACCACCCACAGGGCACCAGTAATCTATCTTCCTGAGATATCACCAAAAAAGCTACTGTGCTTATAAATTCCAATTGTGGTAAAAGATAGAGAATTTGCTTATCAGCATCTTATGCTCACAAAATAAGCTCCATTCTTAAATGGGCTTCTAAAATTAAACCAGAAATGAAACTCCTGCCCTTTAACTGGAGTTGATCATTGTGTTACTTGAGAAGAATAACACATTTGACAGTTTACACATTAGCAGAAAACATCTTTTACCAGAAAGGCTTTGCCACCCATTGTGAAGGAAGGTATGGGGCCATTAATTCATTCAACAAATCTTTTAAATGCCTATTATGTGAATTCCCAAGAGGATAATGTTAGAGTAGGAAATGAAAGTAGAATGCTGAAGCAATTACCCCTAAAAAAGTTGTAGGCTTTCATTATTAATCATTTTGATAAATAGTTGGGTCAATTATTACAAAGATCTGCAAATGAAAAGTACAGAGCAGGCATTATTCACAGACTGAGTAAATGTGTTACACTCCACAGCACTAATATTTTATCATGTATGTAGTTCTCACTGAAAGTAACTGCTTTCAAATACAATAGAGTTAATATTCATTAGCTCATCACCATATGATTCATTAGGTATAGGATGACAATTACTATTAAGTGAGGAGTTTGTGACATTCCTTTGGTTATAAGAAAGAAAACTCCATATTTCACAATGGTAAGGACTATTGACATACAACACTTCGGAATGAAAGTTTTGATGGGGAAAAATGCATAATCATTGAACATGCCCATGTCTGAAGCAGATGGAGCTAATATCAAAACATATTTTCAAAAATATGGGCATGCATATAGCAAAAGCATGCAAAGAGGGGAGAGGGCGAAGAAATGCAATGCTTCAAATAAAATCTTCAGTTGTTTCACAGTTAGTCATGAGATAACTGATGACAGAAAGCACACACTAAATGAAAGTGCTGCCAGTGAAGACTCTTGTAAGACGTTCTCTTATTAGATTTAATGATGCATGTCACCTGATCAGAGATGGAGAAGACAGAGCCTTGGAAGTTTCTAGTACCTTTTCAACATAAGATACAAGCAAAAATCCTATTTTAACATTCATAAATATTTCATAGGAGAAATACAAGCTTCTCATTGTACAATCATTTACAGTAACCTACAAATGTTAATTTGTATAACAGCCTGAAGAAAATAGTAGCATATAGCATATACTACAATTAAATATGTACTTTGACCATGTTACTTTTCCTTTACACTCGATTAGAGGATATTTGCTTTTGGAAAGTAAGCCAGTCTGGAATTTTATTGACTAATTCCCTTGTGATATATGAGGTTCACTTGTATAGTCTTTGAAAGCAAAACTTCTCTGGCTTTGAGCAGCAAGAGTCCCATTTCTAAGACAGAGATGCCTTCTCACAAATGTGCAATTTTTTTCTGGTGCACAGAATAGTTCAGATAAACCAAAAACTAAAATTATAAATCATAGAAAATAGGATGCTGAATACAAAGGCAGCACATTAAACTCAATTTAGTTAATCTCGTGGGTCATTTAACATAGTTTGTAATGAAAACTTCAAGTAGAAGGCAACACAAGTATTTCCTTTTTCTCAGTTGTGATTCTTCTTTTTAAAGTTTTACAAATAATTTTTGTTACTTTTTAAATAGGTACTGTTAGAACCAGTGACTGGACATGCAATTTTAGAGCTTAGCCTACAATTGCTGTCATTATTTCATAGCCTTTTTTTGTGACATTACTAACTTTTGGGAAAAGTAAAATGTAAGACATGTGCCACATGGATGGAAGATTTTTTTTGACAAGTAATATGAATATTTCTAAACCCTCAATCATACCTTTTTTTATAATGTCGACTTCATTTGTCAGTTTCTCTTCCTTTTTGAACTCTTTAATATTTATAAATGTAGCAATTTTGTAATATCTTTTAGATTGTTCCATTTTATTTCATTTTGGGATGTCCATTTAATTTTTAGTGGCTTCTGGCACTTCTCTATGGTAACTTATTTTCTAATGCAATTTGTATTTTGATTTATGACTCTTTCACTTTCTTCTTCTGTATAAGATAAGTGAGCCCTGGTTTGTGAATATCTTCTTGCAGAAGCATTTTGAATTATTGTAATAGGGCTTCAGGAATTTTACAAGAGCTAGCTCTCTTTGTGTAATTTATTTCCAGCTAGAAATGACCATTCACTTAAGTAATGTAAATTTAGACCTGATATGCTTGTGCGGTACTGGCTTGTGTACATCAATTTTTTCTCAAAAATATTTTTTTTGGAATGAGTAGCTGGAGGAGACTGAACTAAGTCTTTAAAAAATAATGAGTAAAATTTCTCTGAGACTATGAGCGGAGTTTCTTTGATCATGTTTTTACAGACTGAACAGTCCTTTGTAGTCCTAGCTAGCTTAAGTCAAGATAAGTACCTAATCGGAATCTAAGTTCCTTTATTGAAAATAAAAATCAAGCCTTAACATCTAGGACCACCATCAGGAGAACAAATCACGACGACAACACCTGGTCTGGGAAACATCTTCATCCACACTTCACTAAGGGAAAACAGGCTTCCTGGTCTGAGCAGGAAACAGTGGGAGACCCAGCAGCACCAGATGAACCAACCGGGCCAAAATGATGCCTCAAAGGCTCTAAAAATGTAACTGCCAATGGAACTGACCCCACAGTCAGGCCAGTCACTTCATGATGAATCAAAACAGGAGACTTCTTGCTAAATTAAAACATTCAAACTGGACCTAGACATAAAAGTAAAAATGTCCAGGATATAACAAAATATTTACCCAGCCTACCGAGAAACAAGAAATTAACAACATGAATGTCAAAAGACAATCAATGGAGGCCAGGACTGAGATGAATCAAATGTTGAAAACATCTGACAAGGATTTTAAAGCAGCCATTATAAAAATGTTTCCACAAGCAATTACTAGTCCTCTCGAAAGCAATAAAAAGTAAAAATAGGAATTCTCAGCAAATAGATTGAGGTTATGAAAGAAAACCAAATGGAAATTATAGATCTGAATATACCATAATAGGAAATAAATCTTTCTGGTTGGTGCAATAAAGGAGTGGAGATGGGCAGGAATAATTATTAGTGGAACTGAGAACAGATTAATAGGATTCACTGAATTTAAAAACAAACAAACAAACAAAGGAAATAGACTGAAAAAAACTTACCAAGCCCTTAGTTTCCATATTCCATATTCACAAAATATTTCATATTCATGTAATCAAAGCCCCAGAAGGAGAAGAGAAAGGGAGTGTTGGTTGAAAAGCTGGCCCCCTGTACAGAGAGGGCAAGGAGAGACAGAAGAGGCAGAACATTTAGAGTGATACATGATGGCTTTAAATAAAGAAGAGAACTTACTTATGAGACTTGTCTTGGACAGTATAAGACAAGTAAATCTCTGCACTTACCCACCAGAACCTTAAAAGTTTATATAGAGGCCTTAACTAGGTTAGTCATGTACTCCATACAGATGGTCTCAACAACATATTGATCCTTCAAGGCTGCATTATTGGAAATGGTTGCCAGTGTGGGAATGGTGGACAATAAGTATACTCCAAGGACAGGGGGAAGAGTAAGGAGGCTCAGATTGCGAAGGTCAAGCTAAAGGGGTCAACTGATGGTCACATCCTCTTGATGACCTCTCCCCGACACTCCACTTCTTGCAACTGTGTTACAACTTTACATGCCCGCTTCTTTCATGAGTGCTGAGCAGTCAGTGCGGGTTTCATGAGGTCCTCAAGTGATTTTATGAAGATGATACATTGGAAGACTTATCAGTTATAAACCCATAAGATCCTTTCAGGGTAAAGGTACAGGTGCCTCCCTATAAGCTTTTCTCATCAGAGACATTTCAGTGTTCAGTAAAGCACAGGCTTTGCTAGCCATCATTTAAGAGCTGCTGGGTGAATTTAATAAGGGCTTCTATGTGTCCTATAATGTCCTCCGTGGCAATGGAAGGAAGAAATATGCCAGCCAAATGATTGTGCTAGCAGGAAACAGAAGGTGGGGACCTGGCCTTTAGGAGAGGAAGATTGGGAGTTTTCGGGACTTGACTAGGTTGTGCATACTGTACGTGTTAGCTGGGAGAGGCAGCGCTGTCAGACAGGAGGAGACGGACTGGGGGTGAGATATGCCAGACAAGGACACCCTCCTGTCTCTGAGTGAGTATAGTGAGTTTCAGCAGGTCTAGAAGCAGGGAAATAAGATCCCAGTGGAGACTGAGTAGTTCACCCCCACCCAGAGGTGTCAAGTAACTCACCCATCCCAGCAGCATGCCCCATGGCAAATTCCAGTAGATAATGGCTTTCCCATGCATGATTGGACTTCATGTTCTCAGCAGCATACCAGCTGATCCACAGTGAAAGCAAGGTGGTGGTTGTTTCCTATGCCCTCCATACTCAACTTTTGATAGAAAAGAATGCTCTTATCGTGTATTTGGTGCCTTGGAAGGGATCCCCAGTCTGGAATGTGGGGCAACAGGCTCTGCTGGTTCATCATTTAAATGTATTAAAGTCTGAGATGGTATGTTAGTCCACCCAGCCAAGGTGGTTTTACTGGTTAGAAATTTAATCTGCTCTTTTAATATTTTATTCTTCCTTTCTACTAACTTGTTGCTTGTGAGTTACACTGGAGATAGAACCTGCCTTTGATGTTATTTCTTTTACCCAGTCTTGCTAATCATGAGTCTTAAAATGTGACTTCCAATCATGATCTATCTATTTAACAGGGGTGTGCATTCCTGGCACTCAGCTTTTTTAATCCCCCAATTGTGGCAGCATGGTTTGTGTGGTGACAGGGGAAAACTTGGGTTAGGTCAGACAATGAACAGGATCTACACAAACCAAGGCATGCTTAGAACCCTCAGGTAGAGGGAGGGAACCAACAGAATCCATTTACCATCTTTCACTGGTTGGGACTGTTGATGGACGGCTCCAGATATTTTTGTAGTGTCCTTGGGAATTGTTTAGAACACACAGGACATGTTGTTATTACATGAATAAAGTCACTGTATTTCAAGGGCAATCTAGAACTCTTGGCAATATGCCATTCCTCCTGGGTGCAGGGTGTCCACTCTGCCTGTGCATCCAATCTGCTGTACCTAATGCAAAGTCAGTTGCTTGGGCTCATACCGGGGTTAGGGCATCAGTTTTCTCATTGCCAGGGGGTGTCAGTGTGCTATAAGCTGAAATATGGAAGACAGTGAGAACTGCCTCAGGTTCGTATAGACAAGCCCAAATGTCTTTGGACAAATCCTGACCCCTCCATGGCTTATTTATGATCAATCACCTTTTTGCTTCCCATTTCCCAAGCCATACTGTAGTGTTAATCCCTTTGGAAAGCCCAACAGTCAGTGTAAAGGGTAAAAGCCAGGACTTATGAATGATCACCAGCCACACTGTTGTGAGTTCAGCCCACTGGCTGCTGCAGCTTCTAGGCATCACAGTAATTCCTCCCACCCCCACTCCTACTCTACAGACTGCAGGGGCTGCCACAAGAAGAGGAGTGGGGGTATTAGGAGAATCTATATTCTTCACTGGGCCTATAGCACCCACATTTCTAGAAATAGTGGGCTGGTAGCCACAATGTTCTTCTTCTGCAAACAGGTATGTCACTTAGTCAAAGCAGGGGGTTGAGCCTTGGCAGAGGTGGGTTGATGGAGTATATTCTCAACTCACCATTTGTAGGAAGGAAAGTTCTTACCATGATCTGCTGTTTCTTCATGTGCAGCTCTATGTGGAAGAACACTGTGTGCACAGCTAAGAGCTATAGCTCAGTGGGGGTGCATCATGTTTCTGTCCCTTCCAGGGCTGTGTAAAACTCCTAGGGGTACCCTCTCTTCTGTCATCTCTGCCACAGTACCCAACCTCCACTTCTGGAGTGACAGATGCATATAACTCAAATAGTAGCACTGCTTGGGAGATGCCTGGATTTTAATCTGCTTCATAATTATTTTCTGCCTCCTCAGAGGTGCTTGATGCTCTGGTCCCCAGTACCATTTAAGCCCTTTAACAGAGGCAATGTTCCAGGTGGGGAACAAAAGTCCTCCCAAACCCCCAAATTCCTGCAAAGGCTTACGCCTCTTTCATGTTCTTAGATATTGGATAGCCTTGCACCTTGTCAATCAGTTTCTGGGACAACAAAGGTTTTCCCTAAACATTTGACTACCAAGAACGGTACAGCAGTGCCTGAGGCTTGAGTGGGGCCACTGCCATTCTCTCCTTTGCAGATGTTTCTGCAAAGTTTGCAGAGTGTCCTGCAGTGGAGGCAAGTCTTTACATGTTGACATCATTTCATCGATGTAATGGGCCCATTTTATGGGTGTGGGGAAGGAGAACAGGGACAGATGTCAGGTCACCACCCCATGACATGTGTGGTTGTGCAGGTAGCCTAGGGGAAGCCTTTTTGCCAGAACACTTATATTAATAACATGTATTTATATAAATATACCCTAAAGGAAATTTTGCAGCACTTCTTATCTGATAGTGCTTCTCATATAATTTAACATACCAAATAAGCCTAATTAATTTAATATCTCTTTTTCATAAGGAGAGAGAAGAAACTGTTGAGATGTTTCAGGGACCCTCTTTAAAATTCCAAAGTTAGTTTGAGGTCACAAAGACTTCATTTAGAATTGGGGGAAGATTGCCAAAAATATAAAAAAAATTAAAACACTTTATTAACTAGAATCATAGGCTACTGGGAAACAATACTTAGTTACCCATTTAACAAAAGTGGCAAAGACTTTGAAGGCAAATCCAGGAAATTACATAATTGTAAAAAAACTTACATCTTTTAAAGGCGATGATTCAGCTTTTTTACGTAATCTAAAAGTTGATGAAGAAAACATAAAGCACAGGAAATTAGTTTGCTAAAACACAGAATCTTTGTTTTCTGGGCAGGTTATTTAAAAGGTAAAGAAAACTGTTTTATAATCTTATCAAGAACAGACAAAAATGCAAAAAAACTTCCTCCTTCGAAATCTGTGCCATTTAATCCATCATAGTTAAATTTCTGAAAGCTAAAGACAGAAGAATTTTGAAGGCAGCCAAAGAGAAATGATAGATTACCTGTAGGGAAACACCAATTTGAATTACAGAGGATTTCTTTCTCATCTGAAGCCATGAAGCCAAAGTAAAGTAGCACAATATTTTTCAAATGCAGAAAGAAAAGAACTGTCAACTATGCATTCTATAATTTGTGAAACTGTCCATCACGAATAAAGAGAAGTAAAAGCATACTTAGATGAAGGTATTTAATCTGAGAAGAATTTGTTAGTAGACATACCTGTAAAGATATGGTAAAGGAAGTAATTCTAACATAAATTAAATTATATTAAAAAATAAATCTTGGAACATCAAGAAGGAAGATCAATGGAAAAAGGAGAGTGTGGATGTACATAATATTGTTCTCCTCATGATTTTTGTATTTGATAATTGAAATGAAAATCATATTGTCTGACACTCCGGGCAATGACATTTGAAAGTTGGGAAGGTAAAGGAATCTAAATGGAACTGAAATTTCCCCACTTTGCTAAAAATGGTGAACTGCTGCTTCCAGCAGACTGTGCTAAGTCATGTAGTATATTGTAATAATTGTATGATGTAGAAAATTATATGGAGACAAATTCAAAGTTATTATAAGTAAAACAAGGGTGAATCATAAAATGTATTGAAGTAACCCACATGGTGGTAGAAAAAAAAGAAACCAAGTAATAAATGCAAAGGGAAATAAACAGATAACAATACAGTAGTAATGTTAAGCTTTATCAATAATTACCTTAAAATTCTATGTTATAAATGCACCAATGAAAAGACAGAGATTGGGAGAATGTTTTTTAAAAACCTACAACCCAAATATATTTTGTTTACAAAATTGAAGCCATAAGCCCCAAGGCATTTATCCAATTAATAATTCCCTAACCCACTGCAATATTAGTTAGTTTTTTTCTCATTTGAAGATCCCTTTTATTTCTGGCATCTGGACTTTTCTCTTTCTTTTAAGCTAGGTCTATACATTTTCTATTGGGGTATTATCTGTATGGATTTTAATATGTTGTATTCTGCCACACTGCTAGATCATGAGCTAGGTCCTCATAGAGGGTGCAGAGGATTTTTATGGTATCCAAAGAAATGGGGAATGAATGGAATATCAACCTACTGTGGCTCTGAAAAAAATTGTGTATTATGAATACGCGACACATTTTTCAAATTTTTTGTCTCATCAACATTGAAACTTTATGCCTTTTTAACATAATACCATAAAGACTTTTAGTTGGCCAAGAAAATCTATTTTTCCTTCTTTAACAAGGGAACTCCCAAGTGTTAACTGTATACATGGATGAGAAGCTGAAAAGCATATTTTCCATCCTCCCTTATTATGTGAATTAGTCAGTGACTAAGAACTACCTGCTGGTAAGTGAACAGGTGTGAGATACATTATTTCTATATTGAGACTACAAAAATGAGTGTACCTGCCTTCTTCCCACTTTCTCCTAGCTGGGAGATTATGAGATCTTTAGCCACTAGCATCATTGGACCTGGAGATGTATGCCACATGTTAAGAATGTTGGAGATTCCCTTTCTATCCTGGGATTGTTAAGTGTTGAATAAGAGAGAAATAAACTTCTGTCTTTTTTAGGACTTTATATATAGGGATTTCTTTGTTTTAAGATCTTCAACTTATACAGCCTCAGGAAGAGTAGTGTAAGCTATGGCCCAGTAACATTCAGTTAAAAATGGAATTGAAGACCCAAGGGAGAAGCAAATTTAAAAACTAAGTTGGTCATAGAAATCGATCTCCAAGGATCAGTCAGGTGAATCAGTCTTGATTTCCTGTTTGAAGGGTCTCTGTCATCACTCAAAAAGTGCTGATAACTATAACATCCGACATTTCAGTGGGAAATCACTCAATAAAATATATGTGCAGAATGCTTGCAGAAGCATCTTAAATAATGGAGTGAGGCAGGAGTCATCCTGCAGGCAAAATACAGTCCATTGTCTAGTGTGTGTGTGTAATTCTATGAGTTTTTATAGTGTGCAGTCAACATCAAAATTAAGATAAAGAACAATGCCACTGCCCTCCAAAATTTAGCCTTTCTTTCCAACCCCAGCTCCTAGCAACCACTAATGTGTTTTCTGTGTCTATAATATAGGCAGCTATTTTATTAGTATTATTACTCTTATTACTACTACTATTATTATTTTACTTTTTAAAAATTATATCTCTCAATCAATGTCATAACATAGGAAGAAGATCCTTCTTCCTTGAAAGGGCAAGGACAAGGACAAGACTTTTTAGCCAGGAAGAAACACTCAACATTCTAACTCTAGGGCAAAATTGACATGGAGGCCTTGGGCATGTGAACTTGGAGAAACATTGTTAGATTGAACAGAAATTCCCTCCACCTGCTCACCGTACCCCACCAAGTCCCTTCTCCTTCACAGATAGGTAGGTGCCTGACATGATCTAGCAGACTCCTCATGGGTAACATTGTCCACAGATCATACTGTCTAAGGCATACTGACATAAACTAACCATTCAACGTAGGTGCCCTTATATCCTGAACAAGTAAGCAGATTATGGGAAAACAGGGAGACAAAGGATATTTGACTGTTGGAGCTGCTTGGTTGGGTATACTCTCCTACCTCATGAAAACTGTGCTTCAAATGAGATGAAGTAATATATCATTTGTATTGTGGTGGAAACTCTGGCCAAAGGAAGATCCAATAAAGAGTCTGAGTGAAAGTTTAATAAGGCGCTTGAAATTCCTGCTAAGCAACTTAATAATTTTCCCTCAGCTTTAACCTGAAATGCCCTCTTTGAAAGTTCACACTGGCTTTTCCCAGGAACCATTTCAGCAGGAGTGTGCTAGGCAACAGAGGAAGCTTTCCTGAGGGTATTTGGACATGGGTCTGAGAGGAAGGCACACGGCTCCCTCTCTTCTCTTCCAGTTCAGTTGCTGGGACTGAAGCTCTCTGCTAGTGCTCCTGAAATTGACTTTACTCCAGCCCCAGGGGCTCTTAGACTCTCATAACTCAGGGGCTCCATTTCCTGGGAAGCAGTGTTACTTCTGGGAGATGAGTTTTGCTGCCAACCAAATTTGTAAATAAAGTTTAAAAGAACACCACCCTCCTAATATTTTTATATTCTTAGGCATACAGAAAGTAGAGCTGAGTAGTTGCAACAGAGCTGGTATAGCTTACAAGGTCAGAAAGGTTTGATATCAATCCTTTTACAGAAGACATTAATGCCTGGTGTAGAGTACAGAGAGAAAGATTCAGCCCCCATTCCCAGCAGGAATAAGTCTTCATATCAAGTATTCAGTTATCAGTAGAAAAAAATGTGTGCTAGGTAGGAAGCTTCAGCAGAACTTTGCTTGCAGAGTCATTAGAAGAGTGGTAGATGTCAGGAATACTATAAATACAGAACTTTTCCTGGTAATGCCAAGAGCACTGGAAAATAATTTATCCAACTGCAACTGAATTTCACTGTCTACAAAAATTTGATTTATTCACTAGCTCAATGTTTTGTTGACAAGGGCAGAAATATAGTCAATTAACCCATTCCAGCTGGACGTGACACATGCAAATAATTATTGACTGTTCACCTATTTGTGCATAAGTATACACTTATGATTCCAGATTTTCCTTAATTAAGTAATTTAGATTATCTTTATTTCTTCCATACTGGCTAAAAATTGTTCAAGATTTGAACTGGAAATTAACTTATAGGAAGAGAACAAGAGTGACTCAGAATGAGAGGATCTTGGTAAAAGTAAAAGCTAACACTTGTGTACATGGTCTTCATATCTTGGGCAGCATCTCACCTTGTGTGCTATGCTAACATCTTCTTTCAAATTTTATGCATAGAGCTGCTAAAGACTGCAGTTTCTCTTATTTAAATGTAACTCTTCACAAAACCTATCTTCATCACCTTTTTCCCCTACCCACTTTTATCTGTCATTTGCATTAGCATCTATATAGGATTAAAATAATTATTCATATTAATGTTGTTAGAGGTGAAATTTTTCAATATAAAGAAAAAGATGAAAATATAAAGTAAAATAAGTAATAGCCCTGTAGTGTTAAATTTTAATTAAATTTTATAATCTATTGACTTACTTTTCTCTTTTAATAAATATATGTTCCCCTGCTCTGATCACTATAAAGCTAAAGAAACACTAAACTGAGCCCAGTGAGGTTCCCTGGTGCCTAGTCTGCAGCCTCTAAGCACCACCATTTTCCTCTAAAAGGCACTCCCTCCTTGGACAAATGACTTATTCTGGACTAGGGAAGAAAATGTGTAAGATTAACTTGGAACATCTTGACATACCATACAGCAAGTAAATTATAAAAGATACTGTGGAGATATCTTTAAACTATATTGAAGTAAAACAGGCAAATCACAGAAATGCCCAAGTGTCTAGGAGCTGACAAGAAGGAGCTGCCGATGGCCAAAATGAAACTATTTGAATATCAAAAAGAATAAGGAGAGGAATGGATTAAAATGCATAAATTTTTTTTTAAATAATGATATTTTAAAAATTACTTTCTGGTCACTCTTGAAGGTTGCTATGATACTAAGTAATTATTCTGAAATTTGGTAAATAAATACAAAAAATCATGCATTTATGTCATCTTTCCTGTGTGACCTATAACTAGATAGTTGATGAGAAAATGTTATTTTATGTAGAAGAATCACAGTTAATAAGAACAGAGGTAATGATAGGATCAGAATAAAATCATTATTTGAAAAATACTAATGCAATTCTATTTGTTGGCAATGGTTATCAATGTCTGTTGAAATCATTCAAAGAAATATTGCTGGGAAATTTGATGTAATTTAATTTAATTTATTTAGTTATCTTGACCCAAGGACATTTTTTCATTGCTTTTGTTTTAGACTGAGGCAGAGAGAGAGGAATATTGATGTAAGAGAAAAACATAGATTACATGTTTTCTTGTACACTCCCCAACAGAATAGTGAACCCATAACCTGTGTATGTGCCCTGACTAGGAATTGAACCAATGACCTGTCAATCTACAGAACAATGTTCTAACCAGCTAAGCCACAATGGCCAGGGATTACCAGGAAATTTTAAATAGAGTTGTCAGGCTTACAAAACAAGAATGCATGGATTAATCTTCATATTATTATAAGAAATATTCATTCTGGTGTAATGCAATAATAAATGTACAGCTCTGTTTATAATTATTCCAGCTTCTTCCTCAAAAAACAAAAACTTTACATTTATACATCTGTGAATTTTCAGAAGATAAATGAAAGAAAAACGTTTAAAAGGTTGCCATCAACAAAACACAGAATGATGGGAATTTTATGGTAACTATTTCTTTCAATAAAGAATTAGCATTTAAAGAGGACAAACAGGGTGACTATTGTGGATTAAGGGGTATATGGACTTGCTTACATTCACATATTATTAAGCAACGAACTAGGAAGGCATTTTTTAGAGCAATAGATATTGATCCTAGATTGGTTAACACATGAATGCATGGAATTATTCTTAATTTTACTGCATTTAAAATATCTTTATGTTATTAAACACCCTTTATCTGTTGTGAGCACTCATTTGTGAGTGAAAAGATACATCTGAAATTTTCTTTTAAATTCTGCAATGGAAAAAATGAAATGATAACTGAACCAAGAATGGCAAAATTTTGACAACTGTTATAACCAGGTAATTCCATGTAGTTATAGTTCATTGTACTATTCTCTTTACTTTTGTGTACATTGGAAAGTTTTCCTATTTAAAGAACTTGAAGGGTGAGAGGAGTATAGCTTATGCCACATGGAAGTAGAGCTGGAAAAAACTGACTTTATCCACTTTCCAGTTTTTGTGCAGCTTTGGAAACATGTATTTAATATTGTTCTAAGTGTGTTTTATATAAATAAATATTTCTAATTATTTGAAAGAGTAGCATGTTTTAAAGAAATGATATTACCACAGGGCTGTAGAGATCTCTGTTGCAAACTGTTTTACCCATATGTAGCAATGACCAGCTCAGCATTCTGAAAATTTGGTCCTAGGACCATTTTCACTCTTAAAAATTGTAGAAAGTCCTGAAGATTTTTTTTAAGTGTGGGTTATGTTTATGCTTATTCTATGTTAAAAATCAAAACTAAAAATGTTTAAAATATTTATTTTTAAATATAGAAAGCACAATCCATTACATGTTAACATAAAGGACATATTTTTATGAAAAATAACTATTTACAAAAGAATGATGAGAAAAGTGTTACTGCTTCACATTGTTTTTCAAGGCTTCCTGATGTCTGGCCTCATTAACAGTGACTGGACTCTCGGATTTGCTATTGCATTTGATCTGCTGCAGTATGTTGTTCTGTTTAAAGTACATATTAAACCTTCACTCTCATGCAGATAAATAATGAGAAAAATGAAGATGATTTTAATAGTCTTCAGATAATTGTGGCTATTCTTCTTTGGCATCACATTAAAACTAGACAGGCTTTAGTTACTTTGAGTATTTGCAATGTAAAATCAATTCATTTTTCATACTAAGTTACATTAAAATTCATTAGACTCTCTTGCATTTAGAATGTTCTTTAATGGATGCCTACTTTTTTTATATCAGTCATTGACCATTTGTAAAATATTGGTTCACTAAGTTACATAGATCTTCCGAATGTTGACACATTTCATTATACAATATTAAAGTTAGATTTGTTAATATCACCACCAATCTTATTAGGAAACTTTAAAGTATCAGAAGGTTGCCGGGTTTACAGTAGCAGACTCAAGTGTTCCAGAAGTCTAATTTTTATTTAAAATCATGAATTTTAACATTGGCAGCAAATACCATCAGTTGTTTTCCTCGAACTAATAGACTTACCTTATTTATTTTCAAGAAGATGCCTGCAGGTACCTAGGTATGAGTAACCCTAGATTTCATTTAAGTTGTTCTTTCAAGTAAAATGGCATTTTATGAAAAAAGCAGCTTGCTCAACTCAGAATTCAGACTCTCACAAGTGTTTATGCCAGAGGCAAACATCATATTGTGGTACTCATCAACAGTGATTTATTTACACTCCCTGTTTTATTAAATGGAATATTACCAACATCTACTCAATGGTTGAAATTTAATATAATCAATAATTTTTACTGTTTTTTAAGGGCATTCTTAAATGTAATTGGCATATTTAGTCCTGTGAGTACAGGCAGTGAAGAACATAATGACTACTATATTTTAGGGCCACTGCCTTGATTCTTGCCAGCAGTTTCACCACCATCAGTGTGAAATTCAACCCAGTGAAGAAGGCAAAAATGTATAAAAATTGTTTTAACCTGGAGGATCCCTAAAATAGTCTCAGAGACCTACAGGGGTATTCAGAACTTGCTTTGAGGACCACTGGTCAGTCTTGAACATATGATTGCAGTTCCCTCACATATATGATATAAATGTTGATAATTTTAATAAAGGATTCATAGAAATAAGTAGGTAGGACTCAAAGAACTGCAGTATTCTAAGGCTTGTTGAGTCATTAACCGCCTCAGTCGGACTAATTCAGTAATATTGTACAAGTTTCCAGAGGAAAATATATAACCTATCTAAGATTGTTTATTCATGTTGTTTTGATTTCTTCAAAAGAAAATATACAGAATACGGAATTTTCTCCTCTGGTATTTGAAAACTTTAGTAAGAGTACATATAAGGTATAGAATTTTAAAATTAATTAAAAATAATTGTACATTCATATGCAGCTGTAAGAAATAATACAGAAAGATGATCATCTGCATCCTTTTCCCAGTTCCCCCAATGATAAGATCTTGCAAAATTATAGGCAACATCATCATCAGGATATTGACATTAATACAGTTAAGATACAGAACTTTCTCAGCACCACGAGTACTATTCACACTGACCTTTAAAATCACATCGATCTCCCTCTCCCTTCTTAATTCCTGGTAACCGCTGACTTGTTCTTTCTCTAAATTTGTTCTTCAAGAATTTTTACACACACACACACACATAGAATCATACAGCATATAAACTTTGGAACCGGCTTTTCCACTCAAAATAATTCGCTGGAGATTCAGTCAGGTTGTTGCATGCATCAATAGTTTGTTCCCTTTTATTATTGAACAGTAATCCACAGCTAAATTCATCAGTTTAATTTATCATCAACATTAGGGTTGTTTCCAGTTTGGGGCTATTAAGAATAAAGCTTCTATAAACATCCATTACAGGTTTTTGTCTTAACATATGTCTTCATGTGTCTGACATAAATGTCCAGCATTGCAGTCGCTGGGTGGCATGGCAGTTGCATGTTCAGTTTTTAAGAAACTGCCAAACTATTTTGCAAAATGACTGCACTATTTTTCATTCCCACCAGCAATATCTGAATGATTCAGTTTCTCTGCATCCTGTCCAGCATTTGGTGCTGTTTCTATTTTTATTTTAGCCCTTCTGATTGGTATGCGATGATATCACTTTGCAGTTTTAATTTGCAAATTGAAACATTTTTGATTTACAAATATATGATCATTGTTAGAGTCTCACAGGACCCTCAGACTCAATTCATTTTTGCTGTCTCGATTCTCTTTCTTGGTCCAATTAGACCATTTCTTTTTCTGATTCTTTTCTCTGTCCTCTCCATTCTCTGTTGAGCCCATTTCCTGAACTTGTTCTTTCCCTTTATTTGCCCTTTTATTTGGTTCTCCTTGATATCTCCTATTCCCTACTGAGAATTTCTATTTCTTTGCTGAAACTTTCTATTTTTTCATTCCTTTCAATAATTTCAAAAGTACGTATTGAACAATTTTTTATTGTGGCTGCTTTTAAATTTTTGTCACATAATTCTGACATCCCTCATCTTCGTGTCCATTGAGTGTCTTTTTTCATACAGTTTGGAATCTTCATGTTTCTTGTGTGTCTTGTGGTTTTGCATTGCAATCTAGACTTTTATTTTTGTATTACAAGACTATAATTATCTAAACCTTCTATTTTAGATGTTTTATTTTTTTACAATACTTCTCTGGCAGGGTACAGGGGGTGCCACTGCCTCCTTACTGCCCTGTGGAGGTAGAAGAGCAGGTGTCATTTAAAGAACTTAAAGGGTGAGAGTAGCAAAGCAGTTCTTGCCATCTTTTGTGTCTTACTATAATGCTCCTTCCTTGTCCCTTTGGCTGGAGAGAGAGGGTTTGGGGGCAGCATTTCCTGTCTAAATCAGTTGGTATTTTTAGGTTGCTGGCTCTTTCAGCTCCAAGTCTGGAATATATGAGGGAAACAAAACCCGGAAAACTCAACAAACATTGTTTCTTAGATCCCAAGGTCCCTAATCATTCTCCATTTTCTCTGTGATTCAGACTGTTTTGTTTTACATGTAACGGGCAGTTATTTCAGTTGTACTTAATGGGAAGTACAGAAAAATGTAAATCTATCATGTCCCTAGAAGTGGAAACCCAAGGCATGGAATTTTATGACTCTAGCATAACATGCATGCAAATAAAACTACTTATCTCTCATTATTCTATCTGCATTTTATATCCCTGCATTTAATTTATTTCATAAATAACCACTCAACAATCTAATATGTAAAAAATATTATATTACCTCCACTGGTTATTATTTATCCTAAATATAACTGCATGCCTTTCATTTACTTTAACTTTATACTGGGTAAAAGCTTTCCCTAAATATTCTACTTCTCTATACCTTCACTAATATTTATGAATAGTGACATTTTCCTTCTTTTTTCCCTGAGGCATGCTTCGCATTTCTCCTCTCAACCTTGAACCATTTTTCCCCTCTACCTTGAACAATTTCTCTGATTGATTAATTCTGGGAAAGAGTTAAAAGAGCTTAGTTATAATGAAAAATACAATTATTGAATACCCCTCCTCACTGCTTACAGCCTCGGCATCCATTTTAATTAATTTAGTGCTTTGCTTGCTTTTTCAGCATTTGATTAGCTTCACTAGTACAGAAAAAAATCTTTATGAGCAACATCATGCATTTTATTGACTATTGAAAATTGAGTTGATGAAGAATATTTTTCTTTGTCAGAGAGAATGCAGGCAGCTGGAAGAAATAGAAAAACAGAGGAAGGTATTTGAAAGTTAACTGAAAGACTCTATGAGAATTAATATTTTAAGTCATTTAAGGACATGTATGGGCCATTAATCCTTAAAGTTAAAACTCAGAACTGTGCTGTTTGGAAACCATGGAAGTATGTCAATACAACATCATCCATTAATTCCATTTTATGAAATACTATATCAAGGAAACATAGGATAAATATATCTTGACATAGAGCAAGGAAGGAATGTGTCTGAGGGTGGGACACCATCTGAGAGAACCTGAACATCCGCAGAGCTTGATGACAACACCAGACAACAGCGGAAAAGAAGAGTGCATAAATGAAAGGCAGAGAGACCACAGGAGATGCTTCAAGGCAGTGGTGAGGCATTGTCGCGTGGTTTTGTAACAGCACTCATTGGTGTGACTTACACAGAGCCTTGCTCTTCTTAGCTTTTCTGAGTACCACTTCCCTCCTTTGCTAAACAGGAAGCATGACTGGGTAAACTGTGTCTCTGGCCTTCAGCTTTGCAGTTGTATGTGAGACCTGAATAGAATGAGATAGACATGTTTAAATTACCCACTGGTAATTATTATTTACGACAGGAAAAAGAAGAAGTTGGACATTCCATTAATCTTGATTCTAGTTTAAATTTGGTTATTACATTAATACTTCTATCAAAGGCATTTCCACTCAAAATTGTCTCCTTTGTAGAAAATGTAAAATTAAACATTTTAAAAAAGATTTTAATTAAACAATGTAATAAGAAGTCACGAAAACAGTCACTTCCTTGATTATATGTATACATTAAAAATAATTCTTGCTTTTGCTTCTTTTCCCCAAATAAAACACAGGGCTAAAACAAAGTAATATGCAGTAAAAAGCAGGTGAAAAAACTTTGACAAAGTGCTTCCAGCCTAGAGGAAGTTAAATGCAGAAGAACCTCTACTTCTATAAACCTCCATCTAGAGAAGCTCCTTTTCAATTTTAATTGACTCTGTCCTTATTGTTCCACCATAAGGGCTCCCTTAGAGTTTTCTGAATGAGAGCAAGTAGAGAAAATAATTTAATTTTTTGAATGACTGAAAAAATAATATATATGAGAAACAGAGAACAGGCCCAACTTTTCACAGCAACATATTTTCAAATACAAACCCATTGTTAATAATGTTTCATTTGATTTTGAAGTCTGAAATTATCTTTACATACTTCTTTAAAAGCTTTCTCAATTTTTATTTGAGTACAGGGTACATGTTGAACTTTTAAGAAGTAGAAAGGGTGAGCGCTAGGCATGTAAAAAAGTTGCACCTGAGTCAGATCAGAAATGCACTGTCCTAATTACTAGGGCTAGCATTTGAAATGTGTATTCACACAGCTTCAATAATTTACTCACAAAAGCACTAGAAATAACCAGTTCATAGGTGAGGAATCAGAGGATTAGATGATTTGGTTGACTTCTCAGTTTTAATATCTAACAAATGATAAAAATAGGATTCAAACCTCTTAGAACCCAGGATGCATGAAAGTAAACAAACTGGCAGGGAGAAAATGAGGCAAAATGTGAAACCACTTGGTATATTCTCTGGCTATGTATATACCTTCCTATTACATACATCTGATCCTATTGTCCTACTCCCTCAGACAGGTTCAGTTTCAGACATATGAGGGGGAACCCCCAAAATGAAATTATCTCCGGAGGACAGTCCCCTTGTAGTATAGGTTTACCCCTGCTAGCTGAGTTTTCTAGGAAACCATCTGTATCAGTGTACCAGCTGGTGTTGTGAGCAGCTGTGTTCGGCTTTAGTGAATATTTTGAAGACTCTTTCAACATTTTCGCCCATTTCATGATGGGTGATTTACCAGCACACCTGTGCTGAGTGTTCAGCAGTTTTTGACCAAAAACGGCATGACCCCCATACCCCACCCTCCCTATTCACCCACTCTTGCCTTGAGCAACATTGTTTTTGTTTCCCAGAAAAAAAGAAGTCCTCAAAGGAAAATGTTTTGTTGATGTGGAAGTGGTGAAACGAAAAACAGCAGAAGCACTAAAAGGCATCAAAATCAATAAATTCAAAAACTGATTTGAGCAGTGGAAAAAATGTCTCCATAGATGTACTGCATCAAGTGAAGTGTACTTTGAAGGTGACCAAAGTTTAAACATGTAAGAATAAATACATAATTTTTATAAATAAATTCTGGTTTTTCTGGGTCTCTCTAGTAGATATAATTTTCAGGAACTCGTAGAAAGTCCTGGTATCTCCCCACCTGCAGCTAAATAGTTAAATCCAACATATCTGTGGAACTATAGTTATTTTTTTCTCCTTAGGTTTAAGATTTTAATCCCAGTTTGAATGCATATGTCTTGGACAGGACCAACATTTATAGTTTTGTTAGGTTAACTTTAGGTGGCATAGAGAGGAGCTCTGAGAACAGGGTTTGATGAGGGATGGGAAGAGAGAGAATGAGATTAGTGAGAACATAGGTGGGGATCAGTGAAGAAATACCTACTCACTAGGAGAAGCAATGGCAAGATACAGAGCAGGGATGCTATGACCTCTAAGTATCACCTGCATCAAAAGCATGCCTAGAATTTTTCTATTTCCTTTTGATTCTCAGTGTTAAAAAAAAGAGAATATAAGCAAAAGCAGAGGAAGGCAAAATTTCAAGGCTACTGAATTTTAAAAGTTCATTTTTATTAGAAAGCCTAATGAGAATTCTAATGAGAGTTCAAAAGATTAAGGAACTCTCCCTACAAGTTGCTACGTTTGTGCAAATGTTTAAAAGTAAGCAAGGAAGATATCTGTCTTAACAGTATAGATATTGGTTTCAGAAGTTGCCAGCAGTTTGAACTCATAACTACCTGACAAGCACAATGCTAAATGTCTTAAATACATTAGCATATGCAATCATTTCTGTGAAATAACTTATTCATAATTACTATTTTGTACATGAGGAAATTTTACCAAAGAAGTAAAGTTCTCACCATGATCATTGAATTATTAAATGATGGAGCCACAATTTGAGCCTATATATATATAAAACTCCACAATCTTAGAGAATTACCATTGCATTTAGGATTCCCTTTGGGTGGAGGAGGGAATCCATAATATCAACAATAATTACAGCTTACATAAAGTGAGTGTGAATTATATGTCAAGCATTATACCAAGCACTGGACACATATTTTCAAAAAATATAAATATAGACAACAGTGTGGTAATTGAAGTGGGGAGGAGGGTATGAAGAAGTTAAATGGTAACAGAAAAAATACAATAAAAATAAAAAAATATTCCCACATTATAAGAGGTAAGAATTATAACTATACTTTTTTTTTCTGATGAGGAAATGGAGGCAGAGAAGGTGAACAATTTCTCCAAATGGTGAACATGAATTCTAATCAAAAGAGCTTAATTTCAAAAGTTGTGCCTCTAGGATTAAGTCTAAAAATGAATCATGGTTCTTCGGGGGTGCATGAAAAGGGTGCTGCTTTGAAGATATTCTTTTAGAAAAACCTGCATGCTATTGATAAAATTCCAATTTTCACTGCTATTTATATATCTGTTTCTTGGTATAGACTATCAAAATTGTGACACCCTTAAC
Organism: Glossophaga mutica; assembly: GCA_039655065.1. Lineage (NCBI taxonomy): Eukaryota > Metazoa > Chordata > Mammalia > Chiroptera > Phyllostomidae > Glossophaga > Glossophaga mutica. The sequence goes on from CM077306.1 coordinate 124,168,978, forward strand.
TGCTAAGGAGGAAAATTTGACCATGCTTACTGAGACAACCTTTCAGAAATTTAGGTAACACCATAACGGGTTGCTTTTGTCAAGTGCCCTTTCTATCTCTGACATCTTGCTGAATCATTTGTGTTTTTATAATTAGAAGGAGAATCAATTTTAAGTAACAGTTCTGCACCTGAGACTGGGAAGTTTAAAAATGACTAATTTTTAAAGCTCTCATTCTAGAGTTAAACATCTTAGAAAACTTTTCTAATATTCCTTCTCAAGGATTTGCCATCAATTGGATCCCCTGAACCAACCCCCACCCACCTTTCTGTCTTCTCCTCCTCAGTGCCAGCCCTCTCCTTCCCCGTTGTTCAAGAGTCAGATGTCAAGTGGTCATTTATTCTGCCAGGAAGTACTGCCCTGAGTCACCCTGATAAATTTCTCACTCCTGTTCTTTACAATGTCATTCATCTTTGCTCTAATATTTCCAGGAGCAAGGATTTAAAAGTCTCCTTAACCATGATGTTGCTCATCAGGCAATTGTTATTGGTGTTATCAAGAACTAATTGCCATTAGTTCTTATCAAAAATTATCCACTATTAGGTCGTAGTTACCTAATAGTGTCCTATATTTGGACACTACTATAGTTCAAATACAGAAAAAAAATTCTCTTCACACCAGTATTTATTTTCAACAAGTCCATGAGTTTCCCAAATGTAAGCTAGTTTTAGTTGTAGTTCCTAAACTGATTCACATACTCATGTAAATTTGTACCAGCTTCAAAAGAAAAAAAAAAAAAAAACAAAGACAAGTAAATACAAGACTTCATAAAAAGATCAATGATTTTAAAAAATTGGTTAAGTACCTTTCTTTCTTTTGCTAAAACACAAAAGCTTAGCAGGATTGTTGTGCTGTTCTAATAAAGTTTGAATTTATGACTTTCTAAAACATGTTCTTTTATTGTTTATGTTGTTACAGTTGTCCCAGTTTTTCACCCTTTGCTCCTCTCCCAGTCCACCCCCACTTCCACAGTCAGTCCCCACACCATTGTCCATGTCCACGGGTCCTTTACATATGTTTGACTGATCCCTTCATCGTCTTTCAAAGAGTTCCCACCTCCCTCCTCCCCTCTTACCACTGTTAGTCTGTTCCTGATTCTATGCCTCTGGTTTTGTTTTGCTCATCAGTTTATTTTGTTCATTAGATTCCTCTGATATGTGAGTTCATATGGTATTTGTCTTTCACCAACAGGCTTATTTCACTTAGCATAATATTCTCCAGTTCTATACTTGCTGTTGCAAAAGGTAGGATTTCCTTCTTCTTTTTTTTTTGCTGCAAAGTATTCCATTATGTAAATGCACCACAGTTTTTAAAATATGGTTTAAAAGCAAAATACACAAGAAGTTAAAAGTGGAATTCTAGTAATTTTGTCCCCTTTGTGTTATTAATTTAGTCATCTTTACCTCCTCCACTTTCCATAAGTAAGATTACTTCATTATGAGCCAGATAAGAAAGGCAATCATTCTAAAAGTACTTGTGAAAAGTAGGATCATTATCTATCAGTAGCAAACTGTGAAAATGTTTTCTATTTGCCAAAAGTGTGGAATAAAACTCTTGAATGGAGCTAAACTATTACTGGCATATAGAGGAAAGTGAATGGGTATTGGGGCCATTATAGAGTTGGGAGTAAATTATTTAAGAGCAGTGAAAGGCTTTTCTTATCTGTAAAATGAGAATACTTATTTACCTTGAACAATGATTTAGAAAGTAAGGTGCAATATATGTAAGGTATAGTCAAACCTCCTCCAGTCTTAGTTCTTAAATAATTTGGTTCTCAACCAAGTTGTTCATGGAATATATGTGTCATTTGTCTAACGAAACTCTGGGTCTTGATTATCTACCTGACAACACTTTCATGCTGATACCTGTATGGTCGGTCAGTCACACATCTCAGGAGACAAAGGAGATTTGGTTTTCGGATGAATCGCTCTCCAACCATTTTCTTGAATGAACTTAGTAGGAGAACCAAGGTTGCACTGTATATAACAGATTGTAGAGGGTCTTGAATCAGTTCTCACTGGTTGTCTACTTGTCTCAAGCATCGTTTAACACATATGCCCATGCTTATTAATGTTAAAGGTTGAAAAAAAAAAGCATTGCAATAGTTGACTGTTACAATAGACCATGTGTTTTGAAATGATTTTCAGAATTTTTCCCCTCAGTTCCCAGTCTTACCCACTTTGAATAAATTGAGGGTTTAAGGCCATTGGGCATCTCAGTAGAACTGGAGTTGCTGCATCTTGTTGTTTTAGGAACCAACCATCACCGCAAAGGCCCTGAAATTTTACAAGCATAGTCATTGAGCTTCTAACTGAAAGTCACTTGAAAAATTTCCATTTTATATTTAAAGAAAAGTCATTAAATGCAAATGTCACTGACCCTCATGCCATCACTGGTTTCACTTTAGATGTATGCACTGAAGCCCAACAGATTAGAAACTGAAAAGGAGGCCATTCATAACTGATAATGTTGTATGCATTAGTAAACTTTTAAGCTGGAATTTAAAAAGCCAAAAATATGTATTTATTCCATCAATAAAATACTACTCTTTTTAAATTCAGTTCATGAAGCATCCTGAAGACACATTTATAATAAGGGGGAAACTACTCTGATTTATAGTGATTCATACATGGAGTCCATAAGCAAACATGGAGAGTTAATTTAGGAAGAGATACTAATCTATATTTTGGTTTTCTTACCTTCATATTGTGAACATACATATATAACTTAATGGCTTTATCCCCAAAATGCACTGAAAATCATTTTTAAGGCAAATGGAAAGGAATCTAATATAGTATAATATTTAGTCAATCTGTTATTGAGGTTTTCATTTCATTTCTCTCAGCATAGTATTCAACTAACTTTCTAATACAAGTGGTGACCCCTGTAGCACTATTGTGATATATAGCAGCATTTTATCTGGGCCAATAACGTCGTTTTCCCTGCTGCCAATGCTGGCACTATGTCTTCCATGTCTAATGTTATCCCTGAAAGATGCACTTCCCATCACTGCAAAAGATCCTTTGTTTGCTATTGTGGTTTATTCCTAAACAAAAATGAAAATAATTATTACTTCCTGTTATTGTTTCTAGATCCAGGGATTCTTCCTTCTGTGATGTCATCATTTGCCAGGTCACTAATTTTTGTTTTTCTATTGTAACTATTGTTTTTAAGAGTGAATCTATTCATAACTATATTGTTTTTACAAATATTTCATGATAAAGAGGAATTTTTAGCATGGTTGTTCAGTATTTGAGAAAAAAACACTGGAGATATGTTTTTAAAGAGGATAGTGAAACAGGATACTTTTCCTTCTTTGGCCTTTCAGAAAGGTCCAGGAGAAAAATAATTATTTTATTTAAAATAGCACTAATTCTGTGTATAAATTTCTCATAGTTGAGGGAACAAAATAGAATACAAAGGTATAATTCCATTTTGAAAATGATGTTAATGGTACAATTTGTTTCTATATTAGGAAATTTAAACTTAAGATCCTGACATATGTTAATGACTCTGCAATACAACGCAGGGAATGATTGTTAAAAATGAAAGATACACACTTACATAGCCTTACTTTGCCAGTTGAGAGGTCCTCTAAACAATGAGTGTGGTACTTGTGAACACGCTGAGCATCCAGGTTTTGGCTTCTCATGATTTCTACAATAAAAGGAGCCAGGCCTTCTTAGAGAAATGGCTGACTCTAGGTCTAGGGCAGTGAATAGACAAAAGGAACCTAAAAGATGTCGTAGTTCCAGAAAATAAAAAAAATTAAAAAAGCCAGAAGATGATAAAATATATTAAAATGATTAAAGAACTATTTGTATCTTCATATCACTTCCTCTATCTTCATATAGTGTACCTGGCTCCATGGCCACGGTAACAGACACATGATTCATATCAAGTCAGTTGAGCCCTTCATTGGGGTGGGTTGTGACACCTTCTTTGCATGATTTAGAAAGTGGCTTCAGCAAAATTTTAAATTTGGGGCTTCATAGAAATTGAGGGCAAAATCTTATGTCTGTTATCTTGAGTTAAAAATTAACTGGAGGTGATCTAATAACTTTCTTTAACAAGATCTCTCACAGATATGTAGCTTAGAACTCTGAAATTTTTAAACTATGCATTCATGAAATCAAACTGCTACTTTTGGAATGGCATCATGAGGAAATTCACAGAACTATTTCTTATTAAAACAACCATAACTAGTGAAAATTATTTTTAAAACAGCAACAACAACAACCATTTACAGTCTCTGGAAATTTTCCTAAGAACATATACCACATGAGGAAACTGATTCAAGAACATCTAAATCTTGGTAAAAACAGAATCTGTGCTACTTAAAATATAACTTGCTCCTTTTCTCAGCCTCTCCAGGCCATGCATACACCATTGGTTCCATGCCAGCAGAATCAAGTCAAAGAAACCAGAGGCCACTGTACCACCCAGTGCTTTGCTCATAAAAAGGGGTGACACTCTTGCCTCCATGTCTAGAAAATGGCTCAGAGGTTTTGTCTACTGAAATGGTAGCCCATAAAAAAAGACCTGGTTTGAAACAGAGAGTATGAAAGTTCAAATATAAGATCGCACTTAAAGACAATGAATATTTTGGTGGTAAGCAAGTAAGAGTATTGTGACAACAATATGAAAGCAACATCTAAATCATCTTAGTCACATAGTTGACCAGAAAGAAACAGGGAAAGAGACAACTAAGAAAGTACTAGAATGTATGATTTCATTTATATGAAGTAGACAGAATAGGTAATCTACAGAAACAGAAAGAAGACCAATGATTGTTTAGGACCAGTGAAGAACTTGGGGTTAATGGTAGTAACTTTTAGGTTTTTTTTGGGGGGGTTGATGAAAATATTCTATAATTGATTTTGGTAATGATTTCATAACTGTGAGTATAATAAAAAGTAGTGAATAGTGTACTTTAAATGGATTAATTGTATGGTATATAAATTGTATTTCAATTAAGCTATTTCAAAATTTCAAAATGCTAAAAAAGAAAAAAATACTAATAATTACCGAAAGTTCAGGCATTTACTGTTATGTTTCTTATGTGTGCACACACAGACATGCACAGACCCAGACACACAGGAGTCCCCCCTTATCTTTAGGGAATGTGATCCAAGACCCCTGCTGGACACCTGAACCCGACAGCACCAAATTCCATAGATACTGTTTTTTCCCATAAATAACAAACTTATGACAAAATTTAATTTGTAAATTAGGCACAGCAAGAGATTAAAATAACAAATAATAAAGTAAAATAATTGTAATAATAAACTATAGTAAAAGTTAAGTGAATGTGACATCTCTCTCTCAAAGTATCTTATTATACCATACCCTGCCTTTTCCTGTGATGATGTGAGATGATAAAATGCCAAACCTGCTCCTGAATCCGTGCAACCATCCCTTACTTGCCATAAATGCCTTGGCAACACTCGCTTGAGGGGATCCCTGGCTGAAGCCTTCATATGTGCTCAATGCTTTCTGGCACGATGTATTGCCATCACTTGGAACACATTTTCTGTTCGTGTCTTTCACTCACAAATTTATAATGCCCTTTTCATCTTAACTAAGCACTATCATACACAGTGGTCATAACTTTCATAGTTTGAAGTATGACAGCAAAACTAGCACATTTTTCCTTCTTCACAGTTTCAAAGGTAGAAGATTCTTTCCTACAGTAGATATTTGCAATCGTAGCATACAAGTTTATTTCCTCCCTTATTGAGTCAAAATCTTTCACCTTTTCACTGGAAAGCCAGCATTTTATGGATTCTTTGTGGTGTATACAAATTGCCAACATCACTACCCTTGCACCTTGGAGCCATTATTTAAAAATAAGAATTCTTGAGCAGAAGTACCTCAGTACCCTCCTAATCTGTATGATAACCCAGAAGGCTATGAGGTGATAATGGGTGGGAGCATCTACACCATGGGGACACTGAACAAATGGATGATTCACCTCTCACAAGGGACCATGTGAGAGTTCATCATGCACAGAACAGTGTGCAATTTAAACATTACTTGTTTATTTCTGGAATTTTCCACATAATATTTTTGGACCATAATTGACCGCAAGTAATAGAAACAGCAGAAAGAGAAACTATGGATAAGTGAAGACTACTATATATATGCATTACACATTGTGTGTGTGTGTGTGTGTGTGTGTGTGTGTGTGTGTGAGAGAGAGAGAGAGAGAGAGAGTCAGAGCAGGGAGTGCCTGGAGCATACATATAAATGAATACACATATGAAGATATGTAGACATTATCTTCATTTTACAGTTAAGGAAACTGAGTCACAGTGAGATTAAATGACTTTCTGAGGTCTCAGAATCTATAAGTAATGAGGGACAAGAAGTGAACTCTACTCCCCCCCCCCACCCTCTTTCCCACATCACAGTACATGTATCACTGAAGAGAATTCCGGTATTTTGATATATCTCAAAAAAGCACTGTGATGGTAGTATAAAATCCTGTCAACATGGTTTACTGCTGTGACACACAGTTGCTTATTCTCTCCTCACCAATTTAAACTCTAATCTTAAAGTGTCTTTTTAATGCACATAAGTCTGTGGTTTTAAGTTTGTCTACTTCTAAGAAATCTTTAATTTCCTCATATCCATTTGTGCCTTAATTTCATAATAGATTTCACAGTATCTGAAGATGTTTCCACAAATGTAAGATTATAACTCTGTGTAGGGAATAAGATTCAGAGAGAAATGAAAATTAATATGATAAAATTTTATATTTATGCAAATATTGTTAGTAATGCAGTAAGCAACAAACAGAAATTGAGAAATATACTAAAAAATAAATGCATAATTTAAGTCTCTTATGGGCATCAACAGCTGTTTCAGCAAAATAAAAAGCTGTTAAAGCATTAGAGGAATTTATCCCTATACATTTTGCTTCTTCTTAGAAAGACATTAACATTCAAGAAACATATAAATATCACAGATACTTCTCCACAATACAATAGTGACTACATAATATGGAAGGCAGATGTGTATAGAGAATGAAAAAAGGACTGTATCAAGTGACATTATTAGTGTTTTTCTTATATGTCCTAATGCATCCTTGCAATGCTGCTAAGGCAGTCCTGGTAAAGCTCTGGAAATGACATTGAGATTCTGTTATGCATACAAATAGGAAATAATGTAGGGAATCAAATGTGAAATAATGACAGGCAAAATAGCCCAACTTCTGAGCTGTGCTGTATCAATTTACTCTTTTTTGCTATTTTTATATATTTTATATATTAAAACTAAATAAATGACTGAAACAAAATGCTTTGAGTGTGCTTGTATCAAGCACGTAAAAGACATTGAGAAGAGGGATGAGGAAAATGTGGATAAAGGAGGAATTAAAGACATGACAAAATCTATCAATTTAATAACAGAAATTACAAAGCATAAAAACTCATTTAATGCTATAAAATAGAAAAAGGTTTAGTTTTGAATTCATGCAGCTAATTTTACTAAGAAAGTTAGTCTGCTAACCTTTATTGCAATACTTAGAACCATACATCACTCCATTGAATTTTATTGAACAAATATTTATGAAATCCCTACCATGTACCTGACACTGCATTAGATGTCGAAATTATGTTATTGAACAAAGCAGATGCAATCCTTCTCCTCATGCCATTTACAGTTTGCCAGCAAACTAACACTCAGAGAGATTAACTTAATCCTGCCAAGACTCAAATATCAGAATACTCCACAGCAAAAAACAGACAATGATTGTCTTATTTCTTAAATGACTTAGAGGTATCAACATTTTACTCAGTTCAGTGTCTGTCCAGGTCTCTTTAACTTGTAATGTTGTACTGAGTTCAAATTTGTTATGTTTTGGGACAAAAATCTATAATTTCCTAAACACATATGTGTAGTAGTATAATTTATTTTTAATTATATTTTATTGATTATGTTATTACAGTTCTCCTGATTTTCCCCTTTGTCCCACTTCACCCAGGACCCCCCCCCATTCCCTCAGGCAATCCCCACCATAGTTCATGTCCATAGGTCATGCATATAAGTTCTTTGGCTACTACATTTCCTGTACTGTACTTTACACCCCCATGAGGATCCTGTATCCACGAGTATTGCTATAACAATCTATTTGTACTTCTTTTTAAAAAATATATTTTATTGATTATGCTATTACAGTTGTCTCATTTTTCCCCTTCAGTCCCCTCCACCCTACATGCCCCCTCCCACCCACATTCTTCCCCTTTAGTTCATGTCCATGGGTCATGCATATAAGTTCTTTGGCTTCTACATTTCCCATACTATTCTTACCCTCCCCTTTTCTATTTTCTACCTACCATTTGTGCTACTTATTCTCTGTACCTTTCCCCTTTCCCCCTCCCACTCCCTTGTTGATAACCCTCCATGTGATCTCTATTTCTGTGGTTCTGTTCCTGTTCTAGTTGTTTGCTTAATTTCCTTTTGTTCTTGTTTTAGGTATGGTTGTTCATGATTGTGAGTTTGCTGTCATTTTATTGTTCATATTTTTTATCTTCTTTTTCTTAGATAAATCCCTTTAACATTTGATATAATAAGAGCTTGGTGATGATGAACTCCTTTAACTTGACCTGATCTGAGAAATACTTTATCTGTCCTTCCATTCTAAATGAAAGCTTTGCTGGATAGAGCAATCTTGGATGTAGATCCTTGCCTTTCATGACTTGGAATACTTCTTTCCAGCCCCTTCTTCCTGTAAGGTCTCTTTGGAGAAATCAACTGACAGTCTATGAGAACTCCTTTGTAGGTAACTGTCTCCTTTTCTCTTGCTGCTTCTTGGATTTGCTCCTTCATTTTAATCTTGGCTAATGTAATTATCATGTGCCTTGGTGTGTTCCTCCTTGGGTCCAACTTCTTTGGGACTCTCTGACCTTCCTAGACTTCCTGGAAGTCTATTTCCTTTGCCAGATTGGGGAAGTTCTCCTTTAGTATTTGTTCAAATAAGTTTTTCACTTGTTACTCTTCCTCTTCTCCTTCCCATATCCCTATAATTGGGATGTTGGAATGTTTAAAGATGTTCTGGAGGTTCCTAAGTCTCTCATTTTTCTGAATTTTTGTTTCTTCATTCTTCTCTAGTTGGATGTTTCTTTCTTCCTTCTGGTCCACACCATTGATTTGAGTCCCAGTTTCCTTCCCATCACTATTGGTTCCCTGTACATTTTCCTGTATTTCACTTAGCGTAGCCTTCATTTTTTCATCTAATTCGTGACTAAATTCAACCAATTCTGTGAGCATCTTGATTACCAGTGTTTTAAACTGTGCATCTGATGGTTGGCTATCTCTTCATTGCTTAGTTGTATTTTTTCTGGAGCTTTGATTTCTTCTTTCATTTGGGCCATTTATTTTTTGTCTTGACACACCTGCTACATATAAGGGGCAGAGTCTTAGGTGTTCACCAGGGCAGGGTAACCTACATTGCTGTGTTGTGACACTGTATGTAGGGAGGATTCCAAGAGGAAACAATGGTGCTTGCCCCACTCTCTGCCAGATTTCAGTCATTTCCCCTGTTTCCCACCAGCAAATTAGGCCCTTCTGGTGCTGATTCCCGTGTGGGTGGGTCTCTCCAATGAACTCTCCTGTGAAGCTGGGAGTTTCTTCTGCTGCCACCTCAAGCCTCACAGGTGTTTTCAACCAGAGGTTTGAGGCTTTATTTCCCTGTGCTGGGGCCCTGGGTTGTGTGGCCTGCTTCATTCCCCACTTGTTTCTCCAGGTTTATCTGCCTGCGAATGTGGAACTGCCTAGTCCTCAATCCACCACCTCGCTGGACCATGAGCCGCCGGGTCGCTGGACCAGAAAGGCTTGCCGGGAGGCCTCTCTGCCTCGCTGCCCATCTCTGCCTCTCCTACCAGTCTGGATGAATGTTTGTTCTTTAACTCCTTGGTTGTTGGACTTCCATACAGTTCGATTTTCTGTAAATTCTGGGTGTTTTTTGTTTTCAAATTGTTGTTGTCCTTCTTTTGGTTGTGCAAGGAGGCACGGTGTGTCTACCTACACTTCCATCTTGGCTGGAGGTCTATTTGTACTTCTTAATCCCATGAACTCTTCACCCATCCCCCCTGACTTCCTCCCATCTGGCAACCATCAAAACACTCTCTGTATCCATGATTCTGTCTCTGTTCTTGTTTGCTTAGTTTGTTCTTTAGTTTCAATTGTTGATAGATATGTATTTATTCATGTTTTATTTTTCATAGTTTTTATCTTCTTTTTCTTAAATGAACCTCTTTAACATTTCATATAATAATGGTTTGGTGATGATGAACTCCTTTAGTTTTTTCTTGTCTGAGAAGCTCTTTATCTGACTTTGATTCTAAATCATGGCTTTGCTGGGTAGACCAATCTTAGCTGTAGGTCCCTGATTTTTATGACTTTGAATATTTCTTTTCAGTCCCTTCTAGCCTGCAAAGTTTCTTTTAAAAAATCATCTGACAGTCTTATGGGAATTCCCTTGTAAGTAATAAACTGATTCTCTCTTGCTGCTTTTAAGATTCTCTCTTTATCTTTAACCTTTGACATTTCCATTATGATGTGTCTTGGAGTGGTCCTCTTTGTATCCATCTTGTTTGGGACTCTCTGTGCTTCCTGGACTTGCATGTCTATTTCCTTCACCAAATTAGGGAAATTTCCTTTCACTATTTTTTCAAATAGATTTCCAATTTCTTGCTCTTTCTTTTCTCCTTCTGGCACTCCTATGATGTGAATATTGGAAGGGCTGAAGGTGTCCCAGAAGCTGCTTAAGCTATCCTCATTTTCTTGGATTCTTTTTTCTTTTTGTTGTTCTGATTGGTTGTTTTGGGGTTTATGTTTCAAATCATTGATTTGATTCTCAGCTTCATTCACTTGACTGTTGTTTCCATGTATATTATTCATTATTTAAGTTACTGTATCCTTCATGTATGACTGGATCTTTTTTATGCTGCTGAGGTCCTCACTAAGTTCCTTGAGCATCCTTGTAACCAGTGTTTTGAACTCTGAATCTGATAGATTCTTTATCTCCATTTTTATTTCTGGAATTTCTATTTTTTTTCATTTGGGCCACGTTTCTTTGTCTTCTCATTTTGGCAGCCTCCCTGTGTTTGTTTCTATGTATTAGGTAGAGCTGCTTTGACTGTGTCTTGGTAGTATAATTTAATGCAGCAGGTGTCCTATAGGGTCCAGTGGCACAGCCTTCCTATCACCCAAGCTGGGTACTCAAGGTGCACCTTTCATGTGGGTTGAGTACACCCTCCACTTGTAATTGAGCCTTAGCTGCTGTTGGCAGATCAATGGGAGGAATTTACCCAGGCCAGTCAACTGTAAAGAATGGCTATAACCACTTACCACTACCCTTCGTCCTCTGTGGAGGATCAGCTATGCAGGTGGTAGGCTCCAACATGGTCTGTAGCTCTCCACTGGGTGCACTGGCCCTGGGGTTTCCCAAATGGTCCAGGACAAGGTTGGCCCCTACTGGTGTTTTGCCCAGGACACCCTTCCTGTGCTATAAAGCAATCTTAGGTGGCTGCTGCATGTGCTTGCCTTGGAGACTCCCACAGGAAGCCAAGCTGTGAATCTAAGCTGGCTGTTGCGAGTGGGGAGTCCAGGGCTTACTGAAGCCATCTGTTGCTTATTTGATAGGATTTAAGAAGTTGTGAAGCATAAGCCCAGACCAGCCATTCGTATGTAAAAGCAGCTTGGGTAGGCCCTTAAATTGGGTGGGACAGAGTCTCTGAGGATCTTCAAGGCAGGTCAAACAGCATTAGCCAGGTTGATGGAGCCTCAGATATGGCACCAGCTTGCCAGCTCTTTTGTGGGGAGGCTTTATAAAAGGGACAGTGGCCTCTGCTCACCTTGATGCCAGGCACTTCAGTTTCTCCTTATATGCCACTGGTGCCTTTCAAGCTATCCCTCGGTGGATAGCTTGATCTTAGAGGGAGTGAGTCTGAGTAGGCTAGTCAGTGTGTGTGTTCTTTAAGAACTGCTTTTGGCTCCAGTAGTTTCAGTCCCCACCAGTTTTTGCAGCCAGAAATTGTGGGGAGTTATCTTCCTGGCACTGGAACCCTGGGATAGGGATTCTGATGTGAGGCTGGGACTCCTCACTCCCAAGATATACCTCCTGAATTTTTGTCCACCACATGTCAGTGTGGGACCAGCCCGTCCTTGTCTGTGCCCCTCCTACCAGTCTGGATGAATGTTTTTTGTTTTTGTTTTTTTTTAATTCTACATTTTCAGAACTCCATTCAACTTGATTTCTGAATGTTCTGAGTGATGTTTGTTTTATATTTTAGTTGTAATTTTGATGTGGTTGTATGAAGTGGCTAGCCATGTCCTCCTATACTGCCATCTTGACCAGAAGTCAACATTGTGTTGTGTAGTATAATTTAAAATGCAAAATATACTTTGTCAGACACCAGATGGGAAGACACATTATACTGTTATCTACAAAGCTGGTGACCCTAATTATATTCAGGTAACGTGTTTGATCAAATAATTGCTTGAGTTAGTGGCAAATACATGTCACCCAGGCCTGTTGGAAGAAATAACATGTTGCTGCTTGTAGCCACTATCAACAGCATGCTATACAAAAATAGATAAGTAAACCAAACTCTGAATTAAGCTAGATGGTCTATCATCAGAGATGAAAGAGAATATAGCTTTAATAAGGGAAGTGTTCTCCACCTGAATCCTATGGTCTGCGTTAACTAAACATTCATTAATTTGGGGCCACACGGGTGGCCCCCAAATTAGAAGTCAAGTGTAGAAGTCAACTGTTTCTGCAAAACAACAGCTTGAGTATAACAAGACTAGCCTTTTCATGGTACATTCCCTGCCATGGTACAAATTCACTGCCAGATGCAAGAGTCAGTCTGGGGGCGAAGACCAAACTGGGACATTGCTTTCTCATATACCTTCCACTATTAAATTGAGGGGCACAGACAAATCATAGAGGCTAATAAGTAAATAAACAGACTTCAAATTTATTGATAAATTATTTATCAATATATTTGGAAAGCAGCCTTTTTTTTAACTCCCTTGTTGACTCAAGTTGTAAAGTCTTGTCAAAACGGTTCAGTACATTGACTGTAATAGGCAAAAGGGCCATGGGGCTCTCCTACTGTGAATTAAACCAATAGCATTAAGCAATTAATCCTTATGGGTCCTTCAAATGGCATAATTTTCTAAAAAGAAAGAAGATCATTATTTATGTTAAAAAAGTTGGGGTAAATTATAAAGTGAAATGAATTGAGAACCAATAGCATCATCCTTCTAGGTTATTTTTATTAATGGCATAGCAATTCCATGGGTTGGTTATTGCTTACCAATTAAGTATATTCAACAACATGGAATCATTTAATTCCTCTAAAGATTAAATATTAATTTTCAGTGGCAATTATTATACATTTCTCTCTACATTTATGTTAACTTCATTGCATCTTGATTATAACAAAATATTTTCCCATAAAGTTTTTATTTTTTCTTCTAATCAGTAAAAAATCTAATAAGTAAAGAAATCATAATCATAAAATATTTATGGTCAATAATAACAAAACCTCCATGGTTTGTAGGTTTTTTGTTTTAATTTTTAGTTCAATCCACATGCAGTGACTTCCTTTACTATCTAACAAATGTTATTAACAATATCAATCATTTTCTTTATTAGTAACCCTTACAGATTTCTCTATAATGGCTTCTATTGTGGATAGAATTCACAGAAGACAAAATATACTTACAACCACAGAATAACCAGTTTAAAGTCAACCGGTCAAAATAAAGTCAAGTGATTGATCTGAATAGTGTTTACTTGATCTTCTTTTTCATTATTGCTCCTGACAAAGAGACATTTTAGATTTTCCCCCTAATTCTCCCAATGAGTTAATAACACAGATGTACAGTGTGTCTGTTTATATATTTTGACCTTTTGGGAAGTGCACAAAATTGTAATAACTAAGATTTTTCTGCACCTGAAGAAACAATTTTTGTTGCTTTGGGAACATATAACCCACCGTTGATAATTCATAGGTTAGATAAGGGAGTTCTTATATATTTCTACCACAGCATTGTACAAGAAACTTAATACCTTAGTAGATATCTAGTAGTATAGCCAAGATATTTACCTGGAAAAATTTTTATTTGAAGTTTTATTTAAAATTTCTTACACAGTTTTCAATCTAACTCACAATATAGCCACATTTGCTGTGGTTTACAGTGCCTTCCTCTTACCCTATCCCCCTAATCTTATTAGAATAACTGCCCTGCGAGCATGTCATGCATACGCTGTGGTGCTGTGTATCTCTGCCATATTGTGACATACTCTTTTTGTACCACTGATGTTCCAGTCCAACAAGAGTGTTGAAAGGCTCATAAATTCTTTAACATTACCTGTGGGTGACTAAAATAACTCATGCTGATATAGTGCAACCTAACAGATTTAAAAAAGAAAGAACTCTTACATCATCATTTCTTTTTAGCTCCCAGCCACCTGTTTCCAGTCTCTTTTCCACCCAACCCCTCACCTTCTTCAGTGGAAAAAATGAATACTGCTTTTTGCCATGTATAATGCTCACTTTTTGCCCAAATTTTTGAGAGAAAAATAGGATGTGCAGAATACATGGGTAGTGCTAATTCTGTATCCATGTAAATGTTCTTAGTTCCTTCATTTATGCTTATGCATTAAAAATGTAACTGTAGAAAGCAATAACAATATCCATATGCAAAATAATACCCTGGAATACAATAATGAGTTTTGTTTCTAAATATAAATAAATAAAACATTGAATTAAAAAATTGAAATGAAAGATTTTTTTTCCTGAAAGTTTGCATGAAGAACATGGGTGCACGTTATACATGACAAAATATGATAGGTACATTTCTGTTGTTTAAGCCATCCACCCAGTCTATGATACTCTGTTTTGTCAGCCTGTGCTGACTAATACACCCCTATATAGTGTTCTTTTAGGTCATTTTTTTAATATGACAAACTTTTTTTAGCGAATAGGCTTTTTCATTACTTTAAATCATGTGAGCTCCTATTAATTGTAAACAGAGGCAAATATATTTCTTTAGCACTATAGAACTATAAGAAAACCAGAGTAAATAAAATAATTAAGTTTTATTATGATTGGTTCTTTGATTTTATAATCATTAATGGTTAATAGATGATCTTCTAGTTAACAGATGATACACATCTGTTTATACTTCATTAATGACTTAACTGCTTTCTCATCTGTTTGGGTTGTAACTATAAAGAATACATCTGGTCAGAAGTGGTATTCCTCATAACTGTTAAACACGTGGATGGAGATTTTGTTTGTTTTAGATCTTGTAATTATGGGTTTAAGAATCAAATCTTATAAGTACTTGGACAGAGTAAGATGGAATTTCCAGTGGAATTGGGTATGGAAAGAGATACTTCAGGTTGGCACTGCTCCCCATGTGCTGCCTTTCCCTTGAGATCTCATGTCCAGGTGATGTCCATGGCTAATTATTCGGGGCTAGTAAATGAAAGCTGTGTTAAAGCTTACATTCAATTTTCATAGATGTTTGTCTTTCAAGACCAGTTTAATGAGTTCCTGATTTTCTTACTTAAATCTATAAATATGCAGGCAAGTACTTAGGCAGGAGTGAGTTTTCAGTAGTTGTTACAAAACTGTTTCAATATAAGATTGTCCTTGAGCTCTTATAACTAGCAAAGCCAGATACCAATGGCTAAAACATACATCAGCTCCTGGAGAAAACACAAACTATAATGCTATAAACTATTCCATACTACTCCAAAGCAGAAGTCTTCAAAAAACAGTTATCAATATATAAAGAGTCCTTCATTGACTCTAATTCTCATTCCACATCTCAAGATTCAGTAGTTTAATAGAATGAACTTTCTTTCAACCACAAGTGGCAAACACAAGGCCCACAGACAGAATTCGACCTTCCTTATTTTATCCAACCCAGCACTCTGTTTCTACCCGGGGGGCAGCACCAAGCTCTCACCTAATTCTTAAGGAGCAGTTACATTCATACAGTCCTAAAACTACATTTGGCCCTTTGAAGGCAACTGCGAGGCTGATGTGGTCCCTGGTGAAAATGAGTTTGACACCCCTGCTCTAAACACTTAAAAGAGCAAATTATATGTAATTTATAATTTTGTAAATAAATTTAATTTGAACAAGTAACTGTTTTAGCAAACTGAGCTCAGCTAACATTGAAGGAACTTAAGGAAAGGGTGTTAAACAGAAGCATCAGTTAAAAAAGGATACATTTTAGTAGGATCAATAATATTCTAGTCAACCAAAGCAGAAGAATTGCCTGGGCCCACACAAAAAATATGAAGAATGACAGATGATGGAAGCAATTGCCACAAGGGAGAAAATAGGTGTGTTTTACCTCTTCATTAATTATTCTGTATTCTAAAGCTTAGCTCTTAGCAGAAGGTAACAAGCTTTCCCCACCAAAAAAATATCTTGATATCCCTTCTTCATTCATAATAAGTATAGTAACATTTCAGAATTGACCAAAAGCAGCTATTGTTCTGTGGACCTAAGGAGTGCCCTACGGACTTCTAGAAATTATTTTTGAAGAGATATTGCAGTAGCCAGCCTCCATGATGGCACTTTACTAATTCATAAAATACAAGACAATGTTCCTTTGATCTCTCTGGATTGAATTGTCTGGGGAAGGTCATTTGTTACAACATGAAAACACTTAAGCAGTTCTTGAGCTAAAAGGTCCATGTGGCAAGCACCCGAGGTCTTCTGCCAAAAGCCAGTACCAACTTCTAGCCACGAGGCACTGTGAAAGCAGATCTTCTGGCCTCAGTCAGGCCTTCAGATCACTGCAGCCCAGACTGCAGGCTGAAATCTTAAACGCCAGGATATGAATGAGATCAGGCCAGAACCACCCAACTTTAGAATTTCTGACCTACAGAAACTGTTACATGATAGATGTTTACTGTTCACCCACTATTTTGGGAAGTAATTTGTTATACTGCAAGAGATAACTAATGCAGATGCCATGGTGTTGCATAAGAATTCAGGAGGGGAGACTGGAGGCTAAAGCAAGCAAACAGGAATCCTGAGGCTACATCTCTCAGTTTGAAATTATTTCCAGTATCTCTCACTAGTGGACTTGAAATTTGTGTTGTAGACAACTAAATATTGTTGAAGAGAAGTCGCTTGAAAAAGTCCATTACATATGATAGTCTCCTTTGACAACCCTTTCAAAATTGCTTCTGTCGTACTACCAAAATTTCCCCAGCTTTTGGAACTACAATCCTCCCAAAATTCACTTGTTGAAACTCTAAACTCCAATGCGATGGTATTTGGAGGGGGAGTCTTTGGGAGGTATTAGGTTTAGATGAAGTCTTAAGAGCTCTCAGAACAGGACTTAGTATCCTTACAAGAAGAGGAAGAGACGTGAGACTTCTCCCTCTCCCCACACGTACACAGAGAGCATGAGAGCGCACAGCAACGCGGCAGCCACCTGCAAGCCTTGAAGAGAGTGCTCATAAAGAACTAAATCTGCCCGTACCTTCATCTTGGATGTGCCAGCCTCCAGAATGTAATAAATAAATGTGTGTTATTTAAGTCATCTAGTCTATGGCAGTTTTCTGTGTATGTTTACTAAATGTAATATTGAGCAAATATCATTAAATAATCTAACCACTGAAGAAGTTCCTGAAGTAAAGATATAAAATCAGAGTAATAAAGAGCTACTTGATTTTTTTCCACAAAACTGAAAGAAATTTCACTTGTTTTTTATTTCTGCCAAAATTTTCTCCTTTATTAGTCTATTATAGTATGGCGGGTAGGTTACATACAGAAGAAGAATCCTAAATAGGAACACAAAACATTTACTTGAGCTGTTGAAAACATTTTAAGAAGGGTTATAAAAGTTTCAGGGAGGAGAGTTATATAACCAGTCATTTTAATAATTCCTAAGTGAGGTTGGGAGACATTAAGAGAATCCAACTCAGATCTGGAGAGTGGAACTGATAATTCAAATAAAGAATAAACAAATGGAACTACAGCAAACTAAAAAACTTCTGCATGGCTAAAGAAAACATTAACAAAATGGAAAGGAAACCAATCACATGAGAAAACATATTTGCCAATGATACCTTGGACAAGGGTTTGATCCCCCAAAGATATAAAGAACTCACACAACTGCACACCAGGAAGACAAACAATTTAATTAAAAAATGGGCAAAGAACCTGAACAGACACTTCTCCAAGGAAGACATACAGAGGACCCATAGAAACATGAAAAAAAAAAAAAGGCTCAAAATCACTAGTCATTAGAGAGATGTAAAATAAAAGCACAATGCAATATCACCTCCATACCTGGCAAAATGGCTATTATTAATAAATCAACAAACAGCAAGTACTGGCAAGGATATAGAGAAAAGGGAAGCCTAGGACACTGTTGGTGGGGATGTGGACTGGTGCAGACACTGTGAAAACAGTATGGAATTTCCTAAAAAAAAACCAAAAAACAAAAAAACACACAAACTAAAGATGGAACAGTGCTTTGATCCAGTGATCCCACTTCTGAGATTATACACTAAGAATCCCAAATCACCAATTCAAAAGAACTTATGTACCTCAATGTTCACAGCAGGGTTATTTATAATAGTCAAGTGCTGGAAACAGCCTAACTGCCCATGGGTAAATGAATGGATCAAAAAACTGTGGTACATTTACACAATGGAATACTACACAACAGAAGGAAAGAAGGAGCTCCTACCCTTCTTGACAGCACAGATGGAACTGGAGAGTATTATGCTAAGTGAAATACCCCAGACAGTGAAAGACAAATACCATACAATCTCACCTATAAGTGGAACCTATTCAACAAAACAAACAAGGGAGTAAACTAGAACCAGAGACATGGAAACAAGGAACAAACTGACAGTGACCAGAGGGGAGTGCGGAGGGGGATAATAGGAGAAAGAATGGCTAGGGGCAAGCCAAGGAACATGAATAGAGGACTCAAGGGCACAGACAATGGGGATGATTGACTGTGGGAGTGCAGGGGGATGAGACAGAGGGGATCAATTGGAAAAAAGGCAGGACAACTGTAACTGAACAGTAAAAAAAAATAAAAATAGATGTGGCTGGTGTGGCTCAGTGAATTGAGCACTGGCCTTCAAACTAAAGTGTTATTGATTCGATTCCCAGTCAGGGTACATGCCTGGGTTCCGGGCCAGGTCCCCAGTTGGGAGTACGTAAGGGGCAACCGCACATTGATGTTTCTCTTCCTCTCTTCCTCCCTCCTTTACCCTCTGTCTAAAAGTAAATAAATAAAATCTTTAAAAATTAAAAATAAATAAATAACTTGGTTATTATTTTTTAATTATTTTAATTTTCCTGTTTGAAAGTCTTATAATTCAAGTTCATACTAAAAGTATGTCCTTGAACCACACAATATCTTTGCCACAACTCTGTTGAATATCATTAAAAAACAAACCAAATACCAAACTGTAGAAGTTTACTTAGGGGTGATAAGAGAGAAAAATATGTACATAATTATGCCCCATATTCTGAACAGCAGATTTCCACCAGAAAAAATCTACCAGTTAGTTTTTAACTAACATTTTCTTAAGAATATTAGTGGGCCAATTGACAACAGATAAAACTTTATTGATTCTAAGGAGGGTCTTCTAATTCTCTAAAAAAGTAACCATAAGGCATATTTTACATGAGGGCTTCTATTTTCCCTTTATTTAATAGATAACTTCATTCTGTATTTAAATATAAATACCCTGGGAGAAATTAACAAAGAAAACTGATTAATAATTATTTGGCTCACATGCTGAATTTGATCCAAAATAATCCTGTTCTCCTTAATAATGAACAAATAGAAGAAATAATGATACATTATGTCATCCTCAGGAGATAATTTTATAGTACATTCTAATTAAGAGGCAACAAAATGGTTGCTAGTTACAAAGTGTCAATAAAAGTTTTTCGTATTAATGGAGGGTGACAAAGTCTTTAGCCAAAAAAGGCAAACCAGTGATTTTGTATTTCATTCACCAGCAAAATTTATGAGCAGAGACATCCCTGTAATCCCTGAAATAATGGAGCATAGGTGCTCACTTAACCCTCTTAATGAGTGGAAAGCATGAATGCGTTGGACTTCTTTTGTACAATGGAGCTAGAACCATTAATATAAGATAATTTAGCTGTCATTTATTCAGCCAATAACAACAACAAAAAAATAAGTGTCAAGATTTAAAAGAATGAGAATCAGTTTAGTGCCCTGATATGTTTTGTCTTCTCTTTACAGTATTATATATCTAGATTTCTCAAGGCCTTTTTCCAGACCCCCTACTCTATAATGTAGTGTTCTCTCCATTAACTTTTTACTCATAGGTCCTTGGATGATCTATAACTCTCAAATCTTATCATTTAGAATCTTTCTTTTGAGGCCAGACACTAAAGGGAATTCAAACTCAGCAGGTCCAAAGGTGAAATCATCATCTTTTCTCCAAACCATTTCTTATCCAGAGTTGCCCTATCCCAGCAAATGAAAAAACTATCCATCTGGTTTACCAGGTGGAGCCATAGGAGTCAACCTTGAAATGGATTGTTTTACTCATCAGGAAAACATCTCCCTTTATTGTTCAAGTACAGTTTTCTGCCTTATACTCCCACCCTCCCAGTCCTCCCCATCTTCCTCCCGTTTCCACCGCCCTAGTTTTTGTCCATGAACGTCTCCCTTTAATGACTTTTGATTTTATATCTTAAATATTTCTATGCTGTTGTCTCCTTTCTGTCTCCAAAACTTCTACCATTGTGGTCCAAAGTAGTATCATCTCCTGTTGGGCTACTGTATTATCTTGCTAACCACTCGCTTCTTTCCTTCTGATGCTACAAACTCTCTGTTTCCCATAGAAAGTGCAGAGAGGTGTTTTTAAAATGAAGATCTTATCCCTGCCTCCCCAAAAATCTTATAAACACTTTTCCTTGTTATTAATGTAATAGGCAAAGTTCTTTAAATGGCTGAGACACCTTGTTTTTTCTTACCCCTGTCTTCCCTCTTGGTCTCATTTTCTTCTTCCAGGCCTGTAGTGCCACGATTTCTTACACATCAAGACTTTCAGATATGATCTGTCTTCCGTGTGTTTCTCTCAATTGCTTGGCCCAGACAATGCCAATTCACCCTTCAGATCTAAAGAGACACCCTTCTCCGGAGAAGTGTGTTCTGACTCCTCAGGTTAGATGACTTCCCTAATCCATTACCCTGCTATATATATTTTTTAGTCATAGTGCTTACCATTCTTCTCTTTTATACTTTTCTGGAATTATTTGTTTAATATTTTCTTGCTTGCCACCCCCCACACTACTGGTCCATGAGCTAAGGATCATATCTGCTTTGATGACCTCATTACGGGCCCATAGCTGGTTGAATAAGTGAGGAAATAAATGAAAAAAAATAAAATAAAACAAAAAGTGGCGTCCTATGGATAATATACATAAGCTTGTGTAATATACATAAAAGCTATATTAGCTGGGGAAAATTCTATAAGTTCAGGGGGAAGGAGTTAGTAGGAGGAGAAATATGAGCAAGATTGTTTTGAATGTTCTTTAAAAATTACATCAGTTTCCTAATAGTTTAAAGTGATTATTGGATTCAATTTTTAAAATTGAATATTATTAACAAGAAGGTTCATTCTTAATTGAAGGTCAGTTTAATGGCTAATGTATTACTTTGAATTGGACATCGACCTACATGGCATTTGTATATATAGTTTTTGTGTATTATTTCACTTGGCCATCATTTTTCACTCAGGGAAGATATTCATTTTTTCTTCTTTATTTTAACATTTATTACAATTTACATAATGTGATTTTTCTTTCTTTTAAAACTACATAGAAACAAACACAAGCTTGTCATTAATTAAGTTTACAAATCATTGGCATTCTAATACCTGATGTAATTCTTAATGTTTTCAGTAATTTTTAAATAGCATTTTTATTCTTTTTTTCTATTTTCTTGAAACGAAGTTTTGGACTATTAATGAAATAACTGAATTATATTTTACCATAATAAATGTGATCATAAATAATCAAAATCAATTTTTTGCACTTGGTTTTTAGAATATGTTTTGTTTCTGACTTATTTTTACAAGAAGAGTACAGTGGTTATGTAAAGTCATTAGGAGAGGGTGCCTCATCTAAGTAACACTAGATAGTACGTAGATTTATGGCAAACACCAGAGAGAAGGATGTTAGTGTTTTCTAAGCAGAGGAAAACTATATCATTTGGTTAGGGAAGAGACATTTTAAAAGCCATCTTGGAGCACAGAGTTAGGTAACATGAGATATCATTCTTTTCCTACACTTCTACCTTGGACAATCAAAGACAAGAATATAGTTTAAAAAGAAAACTTGTTTTTTCCTCTAGGAATATAACTTGTTGTGTATTACACTGTTTTGTTTTTGAAAACCTCTATAAAATATTATTGACTTGAGCATATATCAAACATGGATTTTTCTCATTATTATTATATGTATGTTGTATTTAGTATAAGATTTAGATAATATTAACAATTAAGGAAAAACTTGGGCAATGCTGACGACTTACAAAATCTGGTTGTGTTTCTGTATTATAATTCTGCAGGAATCACTGTTTGCTTTTCCCCAGCTAATTTCAGTGCATTTCTGCCCTTTTCTCCAAGTGATTCTATATTAAAGATACTGGAAGAAATTGGAAAAATAAAAAGAAAATTATTTTGTAATGTGAAAAAACATTTGGATGTTTGTTGTCAGTGTCCTCCTCTTGGTGAAAGGATACTTTAAATCTATTTTGTACTAAACGATATTTTTCCCTCCTTCTAGGCACACCTACTAAGAGCATAATCGTGTTCCCCAAAATTTATATGTTGAAGTTTTAGTCCTCAGTGTAACTCTATTTGGAAATAGTGCCTATACGGAGATAATTAAATGAGGTCACAAAGGTGGGGCCTTGAACTGATAAGGTTGGTCTGTATTTAAGAAGAGCACCAGAGAGCTTGCTCACTCTCTTTTCTCCACGTGAGGACAGCAAGAAGATCTTTCACATCAGGGTTCTAGAAAGAGTATCCGTATCAGAAACTGACCCAGTTCACCTTGATCTAGGGCTTCTAGCTTCCAGAACTGTGTGAAAATAAGTTTCCTTTTTTATTATATCAAAAAAATTATTGTATTTTTCCATGAACGTTTAACCCCCGATACTTCTCTCCTCCCTGCAATGACTACACTGTTGCCCATATCTACGAGTCCTTTTTCTTTTTTCTCTATCCCTCCACCCCTTAACCTCCCTCCACCAATAGCTATTACCCTGATCTCTGATTGTGTCTCTACTTTACTTGATAGTTCAGTTTGTTCATTAGATTCCACGTATAAGTGAAATAATATGGGATTTGTCTTTCTCTGGCTTCTTTCACTTAGCACAATGTTTTCCAGGTCCACCCATGCTGTTGTAAAGAGTGAAATTGTCTTCTTTTTCACAGATGAGTAATATTTCATGGTATAAATGTCCCATAGTTGTTTTATCCACTCATCCACTGATGGACACTTGGGCTGCTTCCATATCTTGGTAGTTATAAACTCTGCAATGAACAAAGAAGCACTTATGTTTTTTTGAACTAGTGTTTTACATTTCTTTAATATATTCCCAGAAGTGGCATCACTGCACAGTCTATAGTATTTTGCTATGGCAGCCCAAGAAGACTAAGACAACACCCACCTCAGGGTCCCCTGAATTTCATTTTACTCTTAAAATAGCAAGTATATACATGTGGCATATTATTCCATTTTAAAGACTGTTTCAGTGGGAAAAAAGAAAAATTAAAAAGCTATCTTTCTTAAAATAAAAGTATGAGATTCTCAACTAAACTAATTAAAAAGAAAAGGGAAGAGATTCAATTAACAAAATTTGCAAATCAAAGAGGACGCATTATAACTCATGTCATAGAAATAAAAAGGATCATAAAACATTACTATGACAAATTATACACAGTCTCATTGGGTAATCTAGAAAAGATGGATAAATTTCTAGAAACATATAACCTATAAAAGTGAATCATGGAGAAAAAAAACAATCCTGGAGGTTCCTAAGCCTCCCCTAATTTTTCTGAATTCTTGTTTTTTTATCCTGTTCTGGTTGACGTTTATTTCTTCCTTCTGCTCCAAATCCTTGATTGGAGTTCCAGTTTCCTTACCTTCACTGTTGGTTCCTTGTATATTTTGCTTTATTTCACTTTGCATAGCCTTCACTTCTTCCTCTATTTTGTGACCATACTCAACCATTTCTTTGAGCATCTGTGTTTTGAACTCTGCATCTTATAAGTTGGCCATCTCTTCATTGCTAGTTCTGTTTTCAGAGCTTTGACCTGTTCTTTCATTGGGCCATATTTTTTTGTCTTGGTATGCCTGTTACATTCTAAGGGGTGGAGGCTTAGGTATTCGCCAGGATGGGGCAACCCACCTTGCTGTGTTGTGGTGCTGCATGTTGGGGAGGGATCAGAAAGGGAACAATGCCAATTGCTCAGCTCTCTGTCAGCCTTCAGTCATTTCCCCTGCTTCCCAAAAGTGAATTGAGCCTTTCTGGTGCTGGTTCCTGGGTGTGTGGGATTGTGTACATTCTAAGACCCTGTGGGTCTTTCCAACAAACTCTCCTGTGAGGCTGGGAATTTCTCCCTCTGCTGCAATTCCCACATTTTTAAAGCCAGAGGTTTTAAGGCTTTATTCCTCTGTGCTGGAACCATGCATTGTGTGGTCTGTTTTGCTGCCCAGTTGTTCCTTCTGGTTTATCCACACACAAATGTGGATACACACAGAGACCTTTCTGTATGTCCTGTCTGACCCAGTTGCCCATCTCAGTTCCTCCTACTGGTCTGAATGAATATTTCTTCTTTAACTCCTTGGTTGTCAGACTTTCACACAGTTTTATTTTTTTGGCAGTCCTGGTTGTGTTTTGTTTTTAAATTTGTTGTTATCCTTCTTTCCCTTGTTTGAGGAAGCCAAGTGTATCTACCTATGCCTCCCTCTTGGCCAGAAGTTTCTGGAAGACCAAGAAATTAAAAACTTATTTGAAAAAATAATGAAAGAGAACTTCCCCAATCTAGCAAAGGAAATAGATTTCCAGGAAGTCCAGGAAGCTCAGAGAGTCCCAAAGAAGTTGGACCCAAGGAAGCATAGACCAAGGTGCATCATAATTACATTACCCAAGATTAAAGGTAAGGAAAGAATCATAAAAGCAGCAAGAGAAAAGGAGACAGTTACCTACAAAGGAGTGCCAGTAAGACTATCAGCTGAATTCTCAAAAGAAAACTTGCAGGCTAGAAGGGGCTGGGAAAAAGTATTCCAAGTCATGAAAGGCAAAAACCTACACCTAAAAATACTCTATCCAGCAAAGCTATCATTTAGAATGGAAGGTCACACAAGTGCTTCTCAGATAGGGTCAAGTTAAAGGAGTTCATCATCACCAAGCCCTTATAATATAAAATGTTAAAGGGTCTTATCTAAGAAAATATATGATAAAAAATATGAACAGTAAAATGACAACAAACTCACAACTATGAATAATTGAACCTAAAAACAAAAATTAAGCAAATACCTAGAACAGGAACAGAATCACAGAAATGAAGAACATATGGAGGGTTATCAGTGGGGAGAGTTAGGGTGGATAATGGGGGATAAGGTACAGGGAATAAGAAGCATAAATGGTAGGTACAGAATAGACAGGAGGAGGTTAAGAATAGTATGGGTGTGGGTGGGAGGGGGGTGTGCAGGGTGGAGGGGAATGATGGGGGAGAGATGGGACAACTGTAATAGCATAATCAATAAAATATATTTTAAAAAAGAATAGTGTGGGAAATGGAGAAGCTGAAGAATTTATATATATGACCAATGGATATGAACTAAGAGGGAGGGAATGTGGGGGTGGTGCAGGACAGAGGGGAATAAATTGGAGAAAAAATGGGACAACTGTAATAGCATAATCAATAAAATATATATAAAAAATAAAAACAATCCAGACAGACTGATAACTAGTAGGAGATTGATTGAGTAATAAACATTTACAAAACAAGGAAAACCCCAAGAACAAGTTACTTCACTGGAGAATTCTATAAAACATTTAAAGAAATATTAACACTAAACCTTCTCAAACTCTTCCAAAAAAATGATGAGAAGGGAATAATTCCAAACTTATTCTGTGAGGTAATATTTACCCTGACACTAAAATCAGACAAAGGTAGTACAAGAACACTACAAACCAATATTTCTGGTGAATATTGATGCAAAAATTATCAACAAAATATAAGCAAACCAAATTTAAAAATACACTAAAGGAATTATACATCATGAATACATGGTATTTATTACTGAAATGTAAGAATGCTTCAACTTACAAAAATCAGTCTGTGTAATTCACCACATTAAAAGACAAAAATAATGATCATTTTGATCAATCATTTGATTGTCAATTGATCATTTCAATTAATGCAGAAAAGTCATTTGACAAAATTTAACATAACTCATAGTAAAAACACTCAAGAAATTAGGAATAAAATGAAATCATATCAACAAAATAAAGGCCATATAGGAAAAGCCTCCAGCTACATCATACTCAATGGTGGAAAACTAAAACCTTTTTATCTAAATCAGAAATAAGACCGTAATGCCCATCCTTGCCATTTCTACTAAACACAGTGCTTGTTGTCCTAGCCAGGGCAATCAGGAAAGGAAAAGAAAAAAAAGCATCAAAATAGGAAAGGAAGAAGTAAAATCATCTCTGTTTACTGATGACATGAACTCATATGTAGAAAACCCTAAAGAACTCACAAAAATACTTAGAATTAATAACAAATTCAATAAAGTTTAAGGGTACAAAATTAATATTCAAAAATCAGATTTATATAAGCTAACAATAAATAATCTAAAAAGGAAATTAAGAAAAGAATTCCATTTACAATGCATTAAAAAGAAAAAAAATACTTAGGAATAAACTTAACCATTGCAGCATAAGACTTGTGTACTGAAAACTCCAAAACATTCCTGAAATTAAAGAAGATATAAATAAATGGGAACACTTTCCATGTTCATTAATTGGGAATATAATGTTGTTAAAATGTCCACACTACCTAAAGTGATCCAGATTTAATTCAATCCTTATTAAAATCCAATGGTATTAATTTTTCAAAATAGAAAAAAAGCCATAAATTTTATATAGAGTATCAAAGGACTCAGTAGTCAACACAATCTTGAGAAGTAAAAACAAAGCTAGATGTCCCTCACTTCCTGATTTCAAAACATGTTACAAAGCTATATAATCAAAACAGTATGGTAGTGGCCTAAAGACAATGGTGAAAAACTAAAACCTTTTTCTCTAAATCAGAAATAAGACCATGATGCCCATCCTTGCCATTTCTAGACATAGAATAGAATAGAATAGAATAGAATAGAATAGAGAACCCAGAAATAAGTGCTCACATATATTGTCAAATAATTATCTGCAAAATTGCTAAGGATACACATTCTTCAACAAGTGGTGCTGGATTCTACTTCTGGATATATACACAAAGGAAATGAAAAGAGGATTTTGATGATTTTACTCATCTTTATCACAGAATTATTTACAATATCCAAAATATGGAAACAATCCAATTGCCTATCAACTGATGAATGACTACAAAAAATGTGGTACATATACACAATGAAATAGAAATAAATCATGAGAAAAGAGTTTTTTTTATTTACTACAACATGGATGGAACTTGAACATATTGTACTAAGTGAGATAAGTCAGCAAATGTAGAAAAGTACTGTATGATATCACTTTTATGTGGAATACAAAAATGTGAACCTATAAAAAACAGAGAAACAGAGAGTAAAATGACGGTTATCAGGGAGGAGGGGATACTGTTGATGGTGTTTAATGGTGCAAACTTGTAACAAGCAGTAAATAGGCCATAAAGATCTAATGCACAGTATAATAAATACAAGAAAAAGTTATGCTATTATTATATAATGTGAGAAATATAGCTACATTGGCCAATATTTTATAGTATATAAATGTATCAAAGTAATACATTATACACCTAAAACTTACACAATGTTACATGTCAAATTTATTGAATAAAAGAAATTATTTTAGTGCTGGGAAAACTGGATATACACATGCAAAAATTGAAATTGGAACTTGTACCGTATAGATAAATAAACTAATAATTAATTAAAGACATAAACATGGGATCTGAAACTATAAAACTCCTAAAAGAAAACACAGGGGAAAATATTCATGATATTGGATTTGGCAATGATTTCTTGGATATAGCTACCAAAGTATATACAACAAAAGTAAAAATAGACAAATAGAACTGTATTAAATTTTATCCTCACTCAAGGACATTTTTTTCAAATTGCTTTTAGAGAGAGAGAAAGGAAAGAGAGAGGGGGGGATTGGTGACAGACAGAAACCTCGATATGAGAGAGTAACATTGATTGGTTGTCTTCTTTGATGTGCCCCACCTGGGGATCGAACCCACAACATGGGTATATGCCCTGCCAGGAGTTGAACCACAACCCTTCAGTCCTCAGGATAATGCTCCAAACAACTGAGCCACACTGGCCAGGGCAAGAGCATATTAAATTTTAAAACTTCTCCACAGCAAAGAAAAATAATCAACAGAGTGAAAAATCAATCTACAGAATGGGATGCATGTTTGCTAACCCTATATTTGATAAGGGGTTAATATGCAGAACATATAAAGAAACTCAATAATGACAAGAACAAACAATCCAATTAAAAATGGATAAAGGACTTGAATAGTAAATTATTAAAAGAGGCTATAAAAATGACCAACAAGCATGAGAAAAGATGCTCAACATCAATAATAATAAAAGAAATTCCGATCAAAATCACAATGAGGTATATAACCTCACCCCCATTAGGATTGCTGCTATCAAAAGAAATTAGCAAGTGTTGGTAAGGATGTGAAGAAACTGAATCCCTTGTGTGGAATGCAAAATGATAGACACTGTGGAAAAACAGTATGGAAGTTCCTCAAAACATTAAAAAACAACAAGCACTGGTAAGTAAGTAGAGAAAAGGGAACCCTAGTGCACTGCTGGTAGGAATGCAGACTGGTGCAGCCACTGTGGAAAACAGATGGAATTTCCTCAGAAAACTACAAGTGGAACTGCCTTTCGACTCAGTGATCCACTACTGGGAATATACTGTAAGAATCACCAATTCAAAAGAACTTATGTACCCTTATGTACAAAACAGTGCTACTTACAATAACCAATTGTTGGAAACAGCCTAAGTGCCCATCAGTAAATGAGTGGATAAAAAAAAAATTGTGGTACATTTACACAATGGAATTCTACACAGCAGAGAGAAAAAGGAATTCCTACTTTTTCTGACAGCATGGATGAAACTGGAAAATATTATGCTGCGTGAAATAAGCCAGTTGGTGAAAGACAAATACCATGTGATCTCACCTAGAAGAGGAATCTAATGAACAAAATAAACTAATAAACAAAACAGAACCAGAGGCATGGAAGCATGGAACAGACCGACAGTGACCAGGGGAGGGGGGGCAATAGTGGAAAGGAGGGGAAGGGACTAGTCAAAGAACATGCAGAATGACTCATGGACATGGTCAACAGTGTGGGGACTGACTGTGGGAGCCCGGTGGGGGGCAGGTGCTGGGTGGAGGAAGGCCGAGGGGGAAAATTGGAACAACTGTAATAGAATAACAATAAAAAACTGTAACTATTATATAATTCAGTAGTTCCCCTTGTAGGTATATATATTTGATTTTTTTCAGCCTTATAAAAAAAGAGAAATGATGTCACTTGCTATGACATGGATGATACTGGAGGATATTGTATTAAATAAAATAAGCCAACCACAAAAAGATAAATACTTCATAATTCTACTTACCTGAGGTCTCTAAAATAGTCAAACCCTTAGAAACAAAAAGTAGAAAGGTGGTTGCCAGATGCTAGGAAGAGGAGATAAAGGGAAATGGATATTCAATAGGTATAGATTTTCAGTTCTGCAAGATGGAAAAGTTCTAGAGAGTGGTTGCAATTAATGCAAACATAGCTAACACTACTGTACATTTGAAAATGGGTAAGATGGTAAATTTAATCTTATTTATTTTAACCTCAGTAAAATATGTAAATAAAAATCAAAACATGGGAGCACAATGATATATTGATACATTTACTTCTTTAGAAGTTAGCCTATATGACTCAGCTTAAAATTTGCATGTGAACTGACTTTCTGCAAAGGAGCCAATGAAATAGGAATGCTAATATTTTTGAATAGGCATGATAGAGATTTATCTCATTTTTACCAATGGAAGAAATCATAAAAAATAAAACACCAAGCCTCAAGTTTTTGGACTTTTTAGTTCAAGATGTCTAATAAAAGTATATTTTAGCAACTTTTAGACATTTTAAGCTAGAATTTTGGTCAGGGCTACATATCACCCATATAGAGAGGTGAGAAGAAAGTGCAATGGCAATGAGGGGTATAAATAGATAAGAGCAGAGGGATAAGGAACCAGACTTGGGAGATATTCCAAACTTGTGGCTCTAATAAAACAAGAGCTACAGCTTGATAAAGAAAGTTTAAGAGGTCATGAGTGTATTCCAAGTAACACTGAAGAAGAAATTTTTTTTTCTACTAAAAGAAGTGGTTTTGGTCTCTTTTCAATATCTTATTTTAATCTAAACTAGTAGCCAATTCACTTAGGGTATCTTGTCTTCTATATTTTATAAAGCATCATTGATGTTCCAAATAATACCTTAGGGAAAAAAACCTAAATCCAACTCTAAAGCACAGTTAGATGCACAGAGAATTCGTTTCTAAAAAGCAATTAAAAAACTGATTACTAAAAATCACAAAAGACCTGAAATACAGAAAAAGGGAAGTGCATTTGGAAGTTGAAGAGACATTCAGTGCTTTAAATAAAGCGTGAATACAGAGGCAATTTCCATCTAAAAGCTGTATGGTCAATTTGCCAATAATAACAATTCCGTGTTTAACTGAAAAGAAAATAGCAAGCAGCATCTGAATGCAAATGAACATTTTTGGTTGTTTCTTTTGGGGGCAGGTAAAACAGTTACACAAAACAAACACTGAACACAGAGGAAAAACTATCAATCTTCAATGTAATGTTTAGCCAATAATTGTTGTATTTGCCCATAAATATGTGTACACATATACAAGCAATTTGTCAAAAGCAATGCAAAGTGTCCTGTGTGGGAGGGAATAAAAATTTAAGGGTGCAGTCATCTGACCTTACTAATTAAAATTTAATTTTAGTCAAAATGGTCTGATTTTCAACTGATTAGTGAAAATATGATTGGCTATGCCCATTATTAAGGCGTTAGTGTTATGTTGTAATATCAAAAAAACAAGCAAACGAAAAAAACTGGAACTGAAGTAGGGACAAGAAACTCTGCCAAAGTGATACAGCCTGAGTTTGGAGGGAATAATTGCTAAAAAAAAAAAAAAATGTAATTTAGAGACTAGTTGGAAACTTTTGTTACTCTGTCCCTCCCCAACAGATCTCTGATATCTCTGTCTACTATAGTTGGAATGCTACAATTACTCTGCCAAGTGGGAGCTGGGAGGGGGAAGATACTTTTATTGAGATAAGGAGATGCAAGTATAAAATGGTGAAATGAGCAGATGGAACTAGGATTGAGGGGTATGTATTTATTCCTCTAGCCTTACTCTGTCACCTCAGCATCATGGGTGAGGAAGCACCAGCCTTTCCCCTGGTGTGGCAGAGGTTGGAGTGTCCCCAGTTTTGTGCTGACAGCCATGTGATGAGGTGGACTAGTTGCACAACCTGCCTCTCCAGTGCTCATGACTGTGGCAGCACCAGCCACATTCCTGGCATGAGCAGGGGTCCCAGCCTTGTGGTTGCAGCTATCTACACGGCACCTCCTGTGGACTCAGCCACCTTGTCCTTCAACATCACAGAGAGCTGATTGCCGTAGAATTTTGCAAGAAGTAAACCTGTAGGGAATCAGTGTTGCTGAAGTAAATCCTTACCAGAAAGGAGTCACAAAAGTGAAGGGAAATTTGACCTTGCCACTGAGAAAAAAAGTCATTTGGGCAAAATACTATGTTTGGGAGCTTTTTCCATGATAAGAAAAAGAGGAATTGAGTACTATGCTGAGGATGACATAGCTTGTAAGTCATGAATCAGGATGTAAGCCCGGTGGCCTGACTTTAACTGTGAAATTGGACAGTAGGGCCCAATTAGGGACTTTTCATTGCACCCTGGGTTCACCTCTGGCATACACATGTCACATATTATTTACTTATTTATATTTCCTGCTAAAGAGTAAGCTTTTAAAGACAGAGGCTATTTTAGCTTTTTAGCAGGTCAAATGATAAGTGGTTCCATTTTTTTTTTTTTTTTTTACTAAGTTATTTGTTTTAACCCTTTTTTTCTTCGGTCTGGGAAATACTAAAACATTTTGTTCTGTTCCCAGGCATGTCCATTTTGGAAATAAATAGCTTTTATGTTCATGGTGCAATTCTTAGCTATAAAGCAGCCTTAATTCTAATACCTATTGTATTATCCTCCAACTAAAAGAAAAATCCTTCATCCATTTCCTCACATATGACTATATTACAGGAAATCAAGATCTCTACACTTTATTTTCATAGTCTGTGTGCCTTTGTATATTTTTAAATCACATGGCCTTTTAGTATGTGATTTAGTGAAGTTAAATATGTATATAGTAAATACTCTGCACTAGGCTTCTATTAATTTATATATTTCACAATGATCTTCACATCAAGTACCATTATTAACACCTGATTTTACAGAGGGAAGCAGTGAGACAATGGGAGCAACTGGCAGAGGTGACATTCAGTTCAGATTGTCAACCCCCAGAGACTTTGCTCTCAATGCTTGCCCTATAGATACCGTATTTTTCAGACTATAAGACACACTCCCCCTGCCTCAAATTTGGAAGGAATAATGGTTGTTAATGCTGCCGTTAAGTTCTGTTTACATTTATATTGGTGAAATATTATGTTATTGGTGTTATTAAATATTTTACCTCATTTTTTGCTTCAAAACTTTTTTTCTATTTTCCTCCTCTAAAACCTAGGTGTGTCTTATGGTCTGAAAAATGCAGTATCTTCATACCACATAAATTCCAGTTGCCAATTGTGGGCAAGCCTCTTCAGGGAAAGCACTACAGTGAGTTTGAGTTACACGGTGGAATTTGAGTCTGAGGATAAAGTCCTTTGACAATAAATAACTGTATTGATTGTAATATGCAAGGGTGTTCAGGAGTTTTTCTTCTATACATTTATACCGCATGAGATACTCCCTACAAAACATGTAGCACTTTTGAGGACCTCGGTAATGTAAGTTCTCCCCCAAGTCAAAAATTCTATAACACATTGAAATATTATCCTCACAGGTCAAAGAGTAGAGGGATAAAATGAAAATAACTTGTTAAATACAAGTTACCTAGTTAATACATCTTTTTGAACTCCTGGATCCAGTTTCATTCAATGTGTACATTGAGAGTAAAGCTCAGAGATGCTTCCTATGCAACAAGCGCCAAGCAGTTCTCAGGCACCACCAGACTTCTGAGAACTCAACTCAATTCTGACACTCCCTAGCTGGAAGCAGCATTGCATTGCTTCTTTTCGAATCCTTGCTAACCATTAACAGCAGTAATCAGAGAGAGAATTGGAGAAACAACAGCATATAGCACTTTTCCACTTAGAAACAACCTGCTTCAAGAGTCTTCAATGAAAAAGGATTTCTCAAAGTATAGTGTTACTGAGAGTGTATGTAAACTTTGTCTTTGTGACTGTTCCCTTTGTTTTCTTTTCACCAAGTAAAGGTTACTGTATTAAAGAAAGCTCTTAGGCATCAGTACACTTGGAGAAAAAGCAGAGGGCACAGGAGGTCAGAGGAAGCAAACAACATGAGCAAACATTCAAGTCAGAAAAATTATTTGCCTTCTTATGCAGGTAACAATACAATGTGATCATAAAATATGTTGTCTTTTCCATACCCATTGTAATATTTGTAGACATTTAGTTCAGGTTGCATAAGAATAATACATTCCATGTATAAGGTGTTTCTAGGTGACTATTACTATAGTAGGCATTTTTAAACACATGATTTTTTAAAAATCTTAATAAGGTAGATGTCATTAACTCTATTAGAAAATAAAAAAAAACAAGCTTAAGGTCATACTTCTAGTCAGTAAAAAGGCTGGAATTAAAATTTTGGTCTGTCTGACTTAAAGTACATACTCATGATCATTATGTTTTGATTTTATTTTTTTAAATTTCCCCTTTTATTTTTAAGAAACTGTAGCTGCTACACCTGGAAAATTTTTTAAAAAATATGCTGAAGTAATAGTTATCAGTCATTATTTATTAATCAATGAGCTGTTTCTATACATCACCTTAATTTTTAAAAATAATAATTTATAGTTAATTAATAGTTTCTTAATTGATTTAAATACATCAGTCAAATTTCATTAATTGGTTTTGGTAAGTTTATGACTAAATTGATTTTTCTAAATAGAGAGTACAGCATCACAAATATTTGACATTAGGAAGATCATAAATACTACCAACATTGATCTATTGGTACTTAGGTTTAAAAATTTGAAAAGTTAAGCTTGCAGTATTAATTTGTAAGTCTGCAGGGAGACTTGTGCTTCACCACCGACTATCATTACTGACAATGGGAGAGATTCCTACTTCAGACTGAGGCCCAAAACAGAGAAACATCCGTAAAGGCACATTTGGAGAAAGTCTCAAGGCATTGGAAGGATAGTGATCACTTCTCTCTTTTACCTCCTGTATGTGAGACACAATGAAATGAGAAAATTAACTGAATATGAAAAATTGTGACAACTCAGGGAAAACACTTTTGTGAAGAGTCCTTATATGAAAAAAATTCACAAAATTAATTTAGAAGTCACGGATTTGGATCTCTGAGCATACCTCTCCATATGAAAGAAGTTGTTAACGTAGGTTGAGCTCCCTAAAGCAGCCTTCAACCTTTGCATAACCCAGTGCTGTAGAATGTAGAGGCATAAAGTTCCCAGTACCATGTTGGGGTCAAGACAGGGATGCTTGTTTTAGTTTTAAACTAGCTCCCATAGTCAGGATTATAAAGACTTCTAGGTCTTTTAATTTTATTATTAGTTTATTGGGTGACAATGGTTCATAAAGTTATATAGGTTGCAAGGGTATAATTCCTTTGATAATTGAGGGATCTGGATTGGGAGGGACCAAGCAAACAAGCAGAAGGATGGGTTGAAAAGCTCTTGTCATTCGTTTGAAGTGTTGTCGAAAGCTTCCAGCACTGAGAAAAGCCCATTGCAAAGTTCAAACTTAGCTAACTGCCATGTCTATGGAAGGATACCCTAAGTCTGAAGAACAGTCAGAACTCAAGAAGATATTAAATGCCACAAAGGATAGAGGCATTAATGTCCCAGTAGTACTGCTGGAATGGAATTAGTTGTTTAGGACTTACACTCATTAAATAGTTGTATAGTTAAAGCTTTTTTGAAACCACTGAATTGTCCAAGTGCATATTACATAATCAAATCTTTTTTCTATTATAGTGCCCTATGGATTTGAAGTATCTAAATATCAGAAACAGCATTAAACCAAAACACAGCAAATTTTAATTGTGGATAAATTATGTATAGGTAACTTTTCTTGGTCTTTTTAAAATCTAGCATATCCATTGTGGAATTATTTTAATATCAGTGCATCTATTTCTCCTTCACACTGTTTAATAGCTGCAGTGTATTGCAGAGTTTCTGTAACAGTTGTGGTCCCAACAAGAAACATGTGTGGGCAGGATTAGGGGAAACAGCAAAGGATGGAGAAGTAGCTCAGGTTTCATTAACAGAAGAAAGCAGCTGCCACCTTGAGACCCAAGGAAACAGGCAGAGAATGTTCTTTGTTACTTAAATCAATGAGAGTTGTGGCCTTTGTGAAAGGGTTGTCCAGACTTCCCCACTGGAGGTCTGGCCACAGGTAGAGGGATGCAGTCACCATCAACTGCTATGTGGCAGAGAAGTAGCAGAGGAGAAACTAGGTCCATTCCCACTGGTGCCTCCTTAGGCTGATACAAACCGAAAGCCAGAGGGTAAGGCAACCCCAGGTCAGCTTCCCAAGAATCAGAGTAGGGCAGAGAATGAATATAGAGGAAGAATTATAGAATACACAGGATTATATGCATAAGAGCCATTCTAAGTATATTAATTGAGGACCTGCTATGTACCAGGCCTTGAAGATCCAAGAGCAGTGGATACAATAGTAAATGAAACAGAAAAACACATTGTTTTTAATAATAAGGTGGGGAGTAGACAATTAAACTAACAATATAGTTGCATACTGTTTGTCAAGTGCCAGACATTCTTCTAAGTACTTTCCATATGTTGCCATAGTAAATAAATTAACAGCATAAACTTAGGAACATTTCTTTAATGATGTAACATTATAGGATATACCCTGTTTCCTTCCTTCCTTCCTTCCTTCCTTCCCTCTTCCTCCCTTTCTTTTATTATCAATAATGCCAAAATAAATCATTTTGAATGCCCTTCTTTGTGCACACCTATAAGTAGTTCTGTGAAAAAGATACCTAGATATAAAACTACAGAGTCAAAAAGGAGGCACTTTTTTTAACTTAACAGATTCAGTCAACTAATTCTCTAGGAAACTGTACCAATTCAGGAACTCATCAATGAGAGTGCCAAATTCCCCAGACCATCCTCACAGAGTCATGGAATTTTGGAGGACTTTGGGAACTGTTCTGAATGTAGGATGGGCAACAGCTCAGGTGGACGTTGGAGGAAAGATTCAGGCATGGAACAAAGATTCATTAACCAGATTATTCCTGAGACACTTCATAAACCTGAGATTCTATGATGCTGTGCTATTGTGTGTAACTAAGAATGTGTTTCATCTAGCAATACAATGCATCCAAATTAAGAAGAAACCATAAGAGTGCTATACACCAACTACCAGCAAGCTTTACCTCAGGAGCATAGGATCTAAACCTTTTGGGCAATTTTGGACATTTTCCAAATGAACTGTGAACATTGGAGTCAGAGGTGAGAATACCTGTCCTCAACCACAAAACAAACGAACAAAAGACATTGAATTGAACACAGATCACAGATTTTTTAAATGTCATTTAAATATAACGTCAGTGAACAATATAAAACCCCAATATAGAAAAATTCTCTTGAGTTGTGAGCATTTTCTAACCATTGGTATTTATTACATATAAAATGTATTTTTCTGAAGAGCAAACATTATTTTTATGATTGTTAAATCATCTTGAAAAATAGATATAACTGTGTTATCCTAGGACTTTAGAAGTAGAAAGAATCTTGAAGATCCCTGGTGAGCATTTTACTGTCCACAAGGAAGAATGTTAGAGAGGCCCGGGGGTTTACCTTAGACACAAGAGAGGTTTAACAGAAATGGCTCAGAGACTCTGTGTCTTAAACCTTGTGTCATAATTATTTTTCCTTTACTGTGAATCCTTAAGTAAATTTCTTTGATTATAGTGAGGAAAACATGGCTACAGTCAGTGCTTTGCCCTTGGGTTCTGGGGAGACTGGTAGAGACTATGTTTGCAATTTGGTTTCCACATCTCCACTCCAGGGTTAACTTGGTCAGCTAACCTGCCTCTCCCATGTATCTCCTGTTGCTGTTATCCAGGGCATGGAGAAAAAAAAATGCAAACAGGTTTGAGTCACCTCTGTAACTATAAAGTGCAAATGGTCATGATGACAAGTTCCAGAACAGCAGAAATTCTAGGGGTGTCTTCAAAGCCTGCTTCTATAGGTCCACATGCCCACATACCCAACCAAGCTGGTGACTTCTGGTACTGGAAGCAGGTATCCCTTTAAGTACTGGAAAGATGCCGGTTGGATACCACTATCCAGAGATTCTGGAGTTTGAAAAGCCCTCTCCCAAGGTCCATTAGAAATCTGGATAAGGTTGGCATCAGCGATGCCAACTTCATTACTGCCAGGAAGGAAGCAACTTCTAAATGGAAAGAAGATAAATAAGCTTCTTTGTCATAACAATTACAGACAAAAATAGCTGAAATGCTATTTAATATGAAGCAAACAGCTGCGGAGGCACAGAGCTTGTTTTCATCTTAAAGAATCTATATCCAGGTACTTAAGTCTTCATAAAGAACAGGAGATACAATACGCTCGTTGCTGAGCACCTTCAATGGTGGCGCATTTATGGGATGACACTTCATTTTACTTCTAATCTTTAGTTATACCTTACAGTGGATGGTAGTTCTCATTTTCATTACTTGAACCTTCCATTTTCTTTAGCTACTCACACAGAATAAGGACAGTTCTAGGGTTTCTCCAAACACAGAACAGATTTGTATTAAAAAAGTGACTCTCTTTGTACAAACACCAGGGGGTAATAGTATCAAACATAAGTGTAATTTGGCCAAGGAGAACATCAATTTCATAAATACAAAATTCCAGTTACTAAATCATTTAGCCTGAAATTATTTCACTTTTTTACCTTGAAGTTAAGTCAACACCTGTGTTTGCTATTTTTTTTACCTTTCCTCAAAATTTCAGTTCTTCTTGCTGCAATTACTTTATGGTGAAAAACATTACCTCAATGATGCTTGAAGATAACCTCATTGGTTGTTTGTTCCTGGGCTTTTCCTGGTGTCTGAGAATGTCAGTCTGGCTGACTGTGGCTGGGAGCCTTGAAAAGGTTTAGACACCATGCTTACCGAGGCAGTACAACCTGACTGCTCTGACATAGTGTATGAGAACTCAGCTACTAACCAAGGACTTAAATGATTAACATAACCTCTTCTCTGCTTGCCACTCTCTTGGCCTTCTAAAATCGATGTTAAGAGATATCTTCTCCTTCCTGCTTCAGGACTTGGGCAATCTCATTCTATTTTACATATTCTACAAAGATAAATTGTTAATATTTGCTGATGGACTAAACTTTATTTATGATCTCTTTAATTTCTACTTCTCCCAGCAAATGGAGACTGTACCATGTACCTCTGTTCAACTTATAATAGCTTCCTTTTAAGGACTTATCTTCCTGGCTAAATTATAAACCCTTAGAGGGTAGGGTCTCTGTCCTATTCATCTTATATACTCTAAGGTAACAAAGTACGTGCTCAGAGAAGAATTCTTGAATTTCACAATTTAAGGACACAAGGTAGACTTTACAGGAGCAGGCTGAATGATACCTCAAAACATTTCTTTATTATTGGTCTTTTTAGTAATAATTTATTAATTGCTAAAGAATGGGCATAATACTTGGAGTTGGTAGATTTAAGTTTAAATTCTAAAGCTATAATTTATCTATGGCATGGTTTAAACTTTTTGAGTCTCTGTGCCCTTGTCTTTCAAATGGAATAAATGACACCACTCTTGTAAAGTTTTTATAAGAATTAAGTTGACATAAAACTGCCAATCATTATATTTGTCACATATTATATGAATTTCACTATCTTAATAAGAAAATACAATTATTTAATCTTTAACATGATTGTATTTATGAAAGTTTTTGGATTTATATCTTTTAATAGTAAAACACAGGTATAAAACTTTAGAAACAATAGAAACTTAGAAATGATGAAACCTAGCAGTTTCCAAACTACAGAGCTATAGGATGCTCTGTTCAAGAAATATCCTTCTAGGTGATCCAAAACTAAACATTAATTAGCTAGGATTTTTTTTTTCATTTTGCAATGAATTGCTTTTATTGTTGTTGAATTCTGTGAGTTCTTTAAGTAGTCTGCATATTAAGTCTCATCACTCATATAATTTACAAATATTTTTCCCATTCTGAGTTTTCACTTTTGTGATGTGATAGTGTCCTGTGCAGGATATGTTTTTTTATTTATTTTTTATTGTTGCTTAGTTACAGTTGCCCTGCTTTTTCCCCATTGCTCACCCCCACTCTCACTGTCAACCCCCACCATTGTCCATGCCCTTGAATCCTTTGCTCATGTTCCTTTGCCTGCTGCTTCTCCTTCTTTCTCCTGTTATCCCCTTCCCATCTTCCCTCTGGTCACTGTCAGTTAATTCTTTCTTTCCAAGTCTCTGATTCTATTTTGCTTGCTTGTTTGTTTTGTTGATTAGGTTCAACTTATAGGTGAGATCATATGGTATTTGTCTTTCACCACTTGGGTTATTTCAGTTAGAATAATATTTTTCAGTTCCATCCATGCTGTCACAAATGGTAGGAGTTCCTTCTTTCTTTCTGCTGCATAGTATTCCATTGTATAAAGGTACCACAGTTTTTTGATCCACTTATTTACTGATGGGCACTTAGGTTATTTCCAGCACTTGGCTATTGTAAATAATGCTGCTATGAACATTGGGGTGCATAGGTTCTTTTAAGTTGGTGATTCAAGCTTCTTAGGGCATATACCAAAATAAACTCAAGATGGATAAAAGACTTAAATATAAGTAGTGACACC
Organism: Glossophaga mutica; assembly: GCA_039655065.1. Classification (NCBI taxonomy): domain Eukaryota; kingdom Metazoa; phylum Chordata; class Mammalia; order Chiroptera; family Phyllostomidae; genus Glossophaga; species Glossophaga mutica. Next base: position 124,209,548 of record CM077306.1, read on the forward strand.
ATAAGAGTCCTAGTAGAAAACATAGGCTGGAAAATTGCAGGCATCCTACACAGCAATGTCTTCACTGATACATCCCCTAGGTCAAGGGACATAAAGAAAAGAATAAATAGATGGGACTACATCAAGCTAAAAATCTTCTGCATGGCTAAAGAAAACATTAGAAAAATGAAAAAGGAACCAACTGTATGGGAAAATGTATTTGCCAATGATACCTCTGACAAGGGTTTGATCTTCAAAATATATAAAGAGCTCACAAGACTCCACTCCAGGAAGACAAACAATCCAATTTAAAAATGGTCAAAGGACCTGAACAGACACTTCTCCAAGGAGGACTTACACAGGGCCCAGAGACATATGAGAGGATGCTCAGCATCACTAGCCATCAGAGAGATACAAATTAAAACCACAATAAGATACCACTTCACACTGGTCAGGTTGGCCATCATTAACAAATCAACAAACAACAAGTGTTGGAGAGGATGTGGAGAAAAGGGAATCCTGGTACACTGTTGGTGGGAATGCAGACTGGTACAGCCACTGTGAAAAACAGTATGGAATTTCCTTGGAAAACTAAAGATGGAACTGCTTTTCCATCCAGCAATCCCACTGCTGGGACTAATTAGCTAGAATGTTTTGATTGAAGCAGAGGTAGAGATAGTTCATTTCCATCTCTTCAGCTGCTCCCTTTCTCTCTTTCAATGAACATCAGTTAAGGATATCCAGAATTTCTAGGACTCCTCAAATTCATTTTTGAAACCCAGTGGATGGCCTAGCTCCGTTGTTTTGTAGATGAAAAATAAAAGTCAGAGACATCATAGTACACCATCAAGGTCACACAGTTCATTAATATCAGAGTGGTGGCAACAACCAGGTTTTCCTGGCTTCCAATGTCCTCACTCACCATAGAGCTGCACATGTAATCAGTATGAAAAGGACAAGTGGTCCCATATTTACCTTTCAGACCAATACATGCAGAAAACAAAACAGCAATAACAACATCTAATTTTAATTAAAGGTTTACTGTATATCAAACATTGTGCTATGTGTTTTTGTGCTATGTGTTTTTGAATCACTGCTTCATCTAACAATTGCCAACAACTCTATGATTTGAATCTTATAATATCCCCATGTGACAGTAGAGAAACTGAGCATTAGAGAAGGCAAATAACTTGCTTAAAGTTACCCTGAAAGAAAATCTCATGGTCTGTACTAAACTCAAATCTTCCTAACATCAGAAGTCAAATTAAGCTACATTGTGCTTAGGATACTAAGAAAATAGATATAAATATTGAATATATCAGTAATCCTTGAAAATGTCAGCCAAAGATATTAACTGACTTCAGTCAGGGAAAAACATTCATTCAAATATAAGTGTTCCACTCTGTGCATTCGAAAAAGATCTGATAATTGCTTTGCTTTTCTTAAACAAGCCATTTTCTTGATTAAAAGACATTAATAACCATTATTTTTTAAACTGACCTTGCATTTCTTAAGCACATTTAAATTTTGCAAGTCTTTATTTCCCTAGAGGAAGCTACATTTAGTCAATATTTTTTTCTAAAAAAGTCTTTGATCTATGGTAATATGCTAATATTAAGACTTTAAATTAAATAAGAAAGAAGTATGCTCATAGCCTAACTATTAATAATTACTGCAAATTAACATAGATTTACATTACAAAAATAATTTTAACAGGAAATAAAATTATGGACATTTTTGGTTGTGCTCATATCAAATTTTCTTTACATCAAATTTATTCATTGTAAAGGTCATATCTTTAACCAATGAATTATTTTTGCACTGATTATTTTATTATATTCATTTATTTTGTATCTAGTTCAGTATATGTTTATGCCAGTTTTATTCTGATTATATACTTTCATGCTTAGGAATTCTAGCGATTCCCTTATGTATAAATTATCCAGGGCAACATACGAGGCCCATCACAATAAAGCCCCAAACGGTTCTCAAATTCATTTTCGACATCCTTCCATATTTGCTTTCTCCACCAAGAACAACAAATTTTAAACCATCTCCCAAGTTCTATGTCCCCTTCAGTCTGTATGCTTTTGCATGTGTTTTTTCCATATTGAATGTTAACACTTTTTCTCTGCTGAACTGTTTCTTGAAGAACAATTGGAATGTAACTTCCTTCACTCTCAGATAATTAGCTGTTTCCTTCTCTGTACTTCTACATTCTGTGCACAACATAATTATAAAATTTAGAGTATTTTATCATTGATTTTATCTTTGTTTATCCATCTCTGTACATCTTTCATTCTTTCTATCCACACACTTAAAGGAAGACAAGAGATAATACAAACCTAAAGAGAAAAAGTGCATCCTATTTATCCTTGTATCCCTATAGCTTTGCATGATACCAGCAAAATTATTCTAAATATTTCTAAATAATTTCATCTTTTTAAAGTGAAGCGCAGCATATGTATTTTTGATCCCATTTTGCAGGTAATGAGATGAGGCTAAGTTCCAGAATCACAGAGTAAACCAAGGCCATGGTTGGCATAAGAGAGCAGACATCTAGACAAGAGGTCCAGGGCCTTCCCTGTTCAACCAATAAATTGCAGAAATGCTCTATTTTTCATAGATATAGTTTTTATATTTCTGTTTTATATTAGTTACATTTCTTTTTAAAAATCAATATGAAGTTTGGTCCCCTGTTTCACAGGAAGAAGAGATATTCTGTACCAGAGTCATATATTCTTAGGTGCTATCCAAGAATTTGAAGATTATTATGTATTATGGGTGCAATAAATTTCTGCCATTCGTATTATCTTTTTTAAGCTACTGTATTGAAGTTTAATTGGTCTACAAGAAAATACACATGTATGAAATGTACAATTTGATAAGTTTTAGCACATGTACACCCCTATAAAACTATCAAAATAGTGAATATATCCGTAATCTCCCAATGTTTTCTTATGCCCCTTTATGATTTGCCCTACCCTGTCCCCATTCCAAGCATTCACTAATCCATTTTTATTATGGATAATAATATTTTATATTAATCTATAATCCATTATAGATTAATTTTCTTTTTCTAGAATTATATATATAGAATCATACAGTATGTGCCCTTTGGGGGAAGGGGTGGAGAGTCTAGCTTTTCACTATAATTTCAGTATAATTACTTTGAGACTCATCCATAATGCTATACATGTCAATAATAAAACCTAGAATCACTAATTGCTCTAATCTGCTATGATCTCAAGGAGGAAAAACCACACTTGTCTGTTATATTAAAATATTACCATCATCTGCTCATATTTGCCATATTACTCTAACTCTTCATTTTCTTAGGCCATCAATCACAGTTTTCCTATTATGTCTTTTGAAATAGGTATTTATAGATTCAATCATGTCTTTTGGAAATAAAAGTCTTGAAAAGCTAGCCCCATGAATTTAGAGAAGAAAAGTCATTTTATGATTTGATCAAATCTATATATCTTCTAATACACTGTCAGTGATGTTCTTAGTTGATTACCTTACCCAGCATTCAGTAGGGATTTTGCCTTGCCTTCTAATTGATCTTAATATTTCTTTATTTTGTATAGTGGAAACTTATTTCCCCTTTCTTCACTTTTTCCATCAACTAACAGTAACTGATCCCAAAATGTTCCAAATAAGTTCCCTTAAGTAAAATCTTTTTTTGTCACAAGTCATGATTCATATCTTCATTTCCTTGCATTATTTTTTCAAAAATTATTCTTTTGGCTGCATCATCATACTGTGTTTCCTCCCTGAGATTTTCTTCTTTTTGTTTTTGTCTTTCAGGGAAAGAATAAAACATGATGCTTATGGTAAAATATATTCCTATTTATCTGAAATGCCCTTTCTTAATCAACCTCATTGTGCCAACCACTTTCAATTCTTCCCCCAGTCTTCCCAAGTCCATCCTTTGTGAATTCATATGTTTCTGTATACTCCCACAGTACTTCATCTGCATCACTATTGCACATTTAGGCCCATAGATTTTATGGTAAGGTTAAGTATACATATAATATCTTCTTGCTGCCTGTGAGCTCTTAAATGGCAACCTTGCATCTTTGAATATGCTTTGCACCAGTGGGATACATATTATCATCTCAGGAGCTTCTGTGCCATTCTCCCCATCTGAAAAAAATGCAAAAGATTGCATGATGATCTTCCCACCACCCCTCCTTATGGACCAGTAAATGTCTTCATAGTCAGTTTATTTCTTCTCCTTCCAAGCTCTTTTCTTCTTTAAAGTGACAGACGATTCATATATGGAAGTGGGTGAGAAAGTAGTTACAGGTAATAGGATCTATCTCTAATTAAAGACAGTAAGAGTTGTTGTCAAATTTGATATAGAGAGATCCATTTTTACCAATTTCTCCCATTCCGTATTTTCAAATTAAATGAGTGGAAGTAACATTGTTTCTTCTGCTTACTGACATACTACTTTTAATTATTATTCATTATTGACACATCATTTCATTGTGCAGTCTCTATCAATTTCCCCACCCCTTAGGTCTGCCTGCAAAAAGTTAGAATGAACTTCCTTCCAAGGGTAGTAAATGCAATTTAAAGTTTAATTTCTATAATAATAAAAAATGCATTCTATACTATGGCCTGGAGTTATTGACCTCTTTTGGATTCACATTTTTAAAAAGAGAACGGCTTGGGCAAGTCATTTCACATTTTGAAATTTCGATTTTTTTCAGTTGAATAATAATGAAGTGATTTGAAGTGGATGATCTCAAAAGTCCCTTTTATATTTAAGCCTTTATGAATCTGTGACTGTATAATGTGTACCTTGCAAGAATTCTGCAAGAATTAATGTTTGTGAAATAATTTAGGACTCGAGGATGAGTGGTTTTATGTTAGGGCCCCAGACTATTTTATTAAATGGAGCATGTCAGGGAAGTCTGTTGTGCCTGGGGATGGCTGCTGTCAGTGTCCCCTGCACTGCTTTTGCCCAGTACAGCCTCCAAAGGAGAGAAGGGAGCAAGAACGCCACCAATAGAGGCAGAAATACTGGCAAGTGGAGAGCACAAATATCCCTGAAACTCAAACCAGGAGGGGAGAGCATGTATATACAAACACCAATGCTGAATGGAACAAAAAGATTCCATGAGAGGATTTTGCCTTGGTGGCTCTATTAAGAACCAGTCACATGCCAGGGAAAAGGCTTGGTGATGTCTCTGTGCACCTGTTTACACGATGTATTCCCCAGTGACTTCCCCTTCATGCTGAACCTTTCTTTGCCTGATTACTTCCACCCCATCAAAGCAAACCTATTTGATGACTCCAGTTTGGCTATCTAAGGAACTGAAGTGATTGAGTTAGAATTCAAGATAACTTAAAATTATTAATTCATTTTTTATATTTCTCATATTTAAAACTAAGCCTGGCAGTAGTCAATGAACTACCAAAAGCCACAACACATAGTTATACCGGGACTGAATAGCAGACCTGTGACTCATAACCAATGCTTCTTTCACCACAGCTTATTATCTTAGAAATTAATTCTAGTCTCGATATTGATTGAGAAAGGTTTAACAGATTTCCCAGCTGCCTGTTGACAAAGGTTTTAATACTTTAACACAAGAGATTAAATGGAGTGGATAATCCAGCACTTGACAAGGCCAGATATACCACCACCGGAAGAGCTGCTGCAAACTCCACCACAGTGTCCAGGTGTAATAAAGAAACCTACTCAGTAGACAGCTCATCAGTGCCTTACCATTTTAATTCCTCACCAGGCTTCTGTCTATAGAAGCACAAATTATATTTGATAAGATCCCCTGTTACCCTTGGTAAAATCCCCTTGGACCACAAGATTTTGCACTCAGCTGATGCTGAGGCCTCCAGTTAGAGGACCTCATGCTGAGTAGCAGTGCTTTACAACAATGCTCCTCAAACTTTACTTTTTTTTAATTTAAAATGTCTCTGAATAGAATATTTATTGAACTGTTAGTTGTTAAAAGCTATCATACATTAGGTTTGCACCAATGTTTAGCAAACTTTAACATGCATCAGAATCACCTGCCAGGTTTCATTAAGCACAGATTTCAGATTCCTGTCCCAGAATCTCCACAGATTTTCTGATTCAGTAGTTCTGGGGTGCCTTCTGAGAATTTGGACTTCTAACAACACCCCAGGTAATATGTGGCAGATTGATTAAAGATGATATTTTGAGTACCACTGCTCTACACTCTGTGGCATGACTTATATAATTTTGTTTTTTATTATTGCTAACACCAGATATTAAATAATGAAAAATAATAATGCATTTGTTTTAGGTAAAAGATACATGAATATTAAAAGATGAAAGTAACTAAACGTGCTAAAATATATTGGCCAAAATATTGCTATATGAGATGTCTGAGATTTTACTGGCTATGTTTTCTTCTAGGATTTTTGTGGTTTCACAACTTATATTTAAGTCTTTTATCCATTTTGAATTTACTCTTGTGTATAGTGTAAGTTGATGGTCTAGTTTGATTTTTTTTTGCATGTATCTGTTCAATTTTCCCAATGCCGTTTATTGAAGAGACTGTTTTTACTCTTTTGTATGCTCTTGCTTCCTTTGTCCAATATTAATTGACCATAAAGACATGAGTTGATTTCTGGGCTCTCTGTTCTGTTCCATTGAACTATATGCCTGTTCTTAGGCCAGTACCAGATTGTCTGCTTATCCATATTTTCCCTCACCTCACTTCTCCCAAGTTATGTCCATTTTGCTCACATTTACTTTGCTATTGGGCGTGACCAACCCAGAAGGATATGGTAAGCTTTTCTAATACACGTACTGTCAGAAATTGCTTAATATGGAATTTTCAGGGAAATGTTAATAGAAGAAATGGTTGTGCTAGATACTTGTTAATATAATAACTGTACAACTGAAAACTTTGGTGTGAATGAAAGCTGTGAAAATTAACTGTATTTACGTACTATGGAAGCATGTTGTTTTAAACAATGACAACGCTATTGTGACTTTCTGTCAAAAAAGAAGCAAAGTTAAGACTCAAGTAGAACAGTTGATAAATATTACATATGACTTGTTTCAGAGATTTGAACATTTATGGATTCCAGCTAGGTACCAATGCTCACTCTACATTACAGCTCATCGTCTGTATTACTGAGTGGCCATCCCCATGCATGGGGTGATGACAGGCTATAGGGATTCTACAGCTTTTGAAGCCTGATTTCCTCAGGAATAATTAATGGAATAATTAAATTTTCCCCTTCTGAAATTTCTTTTTTCTTTCTTTTTCTTTTTTTGTAGCCCAGTGTAGAAAAATTATAGGTTTTGACTCCAGCAGCTCTCAGTTCAAATCTCAGCATAGAGAGTTATTCATAGGATGACCTCTATGAGCCTGCTGTGAAATGGCACTAAAAACACCAGGCTGGCAGGGTTGTGGTAAGATGAGAGATGATATAAGTTAAGTAGCTTGCAAAGGGCCCAGCAGATAGAAGCTATATTCTTTGGAGGAACCGTGTTTTTATGAACTATCCTGGGAATGACTTTCCCTCCAGTTAAATATCCAATGATCGTGTGAAAATGACTCTTGTTAATTTATAAATAATGACACAAAAGATAGTTGTGGGTTGTGATTATTTATAACAACCATGTACATTTCTGAATATATGCTTACTTAATATTGTTCATGATTAAGTTTGGAGTTTTATCTAAATTAAGCTACCTATTTTAACTGTAAACAGATAATTATTTTTATATTAACAGTAGAGGTTCTGGATGTTAATTAAATCAAAGGGTAGTGTACTAGAAGTATTAAAATGAAATAAAATTTATAAAATAACTCACAGAAACTATAAAAATAGTTTAAATAGATAAAACATTAAAAGATACATCAAATTGGCTCTTCAACCAAAACAAACTTCTGTGTCAAGGAAGGCACATGGACTATACAAAAGAGAACAAATAGAAATGAAAATAAAAGCAAAATAATCATGTGGTGTTGTAGCATTTGAATAAATAACAGGTCATCATCACCATGGGTGGCATATAATGGAACACATGTGGGACAGAAAATTGCAATTTACGACATTGGGAATAAGAATTTCTAATGCAACTGAAAAAAATCATTGAATGCTGTCACAATGAAATGGTTTTACTCAACTGGACATCTACTCTATTTAAAGAATGATTAAGAAAATTCAAATTCAAGAACAAAAAAAATTTCGAAAACTTACACAAGAGTACACTTCAGCAATGGAGTTATGACAATGAGTGCCAAAATTTAGCCAATAATCTCTATGTTCATTCTCAAAAGATTCATCATTGAGCTCCATGACTATAAGATTTAATACATTAAAATATATTAATATTTTATTACCCATCATTAGAATCTGTTAAAACAATAAGTTCTTGCTTTGCATAGTTAACTGTGATTCTTCTTTATCTTCTGGAGACAGACTAATGAGTTTTATAAGCTCCTTCCACCATTTCATTTGCCACTGCAACTTCACAGAGTCACAGAGACCAATATTATGGAAAGTATTAACTAAATAACATTTAGAACATTCTTAAAACCATCTTTTTCCTAGATTAAGTATATTGCAAACTGTTTTTCTATCATCACTTAATTACTATTATTCTTTTGGGAATTTCCACCGCATCTGTCCTTTCATGTATTGATCTCACATTGGCGTGACCCTGTCTTCAACGTGGGCAAGTCCGCATCTGTGTGATGGTTACTACCTATGTTATTTTAAGCCAAAGATTTTGATGAAGACTGTGTGCTGGAAGAAAAGACAGGAACATTTGATGTCATGAAATTTGTTTATTTCCATTGCACTGAATAAAACCATGTTGTGTAGTATCTGAAACACTTAATGAAATTCTTACAAAATATGTTGTACTTCACTGGATTTTTGATCATCGTTTTGAAATAATAAGTCATCTCGAATAACTCATATTTATGTTTACACAATTACCCAGACTTATGAATGTTAATTTCATGCATTGCTTTCACTTGATCTATTTAATAGTCATCTTTAATACAGTTGACTGATAATCATTACAGAGTTCAAAAAGTCAATTGCTTTTTATGAACTAAAGAAGCATTTAAATTACAAATTACGTACCAATTTTTGAACTTGGGGTTTTCATAAAATGGATTGTCTTAAATCAAATCGATATATTCATTGAGCAGCTGAAGTATGCTATGGAAAGCAAATCGATCTGTACTGACTGGAGCAAAAGACCCACCCTTCCAAATGGCACACACCAAAATTCTATAAGTGGAGGTCTCTAAAAAATACAGACAACCTTCTTTTTCGGGCTTCATCAGATGAACCGAACACTGGATGCTTCCCTGTAAAACTTCTTATAAGAAATGACAAAGAACCTGTAATCCTGAGTTTCCCATTAATAGTCTTATAACTTTACAAGCTAACTCCAAAAGCTAATTTTGATTTTGAAATAAATATTATTATTAATTATACTCTTAACTTATTGAAGCCAACTGGGTCACATACAATACATACAATAGCATTGCTATTTTACCCTAGATGTTGTTTATATTATAATTTTCTGTACATTACATACTTTGTCTAAGATTTAACTTCTTAAGAGGCTACCATATGATAATTCCATTGTGCATCGAGATACATAGGCATTATAATTGACCCTTGTCTTGGCTGCCTAACTCATTAATAATTGAGAGCAAATGAAATGATAGATAATGCAATAGCAGGCTAATTCTTCTTAATAATCACAACTTTTTCATTTGCCTCATCAACTTTCTCTTTAGAATCAATATATAGGCTTTGGAACAAGATAGATCTGGATTTGAATCCAGGCTCTGCCACCTAGTGGTTATGAAATATTAAAATTATTTATTTTCTTGGAGCCTCAATTAATTTCTCTAGAACCCTATAACAATTAACACTCCTCACCCAGGACTTTGGTGAGGATTAAATAAAATAATGTGTGGAAAGGTTCTGGCTTTAGTAAGGGTGCCATAAATGTTAATTATTATGATTAACATCATTGGCATTATAATTGCTTTTCTAATACATGGTATTATCATAGCACAAGCTGATTTATTGGATTTATTATTTTATCACTTAAAAGAATAAAAGCACTGGTTTAAGAACATTTCCTAGGTGAAGAAACAAGAACTTAATATAAGATGCTGGGTGTAGGGGTTTCTGAAGATCCCCAGGAGGCCAGAGGTGGGGCACATTGAGGAAAGGTCACAGGGACCAACACCAAATCCCATTCATAATTTTTCTAGACAGAGCTTGGTCCTGTCCTGAAACTGAAATGCTCTGTCACATTACTACAAAAATAAAGACAGGCTTAGAGGAGAGGGGAGGAAATGTGGATGGGTAGGTGATGGGAATGGAATGGGCAAAAGCCTTCATATCTCCCACTTCAATGCTTTAAATACTAGGCCACTTCTCTGCTTAAAGCCTACTTTGGAATAAACAGATCTGGTGTGGTTATGATATACTTTTACAGATAAAGAGAAACTCATGACTTAGAATATTAAGGTAAAGGGATTCTTCTTATTACCACTTTTAAATAATTAGAATGCAAATTTAAAAGAATTCCTATGTGACCTTTTAGAAAAGAACAGGAATAAAACAAATAATTAGACAAATTTTGTCACTTGTGCAAATGACACACACACACACACGCACACACACGCACAGAGTAACCATAAAGTCATAGTGGGAATGCTTCATTCTTTCTACGTGTGTGATGTTTTCTTCAATGACTTCTCACTTCCTTAATCTGAAGCATTCTCTTTCCCTCCAAGAAAGTAATAAAGCTAAGGGGGGATATCTAAATGCCTATTTTTATTTATATCCTTCTACTTCTCTCTATGTATAGTAGACATAGAATTTTTAGTTTATTTATAAGCAGATATTGCTCCAAGAATGAACTGAATATGTCTTTCCCCTTTCACCTCCATACTCCTCACTCTTCCTTACTATTTTCTACAGAAATATATTATAAAAATGGTGAATATCTGGTGGTTTAAATTTATTTGAAAATTTTGATTGTTTTATTAAAGGATATTTTTCTAATACAGGGATTTGCATAGTATAGCCCAGTAGCTAAATGTAGACTTCTATGTTTTTGTATACATATAAGAATGGGGTTTTCCTTTTTAAGTTGTTGAAGTAAAATCAGAAGAAAAATAACAATTAATGGCATGTGAAAGTTCTATAAAATTCAAATGTTAGTATCTAAAATTAAAGTCTTATCAGAACATAGCCACACACATTTGTTCACACATTGTCTATGGTGGCTTCTACACTCCAGTAGCAGAGCTGAGTATTTGGGACACAGACCATGCATTCCATCCCGTCTCATTGCTTTGCACTGCTGCTCGGTTCACTGAAAATCACAGTGACAGTTATAATTCTGCAATATTTCTAGTGCCATGCATATCACTATACCATAACATTTGTTTTATTAATATTGCATGTCACAGCAAAAGAAAAAAGTAGGATTTGAATATTGCAATTGTGGTACACTGGTGTGAATTATTCTGTTATCAAATTAGATGACTAAATATCTTTTTTTTTTAAAGATTTTTTTTTCCTTTTAGATTTTATTTATTTATCTTTAGAGGGGAAGGGAAGGAGAGAGGGAGAGAAACATCAATGTGCGGTTGCCTCTTGTATGTCCCCTGACGGGAACTGGCCTGGCAACCCAGGCATGTGCCCTGACTGGGAATCGAACCGCGATCCTTCGGTTCGCAGGCCGCGCTCAGTCCACTGAGCTACACCAGCCAGGGCTAGATGACTAAATATCTTTTTTATTAAGCAACAACACTATAGCAGTGCTGCATAAATGCTGATATTACCAGACTATGCACTGGTTGCATTTCCAACTCATAAGAAAACAACAAACAGAAAAAAAATAGAAAATTTTAAATGAAATGTCATATCACCAAAGAATTTCTTCACAAAAATAAAAGACCAAAATTAGGCTGCAAATAAATTTTTCAGAAGCTCATTTATTAGCCAAGCAAGAAAATTTATTTACCAATGTTAACTTAGCAATTGAAGAAATATGGCCAGAGAAAGTGATTAAATTATCAACTTCTTGAGAACAACAGTTTTTCAACAAGTTGAAAACATTGGAAGCAACATCGATGGTTAATTTAAAAATATTGTCAATGATCTTGAGTGGCTTTCCTCGACTATTGGTAAATCAAAAAATGTTACTAATATCAGTCAGTTGTTGCTTACTAGAGCAGTTAAAAAAGAGTTTGAAGTAACTGAACATTTAACATCTATGAACAAGCTGTGTGGAATCAATACAGGTGAGAATATGTTCCAAGAAGTTGAGAAAACACTTTTTCAGTACAACCTGAAATGGAATTTGCTAAGATGTGTTAGCATTAATGATTGTAAAAACATATGTAGAGCAGAAAAGAGATTAGTTTTTCACAAATTCATGAAGCTTGTGAAGATGTAAAGTATTTAAAGCCTGAGGCTATTCATTGAGTAGGTACTTTGCAAAAAGTAATTGTATCCATCTGATGTCATTGACAGAGTAGTGTCAACAGTATACTTCATTCACTGTTGTGGACTTAACTTTTGTCAGCTGGAAGAAGATTTTGAGCTCACAACCGAGAATAAAATTTTTCTGAATAAGAACTTCTCTCAACATCTGTTATCAAATACTAAGCATCTTTGAAATTAGCTTTTGCTGTGGACTTGATAATGTTCCTTAATGAACATTAAGAAAATCAAAAGAGCATTTATATGTTAAATGTATACTTCACTATAGTCATTTCCACAACTGATGTTGTTTGAATCACAAGTAATACATTTTTCTAAGTCCTATGCTGTCAAAAGTTAAAACAATAAACTAGATCATCATTCTTAAATAAATTGGTATTGAGCTGACCTATAATTCTGAGATAAAACTACAATTACAGTACCACTATTCTGATCTTGAAGAAAATACAAGGGTACTTTTCATATTTTAAAATTTATTTAACTGTGCAACTGAAGAGCTTCCATCTAACCTTCAATTGGAAGTGATTAATCTGCAACTTAATGGCATGTTAAAAGGCAAATATTAAGAAGAGAATCTAATAGAAATATATAAATTCCTTCTAAGAGATGAGTATGTTTGATTAAAATCATATGTCAATGGATTTCTTATCAGTATTTGGCAGTACCAGTCTCTGTGAAGAGACATTTCATTGACAAAATATACAAAATCTCATTTCAGCTCAACATTAACAGATGGATCTTTATGACCACTTGATGACAGAGAACACTAAATTTGAAAGCCCGATGTGTGAGTTTTCTATCAGTGATATAACAAATAACCACAATTGGGTGGCTTAAAACAATACCCATTACAATCTCACAGAATGCTTGTCAGAAGTCTGAGTTACAGAATAACTCACCTGGATTCTTTGCTTGAAGTCTCACAAGGCCAAAATCAAGGTATCAGAAAAGCAGCGTTCCTCTCTGGAGAGTCTGGAAATAATCCCACTTGTAAACTCATTCAGGTTGTTGCGCAAATTTAGTTCCTTATGGTTGTAGAACCGAGGCCTTCCTTTTCTTGCTGACCTTCAGCAAGAGGCCAATCTTTGCTCCTACATAATCCCCACATTCTTTCTCATGCTTTCCTTTGGCCTCTCCACCAACTGTAGGTCAAGTCCCTCTCATGCTTCTAATCTCAATGACTTCTCCTTCTACAAATCTCTGACTTTGGTCTGAGAGCATCCTCTCTACCTTTAAGAGTTCCTATGATTAGATTAGTCCCACCTGACAATACAGGTTAATCTCTCTATTTTAATATCCACAGTCTCGATTATATCTATGACTTTTTTGCTATATGCATATTCAAAGATCCAAGGATCAGAATGGGACATATTTGTGGGGTTGTTATTCTGCCATTAATCCAATTAAGCTAACTGGTATCACCCCGAAACAATTCCATTCATATTAGTGGAAGATCTGTGTAAAAATTGTATTCCATTATCATTATTGTTGTTGTTATTATTATTATATTTTGAATTTGTTAATTAAAAATTAATGAAAATGTATGTTTTTTTTATTGTTGTATAAAGACCTGTCTAGTTTCCTCAATTTTGCTTTGGTACATAAAGCTAAAATGTTTATTATCTAAATCATTACAGAAAAAATTTGCCAAACCAGGGTTTAGTGGAAAAACTAATTGGTACAGACTTTCTGAAAGGAAATTTTACTATATGCTCCAAAAAACAAAATGAAAAAAACAAACAACTAAAAAATGTGCCAGAAATTATATTACTAAGATTTTTTTTCTAGGATTCTGTGGGTACTCAAATTTATCAACAGTTTTTTGTTTATTCAACATCACTCATTATCAGAAACTTGGAGCTAATCTAAATATGTACCAAGAAGGGGATGGTTAAATAAATTAGAATAAATCCATTTGGTACTAAAAGTATAATGTAATAAATATAAATGCTAGCTATTTTATTGTCATTAATTATATGCATTATAATGTTTTTAAATAATGTATATTTATTACATTTTAAAGCAATAGCTATAATTAAAGTTATTTTTATAAAACTAATTGACTTAATTTTGTGGGAACATTCAGGAAGCAATAAAAAAGACTTTGGTCTACAGTGATTAATCTTAGAGTCCTACAAATACTGTTTAGAGATATGGAAAATATTCAATAAGAAAGAGCTAAAAATGATGGAAGTTATCCCTTGGGAGTAGGTCTGAGAGCAAGATGTCGTGGAGTGGGGATTCTTGCTTTTCGTTATGAGGCCTACATAGTTCGTATTTGACCTTGAAACGCAGTGTGGGGGGAGAGCTCTAAAGATACCCTGAACTGACAGAAAGACGAACAAGTGGGTGAGTCTTAAAGAAAATTCAGCCTGAACATCACTGGAGGCAAAAATGACAAAACAGAAGCTATCTTATTTCAGACACATATGAGAAGGAAGGGTTCTTTGGAAAAGACAATAATGGAAAAAATTGAAGGCACCTGAAAAAGAGGAAGACCAAATACGAGATGGATTGATAGCAAAAGAGGGTGATGGACCCTTGACCCTTGACCCTTGCATAAAAGAAGCCATAAACATGAGTCTACAGGAGTTGAACAGGACCATAGAAGACAGGACAGTGCAGACATCGCTCCTTCACACAGTCCCCAGGAATCAGAGATGACTCAATGACACATAGTGCCACACACACACTGCTTGATTTTACTTTAAGAAAAGCATACCATATGGTATTTTGTATATGAATGGTGTGTACATGTGTATAGTTTATACTTTGAAGAAATATATGGTGGAGTCTAACCATTCATTAAAAGATTAATGTACACCACTGTTGGGAACTGTCCTGCGTGGTTTCAGAAGCTGTAACCCTGCCATGGCTAAGGCTGAGTAAGTGAACTTCGGACCGTAAGCCACTAAGGAGACAAGGCTTATTGCCCTGGCAAGGATGCCACTTCTGCTCCTTTTACTTCACCCTGCCTGGCCCCCAATGATTGATCGGTTAGCCAATAATGGGTAAGATTCCCCAAAGGGGGAACAACCTAAGACAGGTACAATCACATGGAGGCTCCAGGGAAGGACTTGGGGGGCTATAGCAAAAGAGGGTGATGGACCCTTGCCCCTTAGCTTTGAGTCCTCATTCTGTCTTCAAGAAGTCTCCTAATCTCTTGGCTGCCTTACTTCCCCAGCCTGACTTAAGCCTGAAACAATGGCGGTGGTGGATACCACCCTGTGCTGGAAAAGCACAGGTTACCTAGGGCAATCAGGCCTAAGAAAGAATATGTAAAATCCTGGGAAACCTGCTTTGTTTAGAATGCTCTCAGTTGAATCATAAGGGCCCAAGGAAGAAGTGAGTTTGTTCCTCAAAGTTTTATGGCCATTTGAGTATCTGACCCTGACTCAAAATAGGCCCTTGGAGTTCTTTGAATGTTATCTATTGTTTGATCCTTACTGCCTGACAATGCTTAATGAGCTTTACCTGTATTCCTGTGCAAAACAAACCCAATAAAAGCCCATTGAGGAAAAGGCTCTTGGCCCTTCCCTTGAGAGATTGGCCACCTTTCCTCCCCAAGCAGATCATGTCTTGGTAGACTTATTCTCATCCATGGTGGCCGCGGAAGTGGGGGGAGGGGTGGCTGCAGGTGGAACCCCCCCCATACCACAAATCAGAAATAATGAAGGGATTAAGAGTAGAGCTGATTACTGTGGTTGCTCCCTATGATCCAACAGGTTGGAGCTTAAATGAATAAAACATAACTTGAATGAAATCTTGCTGGACTTGACAACAATATTTTGTAGCTCATATTTTTTTCCTTTGATTTTCATGTTCTGATGTCTTCCCCATACCTATACTCATTTTTGTTCAAAAAGCAGGGAATACTCCTGGATTCTGCTGGCTATAGAAATCCCTCCCTTCCCACCAAGATAAAGGGAATCTTTAAGCAAGGTCTTTTTGTTTTTCCCCTAGGGTAAATCTGACACAAGCAAATCTGACA
Organism: Glossophaga mutica; assembly: GCA_039655065.1. Classification (NCBI taxonomy): domain Eukaryota; kingdom Metazoa; phylum Chordata; class Mammalia; order Chiroptera; family Phyllostomidae; genus Glossophaga; species Glossophaga mutica. Next base: position 124,226,034 of record CM077306.1, read on the forward strand.
CAAGCAGTAGAATATTTTCCCTGGATACATGAATAGGCAAAATAAGAAAAGGTAAAAAAAAAATAGACAATGTTTCTTAACAAGAGTATATATTAGATATGCTAAGAACACAGAAAATTCTTCTACTTAGTAGCATGAACAACAAGATGAGCAAGGGCTTTGGAGTAATTGGGCCTGATTCCAAATTCCTGTAATTCCTGGCCCTCTGAACCTTAGTTCTCATGTCTATAATGGTAAGTTAAGTGATTTTAGTGATACCATCTCACATGGCTTTTAAATAATTAATTAAAAATAACTGGCGCCCTGGCTGGTGTAGCTCAGTAGATTGAGCTCGGGCTGTGAACCAAAGGGTCGTGGTTCGATTCCCAGTCAGGGCACATGCCTGGGTTGCAGGCCAGGTCCCCAGTGGGGGCTATGTGAGAGGCAACCACATGTTGATGTTTCTCTCCCTCTCTTTCTCCTTCCCTTCCCCTCTCTCTAAAAATAAAGAAATAAAATATTTAAAAAAAAAATAACTGGCAAAATGTTTAGTACAAGTAATAGCTAAGTTTTTCTGTCTTTACTTATAAACTTTTCTTCCAAACCATATTTTTTAGTGTCTACAATCATATAGTATTTAAACAGATCTATATATGCTAAGGTGTAACTTTTAAATACATGGAAATTAATTCAGTTATATGTTTTACTTTTAAGTAGGTATTTACTTTCTTTCATTTTTGATAGGTATTTTGAAGGCAAGAACATAGCTAATAATTCTTGTATTCATATAATATACATTCTGTTTCTATGAATGTATTTGAATATTTTAATTCAATGTTTTACTTAATCTGCACAAAAGCTAATGAGGTGTGCACTTTCATTATCTCACTGTTACAGATGAGAAGGCTAAAGCTTAGAGAAATAACTTGGCCAAGGCACCTGGTGGTGGAAGAGGGATTTAAGGAATTTGAACCTGGATGTGTCTGTGTCCAGAATCTGGATTTCTACTATGTTTTACTGCCTCACCCATAGAACAGGGTGGGGATGTTACTATAATTGTTTTTGTGCTTATTTTTGTAGTACATTCAAATGGTATACTATCTGATTTTAGCGTGCACATCCACATATTACCACCACCAAATTATTTCTATTTTTGCTTGTAAGTAACTCACAAAGCTTTTCTATTCCCCACCATCCCCAGTCCTTACTTATTACCCTGGTTCAGGCTGCTCTTGTCATGGTTCGAACTGTTCTAACTTCCCAAAGGGTCACCCAATCTTCATTCTCTATCCACTGTGTAGCAGAGCTGTGGTCTGAAACCCAGTCTGGTCCTGTGACAGTTGGTAATTCCACATTGCTCCAACTCTGTAACTCCCCTTCAAATGGAAACTCTACGAAAGTAGCCACCCTTTCAGCTTGCAAGGGTGGGTTTTGTATATCTTAATTATTCACTGAGTCTTTCGTCATTGTGTTGAACGAAGCTGATTTTCAAGTTTCTTTATATTCTTGCACTAGCTCATTCTTTCAGCCTTATCTTTTGCTACCCCCACCCTTGAATTTACACTCTACTATAATGAACTTTGTTTAGATCCTGAAAATCACCAAAAAGAGAAGCAGTTATCAGAAGCACACAAAACTGAAAACAAGATAGGTGAACTCCAAAATCAGAAAATACCAGGAGAGCTGAGCCTGGTGATGGGACAGCTAGAAGGGCCAAACAAAGAGGCTCTTGGGAATAAACGGAAAATGGGCAAAGAACACGAAGCACACTGGAGTGCAGACCCGTGCCAGCCACAAGGACTGAACCTCTGGATTGAAGGTAGTTGATTGTATTTTATTCTTGGTGACACTTACACTTCTCTTACATTTGTTAGTTTCTTTCGTGCCTCTCTTACATTGGGAGAGCCATTGTGGAATGAGTAAAGTGGCTATTTTGCTGATACGTGGTTAGTTTGTGCCAGGAATCCTACAAGCACCAAGGGTACAAGACCAGAGGGTACATTACCCTCATGAAGACTGCAATCTACGTAGGAAGAAGACACAGAATATTTCAATGCAATAGAATGAAGACAGCACTGAGTTTTACAGCTTCTCAGCAAAGGAGGGGCACTTTGCCAAAGACAAGGGCTCATGGAAAGGGTTTTCATCTGTTAAAATCAAGACAAACCAAGAACAGCCCTCAGAATTCCCCCAGCAGACAAACCAGTTTAGTCATACAGATAAAACTTAGCTTATTTTGCAAGACTAATTATGAGATTCAGGAGAGGCCTTCCCCACATGTGCCACTACGTATCGAAGTCAATATATATAATTTTGAATTAAAGTTACGAAAACAGCTGGGGCAGAAGGTGTTTTGGAGAACATTCTCACATTCCTTTAGTCTCCCTAAAAGCAGGAAATAAAATTGCCATGTGAAAGGTACCTTCCTTGCAGCAAGACAGAAGAGGCATCCTATCGCCGGAGATAGGAAATCCCGGGCCAAGAAGGCTGTATAAATAAACTTTTGTCTCTTCTTCAATAATTTGGTACCCTAAGCCAGAGTTCTTTTGACAATTTTTCACAAAGAATTGTTTCTCTGTTTAAAAGGTATGAAAAGCTGCCTGCTTTACTCACTTTTTAAAGCCTCATTCCAAGTTTTGGTTTGACTGCTACTGGTTTGCAGCCATTCTTTTGGTGTGTGCACAATAAATTTTTAGTAATTACCACTTCTGCGATTCATTGGTTTTGCTTTTGCTGTTTATGAACCTTTGATAAATGGCAGTTTCTCTAAGTGCCTATTGATTTTGCCTACGTCCACAAGACAAGTAAATCTCTGGGTGTGTAATTTACATGCTTTCTGGAGGTGTGCTTTTTTTTTTACCTATAACATGTGAATGGTCTATGGAACACTTATATTTTTTGGATATCAACTTCTTTTGTTTACATTGTTTTTCCTGGCTGAAAAGTTGAAAATTTCCCAGAAGGTCACAGTGTAATTCCTCATTTTGACAGGTTGAAGAGCAAATTTTTGAATGTCAAACATCCTTTTAAATAGTCTGAGTTTGTCGGTTGTCTAATGCCATTTCACTTATATTTCTTCTAAAGAAATCTATTTTACCCAGCATGAAAACTCAATTTGAAATTAAGTCATATGAAGGTTCTGCTGTACTAGCAGTCAAGTTCTTCCATTTCTTTCCTCTCAAAATCTAGACCATTGTGAGGGGAATAGATCATCGTAAGGGGTGAGGATTACAATCATATAAATAGAACAACTGGGTCTTCCCTATTGTGATTCTTGATTGACCGCAAATCCACCCACACCTTTTCAGCAATGTGCAGTATTGAATATGCAGAATGGATGTTCACCAGAAAGCACAGTTGCAGTTTCTATGGACAGGGGAGAGGGCAGATGGGTGGAAGTGCCCCACCTTAGGTTTAGGCAGTCATAGCATTGGCTGTAGACAATTTAATAAAATAATAAATAATAATAAAGACAGAAATAATAAAACTGATTTAAATCTGGTTTGCTTTTTATTATCACTATGTATCATCATTCAAAATGATGACAGTGGTAAAATCCTCCTCCCTGTGGGTTAGAGCATGCTCTTTGCTCAGCTTTCTCCCCAGAGTGTTCCCTTCTTAAAGTATTTATGTCTCTCTTTCTCCCTGGCCCTACGTACCAAGGTTTGCTGTTAACAGAGATAGGGAGTATTGTTATCTTCTGTTGCTGTTTATAATATCAATATGATATTTATGATGCAACAGTAAATGTAGAGCTCTAACAAGGAGCAGTGTCCTCATCCATTAGAATACCTCTTCCATGATGAATCCAGTGCTCACAACCACTCGCAAGCAGCTCCGTAATATTATTTATTTTTTCCAGGATCTGATTGGGAGAGCTGCTTTGTCAGGGAGTAGAATACCTTTGGATGCCATGCTTGAAATTAATGAACACTCATCTTTCAGGAGCAGGCTTTACTCTGACTACAGCAACACCACCAAAAACCCAGGTTGGTAACCAACCACCCAATTTGAATATGAACACAAGCTTTTGGAAAATGTGTAACTTCGTGATAAATAATATGAAAGCAATATACCCTTGAGCTCATCCAGAAGACTTTATATGTGTGTGTGTGTATAATCTTTTTGTGTGTATATATATATATATATGTGTGTGTGTGTGTGTGTGTGTGTATAATCTGTGTAATCTCTGTGTGTATATATGTGTGTATAAATACAGACACACACATATATAATTTGTATATATATAAATTATATATATACGTGTGTGTGAGTGTGTGTGTGTGTAAATTTGAAGAAGACCTTGAAAGAAACATTGCAGAAAAATGAACTGCTATTGGAAGGAAGAGAAGAAGGAAAAGAGAGAGGGATGGAGAAAAATGGAGGAAATCCTTTCATCTTTTGTAGGGCAGACTGATTGACTTGTATTACACTTGGATTTAAGAAAAAACAAAATTAAATTAAAAGGTGATTTTTTAAAGATCATGGTCTACTTCTTCCCAAATTAGAAAATGTTTATGTAAATGATTGAAAATCCAATGTGTACAGAGCAGCATGCCATCTCTATGAGCTGATTCAATAAGACTCTGTCTTCACTGTCCTGTACTTTGGCAAGCAGTATGTTATCTTCAGTCCAGCTATTCCCTTGTGGCCTCAATATTCCAAGTATTTTTCCAGCCTCTCTTTTTTTCCAGACCAACACCAAAGCTTGCATCTCCTGATGTGCTGGGCCACTTCCAAAGCTCAGTGACTCTGAGTTTGATACTGTATGAATAGTAACCAGAAAAGGGAGGCTGAGACTTAAGTAGGGAATTAGAGGTTGTTCTTGGTAAGATGTAGCAAACCAAGCAAATGAACCCCATGGACTGACGTTCCAGAAGATCATGAAATCATAGTTGGAGGGCAAATTCATGATCACCTACTTCAGTTCTATTGCTTTGTATTAGTTTACAAATATAAATCCAAGGTAAGAGGATACAGTGGTTAAGCAGGAAAAGAAATTAACAAAACAATTGCACAGAAACTTAATTGCCTGATACCTTCTTCAGATCTCTTTTTAAAATATCCTCACCAAGGACATGCTTATTGATTTTAGAGAAAGGAAAAGGGAGGGAGACAGAGGGAGAGAGAAGGAAAGAGAGAGAGAAACATCAATGTGAAAGAGAAACATCAACCAGTTACCTTTCATTCACACCCCAGCTGGGGATTGAACCCTCAACCCAGGCATGTGAACTGGTTGGGAATCAAACCTGTGACTTTCCGGTTTATAGCTTTTCTCTAGAACTTTAACCCTCTTCCACCATAGGAAAATACCAGTTCTGGCAAAAATTCAGGACTGGTGATTTATTTATAAATGGTAAAAATTTATAAATGTCTGTACCATTTCATGCCTTTTTTGAATATACACTGTGGGTATTTTACTAGTAGAATAGGAATGGAACTTATTTTAAGTTTTAAACATACAGGGTACAACAACATGTTAATGAAATGAAACCTAGAGGCCAAATTTGATGCATGCCTTATATATGATGAATTTTAAGTTATCAATTAATGCAAATCATATCTAAGCTTTTCATAATTTTTTACTAAATCAAGATGATTGTATAAACTCCTCAGGTCAGTCATACCACCCTATATAGATATGGGGATAAGAGATAGTGGATTTTCCAGAAGAATAATACTTACATATTTATAGCCTATTGAAATGAAGGTAATTATTTAAAATACTAAATATCACTGGACTTCCTTTGTGAACCATTATAAAGCTTTTAACATAAATGAATTACAAATTAGGAAACCAATTCCTTTGTCCTCTATTTTTCATTCAGAAATCATGGTCTGCAGAAACTAATTTGCTTTGTACAGAAACACTCAGCACCAAGGTTAGCGTCAGCTGTCCAACTTCCAGACATTCCCGCCCTCACACTATGTCTCTTCCTAAAAAATTTTTTGTTCAAAACAAAACACAGTAACAAAATAAACCCCACAAGAGCTCCCCCATGACAGGGTGCTCAGAGAGGTGGTTGGTCCCATTCTCAGTCCCTCCGTGAGCCCAGATTTGTCTAATCCAATCACTGTGTCATCATTCCTCTCACCAGTGATTGACTTAGACTCAGGCTTGGTAGACGCTTAAGAGTAAGTTTGCAGGGGTCTTCTGGGAAAGGCTTCCCCACCCTTAGAAAAGATTCATAGAAAAAGGCAGCTTCTTTTTCCTCGGGGTCTTGTTTTGCCTAGATGTGTTGCCCACACAAGCGGAATGCTTCTGGTTCTAGGATGGGCGAAGCAGAATGAATATGAAGACCTGGGTTCTTTTCTTGCCTTTTTTAAATCCTTACCTGAGAATATTTTTTAATTGCTTTTGAGAGAGACAGAGAGAGAGAGAGAGAGAGAGAGAGAGAGAGACACAGAGAGAAAGACAGAGAGAGAGAGACACAGAGAGAGAGAGACACTAACACCAGATAGAAGCATCTATTGGTTGCCTCCTATACACAACTTGACAAGGAATTGTGCACACCCAACTAGGTATGAAACTGCAACCTTTTGGTTATAGGACAATGCTCTAACAAACACCAGCTAGGGAAGGACCTAGATTCTTAATGACACTCTTGAACCTCTAAATTAACCAGCTCTGTAATAGTTGTTCTTCTGCACATCTCGATATGTAAGATAAGAAATGCCCTTTTTACTTAAATCAGTTTCAGCTGGCATACAAAATGTTAAAGATCAGAATTGCATCTAAAACTTTCTCAAATGTGCCCTTTCTGGATACAATAAGTTTTACCAAGAGGTGTGAGTGATCCATCAAAATCCTTAAAGCTATCACAAAATGAGCTCAAAGAGCATTTTCTTAAAGCCCCAAAGTCATCATTGCGTTAATGGCAGTGGCTGAACAATGAGTGCTATGTGAAATGACAAAAGGGCATCTGACATTCACCTTGAACATATAATAGGGATTTTGGGTAAGCAAGGCAAGAAAATCCAGAAGGAGGGTGAGAGATTTTGCCACCTGGTCATTTAATTCATCCCCTCTTCTCCCTAGGTGCATGGCTAAGGTGCATTACTCAGCCTCTCTTATGACTAAATTCTAATCAGAGGATGTAAGGGGGACCATGCCACTTTCCAGACTGAAGCACAAAAGCCTCTCAGGTGTACCCCTCCAGAATCTTCCCCCCTTTCAGCTGGCTAGCTAGGGAATAACTTCAGGAATGACCTTGGAAGTCATGAGTTAAATGTGGATAAATGACTTGTAGAACTGAAGCCTCTGTGCGTACCTTTTTCTGCTGAGCAGGGATATCCATAGTGGACTGTTAACATTTATTAACCTATTATTCTATCCTGCCAAGATTTAGAGGTTTATTTGTTGCAATTGCTAGTATACAGCATTAGATAATACAGTAGAGTTACAAAGTTGTAGTGAATAGTGATATGAATGAAATAGCATGTGGGCTAATAAAATCCAAGTTTATAAACTGTAATCAGAGAGTTGGGTGTCTTGCCCAAAACACCCAGGAAGCACCTTTTGAAGCTGACCGAGAACTCAGCTGCTCTGTGTCCGAGCTCCTGTTCTCCTGGTGTCCTATCCTGCAAAAGGATAAGCAAATAGATTCCCACTTGGTTCCAAGTGTTGAAAAATGACATTGACCAATCTGTATGAGAAAAGACAAATCCAGTATGAACTAAACACTACAGATTTTTGTGTTGTTACTGATCGGTCCCTAAATGCACTGCTTTCAGCTTTCTGTTAAGCTTTGTTTAAAATCAATCATGTGATTGATATCCACTGATGTTTTTGTGCACATTAACTCCTTGTAGTTTGATTTAAAATATTGTTAACATTTTTCTTCTTTTAAGCATATAATTTATCTTTCTAATGAGTGCATAATACTATTTAGCATCATCCATGTACAGTATCAAAATTAAAAATCCATTTTTTATCTTTTCCATTTCATAATTTTTAATAAAAATTAATATTTTTTGTTATAGAATAAGGATTTAAAAATCACTCACTGAGCCAATTTTTTTACCTTTGGAGTGGTGGGTTAAAGATAAGTAAGGGGAGGAGCCTATAATGATCTATGTTGCAATAGATTAAACTTGAAGACATAAGTATAAACTCATATTTAGTTTAATATAAATACAGAGAGTTATAAAAAGAACAACTTACAGACACCCATGTACACAGGTTAGTATAACCCATATCCTTGCTTTCAGCCGAGAGCAGCAGTGACACCGCAGCAGCAAGCAGCACATAAAGCACACAGGTCTTCATTGCTAAGACCAGTTTCTGGTGAAAATGAACCAGGGTTCCCTCAGGGAAATGGCTGATTATTCTAGGACGGGGCCAAGAAAGATACAAGATGAGCCTGGAATATCTTATAGTGCAACAAGGAATATAAGGAATATATTTTTTTGAATCTTTATGGGTGCTTTGTTCAGATGGTTGATGATCCAAGAAGATGGTGGGTTTGTACCATAACAGACCATCTTAAATACCATTTTAAAATGGCCCTTTTTATAAGGAGAGCAAAGTGTAGGTCAGGGGTTTGGAATTCAGGAAAAGTTAACTGGATTAAAAAAAAACTGCAGAATCCTAACCTTGAACAGTGGTCTTTAGCTGTGTTCTGGGTGGTGGTCATCTCATCCTGGAACAATGGCTCAGATAGCATCTTGATTGCTTGCAGTCCTCTCGAGGCACAAAGGTGGAACTGCTTATGGTCTCCTGGAGACACGGTGGGTCATACCCTCAGTTCCTGGAACAACAGCTTTTATAGGCATTGATTACTAAGCTTATTGACTATTAGAGAACTTGAGAGTTATGCTCAGAAAAAGGAAATTATTCTGATGATGAGTAACGGTGCCCAGAGGTTCTCCCCTTACAATGATCTATTAAAGTCACCACCCCAGGAACCCTGGGCAAGACTAACAGTGAGGAGGGAGTGCAAAACTGTGGACTTTTTGATTGATACTAGAACAACATATTCCATGGTCAATAGACCTGTAACTGAGTCCTCAGAACAGGCTATAACCTTAATCAGAATTTCTAGAAGCCCTGAAAGCCAATATTTCTTGAAGCCATTGGAATGTCCATGGGGGATATGATTTTAACTCATAGTTTCTTGAATATTCCTGAGTGTCCAACATCTCTTCTGGGAAGGGCCTTGCTGTTAAAACTCCATGCCCAGATCACTTTCTGTCCAGAGGAACAACAACTTCACCTGTAGGTCCCTCTGGAGCATGCATGGCAGTTCCTCATGATTTCATGTGGGGAGCAGGAAGAAACATGCCCTTGGCCAGAAGAAATTGAGAACCAGGTAAACCCCATTGTGTGAATCACTGGAAGGCCAGGGAGAGCTAAGCAAGCCTCCCCTGTTAAAGTTGTCCTCAAACCAGAGGCAGGTCTCCCAACGAGAGGCAGTATCCCTTGCAGAAGGAGGCCCTAGAAGGGATACACCCAATAATTCAGAAGTTTCAAGAATATGGACTTATTCAGACCCGCCACTCTCCATACAATACTCCCATATTGCCTATTAAAAAACCTCACTCAAATGAATACTGGTTTGTGTAAGATTTAAGGGTCATAAATGACAATGCACAGGACATTCTCCCCCCTGCCCTGAATTTTACACTTTGGTGAATAGTGTACCTGGGGACAGCTTCTGGTATTCAGTATTGGACTTAAAAGATGTTTTCTTTTGCATTCTGGCTGACCAAGTCTCTCAACCATTGTTTGCTTTTGAATGGCAGGACCCAGAATCTCAGGTCAAGACTCAGTACTGCTGGACAGTCTTGCCATAAGGTTTCAAGAACTCCTCCACAATTTTGGGGAAGACCCTGAGCCAGGACTTAAAGGACCTAAACTATATGGAGGAACTCTGCTTCAATATGTAGATGACCTCTTAATTACTGGGACATCATTTCAGCAATGTTTAACTAACACCATAGCTACCTTGAACCATCTGGCATCTTGTGGCTATAAAGTATCAGCACAGAAGGTCCAGATTTGCCAACAAAGAATATATTTTTAAAGTTCCCAACAATAATGAGATATGTTAAAATGATACAGGAACCAATGGAAAGCACTTCCAATAGCCAAAGTTGGAAAAATTTGAGCAAGAAAGAAGTATACAAGTATAATAAAAAATATAAAAAAATACTTAGAAATATCTTCAAGTCAGTAGTGATATAAATAAAAGATTGAAAGGATAAAATGGAACAGAATAGAATAGAATAGAATAGAACAAATCTTCCATGCAGGAGAATTCCAGATAACTTATGTAGACTCCATCCTCAAAGAGGAAAGAGGAGGAGCACAGCTCCCACTCCTTAAGTGTAGGCTGCATATAGTGACTTCTTTCCAAAGGAAACCCTGTGGGAAGCAGTGTGGAAGAGTAACTTCACAGTGAAGAAACCTGACAAACACTACTCAGGCAGGTGATCAAGGTTCATATCAATAGTGATAACATATTAATAGAATGTACCCTTGATATGATGTAATAAAAATGGCACATTACCTCTGTGTTATTCCTCCCCAGAACTCCTAATACCAGTCTAACAATAAGAAAAACAACAGATAATTCCCAAATAAGGACATTCTTCAAAATACCTTATCACTGCTCCTCAGAACTGTGAAGGTCACCCCAAACAAGGGAAGTCCGAGGAACTGTCACAGCCAATAGGAGCCTAAGGAAACTTGATGACTAAATGCAATGTGGTATCCTGAATGGAATCCTGGAACAACAACAACAATAAAAGAATATTAGTAAAAACTGAGGAAATCTGGATAGAGTATGGACTGTAGTTAATAGTAACGTATGAATATTTGTTTGTTAATTGTAACAAATGTATCATCCTATCGTAAGATAGTATCAATAATAGGGATTAGATGTGGGATCTCTGAGTACTATCTTTGCAACTTTCTGTAATCTGAAACTTCTGAATTTAAGAAGGTTTTTTTCTCATTAAAAAAAATCACCCATGACCCCATAATCTAGCAATAAAAAGAAACATTTTAATATAGATTTTATCTTTTCCAGCATCTATTTTTATTTTTCAAAGTGGTTTCATACTGTACATATTTTTCACTTAACATTTAGTGGATGTATTTTGATGTCATTATAATTCTACAACATGGCTTGTATTTACATCAGAGTAGTTCATCTCAGGGATGTATCATATTACTGAGTTAATTATCTAGTGGTGTCTTTATTCTTCTCTAATTTCATTGAATTTATTGGGGAGGGAGGTGTGGGAAATGGAGGCAGTACGAGAGGAGACGATTCTGACTGACATGTTCATTGTGAAGAACAGGGGGGCGGGGCGGGGGGGCGTGGTGCTGGTCCAAGGCTGCAGGGAAAATGTGGTGGGACTAGAAACAAGAGCCCTGGACACTGGTCTCAGCTTTGCAATAACTCTGAGTATGGTTTTAATCTCACTTATCCTGTACAGTTCCTAGTGTCCTTATCTCTAAAATGAACTACGTAATTATTCAACAGTCCATTCCTAAAATCTATTAGTACATATTTTGTAAAAAGACCAATTTTTAAGAAAAATTAATGTATAGGATATGACCAAGAATACTTAATGTAATAAAAGGGCATAGAAAATGGTGATAGATATATTTCCTCTTTGCTGTGTAGCCAAAAACAATGGCCCAACACGTTGTGTTAATGGAATACATTAAATGTAATAACGTCAACATCTGACAGTTATGCAAAAGGTACTCTTCGCATTGAAGCAGAGGGAGGACTAGCCTAGGAGTGTTGCATGGAAACTGAGTTCAGATCAACAGGGAGGGGCTGTCTAAAAACAAAATGGGCTTCCTAGAAAAATGAGTGGGTTCTTACAATGTGGAGATTTTGCAGCATGGGCTGGATGGAGAATCATCAAGGATATTTGGAAGCAATCCCTGTCTTTCATAGGAATTCAAACTGATGGTCACTAAGTTCACTTTCAATTTTAAAAGGCTAGAGTTTTTCTTTAGACTGTTGTCCACAAGCATTGCTCTTATTTCTGGGCTCTCTGCTGTCCTCCTGTTCTCCAGGTAACTGAAGAACAGATTCTACTAGCGAAAATAAAAAGCATCTATTTATTAAGGGGGTGGGTTTTTTGGTTTGTTTGTATGCATGGATGGGTACATCTCTAAGTATTTAATGAAGAATAAGTCTTTTCACTGTCATGAAGAAAAGGTGAACAAATCATCTTTTAAAACTCAATCTTCTCTATGAAGTCAATGCAAAAAGAACAGAAATTTGGAAAGTAAGTCTGCAGTTCCCCATCAAACTTGAGAATTTGTCCTCAAGATTTCTTCCTATTCTTTCCTGAATGTGAAATGGTGAAAACTTTATAGGTGAGGAATGGCGCGCGCGGGTGCGCGCGCGCGCACACACACACACACACATGCATTTATTAATAGTCAAGTTTTTGAAGTTGATCTGATGCAGGTGAGAATTCCTCACCTTCACACTTTTGTATAAGGAGGGAGGAATTGTACCTGGTGAGAGCTTTCTTTCCCAAATGGTGAAGGGGGCTCACTGTTTTAGACACCGAGGGACTCCCATGGGCTTACCCCTACCCATCTAGCCCTCTTTATTCTGGCAAAATCTCTGTGATGAGTGTCCCCAAATGTTTTTTTCTGGAATTCTACTCACAGATGAAACTTCCTTAGCCTCTCAGTCTGCTTCACCTCCGAATCAATCAGATGGCAAGAAACCGTATTCAGGGGTTCAGAGTGGAAGAAAAAATGGGGGAAGAGGGCTGAAACCAGCTTTTAAGAACTTTTTGTCCTAAACTTCAAAAGTACAGAATATGAATGCAATACTTTATGAAAAATCACATATTTCCTATAGAGCTTCAACACACACACACACACACACACACACACACACACACACACACACACACACACGCCACAGGCGACAGCGGTTGGCAAGTCCCTCCTCTCCAATCATCACAGCGAGGAAGGGATCCCTAGAGCCCAACGCGCCGCGGGTAGTATGGGGTCTCTGGGAGCCCTCGCTGCAGCCGATAATCTATGAAATTACTGAGTGGAAGGTATTGCAAGGAAATCCCTCGCATGCTCTGTAGTGTGTTGAAAATGCAGCATCATCCTCTCTGTTCCCTTTCTTCAGCTGGAAAGCACAATTCGAGGGCACAGGGTATCTGGAGGGGAAAAACTGGCTGCCTGCCTCCAGGAGCTCCCTCCCTCCACGTCCACCCCGCCTTTCTTGGGCTCTAATTGCCTCCGCTCCAATGGGCCAGCAGCACCTTCACCCATTTCCTCTTCCATTCACTCCAGTGAGGAGGAAAGAGGGAAAACAAAACTCTAAAAATAACTGTCAGCATCTTAAAAAAAAACAAAAGCTTAGCTGCCCCCTCCTACTCCTGCCCCCCCCACCCCCCGCCTATGGGGCACATGTCTGCTTCTTACAACACCGAGGCACATGGTTCCAGTTCGGCTCCGAACCCCACCAGGACTGAGAGGAAATCCACATCAGTGGGACGCTCCGCGCCGAACCACCTCCAGCGAGGGAGGCCGGGGAACTGCAGCGGCGAAATGAAGGGCTAGACCGTGGGATCGCTGCTCTTGCGGTGAGAGGGGGCGCGGGAGGCGGCGAGGGCGCAGGGAGGCCGGGGAGGAGGTGAGCCCCGTGGTGCCCCCGCAGCGCCCGCCGCTTGCCCCCACGCGCGCTGTCGATATTTGCCCGCCTTACTGCAACTTGCTGCAGTGTTTGAAAGAGTAGTAGGAGCGCATGGAGGTGGGGCCCGGGAAAGACCAGGCAGAGTGGTCCGGGGTGAGCGCGGAGAGGGTGGGGAGGCGGCGGTGGTGGGAATGGGGGCTGGCCGGGAGAGGGTGGGATGAAGGAGAGGGGGATAGCCTGGCGCTTACACGTGTCACATGTGCTTTTTAAGACGGCCGGGAGCGCCTGCAAGCTGGATCTGGTGGAGGATGCTGCTGCGGCAGGTGCTTCGCAGAGGGCTCCAGTCGTTCTGCCACAGGCTGGGCTTGTGCGTGAGCCGGCACCCGGTCTTTTTCCTCACCGTGCCCGCAGTCCTGACCATCACCTTCGGCCTCAGCGCGCTCAACCGCTTCCAGCCCGAGGGCGACCTGGAGCGCCTGGTCGCTCCCAGCCACAGCCTGGCCAAGATCGAGCGCAGTCTAGCCAGCAGCCTTTTCCCCCTGGACCAGTCCAAAAGCCAGCTCTATTCGGACTTACACACCCCTGGGAGGTATGGCAGGGTGATCCTCCTCTCCCCACCCGGGGACAATATTTTGCTCCAGGCTGAGGGGATCCTGCAGACCCACCGAGCCGTGCTGGAAATGAAGGTGAACCACAAGGGCTATAATTATACTTTTTCCCATCTGTGTGTGTTGAGAAATCAGGATAAGAAATGCGTGCTGGATGATATTATTTCAGTGCTAGAGGATCTCAGGCAGGCTGCCGTCTCCAATAAGACAACAGCCAGGGTGCAAGTGAGGTATCCCAACACTAAATTAAAGGTATGCTCCTCCTGCATGCTTCTGCCAATTAAAGAGGCAGCACTTCATTTCTTGCCCTAAACAAGCAAAGAAAATGCAGAGGTCTCATCCTTAAGACTCAGAAGCTGATGCTTCTTTCATTTTGGGGGGAAAAGATGGGCAACTGAGTGAAGAAAACAGGCAATGAATGGTACAACTAGATATTAAGAAATTGAAAGCCAAACAAACAAACAAACAAAAAGCCAAAAATAAAAAAAAAGGAAAAAAAAGTTTTTTTTTTCTGAGACCCTGCAATTACATCTTTGTTCAGGGTTAATAAATCAGTGAATGGAAGGGGGTGGGGGAATCCTGAACAATTTGGGGGATTTCTTTTCATTGTGGGGCTCGATGTATTTCTTATTACTGATTACACATCCACCTGGTGCCATGTCCACCTATCTGCATCTTCAGCCTGGCTTGATTTTGACATGTAGGGAGTTTATGTCTCAGTGCCCAGTGAGTGTGTGTGTGTGAGAGCAGTGAGTGTGAATGTAGTTGGGGTTCCAGGAATTATGTGCGTGTGTGGTTGCATATCGAAAGAAGCGGCAATTTTTTTCTGTGTGAAAATGGGGATGTGCAGCTAACTGATATGCTAATTTGCTAAGTTCTCTGATCTTCCCATAATAATACAAACTAAAGCAAAATTATTATAATAGGAAAAGAAAAGAAAAAATTCCAGAGGAAGCAAAAATTGCGAAGGATAATTGTTTCAGCACTGACTATATTGTGCTGTTTAAACACTTGATTCAAATTTTGTTGCTCAGGTGAGAATTCTAAACTCATCCCACACTGGCAGGACTGAGCTGCAGCAGGGAATGAAGCATGCGGTCTCCAGGTGACTGAAGTTTCAGGGACAGATGTGACTTCCAAAAGAGTCACTGCACCATTTGTATGCTCAACCCTGTGTGCTTCCATGGGGATCACGGAATAGGAGGAACCCCAGTTTCAATAACTGGATGGCCTCAGTATAGGAAATCACTAATATTTCTATTTATCTGATGTAGTCAAGAATCTACACACAAAAAATTTTTTTCTTAGGGTTTTTGAGATCAAAAGTCTCTTTCTTTTTCCTGAACTGAAGGATGATTTAATGCACTTAAGAACTAAGGATTCCTCAGGAAACCTCATCACCTGCTTCCTCGCACCATGTTGTTCTTATTTAAATGCATCTGGAAGTTGATAGGGTGTCAGCCCCTTGTCTGGTTGAACTGCCCCTTGAGGTTTAGTGAAGCTGAAAGATGGTTAATCAGCCTGACATCTAGGTAAGGGGTAGTCTGCTTAACACTTACTAAAGGGAGTATGATGAATATATGTCACTGGACAGCATGCTTTTTGTTTCCCGAATCCTTTGACAAGAAAAAGGATGAGGAGGAGAGTGATCTTCCCCACTTACAGCCTCTTAACTGAGTTCTCCCCTGTGTCAAACATTTGGTGTGAAGAAAGGTTTCACACTGTGTTGTGTTTAGCTTCAGTTTGTTTTCCCTATTGAGGCTAGTTTGCAGTTTATTGGTATGCATTATTAGTTGGGTCCCTTATTTCCTTTGTTCAGCAGTATTCTCTAGGTGTAAGAGTTTTGTCATTTAGCCACTGTGGACATTTTGTATATCTGTCAATATCATTATGGCATTTATAGCACAGACCCGTGAGCCCTTCAATTCATTCATTTAATAATCATTGGTTGTGCTCCTATGATTTACTAAATGTTCTTCTAAGCACCTGAGACACACAAAGGTTGAGGCACAAAATCAAGATTCTTATCCTCATGAGGCTAAAAGAAGTAGATGTCACTGTTCTCATCCAGAGTTACTTATAAACAGAGACTGCCATCTTTGGGTCCACCATCGAGACAACACCATGCTGGGCCTATGATGGGGCTCCACCTAAACTTTTTGCCTGATTGGTTGGTCAGTCTACATCTTGGTAGGAGTCAATGGACAGTCATAAAAGAATGGAGTAAATGCAGTAAGAGGTCAATGCAGTAAGAGTAGAATTATTCTGCTTACCATAAAAATAACAGAATTTTTTCTTGGCTTTATAATCTGTAAAGCCGTTATTCTGCTACATTCCAATTTCAGTGTCTTCTCAAATACATTGGCCTCTCTCTGCATGACATCAGTGGTATCCTTAAGGCATGTTTGGGTAAATGAAAGCTTTAAGACTCTTCTAAGAACAATGGACCCTCTCAAATATCCAGATGTAATCTCACACAAACTAACATAATATAAAACATAATTTGTGAGTACTATGGGTACTTAAAATCCTATCAGAGGGTCTTTGATAACTTTCAAGTTAAGAACTCCCCAGCATAGAGCAAAATGAGATGACCTTTGTTTCGATTACCTGTTACTTGGAAATGATTTTAACTCATATGTGCCAGTGATATTCAAAGAGTATCCCTATGATGCTGATGGAAGCTTAAGTTGGAGAAGTTATGGCATATGAGATTAGAGGGTAATTTTTATAGGTACATTTTCTGGCCCTATAATTCAATTTGCTTTCCTCTGTCATACTTAGATCACCAATCTTCCCAACTCTGGACAATATGAAAAATTTTAGTGCTGGAAGATGTTATTGGTGGGCAGGGGATCAGAAGTTGAAGAAAATGCAAAGTAAATAGCAGTGGATGGATAATGTGAGTAAGAATTGGCAATCTCTTGACTTGAAAGAACCCAGTAGGTCAGTGCTTAGACATAGTCTGAAGATGTAGAAATACTGATGGACAGAAAAAAGTAGTCAAAAACCTTAGATAAAACAATCATAAGGATACCTTCTAGATATAATTAAGACAACTAAGTAGTCCTGAGCACAGAAAGGTTTAGGACTTCAGATAAACATGATTATCTTGACAAGGTGATCCAGACCCAAGCAGGGGCACCGAGGTTTCTGGTACAGAATTCTAAACAAAGCTCAGGTAAAGCTGGCATGAAAAAAGCAGTAGTCACCTTAGAATAATACTATAGAATAAAACATACATACATTTTCAAAAAAAAGGCCAGTATATGAAATCCTTACACCTATAGAATATGAACTCTATAATTGTGCCTGTTATTATAATTTTGTTATTATATCTCTGATTAGACATAAAGTTCATATCATATTTTCACTGTACTATTCACATTCCTCCAGCCTAACCTTGTCTAGTTCTATGTAGATAATATACACATCATTGATTAGTATGTTAATTAATTTGTACATTTGTAGTGTACAAAATCATCGCATAATCACAATATCACAAAATCATCATCACTTTCAAACCTTTGTGGGATACTTTTATTTTAAAGGTATTCTCTACATTTTCTAGATTTCTATAAAATATTTTGATCCCTATAATTTTGGATCTTTTTTCAACTATTAAGACATCCATTTTGTATAAGTTAATACAATATGGCCAGGCTGAATTTTTCAGTTAAATACATAACATAGTGTTGAACCCAGTCTCTTGATTAAAATGAGACAGACACTCAAAATTGTTAAGCAAGGGCTGCTCTGGACTCCAAGAAATATTTTCATTATCATTCAAGTGGCTCAGGTGGTTGCAGGGAATATTTTGTAGTCTTGTAGGAAGGCCATCATGGCTGCACTTTTCCATCTGGCTAGTTACAAGAAAAACACTATATCCACATGTCCCCAGTTCTTTATTTTGGCCACAATAAATGACACAAGAAGAAGCAGACAAATGTGGTCCATGGCAAATGATGAGAAAGGAATGATGAACATTCGATTCTCCTGCAGGCTGTTCTTCCCATTAAATTCCGTTAACACCATACCACTGGACACATGTTGAAGTGGAGTGTATGTGCTTCGATGTACCACATGTAAGAATAGAAGCAAAGAAACACTTCCTGCTTTTTAAGAAAATACAGTGTTTCTTTGGGTACTTGTGGAATATATCTTCCAGATTTGGAAGATGTTGCCATTAGTTGCTTAGTCCCCATCTCCTTGGAAGGACAACCTAAGCTGACTTGGAAATGTAAGAGCAACATTATTGCTAGAGATTTCCAAGAAAAGCTGTTCCATAAACTTCTTTCCCTAATTGATTCTAAAATTTCCCAAGACATCCATATCAGGGTATTCTCTGATATTTATTTAGATTTAGATTTACATTTAAGCTTATATTTTCATTTCTAATTCTTAATAGAGGAAAACATGGTTAACCTACTGAATGTTCAGCTTGTGTCCTAAGTGATATTGGTGTTTTATACACCGTGTGTCATGTTTACAAGTCTGAGCCAGAGTGAGTCTTTGTTTTCATTTTAGAGGTAGGGAAATTGAAGACCAGGAAGTTAAACCACTTCTATGTGGTATCGAGGGTAGTAGTTTTGAAGCTGGTATTTAAATCCAGGCCTGACTGGTACTGAAGTTCATATTCTTGACCACTGTACTATGTTAGGGCCTAGTATATCTTTCACTCTTCTTGCTAACAACAGCTCTTTGTACTAAGAAAGAACTAGGGTTGTAAATTCCAAGCCATGTGAAATTCATGTTATAAGACCACTAATGCTCTTTCAAACCAGCTCCCATGCTCAATCAAATAGACCAGCCCTGAAGAAGATGAAGTAAAGCTTCATTTTCCTCATACGCCACTAAGGGGCTAACACTTGCAGTTTGGGCAAACTCCTGCTCTGTCACAAACCTGCCACAAAGAGTTTAGCAAATTCCTCACTGGCATGTGATTTCATCTTTTTTTTTAAACACATATAATCAAGTATTTTATTTATTTTTTTGCATTTGTTCCTTACCATTATCTAGTAAGTAACTTTTTTTTAATGCTTTGGTTTTTTAAAAAATTTTATTTCTTTATTTTTAGAGAAGAAGGGAAGGAGAAAGAGAGGGAGAGAAACATCAATGTGTGGTTGCCTCTCACATGGCCCCCACTGGGGACCTGGCCCCACAACCCAGGCATGTGCCCTGACTGGGAATCGAACCGCGATCCTTCGGTTCGCAGGCCCGCACTCAATCCACTGAGCTACACCAGCCAGGGCTGATTTCATCTTTAATATAGTAGTACATCAACTCAGAACAAACTAGAGTGAGACTCCAGGACCAACTGAAAGTGGGAATCACATACTATGACCCAAGGTTCAGAGCCAGGGCTTGTGTGCCAGACAGCCTTGAGTATTTTATCTTAAATGGGCATCGGGGAAAAAAAAAGATGAGATAGTTTGGGATAATACAATGGTATAATGAGTACTAAACTGAGAAATACTCAGGAGACTTAAGTTCAAACGACACTTCTTTAAAAAATAGTTGTGTGACAATGGACCAGCCCCATCACCAATCTGGGCTTCGAGTTCTAGGATTCTTCTGTAACATTCCACCGTGTACTAGTAAATATCATTACAGTATATCTGGGGATATATTCTAAAGTATTTTTCCTCTGGTGGTAAAGATTGGCTTGATTAGATTTTAACTATACTGTTGAATGATGTTAATTTCCTAACTAAATTGCTGCACATATATTTCCGAGCCACTATAACAGGCCAAGTTTGTTTACTGATTTTTTTCAGTGCACCCAAGTGGGCAAAAAACTTGTTTGGTATCGGGGCCTAGGTTCTGCTTCTTGATTTCTACAAAAACTTACTTTCAACTAAATTAAATAATTTTATAAGTATTTATGTTTCTTTCCATATTTTGAAATTCAAGGATTAAGGGAAGGTTTTGAAAAATGGAACGTAAATAGTTCTCTCTATTGTTTGCACATTCTTATCATCAGTTGAGCTGATGGTTTCCTCAGTGGCCCAGGCCAACAAGGACTTGGGAGTGGGCTGGGGAAAAGACAAAGACACACATGTAGTGTGATGAAAGTGTAGAAGGGTCAAAGGCCACTCCTCCATGCCCCCTGCAACAAAAGAAACAAAAAATGCTCATTTGCTTTTCCTGCTATGTTAAGCAATAATGAACTCAAGCAATTTTTTCTTAATCCGTTCTGCTTTGAACATTATTATAACTGAAATTAGCCAGGATGTGTTTTTCAAAGTAGAGTGTGTTTAGATAACATTTTTTATTTTAACCCATTAGTTATTATACCATGATTGGACCACATTTCTTTCAATTTAGTTTTAGAGTCGATCAGTATCTGTTCAGACCTATTCCAGATACATCATGACATCTCTATGTACCTTCAATATAAATATTGTTAAAGAGGATATCTGGAAGTGCTAAGATTCTAGATTTGCATAAGACAGCTTTAGGTTGGACTGCAGGTCAATTTCATCCCTAACTCAGCCCCCCAAACCCTCAGAGAGGAGTCATGGGAGTGATTCATTTCTCTGATTGTTTCCGCCAGTGTGAGGTGGATAGAATTAAGTTAATCACAGCCCTGGCCCACAGAAACATTTAGGAATATTTCTGACTTCAAAGCATGCCAAGTTGCATTGTCGGCCACAACACTAATTTTGTAGCATTTTCTAAGACCTTGCCTTTCAAAGTGTTGTGTGAGGACCACCACCAGCAACAGCATTTGGAGCTTGTTAGAAATGAAAACTCCCCAGGTTTCAGCACAGACTTGCTGACCAGAATCTGCATTTTAACAGGCTCAGCAAGTGATTCATTTGCACTTGAAAGTGAGTTTGAGAAGCTCAGGTCTAAAAGGGAGCTTGGCCTTACTAGTCATGGCTTGAGTTCAAAGTAACATGTGTTGATTCAGCACCAAAACGCCATAAGAAAATTGAGTGACTGAACTCATAGCTATATCATTTAGTCGTGTGGTAGAAACCTTGAAGAAGTGCCTGAAGAATTTTCAAGCAGCTGTTCCACAGCCGGAAACTTTCATCCTTATCATCTGTGATTGGGCCTGTCACCTGGTTAGACTTAAAGATGATTACTGTTGTTCAATATTTTCCAAAAATGTTGAAATTAAATCTATCTCTTTAAGAAAAAAAAAATCAGCAGTGTTTTTCTCAAGCCTCTTTGCAGTTATTTCACAATAGTAGCATCATTAAACCTGAGTTAGACTAATTATGTTAGTATTGTAAGAATGCAAGGTATAGGAACTATACATAGGAGCAAGAGTATTTGGGGAGAATGGAACACAATTACAGTGGTGTGTGTATTTTGGAAGTGGCTTTGTAATCCATGCTTTCCTCAGACGGGATTATTATAGCAGAGCCATTCATTGAAATCAAGGCTTATTCTCTGTCATTCAGGGAAATTCAGGGCCTCTGAAAGCTACCTGATGAGCAGCACGCAAAATAAATGGACTCTGTTTAGTTACAGGATTTGTGTTAGAATAGCCCCTGTTTTTCCTCCAGAGCTACCCTCCCGTAGTGGAGAGACCACACCTTAATCACTCTGACTTTGATGTCTCAAAGACTGGTGGCACAGTACAGGCCCTGGGTTTCAGAAAGCAGAAGCATGTTTAAAGGGTTCTCGTAGCTTCAGAACGTCTGAAAGCAGCCTCAGGGGTTTGTGGCAGATGGAGTCTTGACTGGTTATTTAGGGTTCAACTCAAAGATTACACTTCCCTTTGAATGTTCAACTGGTTCCCTCACTTCACCAGGTCTCTTGATTACATGGAGGGAGAGAACATTCAGTTCTGATCATCACTGCAGGTCATGCTAATATGGGCAACAGACATGTGAGATTCAAAAGCCATTCATATAACATTCATTTGGCTAACTATTTTAAGTGTCCTGGAGATTCAAGAAGGAATAAAACAGCAGGTGTGGTGACTGTTGTCCAGGAGCTTGAGTCTAGTGAAAAAGACAAAAATCGCATAGGTAAATCCATAATTACAGGTTATCATGGAGGAAAAATACATGGTGCTGTGAGGGTAGGACACCAAGACTTGGGGTGTTTGAAATGACCTGAGAGAGTGACTGTGAGCTGACATCTGAAGGGAGCTAACACTCCTTAAGTGTGGGTTAGACGGTAGAAGCAAGGGTGCAACAGGGAGGACACAGTCCCTTTGATGCATCGAGCCAAAGTCACCATGGATGGATGATAAAGAGTGATGATGGAAGTTGCCAAGGGCCATGATAATAGGGCTTTCTTGAGAGCTGGTGTAACACAACTTTGGACAGAGTCTATGAATCTGGATTTCTAGGTTTATATGTTCCCTCTGCCCCATCACCTCTCACTTTGAACAAATCCTTTAACTTTGTAATTTTGTTCCTTCATCTTAGCCCATACCCCTTAGCACTGAGTGGATTAAATGAGTTTGTGATACCTAAAGCATTGATTCTCAGACTCTAATCATCAGCAAGTGATTCTGATGCCACTGGCTCGTGAACCACCCTCTGAGTAGGAAGGGTATACAGCACTTACAACGGCATCTGCTTCATTGTAAATTCTTAAATGCTAGTGGTCGGACTCCTTAAGCACTGATGTTTTACCCGTATTCAGAATTGGTTAATTGGCTTTCTTGTGGACTCATAATTAGATGAAAAACCCTTTTGTTTCCCCCCTCAGAGCTGGTAGTTGTTGCTATTTCTTTAGTAAATGCAGTATGAGTGATATAGATCCCTCTGTGATTTGCATTAAAATTTTTGAGCTGCCTGTAGGGTTACTCTGATGACTGTGATGTCTCTTTGCTAAGGACAGTAAAGGGCAGGTAAGGAAAGTGTGGGGCCTTGGTTTTGATGTTCACTGTGTTTGGAAATATCATGCTGGTTGCATTTTTGTGATAGCCTCAACAGAGCTGGTCTTGACCACTTTCTCCTCTTTGGGCTTCTGTGACATTTGGTTTTCCCTGTATGTCTCTGATGGTTTTCTACTTCTCACTGGCCCTCTGCCCTTATTATACTCATATTTATAATTGTTCCCATGAAACATTGTCTGTCCTCTCAATATTCTCCCTCAAGTCAAACATCTATTTTTTTCCATGTCTATAACTCTATTAATGACATCTTTATTCTGTCATTTACTCAGGCTCAGAATCTCCATCACCTATGAGTAACTCCTTCTTCCTCCCTAACGCAGCCAGACACATACACAACGTAGTATCTAATTAACTACCAGGTCCTGATCATTCTGCAGCAGACCTTCCCAAAATGTGATCCTTGTACCAACAACATCCCCATCACCTAGGAACTTTTTACAAATGTAATTTCTTAGACCTACTTCCAGATCAACTGAATCTCAGAGGTTGGGGCCCAGCAGTCCTTTAGACCTCTGATTCCTGCGAAAGTGTAAGGACCACAGTTACACAGCATTAGCACTCCATCTTGGCTGAGGTAGGAGGGAGCTTTAAGAATACTGATGTCATGGGTCTCATCTCGAGAGATTCTGATTTAATTAGTCGAAGTGGCATGGGCATGGGGATCTTTTGATTATAATGGGCTACCAAGGTGGAGGACCAACGTCTCCTTTTAAAATTTCCTTTTCTTCCTCACTATCTTTCCTTTGGACATTTTTTACCTAGTTTATTTATGTGAAAATCTAACCTCTCTCATATAATTTCTCACAGTTGGAACCTAGCCTGTGTAGCAAGATCACCTGCATTTCTTGGTTCTATTTTCCATTAACCAAATCTTGCAAGGGCTTCCATTACCTGGAGAGGAAAATGACAATGGCCATTGAGAACTTTCCTTGGCCAGGTCCCCAATTTTACTTGTAGTTTCAGGTTGCGATACAACATCTGCTGCAACAAAAACAAAGTAAAGCCACCCTAAACTTTCCTGTTTTCTTACCTTCTTTTACACTTCCGTTTTGCTTGGAATTTTTTTTTTTACACTGTCAAATACATACACATCTCTAAAAAGCTGAGTCCCCAAAGCCACTTTTCCATGAAGCTTCTCTGTTTCCAAAAGTAGAAAATCCTTTTTAATGCACTTTGGAGGTGCTTTGAAGGAAGTTCCCTTAATCGTGGTATAATTTGTATTATATGTTTGTCACAAGTCTTTGCTAAAATATAACTGTATGTGTCTATCAAAGCAATATACCTTACATACATTGATTTGACTGAAAGAAGCTATCCAATAAGGAGACAGTTTGTGGGGCACACCCTTGGGGAAGTTGCAGGGGAACTGAGAAAAGCCCCTCCCAGTCTCAGTCTTACATTCTCAGGCTGTGCCTAACCCTGACAAAGAGATGGCCACAGAAATACATTAACAACTGTTTTCATGAGTGGTCCTGAGATATCTGAGGCACAAGCAACATAGCTTTGGGCTCAGGGGACAAAGGGCCACCAGAAGAGGGAGAGAGAGAGAACACTTTTGCCACCTGTACACAGCACACCTGTGACTTCAGCTCAGGTGAGTCTGTAGGGAACTTAACATGGCTTGGGCATTTGGTAGGGCTTCCAGATATAGCAAGTAAAAATACAAGATATCCAATTAAATTTGAATTTTGGAATAACAAAGAATACATTTTTAATATGAATATGTTCTACATTATGGATTATTTATCTAAAATTCAGATTCAGCTTGGTGCCCTGTATTTTACCTGGCAGCTGAGCCCCCTGGGAGTTCAAAGCATCTGAAGACCCCAGTACCAATGTCAGAGTGCCGTGGGGATCTGCTCCAGTTGTAACTCACAGCAGTGGCCATAAATCAGGGGACTGGTGAGGAAGGCTATGAAAGGTCTAACTGGGAAATAATAAAGATATTCTGAGGACTCCCAGAAATGCAAGGGTGAAAATCTGTGGGGGCCAAAGTTCCTGTCTCTAAGCAAGTGCAACTTAAGTTCCTTTTAATATGTCCTCATTTGTATATTCTGGCCTTAGGAAACCCAAGTTACATTTATGGTTTTAATAATCCCAAGTGTTTATTTGCTAATAAAATGAAAATTGAATGAATAAATGAAAAAATTCTTTCAAAGACTACCCTGGATAAAGATTCCATTTAGCAGAAATGTCTTTTATTTAATATCTTATCTATGAGCAGATAAAAAATATTTATATACAAAAATTTAATTAAAGAAATTAAATCATAAGATAAATAAGCCCCGGGGAATATAATGGACAGCATGGTGACTATAGTTAACAATACTGTGTTTTATATTTTAAAGTTAAGAGGAATGTTAACTAAAGTTAGTGTGGCAATCATTTTACAGTATATACATATATCAAATCATTACATTGCACACCAAAAACAATGTTACATGTTAATTAAATATCAATTTAAAAATCTGAAAAGAAACTGCCTATATTAGCCAGAACCATGTCAGCCATTTATTGTAAATAAAATAATTTAGGTTGACACTGTGTGTCCAGAAGTTTTTTTTTTTCTTTTGTAATAAAGTATCTGTCACTATTCAGATTTAAAAATCATTAGACTGGAGAGGGGATTATCTATTTAACTGCCCATGCTGGCCATTTGAATATAATAGGATTGAGAATTTTATAAGCAAAACTGCTAGAGGTCATGAAATATAAGGGGAATAATTTGTGTCATTTTATTCATGCAATGGGAGAAACTGAATTTAATTTCCTAAAACATAGGGAATTGGGTAAAGAAAAAGAGAACTCCTGTTCCTCTTTTAAAAAGAAGGAAGGATGGAAGGAAGGAGATGATGGATGCTGATTAGTGGAAATCTGTAGGCTGGGAAGAGTAGCAAGCCAAAATCTGAACCAGTGGACAGTCTACATTACCCTTTCCCTGTATGAAATGTTACATTAAAAACAAAGTTGCAGCATACTATTAAATACTTGCTCAGCAGCATCAATAAAGTACTATATATCCTATCTACAACACATCTTATTTTCCTTCAAGATTATAAAGCTTTTTTTAAATTTTGTTTTTATTATTGATCTTGTACAGTTTTCTGTCTTTTACTCCCATCCCAGCCCACAGCCCCAGCCCTCCCCACCTGGCTCCTATTTCTACCCCCTAGTTTTTGTCCATGTGTCCTTTATACTTGTTGCTCTAAACCCTTCCTCTTTTCCCCATGAAATTCCCTCCCCTCTGATGACTGTGAGCCTGTTCTTGATTTCAGTGTCTTTGGTTGTATTATGCTTGTTTGTTTGTTTTGTTGATTAGGTTGCTGTTAAAGGTGAGATCATATGGTATTTGTCTTTCACTGCCTGGCTTATTTCGCTTAGCATAATGCTCTCCAGTTAAGGCTGAGGATCGTATCTTCTTCACATTTCTAGCTTAAAAGAAATGTGGGAAAAGTCCAGCTTGTCATTTCTCCCTTCCCAGGAATCAGGGCTTCCTGCAGAAGCAAAGTTGGGTGATGACCTCTGTAAGGCCAATTCCTGGGCTGGTGAGGCAGAGCCTGAGTAATGGAGCATGAGGACAGGAATAGTGGTGCACCAGTAAGTGCCCCTGGAGACAGACATGCACCCTGCTTCGGCTCCCAGAGGGACAAGAAGCTCAGGGTCTGAACTAGTTTATGACCCCTTTTCATAGGTAGAGCATGCCTCTCTAAGGGAATAGCACATAAAACTGGCATTAGCAACTTGACTTTTTATTTCATTCTTTTCAACTATTTTTACCTTGGGGATTGCTTTTAAAGAATTGGATTTTTTTTCTAGACTGAGAAATTTAAGACAGTTTTTTTTTTAAACTAACCACATCTTATCAGCATGTCTCTTACTAAACAGTGTACAAGTTTATAATTTAGTTAACTTACAATATCTCAAAAATTGTTTGTAAACTGATGTGATTCTATTTGTCTTCTTCCTGACAGAAGAATATTTTGGTAATCGAATATTTTGGTAATTGATAATTGATAAGGGAATCCTCATTTCTCGTCTTTCCCTCTGTTCAGTATCCTGAAACCTTACTGATGATGTTGCAAACTATAAGCATTGACAATCTGGCCCTTTTAGCCTAAAGGAACAAATGTCTTCATTGTGGTGGGTCTTGTTTCTTAATGGATTAAAATAGGGAAATTGCTTATTGATCGAGTCTCTCTTTTAAAACTTGTAAATAATAAAGAATAAGGTACCTAAAAAGAAACAAACAACTTTATATTTGAATTTAATTTTTTCATTTACTAGCTGTGTGGCTTAAGACATGTTACTTAATGCCTTCTCCCTATTTTTATATGTTAAAAATAGTATTATTAATATCCAGTCTGCTGATTTTTAAAATTTCTGGTACTCTGTAGCCTCGTAATAAATTGTAGCTATTTTTTATGTAAGTCTAACATCAAAACAACACCAAGGAAAGATTCGAAAGCCAAGCAAAAAATCACTTATAATCCTACCACCAATTCTATAATTAATTTATTTTCATCTTGTGCTGCAACACACAGTGTATGTATTTTTTGATTCTGTTTATTTTTATTTTTCAGAAGTATTTCCATAATTATGGTTTTATTCCTTCTTCAAAATTCTGGCAAGTGATTATGACATTGTTTACTTAACTGCTCGTTTATTGTTATCTTTGGAGTGTTTCTGGCACAGTGTTTTTGGCGCTGGTTTTTACAATCTTTAACAGGCATAAGGAAGAAAGCAAAATATTCTGGCTTGTCAACAGAAACCGTAAGAAAACAGCATTTTTCTTATATGATTTAAAATGCCACTTTCTTAAGTATGTGCACTTATGGAAGCAAGATACAAATATAGGTCACCAAGTTCCAAGGGAGTAGGTGTCCCAAGAAGAAGCTTGGTTTGAAATTAGAAGGACCTGATTTATTTATAGACCAACTCCAAAATGCTGTACGTTGCTTTATTAAAGACCACACCCAAGATTAAGCTTCTAAGAGTACCTTGTGGCTTATTCTATGACAAAGTCATTTTTTTCCTGTTTTTCTCTTGCTATATAGCTCAATGATTCTCATAAGAAGCACTTCAAGAACATTCCAATTATGTGATGCCTGGAGCCCCTCCCCAGAACAATTGAAATGTTTTCTCTGGGGAAAGGACCTGAGAATTGGTATTTTTTTAGCTTTTTGTATGATTCCAGTGGATAACCTGATTGAGAAACACTGAAGGACCTTAGACCAGAAAGAGATCCCCCATCCTGCCTGGCTCCTTTGCAGTGTGTAGACTGAGAGGATAAGGAAATAACCTGCTTCCCCAGGGCTGCAGCTTCAGGCCCAGTGAGCAATGGCCCTGATACCTACCATCACCATTGCCCTGCCGGGTAAACTGCCTCCATGGGAACTCTGTAGCTGAAATGAACAACTTCAACCTCTTCTATAATTCCTTAATTTGGTACTGACTGGCCAGAAATATGATGTCTTAATCAATTTGCTATGCTTCAAAGATGTCCCCGATTGATAGTCATTGGGAAGATATATCCCTTGATGCTTTAAAAGGCGTCCTTACTTAATACATTTCTGCAAGGAGATTAATAAAGAAAACGTTAGACACACAGTAAATATTTATTATTTTGGTGATAGAGCCAAAGGTAATAAATCTTGATAACTCCAAGAAGTATAATAGTAGGACTTGAAATAGACTAATTTTTTATTAGCTCTTTGATTTCCATCAGGATAATTTAAATTCCTTCATACACTGAGGTGGTCAGTGTTTGCTGATTTGTAAACAATTTATTAATGCTATCCTTTCTTAGCCCATCATTTTGATAAGTACATAGGGGATGAAGAAATTGTGTTGAATGAATGGTTTTTTAACTGTCACATTTTGAATATTAAAAGCATGACATTAAAGAATTCAAAAATACTTCCAGTCTTAGCTTAGCCAAAATATACTTACTCTTCAGCCAACTCCCACATCTTCTGTCTTTTCACCTGTGAAAATAATATTAAACTTCTTTTCTAGACACATGAGTTCTGGGAAAGTTAAGTACTAATTTTAACAAGCTTGTGACTTTTATCTCATTCGTATAGGAATCCTCGCTTCCCCAGATCAGTGTGGCAAGTCAGTCCCTATTAAAACAGTATTGACACAATGTCTAATTAAAGGAAAAGTCTGTTTATTAAAGTGCAATAACTATTTAAAGTAATCTCAGCTATGTAGGAGCCATAGCAATCCAAGCGCCCTTCTTGGGTCAGTAGAAAGCTTTTCCATTAGCATCCTAGTGGGTTCACAAATCTTATACTCTCTTATTATTTTTAAATGGCAATTATAAATCAGTTGGTGCAGTGAGGTGAAAGGATGTGCCCCCAGTCAGTATGAAATGATGTGATCTGCACCACTGGCCACTGGTAACTGGAAATTGTACGTACTAGGTAGAAAGCCACTTATTTGGTTCCCCTTTACCTACTTTACATTAAATGTTTTATCTTTGGCAACAAGGAAAAGCATTTTATGAAGCTGAATCCATACTTGCTTTATATTTTGCAGAACCATATAAAAATAGAAAATTAAATCCTCTTGTTTACTGGTTTAAAAAACTATCAAAAAAATCGTGACATACCTTAAATGAGTTTGACATAAGCATTATATTATGTGCATATATTTTTGCAAGACTTCATTGAGAAGGATTTTGGAAGGTTATCTGATCTACACACTTCGGAAAGCCCTATTATTTATAAATTGCTTCAGTAACCTACTCACTAATTAGTGTCTATCCAGAAGAAAATTATTTGTGAAATCTATTTAAAACAGGAATCCTACTTGTTCTTTCAGTGGAGGAAACCTTGGTCATTACAGTCACTTTTGCACATCGTCCACCTGTGACTAGAAATGGTCATTATGTCTTCTTGGCCTTCTCCTCTCCAACTGAGTCATCTCTCACACATAGGCTTCATCTCCACCTCACAGCCTTTGTGGTTTTATCGAACTTCTAAGTTTGGGAAATTGATATGTCTCCTGAATCTTAAACCCATTATATTGTGTTCTGTATAAAGATATACAATTATGTTCCCTGCTTCAAACCTTCCCCTCTGTGTATTTGCCTTATTTTAAGTGAATAACTTTTCTCGATAGAGATGGATTCCATGCTTACACCATTTCAGACACTGGGTTTACACTAGGAACTGGGGTTACAGAGATAAGTTACAGGTCCTCTTTTTCAGAAACCTACAGTCTAGTGAGGAAGACAAGAAAATGAAAAATCAGTTCAGCATGGTAAGGGGAATCTTAAACGTTAGTCCAGAATGATTTAGAACTCTGAATAACCCAGAGTTGGTGCTACATCCGATTCAGCCTCCACAGGGGCTGTAATAAAAACAAATACTCTTTATTGGTGGGAGAAATCTTTTAGAGACATTGATTTTAATTGGTAATAAATGTTTCCTTTTTCAAAAGGCACTCATTAAAATCGAGGTCTGTGGAGAACCACTCTCCATAAGCAGAGAAATAGTTTGCTATGATCAGTTACCCTGAAGGTTATGAAGTCAGCATAAAATCCCAATAATGCTCTAGACTTACAAAATGAACACAAAGCAGGAAAATTTTATAGATATGGACCAAGAAATATCAAGATGAAAAAACATGAGGGTTATAAATCATGCACAAGACCTGGCCAGAAAATTGTTGGATAGTGGAACTTTCCATGACCCCTCAAAATATCCTATTCTCAGGTCTTTCCCCTCTAGAGTGTAGTAGCTATTTGGATAATTGTGGGATTATTTAACCAGCAAGAAAGTGAGGCATACATTCATCTATAATCTATCCTTAATAAATTATGAAGCAACCACAGCTATAAGACTGAGCATTTTTAATAAGAACAAAAAATAAAAAGTTACTTCCTACTTTTGTTTTGGGGAGTATCTGGTTTAATAAACATCTCTGATTTAGTGCCCACTTGGTTGATAGATAAGTCAGCATTTTTATTCCCATTAAACAGGTTTATTTATATCTTTAACAAAAGGTCATGATAAATCTGTCTAGAACACGATGTGTAAATATAATCAACAAAAGGCATCTCATACCTTTACTGATCTAAAGGATGTTTGATGTATGCTCCTGAGCGTTAATGTTTAAGTACAAATTGTAACACTCTAAGTTTCTGTGTTAAGAAACATAAAATGGAAATGTGCCTTTTCCTTTTATCATAAGGATAATCTGCATTAACAAAGTGAAGTGCAGTATTAAATAATCACCCAGTATATTCAATCATCATGAATAGAAAATCTAGTCATTGTTATCTGTCTTACAGCAACTTTTATTTTGCTTTACTTATCTCAATAATTATTTGAGTTTTCTTGGATGTTGTTTTTGTTGTTTGTTTGTTTGTTTAAATTTAAACATTGTGAGACAGCAAGGTAGGAGTCTCTTTCTAATTTTTTGGAGGCAAGGACAGATGATGCCATGTCTGACGTGGGGCCATGGGAGTTCTGCCACGTATGGTGATGTGCACAGACACAGGCCAAGTATCCTGCATTATTAGGAGCAGGTACTCTTCTAAATTTGATACAGGAACTCATCTGGTCCTCTACAATAAGCCAGTGAGACACTACCTTCTATTATCTTTACTTTTACAATGAGGAAACCGAGGCACAGATGGTTAAGAACTTTGTCAAATCCCACTTCAACTGGAATGAAACCAATATTCTTTTTTGCAGTACCTACATCTTACTGGCAAATCATTGACCACATAGGTCATTCAGTCTTTAGTTTGGTTGCACAAAAAGTTATTCCTGATGGTTTTCATAGGAAACTCAAGATTAACAGTAGAAAAGGATTCACTGTATCATTAAATTCATCCTTACTCAGAATTAATAATAAGTATATTCCTTATAGGTTTTTTCCAAAAGCAATTTAAGCAATTTTTAAAGTATAATTCATGTGCATTTCATTTAATTGATCGAATATCTGCCTCTTTTCTTGGAATACTCCTCCAAAAGTCTTAATGAACCTAATATAATGACACTTCTCTATTACAAAACTATTTCTCTTTGTTATGATATTCCATTATTCTTTTTTTATATTAACAATATATAATGACCCTAAATAATTCTTCTTTTTCTAATACATCATGCTGACACCTAGTTTTTATGAAGGCCAGAAATCCAAGTCCACATACAGACTTCGTAGATTAGGAACCATTATAAATAGAAACATATTTGATATCATTTTTAAATGACCTCTTCCTGCCCCAAATTTAGATATGGGGAAACTAGCAGCCAAAACCCTTCTAATTTTATTGAATAACCATTATTCTGAGGGGACTCACAATATATGAAGATATGATTAATACACATGTATAAAGTTCTCATTATGTGCAAGATAATAATTGATTGTGTGTTTCTAAAGCAGCATGAAATATCCCTACCAGCAAGGAATTTACAACTCAGTTGACATGTCACATACATAGTGAGTATATAAGGCAGTAAGTGCCCAGTGAGGAATGCAGACACGACTTACTGTAGAAAGGCATTCAGAGGAACAATGGAGCACCCTTTATCTTTCCCCAAAACTTTTAGGATGAAGTAGGATTTGAGGTTGTTCCCAAAATAAGGGTTGGAGTGAGCTGGAAAGCTATAGGGAGAACATTTGAGACGAAAGAAGAATCAGTCTTTAGAGTCTGCCTACTTGGGTAGTAAGTCAGCATTTTTATTCTCATTAAACACATGGGGAAAATGATTTTATTTCCTAGAACTGGCCCAGGTGGGCTAATTAAAGTCATAGAAATCCCTCTTAAAGCAGTTAATTATAAGACCCCCAAGAATGCCAATATTTAAGAGAACACAAAGTATTTGGAAGTTCTCAAGGTCAGGGTTTTTTAACCTAGCACGGTTGACATTTTGGGCCTGATAGTTTTTTGTTGTGAAGAGCTGTCCTGTACATTGTTGGATGTTTAGCAGCATGCTGCCCTTTCAGTATAAGCATCTTTGTACCTAACCTAAATCCCTCATGTTGCACGTTGTAGATCCTCACTTTTAGTGGCCTTGGAGTCTGCCTTTCATGTCAAGAGTACAGGCCACTTGGCAGGACTTTGAGCTGCTATCTACGGAGAATTTCTAGGATGCATAGTGAAAACCACTAAGACATGCTCACTAGTCTCTCTTCTCTACTGAGGAAAAACTGTCTAGTCTCTTTCACTTGTCAAAATTGTAGTCCTTTTTAGATTAGAAACCTATTTTAATTGTAAATCCCGTTGGTAGGGAAAGTGCAGCATTTAGGAGAGAGCACAGCTGGTGCTTCCTGGATGTTAAATAATTCATCTTCCTCATTTTGGGGATCCAGAAACAGCCGAGCTGAGATGCTAAATCCTCAAGGTAATATTGCAAAACCTAGTTCCTAGCACTAAGGAGAGAATAGGCCTATTAAATCGCAGAAGCCACACTCCACAGCTTTAGGAAAAGCTGTAGAGAGAATACTATTTGCTAACTTGATTATTCCTCACTTTGCTAACATGGAGAAGATAGGCTGTCCCGGAGAATATGAAACTCTGTTCAGCAAAATCAGCCTTTCTACATGTAATATAGTGTCATGCCAGTGTCACTCATGCATATGGTTCATTTACCATGTGAAATATTTTGACCCTTCTAAAAAAACACTCTCTCCAGATATCAGAAGGCAGTCGTGGAAATAGAGAACCACCTTCTCAATTTCAGTTTATAGAAAATAGATGGCATTCGGGCAACTGCTTTATGAAAAATATTTCTCACTAATGGTTCTATTCTCACAGTTGCCAATTTGTTGCATAATCAGTGTTAGTCCACATTGTCCTAGTACCTGTCTCAAATTCATCTTGGATTTTCGTATTACTTTTGAAGCTGCATTAAATCCTCTGGAAAGCACAGTTCCTACAACAGTGTTCCAAAGTAGTTCATTTACACTTTTTCAGGCAACGACACTCAGAACTTTTACTTCTGAGCCCTCAGAGAGGTAACTTCCTTCCCAGGATGCCTGCTTTTTATCTTAATAGAACAATATCCTTCTTCATATATGGCAGATTCCATATTTGTGCTACTATACTGTATGCTCAGTTCAACCAAGTTTCATTGATTGTTGGGCTCTTATTGGTATTTATAATGCTCAGTGATTGCAGAGAGGTTTATGTTTTAGTCTGTGCTGCTTCAGTGGTTGACTCCATATCAGATAAACAGTCAGATTTTTCCATTTGTCAGGCTCTGTTTTGAGTTTAGCTTCACTGAGAGTAATTGTAGACAAAGGTTAAAAGTAATAGAAGAAGCCTGCATACAACCCTTGCAGTTACCAGCCAAGGTGAATTTGTAAATCCAAGCGGATTTTCTCAGGGTGGGTGGATAGACAAAAAGTGAATTTCCTGAGTGTAAACTAGCCTGCTGTGATTTGCCATGGGCCTATTCTACTGAAAAAGATATAGTCATTAGAACAAGAAATAAGGGAAGAGCTTAAAAGTTCTAATAAACAAAATCCCATTTGGGGTTCATTTATTAAAGTCTTGCCTCATCTCATAAGAAGAAAGGAGGAAAAAACAAACATTCAGGTGACAGGGCACATGGGCCAGGCAACCCAGTATCCAGGCTCTGGCTATGAGTCCAAACATCCTGAGTGATACTCAGTTGATGGTAGAGGTGCCAGAGGAGGGGTTTTGAGCATCCAAAGGATGGGGTTTCTTTACTTTCATCATGTTTTCTTTGGAAGTTAGTGATGTAACCTGAGCTACTCTAGCTTCTTAATAACAACTTACTTTAATACTGAAAAGAGGGGCATTTAATTCAAGCAGGGCTCTATTTTATTATGTTTTGAAGATGTCTTCCTTGGGAAAACCTCATTTTATTTCATTTGAAAGTGGAAATAAAACTGTATCATAAGTCGGATATTATGCTGCATGATAAGATATTTATTATTAAATAAGATATAGGACCTTTAAAATCAGAACAATGGAGAAAGCTCTTTCAGTATAATATCAGTAAGTTTAGAAGCATACAACAGAAGGAAGACAGAAATTACTGGGGAGGTTCATAACAAGGATTTCCTACAGATACTATAGTTAACACAGTTGAACTGTGTATAACTAATTTAATATTAGTTATAAACTACTAGTTTATAACTAATCAACCCATCCTATCAATTGAATATATATATTTGCTTGATTTAAAAAGAAATCATGGTGCTGGGACTATAACTAACACTTTTAATCTGAATTCTATTCAGAGGAGACTGGGAGAGTTCACTGACAATGCTTGTAGGACAAGGGCTTCCTAACACAGCTACTTGCCTCTTGAATTCTTGCATTTCTGGAAAGGAATGGTTGGCATAAACAAACTTAAACATGGGCATGTATCTGGAATCAATGACTCAACAATATGAAATGAAAAGGCCTTAATCATGAGGGAAAACATTTGGAAATTAGTTAAACTAGTTCTGAGATGGCAAGTTTTAGAGTTATTTTCTCATTTGTTCTCCCAAATAACCTTTATTTTTTCCTTTGTATTGTTTAATTTATCAGTATGAGTATTTGATTTCTAATTTTTTCATTTTCTCTCCATATCTGAATGAGTTGTTCAAACAAATTGTGAAGTGGTCAGGCTGGTTTAGTCACATCTAAAGCAAGACGGCAACTGCTAAGTATATAGCTAACATTTTTACATAGACTTTAAATCTCTTGCTTAAAATTTGTTTAGCCATTTATTCATTCAACATGCATTTTAGTGAGACTCTCCTACATGGAAGAACACATGATGGACCCTGGAGAAACAAAAGGCAGTAGGCCCAATCCCTACCCTCCAAGCTGCAGAGCTCAGTGGGCGAAAGCCCTGTCTCTGCAATCAGCCAAATCTACGATTGCATCCTGACCTTGTCACTTACTAGCTGTGTGATATTGGATAAACAACAATTTCCCTAAGCCTTGACTTCTGCAATTTAAAATGGGATAATGACAAAAACTATCTTATAGGTCACTGAAAGGATTGAAATAAGAAACACTTTTCAGTGACTAAGCCAAAATAAGCGATGAGTAAATGTGAGTGTTTATGCTCTAAAGGGAAGAAATACATTAAAAAAATAAACACAATTAAATCGTAGCTCTCTAAAATGGAAACACCAAGGATCTCTTGGCATTTCGAGAATAAGAGAAATGAAAATGAACCATTCTCTGTGGGTGGAAGCATTGCTGGAATAATCAAAATCACAAGTTTTGAAATACTGCAACGGAGATGTTTTAAAATGAGATCAAGGAATTACTCCAGTTCTCCTCTCTGCTGAGTTAGAAGGGGAACTAGAATTAAACTATAGTGGAAGATCAGAACTAAGGAAAACCATCTGATTCTAAAGGTTGTTAGTAAAATTTATCACCCTCAAAAATGTATTTTTAGAAATAAGACATGCAGCTGTCTTCCCTGTGTGATTTGCATGCAGGGCTGACTGGAGCCAGAGAGGAAATCTTCAGGATCTTCTCTCCTCCCGTGATTGATGAAGGGCTGATGTGCCAAGCTGACAATGGAAAATAAACTATTGTGGCAGAGATAGAAATGCTGTAGTAAAAGGTCAGGAGAAATAGTTGGCAAGTCGATTTTTAATTAAAAAAAATGGGACATATTCTGTAACGTGTCGAATTGTGTTGTTTTTTAAAAGTTTAATGCGGAAGCACCAACGTATAAATTCTGTTTGCAAATTCTGCTTGGAGTTGCAGCCTGCAGACATTATGCTGTGGCACTGAAACCCGACAGTGTTTCAGTTAATAAGGTGCTGCCTGACGGGATTTTGAGGACGTTGTCATTTGGAACATATGTCAAAGATATTTGAGAATTTAAACCTCAAAATTCCTATGTTTCTTCATTTTCAAAGTTTGTATCACTCGTTTCAATGAAAAGAGATTCTAAGCACAATAAAACATGGGAGAAAATGAAATCATAACATACAGATAGATACCTGTTTTGCATGGTCTAGATCAGGTGTCAGTAAACGTTTCTGTAAAGTACCAGACAATGTGAAAACCAATGAGTGTGGCTGAGTACAAATAAAACTTTGTTCACAAAAAATGGGCAAGGGTCAAATTTGGTTGGTGGGCTGTGTGGTTTGCCAACCCCCAATCTAATATTTTTTCAAGCCATTTTTTAACTGACTAATAACACTTTTCTCTGTTGAGTATCACACATTCCCACATAGAATTTGGGTTGTATACCTACGTTTTTCCCTCATCTGTACAATGGAGCATCTATAACTTCACTCAGACTAGGAAGACTCTAATATGCAAAGAAAATTAGACAAATGTGTTGCAAGTTTATTACGTGAACTTGCACTCAATTTAGAAAGAATTTGTGGACACTGAAAGGCTGGGTGGAAAGGATATATTTCCTGATGACATGAGAATATCTCTGTGGTGTGTTAAACTTTCTGGCAGCAGGGAGAAGAAAATGTCATATTCTTCTATTCTCATGTCTAAAATTGTTCCCTGCATAAAAATACCTTGGGACACAAGTACAAAAATTAAAATATTAATGAAAACATGTAAAACAGCAGCATTAAACTCTCCTTGGGAAAGGCATCATAAAATAAGGCACACTGAGCCCCACAATCAGGCTCAATCAAGAATAATGAGGATCTCCCTCTTCTTTCCCTTCTTCTTCCCTCTAACCCCCTGAGTTTTTGCATCTAATTCTCATGTATTGGAGACGATTTTACTTTAGAGTTTGGATCAAGGTTCTAAGCTTGAAAACTAGCTCTGCTTGTGCCTCCGGGTTAAATAGCTTCTCTTCTTTAGATCCACACTAGTTCCGTAGAGCTGTTAACAGTGCATCGGATCCGCTGTATCCCCTGGAGGAGGCAGACAGGCTCACTTTTATAAATCTTGGCATCTGGAAGCACAATATTCATTTTTGGATATTGTTATGAGCTTGGCACCTATTTTTGGTGGCATTCTTAGAGACATTGTATGTAGTGAGAATGGCAAGCACAGGCATTTGAATTTAAGAAGTGATAACATTTCGAGTTTGAGATCATATCCATGCCTTGCCATTATATAGCATGCTTTATAACAAACATGCAGTGTAAGTTATCATTACTAATGACTTAATCTAAGAATGAAGAAATGTACAGAAAGTGCAAATATACTTGACACAAAAGTTTGAGACTAAGGTGAAAAAATAATGAAATAGAACTGTGACATTCTTGGTTGTAGTATTTTGATTTTGAACAACAGAAAATGCTGCTTCTTAGCTTGGAAAAAAATAAATTCTTTAATAGGGAATAAATGATATTCCCTAGCAATTATGTAAGGTGTATGCTTCAGCTAAGCATCTGAGCATTACTATTATTGTTATAGATATTGGAAAGAACCATTTGGATCACAAAATTATAATTATTGGACAACCACTCTGGGAAGGCTTGAAATTAATAACGGCAATTTGTGAAAAGACAGAAAACTTAGAGACACAAAGTGCTTGTCCATTTTTATCTATATCAAAGGCATACGTACACCTCCTTAGTAGTGAATACTTTTAATACGTGTTTGCTTATACATTGAGGCCTTTTAAAAAATGTCCTTGTGTTTCTCTAACTCGCTCCAACTCTGATACTTGTTCCCTGACATTTTCAACCTAGTCACTGATACTATCCCATAGTTCAGTACACAGTAGAAAAATCAACAAACATGCTTGATTCATTAGCTAAGGAACTAGACCCAACGCCACTACAATTCATCAAAAATCAGAGTAGACAGCAGGTTGGCAGTCTTTCTTTCTGGCCATGATTCCTTGGGTAAAAATAAAGCAAATGAGAAAACACAGGCAAATGTTTGTGGTGCTGAATTTTGTTGGCAGTTGTTTCTGATTAATTGATTTATGTAATATTTATTAAGTTTTGCACAGTGTCAGATGTCTGCCTAGTGTTTTGACTAAGAAACTACGAAATAGAACTGCAGGGTAGAAAAATAGGAAGGAAGGAACTGCAATGCAGTAACCTGGGACAAGTCCCTGAAAGAGCAGTCCCTCAAATAGCAGCCAGAAAAACAAGACCAGGTCAGTGAGTTGGTGGGAAAGGGCTGTTTTCATCCTAGTCAATTTCCATTCCCTGTCAGAGTACTGAGTTGATGTTTCTATTCCACCTTTCAGCTTTTGTGAAGGACTCGTTTTTTTAAGGGGCAGAGTTCCCTCTAGCCCAGATACAGGTGGGAGCTTATATTTCTATTGTATGGAACTGCATTGCATTTGTATCCTCATTTCAAGATCAAATAACTGAGATTCCTGGAAATGAAGTGATTTCTCCAAAGACACAAAGCTAAGAGAGAGTGAACTCAAACACAAATCCTATGACTCCAAATTCATGGAATTTGCCTTTTTGCATACTGCCTGATAGAAAGCTACGTGGAGCCATTCTTACTCCCAAGTAGGAAGCGCTTATTTATGGGCCTGGATTCAAGTTAAACATTGCTCAACTTGGGTGGTGATAGTAAATAAAAAGAATAAATAAAGAGTGAGACATGATAAATATTCTTTCTCATGGATTTAGTTAATGAGAAGAAAGTATTTATACCCCACCACATACCATTGGTCTCTTGTTAGTAGTATCCATACCATTCATAGATTGTGAACTACAAGAGCAGACCGGTCAGTTTGGTTCCTGCAGTTCTGACCTTGAGCACCAATATTCTAGTCAGTCCCTCAATATATTCCTGTGCATGTCTTAAACTGTACCAGTCAGCAAAAGAACTTACAGCGTGTTGCTCATTCTTTCAGCAGTCTAAACATTTTGAAAT
Source organism: Glossophaga mutica (assembly GCA_039655065.1). Lineage (NCBI taxonomy): Eukaryota > Metazoa > Chordata > Mammalia > Chiroptera > Phyllostomidae > Glossophaga > Glossophaga mutica. Next base: position 124,265,895 of record CM077306.1, read on the forward strand.
ATTTTACTACTTAAAAATATTCACAAATAATTTCAGATAGCTTTTCAAAAAGACAAGAAAAACAGAATAAAAGAACAGAAAACAAAAAGATGTTTCTATATGTATGCTAGCTATCATGGTCAAATGGTTCCCAAACTTCAAGTTCAAATTCTGATCAGTTTCCTGGATGCTAGGAGTCATAACTAAAAAACCATGACCCTCTTAACAAGAAGGATATGATTCTACCAGTCTTTCCTATAACTGAATCTTAAAGTATTGATATACAAAAACAAAAATCCCAGTGATGTTTCTGGTAAACATAGAGGGCAATTTTATGTAGCCATGGCTTTCAGTAGCCTATAGTAAAAATTAAGAGCATAATGCTAAAGCATTTTAATGATAGAAGTTCTGTGAGAGGACTGAACTGAGAGGACTTAGTCTATAGACCTCTCATGTTCTAATGGGTACCAGGGAGAGATTTTAACCAATATGACAGAATCAGTGGGCACTGTGTCCCTTAGACAGTCGCTACCAAGTGTTACTTTATTTAGCTAAACATTTGGTAGGAGTTGGATTTCAGAGTGTTTGAAGTTGCAGGCTTTGATAGAGAACTGAAGAGCTGATGTCCTACATTTCAAGTTTGGGAGAGTGAACAGTTTTGGACACCAGATAAGGTTGAAGCAGGGATGATATTCTATTATGAAAATGGAGAGTCTAATTAAGTTTTCATCTGGAGAGAGGCTCGCTTCTTCTCTGTTTTGTATCAATCAACTCACTTACTAAATTGAACTTGTTACTGCTAACTTCTCTAGGAACCAGGCTTAAAGCTCATCTCCTTGTAATCCAAAGAAATCGGTAATTTACATGTAATGGGTTGATATTTTAGACTGTATTTGAATGCATATTTGCCATAATCATTAACATGGATTTTCGTATATAACAAAGATGCAATTTTCAGGATATTTCTAAATAATCTAAAATGCATGGTGCTTTTCATCCATGCTTCACCAAAATGCTATTTTGCCTCTTTCTAGGAGCTGCAAGTAAGGCAATGAAATCAGCCCAAAGGGGCACTCTCTTGGATTCTAATCTTGATTCATCTATTATGAGATTGTTGCTTTGGGCAAGCCACTTGACTTCTCTGTTAAATGTGAATGATAATAATACCCATTCCACAGAGCTGTGGAGGGAATTAAAGCATAGGAAAGCACCTACCAATATATCTGCTCTATAGTACAAACTTAATAAATAGGTTTTTTTCCTTACTCTAAACTCACTCTTTCCATGCTATAAATTTGTTCATAAAACAGTCACTGTTCATAACTTAGAACCATCTTCTTGGCCTTCAAATTTATAACTGATCATTATAACTCACTCATTATGAGAACCAGAAAGCAAGACATACTTGCTATTTTTCCTTCCTTGGTGACTCCTCTGAGACAAAAGCTAACTTACACTTCGGTGCCTCTGAGGAAAGGACCACAGTGGCTACACTTCCTGCTCCTCCATGTGTTATAAGGGAGAGTTAGGGTGAATGCTTACCAGCAACCCATTGTTATATTTCAGAATGACTAAAAATAAAATTTTGTAAACAAAGATGGAAAATATAAATAAAAATGTCTCAGAGATTATAGAAAAGAAGGGGAATCAGACTGCTCGGAGTGACACACCGTCCTCATCACCCTGTGAGTGACTTGGCCTCAGTAACATGAGATGGACTCATGCTTGTACTTAAATTAAGAACTGGAGTCATAGCATCATTAAATTGTAGGATTGAGAAGGACTTTAAAATTGCCTATTTTCTTGTTACTTGGAGTAACTTCCTCTAATCCACAGCATCTTCATCACCTGGAACAAGTGGGAAATGTAGAATCTCAGACCCCATGTCAGACATTCTTAATCAAAATCTGCATTTCTACACGATTCACACATGGCTTCTATGCACATAAAAGTTTGGGATACACTGTCCAGGTCTGTAGTCATTCCACTTAAATGTAAATTTTAAATCTCACATGTATATCTTATATCTTCATCTGAATACGTGATGAAAAGTGTTCATTGAAGAAATGAACAAGGTTGAAGACAGAACCCTTCAACACACCTCTGAAAAACTCTCCCAAACCCAGTCTGAAATTAGTGATTAAATTGGCACCTTGCTCAGCACTACAAATTCACCTAATTAAATATCATCACCCAAAATATTTTGGTTTTTCTTTTTCACAACCATATCATGAGAGACATGTTCTCTAGCATTTAATTGTGTAATGCATCATGCATAAAGAAGAATATATAAGTATAGTGAAGAGATGGTTAATAAGCAAATGCCACGTAAACACCAGCAGGGTTACAACACAAGTCGCTGTCAGCAATTCAGCACTCCTGAGGCAGCTGTCCCCAGTCTGCCCATTGTTCTCCCCTCCGGTGGTGAAAGCCACCAAAACTATGACTGTTACAATAAGTACTTTCCCTTGTGTTTTTCTATAGCTTTCCGTCTAATATATATTCTTAAATAATATGATTCTTTCTTACCTGTTTTTTGAGCATTATATAAATGAAGTTCTATGCTATGTGTTACTTGGTGACCTCACTCTATATTTATGTGATCAGTTGATTAGTTTAGTTTTAGTTAGTTCTTTTTCATTTGTATTATAATATTTCATTGATCACTAATTTCACAATTTATCCTAATGTTCATGAGCATATATGTGGTTTGTTGGGCCATTATAAACAATACCGCCATGAATATCTGTGTATCTGTCTCCTAATATGTGGGTGCAGAATCTGTCCAGGCTACCTATCTAAGAAAAAATCTGAGAGTCTTTGCATCTTCAGCTATATTTGATAATGCCAAAGGTTTTCCAAAGTGGTTCTATCAGTTTACTTTCTGACCAGGAGCGTAAGGGAGAATCCTGTCAGATGCTGTTTTGATGGAGTCCAGGTACACTAGGTTCTCTGAAATTCTTTAACATGGCTGTCTGGGACCCCTATTTAAAAAAAAAAAAAAAAAAAAAAAAAGAAGCTCAAACCAGCATCTCCTTTTTATCTTAATTGCTCACCCACCACTACCCGAACTATCACTTTTCGTATCAATATCACTCCTTACAGATACACATGAGAAAACCACTTTCAGTTCTTAAACCCATATTGTATTTGCCTGTGCCCAGGCTTCTGATCCCCCCAGTTTCTGTGGCTGCACCAGCAGCATCACTGTTGGCTGCTCAGGCTCCTTCTCATGTTCTCTTAGAACGGTGGCTGGTAGTTAACCCAGGTCCAGAGGCATAACTTAAAGGCATCATTCAATGATGTTTTCCTCATCTGCTATTCCTTTCCTCTGCATCAATTCCGTTCCCCTATACTCTTTCCACTCTTTTATTCCCATGGAAAGAGAAGACAGAAACAACATAGTAGCTGTATTCTTCATTTCTTCTTATTGGTGAACACCCAAGTGTTACATTATAAACCCAAAGCGGTGGGCCTATTTCTTCTTTGACCTTCTTGGTCCAAACAAAGAAAAACAGTTAAGTCAAACATTAACAACAACAAACAAAAATAGCTTGTTTCGTACCCATAGCATTTGTTGGCTTATTTTAAATCTAGCCTTCTGAACACTCTTCTTATAGATCCATGACATTATTTTAAATTGTCTCCATTTTTTACTTATGTGGACATCTCCTTTAAAAAATTAAACTCATTGCAGCGCATTTTGTGCCACCTCATTTTCTGTAGGTTTCTCCCGTTTTCCTTCCTCACTGAAATGACTTCTATTTGCATAGTATGAATGACATTTTAAAGACTTCCCCAGCCTTTGAGCTTTCTTTCTCTGTTATGGAGTTGCATGTCATAGATTCTGTCAACTTTTTCTTTTAAACCCGTGAAGTCTTCCTTTCTGAAGTTTGCAGTGCATGTCTGACAAAGCCTGAGCTTGATCAGAATGAGTTGTTTTTTAGAAAAGAAGAAATGAAAAAGACACAAATTTGTGTGTACTTCCTTTCTGACAAAGAACTTCTAGACTTCTCGAGGCTTGTGGGCCTCTCCATTTCTTCAGTATACCGTGCCATCTTTAAATTCTCTCCTCCTCCTAGTGCTCTCACCTTTTTTCCTGGCTGCCCAGGAGCCTCAGTCTGTCTTGGTAGCAAAACCTTTCCCCCTAAATCGTATCTCTCTTGGTTTTCTTCTTTTAACCATCTCTCTGATAACACACGCATACTTAATTTCTTGGGAACAAAAAAATATTAGACATCTTACCATGTTTCTGGTGTGAAATATGGCTCATAACCATGCAGTTGATATTGCAAGCACAGGAGAAAGAAGTTCTGCGAGGGCTGTGGTTCTCAGATTTGAGCGTACCTCAGACTCACCCGAGGGCTTATTAAAATACACATTGCTAGGCCGGACTCGCTGAGTTTTCAATGTAAAGAATCAAAAAACAGACAAACATGCATTTCAGCCAAGTTCCCAGGTGATATTAATGTTGCTGGTGCAGGGGACACATTTTGAAAACCACTGCAGTAGAGTGAAATATGAGAATTTTCTGAAGAATTGATTTTTCTAATTCAGAGTAACCCAACTCCACCTCATACTTTGTTACTGTATAAATGACAGAGTTTGAGTTGTTAGTGTGGATTCATGCATTGCCATCTTCCAAATAAGGGTTCAATGGTATACTATATGTATTTGGAAAAAATGATGTTTCAGTGATTTGATCTCTGCAAAATAAAGAGGTCATTATTTATCTACCACATAGACAGTAAGAAAAAGAACTGATTTTAAAAAGAAAAGTAAAGAAGAAGTGGTTACATTTTGCATTTCATATACATTTTAGTATAAAAGAATAGTCGAGCATCATAAAGAAGTTCACCTTTTTGAGGAACATGTCTTCCCCTTTTTAGGGGTGGAGGGGAATGCAGAATGTGTGTAACAGCTATTCTGGAAAGGAAGATACTTCCCTGTCCCTGATAAGATAGCCCAGTTCCCCAGATACCTTTAATTGGCACTTTGTTATTACTCAATAATTCAACACATTTTATCTTCTAATCATTGTTTGGGACATGAGAAGATTGAAGAGTGAAAAGCAAAATTTTCATTGACTACAAAGGGAGTTTATTCTGATAAGAGATGGTGCCCTCAGTAATTATTAGGTCTTGAGTGATGAACTTGCTGATGGATCTGGAGAAGTGCACAGTATGCCAGGCTCACAGTGAGGGACGTAGCAAACGAACAGAGAACAGTTAGTCTGAGGACACGCTTTGTCCACCCCAACACTCTCCCTGTTGTACTTTCCAAGTATTTTTAATATTTCAAACCTCCATTCAAGGTTATAATCACCTGAAATCATAAAATATAAATTTTTAAATACTCCCCCCTCCTCAGCTTTTCTTTGTTCAATGAGGTGTTTACCAAAGGGTTATGGGGCAATCTTTATAATCTTCACTTTTTCCATGGAAATTAAGAGGGCAGTACAGTCAACTGCTCATCTCTACTTCAAGCCCTAATTCTAGTCCCTTTTTGTGAGGCCCACCTCCAGAAGCCCATCTACCACGTTCCACCTTTTCAGCCACACCAAGTCACCTAACAATGACTGTCCTTAGGCGTCTCTCCTTATTCACATGTGCCATTGTTGAGGTCTAAACCTTCTTACTCAAAACTTGCCATTTTAGGTCATATGTGCTCGGAGAGTTGTTTGTTTTATTTTTGTAAGGTAACAATAACTATTATATCTATCACACACAAGAAATTCTTCAGCTAATTTTATTCAAAACTATACAGTATGCTCAAAGTACCACATTTTCTCCAACATCCAGTAGCCTGAGATTTCCTACAAAATGTAATGTCTTTGAGGGTTCACACTTCCTCAGGGCTGCCTCATGTTTGACTCTTCAAAGACTGTTTATTTCATGGAGCATTTTTTTCAGGCCCTTGCTCTGTGCTTTCCAAGCTAATAGATTTTTACTGTGGGCTGATCTGTTAGTAAAAAAGGAAAAGCATCAGGGCTGGCCATTCCCATCTGCGTTTATATGCATAAGGGGGGATGTTGTCGCCGTTTCCTTTGTTGTCTAACACATTAGAGTTGTAAGAATTTCAGACCCAGATAAGTGAAGGCAAGGCTATGGTGATCAATGGGAAATATATTTGAGAGAAGGCAGAAACCATGTAGGTATACCTGGTGCTGGTCCAGCTACCATTTTGACATAGAGAAAAATATGAATTACCTGGGGTCCATCCATCTACCTGCAATTGTAATGTCTTGCCCTTCTCTACTGTTTTGATCTGGGATTGTGAGATCTGGTATCACACATTTCAAAATTAAAAACGTTTTTAGCTGAAGTACATATCACTTTTTGTTAAATGATTTTTGATAAGACACTATAATGTAGACAATTGCAAGACAAACCAAACCAAACAAACAAACAAAAGCATTTAGTCTGCCTCCAAGGAGTTTCAGTAAAGAAGGGGACAAACTTAATGAAAGTATCACATAATAATTTTAAATGTCATATGAGCAATCCAGAAAATATCACAAAAGAGTTTTCTCCCAGGTTAAGGTTCTTGAAAATTTTTTTGTCAGTCTTAACTTTTTGTTTACCACAGATAAGAATTTCTCTGGTAAATAAGTTGACTTATCTCAGGTAATTTTGAAATTTCCTCAAAAATACTGAGATTTATTCCAATTTGAAAACCTGTCCATTTTTTTTATATTAGAACTAGAAAATGGAATAAGTTGTTAAAGTTATTTTACTGCAATATTCTATAGCTTCAAAAATAGGCAATTTTTATTAATTATTTATTGTTTGATTTACTGCTGTCAATTCAAGGCATTACTGTGCCAAATTAAATTAGAATTTTGGACCTCCTCTCCTACCCACCCCCCTCCTACCCCACACAACCACTTCCTGCTCTAAATATACTGCTGACTCATGTCCCTGAATGATCAAACTTCCCATTACAAATAATTCTTACTGAATTCAATGACCTAATCTAACAAGACTCTTCATGACTAGTTCTGTCTGCACAAATGCCTGACTATGAAATTCATGAGGTCGCCTCTAAGGATTTTCTCTATACATTGTACTTAATAAAAGAGAGAGTGTTTTATTCATACTCTCTTTCTGTTAACTATGCTTATTTTTTTAATGTCTGAGATAAATTTCTTGGTTCCGTTATTAATATATGCTGAGCCTATGGTCCAAAAACATTCCTGCTTCTGTGGAGAATAACCAAGTCAAGGACATAGGGTACATCATTATAATGAAATGCAGATGTCTCATTAAAAGGCAAATCCTTCATCCCAAAAGGTTGAACACGATGCACCTACACTTAACTTAATTTCCTGTTAAGGCAATGAAAAACTATTCCGACTAAAGACTATTCTTTAGATCTGAACCACTTTCATTTCAATGAATTGGAACATTTAAGTGTATTGTAAGCACATATCCTATAAAAGTTTATCTTGAGACAATTAAGCAATGTCAGCCAATGGGTTACAATTCGTTATAATTCCTCTTTTGTTCACTATATTTTTCCCATCAGGGATGATGAAATATTTCATCAATATATACTCTACAGGGAGTGCTACTGTTTTTCTGCATTGTGTTGCTTTTGTATGGATTTTCCTGACCTAATTTCCTTATTCCTCTGGATTCTCTTCACAGCTTCTAGTCTTCTCATATTATTCACTTTCTCTGGAAAAGTGTGGCCTTAGCCACAGCCCATTGGCTGTATAATGCCCCTGAGATATCATCTCCAGCTTCTGTCTTAAGCAATCTACTCATAATTTTACTCATTTGTAAGTATTGTCACACTGATGTTTTTCAGATACCTAAAGCTCGATACATAGAGCTCAATTCCAGTTTCTCCAATCCCATGCAAAATTGGTTTTAAGCCAGGTGAGTGTCACTAGTGTCCTTCAGGTTCCTAAGCAACAACTACGGAGTCGTCATCTATTTGTCCTTTCAAACCATCTTTCACATTCAGTCAGTCACGAAGTTCTATTCTATTGTACTTTTTTTTAATCCCCATCTAAGGACATCCTTGTTGATTTTAGAGAGAGGGGAAGGGAGGGAGAGGGAGTTGGAGAGAAACATTAATGTGAGGAAGAAACATTGATTGGTTGCTTCTTGCATGTGCCCTGACCAGGGATGGAACCTGTAACCTAGGCATGTGCCCTGATCAAGGAATCAAACCCATGACATTTTATGGGACAGTGCTTGAACCAACTGAGGCATATCAGCCAGGGCTATTTATTTTACTTCTTAAATACCCCTTTATTAACACATTTTCTCTTTTCTCTATTGCCACTTGCTCAACTTAGGATCCATTATCTCTCACCTACTCATCTATTGCCCTGTCAATATTGTCCTAAAGTCTAACATACACACGTGCATGTATGCACACATGCACCTCAGACTATTCTTCATATTGCTATCAGAGGGAACTTCTGACACATATATCTTATCAGGTTACTTCTTGTTTTAAAGATTTTCAATGGCACCTGTCTCCCTTTCTTTCAGATGGTACACAAGTCCCTGCTGATGCCTCTCTTGGTTCCTCCTCCTTTTCTTCTCTGTTCTGGATGAGCAATAACACCATTGCTCAGACTTCTGCTGGGGGATGAGGTGGGTGGGACTCACCACACTTTCACAGCAGGAGGAGGCCTTTATTACTCAAAATTGGCTAGTTCAGTTCTTCCGCAGTGCCAGTCCACCCCTTCAGACCCTCACTCAGTATTCCCTTGTCAACAGCTTCAGTGTGGTCCACACAGCTCCAATGCTGCCAACCTATCCTGAGGGAGTGCTGTCTTCTGTTGTTTGTGTTGCTATTGGTGTTTTTAACAGTGCACTCATATAGCTATATGCATTTGAAAAGTCTCCCATAAATACCTGCTTATATAACTGATGGCAGTGGCTTCCCATAGTCCTGATCTTTCAGTCAAAGCAGGCAACCACTTACCAAATTAATCATGCTTCCATAAAGTACCTCCCTGAAAATGAAGGATGTTAGATTGTTTTCTTTACGTAAGCTCTGTAAAAAAGAGGGCCTCTCACCTATTCATAAAGAATAAGCATAATATAGTCACCTCCAGCTCCCTGACTACTGCAAAATTATGCGGAATTAATCTGTGCTGCAGTAAGAGAGCGACAGTGAATGTTCTTAAGGACAGTGGACCAGCCTTTTAAATTTTTGTGCCTGTAAAATAGCTTCATTTGTAGCAAGTGCTCTAAAAACCTAGTTCTTTGTTGAGTGTGTTAAGTTAGAAGAAATATGTATGTGTAACTTGTTCTATATTTCCATTTCTAAGTCTGTATTTTTTTCTTTTTACTTTAATCAAGTCATTTGATTGAAGTATCAAAGGGGAAGATAAAATACATTGAATTTACTTCATCATTGTGCTAGAAAAAGTATTCTTGGCATTCTTTAGCGAACATCAGTGATGTCTGTAACGTTACAGAATAAGAATACATTCAGTTTCTACAGCAAGCATGAGATGCGGTACTGAAACAAATGCATTAAAATCAAAGTTTTCTGTAAATTATTTTGATGAAATTATATTCCTCTGAACAATCCAGTATGATGACCAGATGATGGATCAGAAAATGCAAAATGAAACCATGTGAGTGTAGAATCACCTCTCCTTGCTTTCGCATGCTGACCTTTTATATATGAAATTTAAAGATAGGTGAGACAATGGGGAAGCTGTGTGAGGATCTCTCACGATTTCACCAGGTACTTTTAGTTACAGGACCTCTCAGGGGTGGGGAGTGGGGTCTGTATTGTGAAATCTACAGGTTTGGTTCTTTCTTCCATCATTTTCCTGACTATGGAGAAGGCCACAAAGCCACAGGCCTTCTTTCCACCACAAAATTTGTCACAACCAGAAATTACCCCTGTTTGATGATGCTCTGAGTAAAAAAAGCAGGTGACAGTGATGACTCACAGGCCTGATTCAACTCCTGAACCCAGTGAATCCTGGGAAGCCTGTGGTGAAGGAGGGTAAACCCCATGAGCTGAGTTGTCCCAGAAATTTGCTCTGATAATGCATTATTTTCCAGCTTAGTGGAAACCTATGTCCAGATGGTCATTTAGAGAATATCAAAGGGAAATTTGAATCAGCAATTTTAGATTTTCCTAAATATACCAGTTGCAATCTGTCTTCTAAAACTGCATTGAGCAGGGAACAAGATCTAGGTAACGTAGAGAGCAGAGAGCTAACATCTTTTGTCTCCCCTTTTAGCTAAATATACCCCAATTAGAAGCCCTGGGCACTTTTTGTACATGTGGTATAGGTTGAAAGTAGATGGAGCATTTTTGGTACAATAGGACGTTGCCTGTTTTAATTTCATTTTAAAATAACTATAACTAAACCACTCAGTCATTATTTTGTAATTAGGTAGTAATTGTTGAGAGAGCCCTTAGAAAACAACACACAGGGTGCCATATCTTTTCAAATATCATCAAATTTATTTCTTATAATAAAGCTTGTGATCTATACAGTCCCATTTCATGATTAAAGAAAGAAGCTCAGAGATCCAAGTAATTTTACAAAAGTCACATTGGAAGTAACTGGTCAAATTAGCACTCAAGCCCAAGTTATCCAAAATTTAAAGCCATACTGCTATTGCCAGCCATATGCCCTGTGATGCCAAAATGGTTTTGCCATCACTGCCATGGCAATCAGGTCATGTGACCTCCACTAAGCACTGTAGGTCTTTCCTCTGAAGAACTGGGAGGAGATCTGATTCCATTTCTTAACACTTTTTAAGAACAGGTTTGAGCGAATTCTCTGTACACTAAAGTTTTGCCCTTTGGAAAGAAAGGTAGTGACTTGTTGAAGAAAAAAATATAATGACTGTCAAAATTATGAGAAATTGGGCTGATGAAATTTGACGGTCTTTTGAAATATTCCAAAGTAAATGAAAACCAACCTAAAACAGGAGTGCAATGTTGATTAGCAGCATTACCTCTAATCTCCATGAAATAGGACCAGGTGATATCAGAACAGACACAGCTGAGGGAGATACGTATCTGTGGCTTGAAGAAGTGGAGGCAATTAAATTCCCAAAAGCTAGAATATGGGTTGACCCTCTTAAAATTGGCCTAATTTGGAATAGTAAATTCACAGTGATGATTAGTTTCATTATAATGAGACGGTCTACCTTAATATTTTTCCCTAGTGAATAAAAACCTGAGTAAATCAATTGTCAAATCCTTTTGGGATGGTTCACCAGGTATGCTTTTACTGGCTATAACTTACTACCACCTAACTTATTCAGAACCATATGTTCTGAATCAAAAATAGGGATATATGCTCAAATGAAAGATTTTATTAATGAATATTATCGGTTAAAAAACCTCACATAGGTATAAACCAAGAACATGTATATATGTGTCCTATGAATTGTTCTTACTTAAATAAAAAGGCATGAAATTTAATCTCCCTTACTAAAGCTAAAGTCCACGGTTATTATATACAACTTAATAACAAGTTAACTTTATATTAGCTTTAAGCAAAGTAACTTGAATATTAGCTTTAAAGAAAGACAACCAGATAGGCATTCTTTTCTCTTAAGAAACAAAGACAAAATTATTTTCTAAATCTTTAAAGATTTATGGATAATCGTTTGCAGGAAGTTAAATTATCAAGGAAATAAACAAGTACTTTGCTTTTGAGTTAATTTTCCTTTTGATTATATCTTAAAAGTTTTATTAATTTTTAAAGTTTTATCTCCAAAAAGCATCCAGATGCTCCTTTGCTAGACATACAAAAATATATAGTTTAATAAAAAGGTGAGCTCATGCACTTGACTGAACCATGTCACATCAACCCAGAAAATGTTAACACTCTTGCAAAGGTGAGTCTTTACATCCTTATCTCCTGTGCTGAGAGAAGGAATATTTAACTCCCACCTGGAGCTGCAAGATAGGAGAGTAGTTATTTTTCTGGCTTTATCAAAAGGCTTTCAGTTATTTTAATATCTTTGAGGCTGAGTATCTTGGTAGTAGTAAAGAACAATTGCATGGTTCTCATTAGAATGTATATCACACACAATACTTTCAAAGCATGTCTGTCCTTTTAGGGATTAAAAAGAAAATGTAATTTAGTGAAGATAAAATGGACTTAAGCATGCGATGTATTCTTTATCTAGCATTTTACTGGCATAGTTCAATAATTATCCCTCACTGTGGTTTTGAGATGGTTGTCTTTTAAATAAAGGCAGGACACAGATGGGAGGGGGAAGAAGGGGAAACTGGTGAAAGATCAGAGGAGAAGGAGAAGAAAAAGGAAAAAAGAGAAAGAGCAGGAGAAATTAGTCAGGAGGAGTAGGGGAGAAAGGGGATGGAGCCAGGAAAAGATAGGGAGGATGTTCATGTAAGACAAGGAGATACTATCTGCTTCATCTTCAGCAGAGATATAAGGGTGTCCCTTTTATTAAAGGATTAAGACATTAACTTCATCCACAAATGCATATGAATGCTGCACTGTTGTTTTCACATTCTTTCACAACGTATTCATTCTTCTACATTTCCTTGAGTTATGTACCCCAAGGTGTTTCATTTAACTTGCAAAATGTACGAACTTCATTTCCTAGGTTCAGTGAATCTGGAAATCTAGTTGGAGCAATACAACAGGTAGTAATGGTAAAAGCAATGTGTATTCATATCAGAAGAGGCTCCTTTTAATGAAAACTTGAAACAATCTTGGAAAACAAAGCAAAATAGAAATTATAAAAATGGATTTCGTAAATGGCAACACTATCTCCAAACTGCAAAAATTTTAGGGCATATTTCCTAGAAGTTTTAACTAACCTCATAATCTAGAACTCTCTAAATTACAATTGTATGGATAATTCAGGAAAGAAATAAACCAACTTTAGCTTAGAATGATGCTTTATGCATACCAAACATTTTTTAATTGGATTGGTCAAATAATTTGGCCTTTGTTTTCAAGTTAAAAAGAAAAAATCACAGAAAGAAAGATACAAAGACAACAATTATAAAGAACCTCATGAGGGCCAGTTTGGAACTCAAGTTCAATTCAAGAAAAGTAATATTGAGCTACCAGGGTCTTCATAATTGTTTTTTCATAAGAAAACACTTAGCAAAGGGCAAGGTCAGATAAGCTCCAGGCTTGAGTGTGTGTTAGCATTTTATCCTACTCTGGAACCCAGGAATCTGGGTTAGCATTTTATCCTACTCTGAAACCCAGGAATCTGCTGTTATTTACCGGTAACTTTAAGCAGACAATTATCATTCATTATATCTTAATAGATAAAATCACAGCCATTCATAAAAAATGAACCATCACGTCTTAAGTTGACTTAGATGCCACAAAGCAGGTTACTTAGAACTTAAGCCTGGAAATAAGGGTGTCCTGATTCTTGGCCCTCCCTCTTCTTCCAACTGCCTAAGAAAGATCTGATTAGAAGTTAGACCTAATTTTTCCCTTCCATTCCTATTTATCCTTTATTCAGTTCCCTTAACACACATTATTATTTTTGTTGATGAGTCAATACATTTTTAAAAGATAAAATAGTCTAACCAAGAAAGCAGATAGAACATATAATTTTATACCAAATAAGAGCCAAAAAGATAATTTTGATGTGCATTTTTATTTTTACATGGCTTAGATCATGCCATATGTAAATAATTTTACAGCTATCAGCAATTATCGTGATTCTTTAGCGATGTCTTCTGTTTTATAATGCTCTATGCTGCTTTTTTTCTTTTTTTCCCTGCATTATTTCTGTGAGTTGTTTCTATAACAAAGGTATAAACTCTTCGAGGACAGACTTTATCTTGCATTTATTTGCCCTCATCTTGCTTTGTACACACAGACTAACAATTTTCCTTCCTAGGCTCTCAAAACAGATATTGTTTTAATTTATTGGATTTATGAGAATCATTAGAAGAAGTGGATCACTTTCAACTACCCCTGCACTTCTAGGAAGCAAGTTTTCCTCCAAGAATCCCTCAGAACCCTCAGACATGCTTCTTCTGAGTGTTGGGAAAATTTATTTTCAGAATAGTGTGCATTCCATAAGAACTTAAAAGTCTTTTTTTCTATGCTAATACAATCAACTAGGTAAGCCTTGGCTTAGACAAAACTATGAGGGAGTCTAAAAATGATCCCATGCCCCTTCTCTAGTGCCCACTTCCATCCCCAATTCACAACTAAAATGTTTCCACACTGCTGCCAAACAGAGCTTTTGAATAAGCAAATCTCCACACTCATTATTGTTACCAGACAGGGGACCTGGCCCTGAGTGAGTCTGCCTAGGGACATCTGGTAGTGTGGGGGTTTTTGACTCTCTGGAGGAAAGATTGCACAACACGAGTCCTGGTGACTATGAGGATGCATTTACTAAAGATGGGGACAGTAAAACAATGAAGCGCTCAGCATAGAACAAACAACAGGAGAGCCTAGGTTTGGCTGCCTTAGCTCACTGGGAAGTCAGACAAAAGGGGATTCTGGAGACAGGTTCGGAGGGCTAGCCTGGGACAAGCTGCTGCTGCCCATTTCTCTCCTGGTTGCAAGTCTCATGAGATTCCCTTAGAGTTTATGAGATGTGTGCCTGTGCAGGAAGAAGAGAGGGAAGAAGAGGGAGCAAGGGATGGTATGGTCTGTGCCCCAAGAGGGAGAGCATGTACTCTGGGCCTTTTGTCTTGAGGGTTTTTAGTCTTTCTCTTGCAGGTGGGAATCTTAGGGGAAGGTTTCAGCAGAACATTCATCAATTTTCCAGGTGTGCTCTTTCAGGGTTGTGGCCTCTACTGATTGGTCAGTGCCAGGGCAGGGGGTGGTTAGTCACGGCAGCTGATCCTGGTGTCGCCCACCTGGTTTTGCTGGTTTTCTGGGCTTGGATCTGAAATACACCAGAGGCTTGTATGTTCTGTCTAGGGAGGTGACCTGCACTGGGCTCTAAATTGCTTTGCCAGATTATTCAGCGCTCTATCTCAGATTCCCTGTTCCACTTGCCAAGGAATTTTCCTAGCTTCTTACCATCCTTCCTCACTACCAGTACCCATCTCCGCATCACCCATCGCGGCCCCCACTGTATATTGCAGTCATTCGCAGAGTCCCAGGAACACATCATGCTACTCTCATTTCTAGGCCTTTGTATGTGCTTTTCCCTCTGCCTAGAAGGTCATTCCTCCCTATATTCACCAACCAAATTTCCTATCTGCATTGCAATTGAACAATTGTCATTCACAATTCAGGTCTCAGCTAAGATGTCATCTTCTTTGGAAAGTTTTCTTAGTCCCTGCTAAGCTAGGTGATTCCTTCTTAATACTTCCTTAACATGTTGTGATAACCAGTACTTTAGGGGGTGCGTGTATGTACATATGTGTGTGTATGAATATATATATATATATATATATATATATATATATATATATATATATATATATTTATAAAATGCCTGTCTGCAGACTTATCTTCTGCCATCCCCTACTCCACCCAGAGTCATAGGCTCTTTGAAGATAAGAACTGTAGTTCTACAGCTGTTCACCACTCTGTCCTCCTAATAGCTAGGTGACACAAAGACCCAGAGGTTGCATTCACTGAATATTTCTTAAGTAAATGAATAACTTTGCTTTTCTTGACTGTTTCCACCTGTGTCATGTCCTAGGGTGCCCCAGGAACTCATCACACTATGCCCTACGTAGGTACCTGCAGTACCTGTACTTTTGATCTGCCTTAACTTTCTCATTTCTGTGAGGATGTTTTGAGCTCTGTTCTGAGATTTGCCTCTGTAGGTTGTCAGTCTGATCTACTTTTCCACTCAGAGATGTTAATGACCCTGGAGTCACATGCCTTATATAGCATTGTTACAGTTTCTCAACCCAAAAGGAAGACTGCTAGAGGAGGGGACTTTATATACCTCCACTTAGGACCTTTCTGCATTCCTTAAATGCTCCCACAAGAGGTTATGTATAGTCTTCCTTTATGTAAACAGCATCAGAGATAAATGTTCTTAGATGTGGAATACTTGCCCATGAATGGTGGTTGCAATTCCTTTGTGAAAGACATACAATAGTGATATTGTTTCCTTTGGCAATTTTGGGGGTAGGGTCACAAATATGAGTTACAAGAACAGATTGTTCATTGTTATATGCTTCACATTTTAATGTAACTGTTAAATTTACTTCCATATATTTATAAATCTGTGTAAACATTTTGCACAAATATTTCTCCTAAGTAAACCAATAAAGTGGAGATAACACTCATGAATAGAGAAATGAAGATGAAATGAACTTTACTAAGAAATAAATTAATTCATCTAGGCTACTGAGAAATGATTTATATGCAAGTAAAATGGGGCAAATTCTTGATCTTTTTCCATTTGATAAGCATTCTCTCTGGAAACTACTCAAAGAAAGAGGAGAAAAAGCTATTGAGTCCAGATTCAAAGATGAGAAAAGTCTTCTTGTTTTGATGGAAATGAACATGGGTCATCTTGTGTTTCTCCTTCCTTCTTAGTTCTTTTTTTCTCCCCCTTAGGACACATTTTTTCCAACCTACTTTTTAGTGTCTAATGACTTTCCTACAGAGGAATCATTAAATACAGAGTTAATGGAAACTTCAGAGATAATGTAAGCCCAAACTTTTATTTTGGAGAGAGTGAGCTGGCACTCAGAAAAGTCAAGCAGTGTGTCCTCCATCGCTCTGTGGTAAAGGAGCAGAACTGGAGCTTATAGCCGGGGGTCTTGCTACAGACGTTTCAGAGAATGTGGAGTAATCCTAGATAGCTAAGTAAAAAGTAAGTTTCATTCAAATACTTGATTTATGATGCATATTAATAAGAATAATATCCAACACTTTCTGAGCAGTATTCTAAATATTTTCTATGTATTAACACACTTGATCCTCATAATGCCTTATCATTCTTATTTTAACCAATAATAAAGCTGAAGTCCAGGTAGCTTAAGAAACTTCCACAGGTTGTCAGTGTTGATGCTTGGACTCCAAGTGAGACAGTTGAACTCTTGAGTCTGTGTACATAAATTCTATCTATGTCCTTTTATTCAATTATACCCATAAATTATTCAGACATGTGTGCAGTGGTGTTAAGACCATGGACGTTGGGGTCAGAAACAGGAATAAGGTGACCAGCTATGCCAATTAAGGGGCTGTGTAACTGTTACAGAACAGGGCCAAGGGGGGTACGATATACTATTACCAAAAGTAGCCCCCACTGGGTTTGCATTGTCCACTGCCAGGGGAAAGACATCTCTCAATGCCAGAGATTTGTGAAAAGGAAAGGAAATGTTTATTTAAAGCTATACAGACTTAAAGTAGTGACCTAATGTCTTCATTAAAATATCAAAGTCCTTTACGATACCCACAGATGCACATAGTTTTTCCTTCTCCCTCTGTCCTAAACTGGGGTACCGTATCTCAGAAAAAGTAGAGGTCCGTGATTCAGGCTCCCAGCATCATCAGCTGTGTCGCTGCCAGGATCTTCAGTTAATCCAAAGCCATGTGGTACCTTCTCATGGCCCACTAACAAAAGTCCTTGTATCCCATTTCTTCCAGGCAAAGTCTCTCCTGCTTCCTAAGCCACATGGCCAAAGGGAGCACCCCAAAGCCATGTGGTCCACACTCTCACCAAAACTATGGGGGATCTCTCCTATCAAAGCTGCGAGGGTCCCCACTCTGCCAAAGCCACATGGTTCTCCCCTAATGGCTGCTGTGTCTGGGTTTAAATCCCTACACCAACCTTCCTCTGTACTCCCATTTCCGACTCTTCCTACAGTCAATTATACCTGCCAGCATTCCTGTATTATTCCAAGTTTACTGGGCTGCCATCTTAAGTCTGGGCAGATGTGGCCCCATGTCATGGAGCCAATCTTCTCCAAGCTCTTACACAGGCACTGTAACCAGGGGGAGCTGCCCCCCAGTTATATCTTGGGTGGAAGTCACTTCCATCCCTTTGGCTCAAAGCATAGCCACAGCAATTTAACATATCTATGAAACAAATTAAAGGTTATAGATATGTTAAATGACTATGCCAGAGGTTAGCTGCAAAGCTGTTGCTATGCAAAACAGCTCTGCATGTTCCTGCTCCATGTGTCCCTTCCCCAACTCACACCTGTGGGGGGAAGGGGTAAAGACATCCTATATATCTTTCTAATATTTCCTGGACACCTTGAGTTCTGGAGCCCATTCCAAATCCCTATTTGGGGGCCCCCACTCTTGGCTGCCCCATGTAACATAACCTTACATTACTTCCTCTCACTTGGCTTTGTGGGGGAGGGAGCGGCAAATTCCCCCTTTTCCCTCTTGGTTCTTATGACTGGTCACATAATTAAAATGACATAAGGCATATTAACAGGAGAAAATCAAATTTAATACATACACATGGAGAATTCACATTAGCATGAAGAATTCTATAGACAATAAGACAAAATGAGGTACATTAAGTCTTCATTTAACTTAATAGATTCTTGGAAACTGAGAATTTAAATGAAATGACATATAATGAAACCAATTTTACTACAGGTTAATTGATATAAACAAGAATTAGGTCCCTACAGCATATTTCTGGTCACAAAAACATCACTAAACTTCTAAATTAAGACCCCAAACACTTCTAATATTAAACATTGAATTAAATGTGAGCAATACATACATTGAAGAACAATTAATAAAAAAATAAGTAAGATAATGATTTTCCCACCCACTTATCCTAGTTCAGAGTCATGGATGGCTGGAGACCATCTATCTCAGCAGCTCACAGAAGAAGATGGGACCTACCCTGAACTAGATGCCCTTCCATCTTAGAGCCACTCACAAATACTCACACTCACACTGGAACAATTTCAACATGTCAATTCACCTCACGGGCCCATACTGGGGAAGGAAACCCAAGTACCTGGAGGAAACCTACACAGACATAGAGGCAAAGTTCAAACTCCACACAGAGAGTGGTCCAGCCAAGAACTCATTTTTTTTATCAATGTTATGATAAAATGGGGTTAACTAAAATGACATTATTTGAGGTCCTGCTGTGTATATATAACATTCTGGACTAAGAATAAGGAGGTAGGGGTCTGGGACTTCTGAGGGAAACAAGGCAATTTGCCGGGAAATGAAAAGGGTTAATGTTTAGTAAGCAAAAGTTTTCTGGGACATCTCCAGAAAATGTGACATAAAAGGACTTTAATTCAAAGGCCCTTGCTAGGTTCTTCCAAGATTAAACCAGTCATCTATGGTGCCAGCTCCTTTCTGGAGTTTAGAGGTGCTTCCTGAGCCTTCTGGGCCATAAAATAATCACTATCCCAAAGAGGCATATTTAAGGTGGCTAACTCTTCCCCTCTTCACCCTCTATGTCTTCATTGGTGACTCAATGCTACTCCAGTCTAGCACTCTGGCACATAGTAACTGGAGGAGTGTCCCAGGGTGATGCAAATAAAATTCTTAAATCTTGGAACCAAGTCCACCACATGTGTTAAGAGTTCCCAAACAACTCTCAGTTAATTGATATGCTAGAGTGCTTTGTTAAATGTATTTTATATTGTGATTTGCTAAAGTTCTTATTTCTTTCTTTTAAAGATTTTATTTATTTATTTTTAGAGACGGGGAAAAGAAGGAGAGAGGGAGAAAAATATCAATGTGTGGTTGCCACTCGCATGCCCCCTACTGAGGACCTGGCCCACAACCCAGACATGTGCCCTGACTGGGAATTGAACCAAGGACCCTTGGGTTTGTAGGCTGGCACTCAGTCCACTGAGCCACATCAGTGAGGTCTAAAGTTCTTATTTCATTTCAAAAACACAGAAACCTTATTTTTAACCTTCCTCTTTGAAAATAATAAACAGAATATGACTGCACTCTCTTAGCTTAGTAATATGCATAAGACATTTAATTTATTCTTTATTAGAGCATTTTAATGTTTTAAAACCTTCATTTTAAAAATGACTTTTGATTTTGTTTTTAACTAAATATCTTCTAGGAACTTGCTATCTCAATATTTGCTTGTTTCTACTAATCATGAGGCTCTGGAAAGAAAATTCAAGATTATTGATGATTTTATTTAATCCTAGTTTGTGTGTGTACTTGATACTGACAATAAAACAGAGAATAAATTAGGAAAAACATATGAGAAAAAATCTTGTTTAAGCAACAAGCAAACAAAAAACAAAACCATAAAACCCTTTTCAATTCCTTTAGAAATGTCACCATCTACCATACACAGGAAACAATAAAAGACAACTAGCCAAAATTTTCTGACATCATTAAGTTTTCATCAAAACTTAATGAAATTTGAATTACAACCACCTTGGACAGAGGCTTTAGGTCTAAATTTTTTTGTAGTCACTGAAAGTATCAATGTCAACCTAGTGTATATATTGAGGAGATAAGGCAGTCACTCCCCTATGATTTCAAAGCATCATCAAATAATTTATTTTCTGCACAATTGTTTACAACATTAATGTCTTTTCCTTTGTGTATCTCTTTAAGAATTTATTCCTTAATCATATCTTTGAGAGTTTAATTTTCTTTCCCACTCTAGAGGTACAATTTGTGTGGGAGTAATTTTAAGAGCTACGAAGTAGTAACTATAAACTAAAAAAGACCTAAAGCAAAATTTATTTTTTCCTGGCAGTACTTCAGCTGGAGAGATAATGTGATGAGATGCTTCATGGCTGTGAGATAGCATCGTGACCTATATAATTCCATTGATTCACCTTGGGACAATTTACCTGCCTGAGACTGACTCAGCTGACATTTTATTCATGCTGCATGAAGAACCAGAAATACTGCAGGGATTTTCTAACTGAGCTCTTTCCTTTAGATTCACCTGAATTCCTGGATCATGATCCACAGTGCAAGAGAGTGAGCACTCTAAAATGAAAAGCATGTTATTATGCTTCTGCCTAAAACTCACCAGTGACTTCCTACCACATGACAATTAACTTGAGTACAATAAGGCTTCCATGGCCCTTACAGAAAAGGCACTGCTTTCTTCTCTAGTCTCAAATCCCACTTCCTTCAGTTCCTTGAACATCTTGTGCTGTTCTTAGCCTCAACCATAGTGCATACAAATCCTTTTTTGGCTACTCACTAAGTCCTCCTGTCCATTGGATAGCTTACTGCACATTATTGGTGTGCAGTAGAAATAGAAAGGAAACATGTTTGGGGGAAATATTTCACTAGACTAAGCACATTGAAAAAAAGGATAAAGTTTGTTTTCTCCTGTCTCAACCTCTAATTTCTTACACACCTCTTTACATCTGAGGTCCTACTGCCCTCAGATACTTTGAGCTGTCTCTTACTTTTGTTCTTGGCAACATAGCCTCTAAAAAATAATGTATGATGAGTTACCAAACCTCAGAGTGAACTCACTGAGTTCGATATTATAAAGTATTGGTTATATACCAGGCTTCGTTCTAGGCATAGGGAGATTATCAGTGATCAAGATAACAAAGGTGCCACTTTCACTGAGCACACATTCCAATGGAGGAGACAAAGCAGGAATGATTAAATGATCACTTCAATAGAGGACCCATGGGCACAGACAGTGGGGTGGGGGAACAGGGCAGGAGAGATCAACAGGGAAAAACTGGGGACAACTGAAATTGAATAATAATAATAATAATAAACAAACAAAGGACACTTCTTACTTGTGGATTCAGGATTCAAAGCTTTATGTGTTCTTAGTTCACCCTAAAAAAGCAGTGTAAAAGAATGAATCTTCATTCAAAGAGATGTATCACTTCAGATGGAAATGTTTAGGAGGACGAAGATAAAATGGGACATGTGACAGAGGGATTGCTAGGAAGGAGGTGTCTAGTTTAGATCATGCGATTCAAACAGTCTCTGAAGCTAAGATCTCCATGAAGAGGTAGAGCATTCCAGGCAGAGGGGATGGCTGGTGCAAGGGCCATGAGATGAAAATTAACTTCAAGGAATAGGAAGAAAGGCCAGAAAAGCTGGAGAGAGCTCATGAGGGGGAAAGCAGTAGAAGAAGTGGTCTGAGGGCTCAGCCAGCAATGGGCCATGCAGGGCCTTGCGGGCCTGGTGAGGGCTTCTACTTAGTGCAAGTAGAAGCCAGTTGAAGGTTTTAAGTGCAGTGATAATATGACCTCATTTAGAGCTGTGCAAATATGTTCTGGCTGTAATGTGGAGAACATACTGAGAAAAAGCAGAGGTGGACAACGGGGATATGAGTTAGGAACTTCAATCCATCTCATCTTAATTATGACAGTTCAGTTCAGTGAATCACTGAAATGGGAGAGCATTGAAAGTAATTAAGTTACATTCCTGTCATATTTTTATTTTAAAATTTATCTTCACTGAGGCATCAAAGTGATTTCTGCACTTAAAGGAATTTCAGAATTTGTGTAGGAGGTTTTATTGGAAAGGAGGGACATG
Organism: Glossophaga mutica; assembly: GCA_039655065.1. Classification (NCBI taxonomy): domain Eukaryota; kingdom Metazoa; phylum Chordata; class Mammalia; order Chiroptera; family Phyllostomidae; genus Glossophaga; species Glossophaga mutica. The sequence continues at coordinate 124,288,246 of CM077306.1, forward strand.
AATCAACATGTGTTAAATGGCTGGCACTTGGTTTAATTGAGAGGATAATATTGGGATAAGGGAATCTACATATAAAATAGTTTTAATAATGAAGAGAAGTTAATGGGGAATGAGAGTCATTATGGCTTCCTTGTCATCATACCCATATGATTCCAGAAAGTACTGGAATTAAGGTTATCTAAACTGAGTTGGATCCCTGTGTTCATCCCTTCAACTGGCAGATTTACTTTCTCTGAGCCTCTAGGTTTGCTCATTTAATTAAACAGAACAGTTCTACCCAGTGAGTGGAGAAGTTAAAATAATCAATTTATGGCTCTATTAGTTATAATGACATCATTCTGACATTTAGATCTCTTCAAAGTAGCTTCTTAGATGGTATTTTCATAGAACAATAGAGTTAAAATTTTCTTTTATATTGTATAAATGTTTATTCATATACTCATATCTGCTCATTTATTTTAGGTAAGAAAACTGAGTCCTAGAAGGGAATATGAACCAGACAAGGATTTCTTATCCAATTAGTATGAGATGCACATACCAGCCCAGGTCACATGACTCCTGATAATATACATTCTCTCCATTAATTTCACCTAAGTTTTTATAAGTCCAGAGGATGATTACTATATATGTTATATTCTTCCTTTGTTTTTTCTACATAGAAGCATCTATGAATTGATTAGTTTGGGAAAGTGAAGAACTCTTCTACCACCCCTTACAAAATAGCAGAATTCACCCTGGCTGGTGTAGCTCAGTGGATTTAGTGCAGGCTGTGAACCAAAGGGTCACCAGTTCGATTTTCACTCAGGGCACATGCCTGGGATGCAGACCAGGTCCCCAGTAGTGGGTGCATGAGATGCAACCACACATTGATGTTTCTCTCCCTCTCTTTCTCCTTCCCTTTCTTTTCTCAAAAAATAAATAAATAAAATCTTTTTTAAAAATAATAGAATTCCCCCTTACAAATAATGTATAAAAGTGTTTCTCATAACTATAGTGAGTAGAGTGATTGGACCAATGGCTTGTCTCTCATGTGGACCATTCCATAGAGCTCTCGATTCAAGGACATTCAAAGGCCTTCCTTATTTTGTTCTGGTTCATGAAGTAAAGCAAATTAAGAGAGAGAAACTCATTCTATTTGTCACACTGATTTGAATATAGTGGAATGAAGGCATATCTTTTATATAGCAATTTTGGTAAGAAATGAAAATTAGACAACCTCAAAAGGGGAATAAGCAGTTAGCCAAATCCAATGAAGATCAGTTATTTAATAATCTATATTTGCTTTCTTTAAAATTTTTAATTTTGTCCAGATACATTATCAGCACCACTTTGATCCACTGTAATATCCAAATGAGGCCTGAGGGATGCATACATCTTTGTTCTGCTGCTAAAGACCCCTGAGAAATCTTTTTGATTGTGGAAATTAGTGAAGACACATAGAACTGAACATTCTTAAGTGAATAAATGTAGATTTTTAAATACTTCTTTCAAATAATCAAAAGCACAAGTCAACATCACAGGTGAGATTTCAAAGAAGTAGAAACAAAGGTGGAGCTTAAAATTATACCAAGATTAGAACAAAAATAAACAAGTTTAATTGAAGAGCAATGTGTCCTGGACTGAAAGACTGGGAACCATATTTCACAATCTCTCAGTGCCAGTCTGGATTCTCAATCCTTCCTCAAAGTTCCTCTACTTTTTTTTAAAGATTTTATTTATTTATTTTTAGAGAGAGAGAGGGAGTGAGAAAGAGGGAGAGAAACATCAGTGTGTGGTTGCATCTCATATGTCCCCTACTTGGGACCTGGCCTGCAACCCAGGCATGTGCCCTGACTGGATATTGAACCTGTGACCCTTTGGGTCACAGGCTGGCATTCAGTCCACTGAGCCACAGAAGCTAAGGCAGCTCTTCTACTTTTTTACTTACTCATCAGACAACCCACAGGTTTTTATAAAGAGAGAGCCTTTTAAACCTACAGCTGGAATTTTAGTTTGACTTTTATAAGAAAAAAAGATGACTTGGAAGTGGAAGATAAACCAAGCAAAAGAAAAGTAAACTCAAATCAAATTCTTATTTAGAAATACATTGTTCACTTCTAGTTGGCCAGGTTGAGTTAAATAAAAATATTGTTTGTATTGAATGTATAGGGAAAATATGGATATGTGGAGTGACTATGAAATTTCTTTCTCTCAATTCTTCATGATCCTATTTAACAACATTTGCGCTATCTATAAATGTCTCAAACTTTTGTGTTTGCCACACACTCTCAAGTATTAGTTTGCTTTGATGCATGTTAAAAATAAAAATACAAACAGCAACCTCAGATATAGGCATCTGGACCAAACAAGTCCACAATAATTGTTATACATGTCTACTTGAGCATATAAAATCCCACAGTTCTGTGAAAATGACCATGGTTATCACACTGTTGGTGTGTTGCCCTTCCATATTACCCTTCCGGAAAGAATTGTTTTCTGCGCTGATTCTACTCTTTTATATCCTCATGAGATAAATGGCTTGCCTGACCTAACAAACACATGTTCCATTTTTAGCATGTATACCTTCATGCCTGTGTGTCACTTATTACCTGCAGCACATTTTCAATGCTATACTCCATCTTGAATCCTCTGTTGGGTTCAATATGCCATCTGGAGTAAGTGACAGTGTAGCAAAGAAGATCTGGTGATGGCTATCAGGGATTCTGTTCTAAGTGTTAAGGCACACTGGTTGGGAATTACTGCTCTGAACCTGTTTAAGCAAATCAATGTCCACATCAGGAGTGCCTTAAACAGGAGGGATTACTTCTCTTATCAATATCTTACTGTTATGGTTTTGTCTACTCTACCTGATGTGGAACTCTGAAGCTGAAATGACTTTTGACAACCCCAACTGAAACCTTATCAGTCTCATTTATGGGGTTTGTCCACTGTCTTCTGTGGGTAAAAGATCAGCCTCAGACTAAAGCAGGTGTTTGGGGGGAAAATTATAATGAGTGAATAGGTGCTCACATCATATTTCAAAAATATTTCAACACTGTAAAATTAGTTATAAAACAATATTTTCTTCTACTTGTTCTGCAATGTACAGTTGTATCCCCAAAATATAAAGGATGAGTATGGATGTTTGTAATGTTTGTGTGTGTATTGGTGTACGTGTGTGTGTGTTAACCCTGGGAAGTTTAGCATACATTTACTAAATGAGTAACTAGTTTAACTGTTGAAGTGTGAACTCATGCCATGCTTCACTTTTGGCTGAAACTGAATCATAAAACTTGACTGCATTAAGGAGTTATAGATTGTTACAGAAGGAAATGGTGGGAATGAGGGTATGGATGAGATCAAAATAATATTGATGTACATTTCCTATGCATGTGGCAAGACTTGCACAGCTTCATAATACTCTTTGCATCTTTTCTAATCCTGATCATCTTGCATGGTTTCCCATGTGGCTCCAAAACGTTGAATATAAAGCCCTAACATGTCACTCCACCCACATCAGTTTCACAATTGCTAAAGCTTATCTCTGCCTTTCTTGTGCTCTTTCACTTAGAGTAAGAATCTGTTTTCTGGAATGTGCATCTCTCCGGTAACTTAAGTCTCCCTTTCTTCTGTTTTCAAGGATGGGAGGAACAGTTTTATTGGACACCAACTGGGCGGGGTAGTGGAAGTGCCAAACAGCAAGGACCAACGGGTGAAGTCAGCCAGAGCCATTCAAATCACCTACTACCTCCAGACCTATGGCTCTGCCACCCAGGACCTCATAGGGGAGAAGTGGGAGAATGAGTTCTGTAAACTTATGAGGAAGCTCCAGGAGGAGCACCAGGACCTCCAGCTCTACTCTTTAGCATCCTTTAGCCTCTGGAGAGACTTCCATAAGACCAGCATCCTGGCCAGGAGCAAGGTCCTGGTGAGCCTCGTGCTGATCTTGACCACAGCCACCCTCTCCAGCTCCATGAAGGACTGTTTGCGCAGCAAGCCCTTCCTGGGCCTCCTGGGGGTGCTCACAGTGTGCATCTCCCTTGTCACGGCAGCAGGGATCTTCTTCATCACTGATGGGAAGTACAACTCCACCCTGCTGGGAATCCCGTTCTTCGCCATGGGTAACTATCCATCCTTGTGGTAATCGGATTCTTACCGGTTTGGGGCAAGGTAGTATATTTCTTGAATTCTCAGGTGGAAATCTGTTTTAACTTTGCATTAGTGTGTCTGTATGACTGTAAAAAGTTTCTTTGGGGTGGTGTCATTTCACCTTATTGTGCCTTTCAGGAAATTATGGGCTGACCAAGACATTTTTCAATTTAGGTTGGGGAATTGAATGTTGTCAAATTATTTTTAAATTACACAATATTGTAGTTCTCTACTCCACCTCATCAAAAGTTATAGCTCAGGGATTATAGAGTACAGATTTAAGGAGATGCAAAATCTTCAAGATTTTCAAACAAAATTCTATAGTTTATATTTGTGGGCATTCTCAAGTTGTTCATGATGAAGAGTGACTATCATAGGATGAACATTCTGAGGACCACTCATATGCTCCAATCTCAAAGAACTTGTTCATTAAACTTTATTAAGTCATTTCAAAGTTTTTGACAATAATACACTCCATTTCTCCACCTCTACGTAAACTAAGACTTTACTGCTGCCACTTAAAAATTTGTCTCCTAATTTTTTTCATCAGAGTTCAAATTAATGAGAATTAATGAAAATTCTGTCAAGATTATTCCATTCTTGTAAGTTTTCTCCCAGACATACATAAGTAGTCTAGAAAATAGTGTGTGCATGTGCGTGTGTGTGTGTGCGTGCGTGTGTGTGTGTGTGTTTGCAAAAGGAAAGATCCAGTCTTGGGAGAAAAGGGAGTGATGGCTCAGCAACAAAACTGATGGGGCTTATCAGAAAGGAGACGATAATGGGGATAATTGTGGCACTGCAGAAGTTCTTCCAGATCTGATCTAATTCTCTACGTGTAGCAATTGGGAGGATGAGCTGTACAAATGGCCTCTAGGTGGTGAATTGACATGAGCAAGAGAGCATCACCTGTAAAGTAATTGCTTTTCACTCCCCAGGTTAAAATCAGCGCTGGATTGCAGTTTTATTGTTAGATGAAAAAGACAAGAATGTGGTCACAAATTCTTCTAGGTGACCTGGGCCCTCTTTGTTTTCACCTTAACAAATGTTTTCAAGAAGAATGCTGAAAAGCGGATTCCTATTGTAGGCACTGGGACCAAACTTCTTTATCTGGAAACCCAGCTTCATTGTGCCCTGTTAAGTTAGTTCATCTCATTAAGTCTCAGTTTCTTGTATAAAATGAGGATAGTAACTGTACCATGTTCAAAAAATTGTGTTTTTGAGTTTAATAGAATATACCTAAAGCTAACAGCACACATAGTAAACACTCATTATCAATATTTTTTTAGTGATTAAACTGGTGTGCTATGTGTAATGCATTCAATAATGAATAGGAAATAGCCCTTGGCTTTTAGAAATTGAAAGTATTCCTGAATTTTGCCTCTCATTTTAAAGGGCATGTTCATCTTGTTAATAAAAAGTCTTTTTCCTTTTCCCAAAGAACTATATGAAAAAAAATTTCACCAGTGACAAGGATGAGTCTAGATGTGAACCATTTATACTTATGTTTTTTAAGGTCAGTCTCTTGACTTGAAATAACAATATAAGATGCATAAAAATCATAAAGCATGAATCACAAATGAAACATGACTCATTCAAGATTGATGAATCAGATACCTTAGAACTTATTAGGGAATTTCCTTTTTTGAAAGTATATTATATTGATTATGCTATTACAGTTGCCCTATTTTTTTCTCCCCTCTATCTGCCCCACTCTGCACTCCCCCTCCCTCCAGCCTTCACCTTCCCTTTAGTTCGTGTCCATGGGAAGTACATAAAGGTTTTTTGACTTCTCCGTTTCCTATACTATTCTTGACTTCCCTTGTCTATTTTCTGCCTACCATTTATGTTTCTTATTCCCTGTACCTTTTCCTCCATTCTCCACCCCCACTTCCTGCTGATAACCCTTCGTGTGATTTTCATTTCTGTGATTCTGTTCCTCTTCTAGTTATTTGCTTAATTTGTTTTTGATTTTTAGGTTCAGTTGTTGATAGTTGTGAGTTCATTGCCATTTTACTGTTCATATTTTTGATCTTCTTCAATTTCTTAGATAAGCCCCTTTAATGTTTTGTATAATAATGGCTTGGTGATGAACAATTCCTTTAACTTGATCTTATCTGGGAAGCACTTTATCTGCCCTTCCATTCTAAATGAGAGCTTTGCTGGTTAGAGTAATCTTGGATGTAGGTCCTGGCATTTCATGGCTTCAAATATTTCTTTCCATCTCTTTTTGCCTGTAAGATTTCTTCTGAGAAATCATCTGATAGGCTTACGGGGAGTCCTTTTTAGGTAACTGTCTCCTTTTCTCTTGCTGCTTTTAAGATTGTCTCCTTATCTTTAATCTTTGATAACTTATGATGTGTCTTGGTATGTTCCTCTTTGGGTCCAACTTGGGACTGTCTGAGCTTCCTGGACTTGCATGTCTATATTCTTCACCAGATGGGGAAGTTGTCCTTCATTATTTTTTCAAATAAGTTTTCCATTTCTTGCTCTTCCTCTTTTCCTTTTGTAAGCCCTATGATTTGGATGTTGGAACATTTAAATTTGTTCTGGAGGTTCCTAAGTCTCTCCTCATTTTTTTTTTATTTCTTATTTCTTCATTCTGTTCCAGATGAATATTTATTTCTTCCTTCTGTTCCGAGTCATTGATTCGAGTCCCAGTTTCCTTTCCTTCACTCTTGGTTTCCTGTACATTTTTCTTTATTTCACTTTTTATAGACTTCACTTCCACCTTTATTTTGCATCCATACTCAATCATTTCTGTGAGCATCCTGATTACCAGTATTTTGAACTCTGTGTCTTGATAGGTTGGCTATCGCTTCATTGATTAGTTGTATTTTTTTCTGGAGTTTTGATCTGTTCTTTCATTTGGGCCATACTTCTTTGTCTTGGCATACCTGTTATGTTATAACAGGTAGAGTCTTAGGTATTCACCAGGGTGGGGCAACCCACTTCACTGTGTGGACAATGGGTCAGAGAGGGAACAATGACACTTGCTCGGCTCTCACCCTGCTTTCAGTCACTTCCCCTGCTTCTTGCAAGGGAATAGGGCCCTTCTGGTGCTGATTACTGGTGTGGGTGTTCTTGTGTGTATTCTAGGACCCTGTGGGCCCCTCCAATGGACTCTCCTGTGAGACTGGGAGTTTCTCCCACTGCTGTAATCCCCACAGGTTTTTATAACCAGAAGTTTCGGTGCTTCATTTCCGTGCACTGGAACCCTGGGTTGTACAGTCTGTCTCGTTCTCCAGTTGTTCCTCCCAGTTTATCCACTTGAGGATGCGGGAACACCTGATCCACCAGCCACTGCCTTGCCGTGTGTCCTCTCAGCTTCAGCTTCCCATCTGTGTCCCTCCTACCAGTCTGGATGAATATTTCTTCTTTAACTCCTTGGTTGTCAGACTTCCATACAGTTTAATTTTCTGTAAGTTCTGGTTGTTTTTGTTTATAAATTTGTTGTATTCCTTCAGTTGGTTGTGTGAGAAGGCAAAACACATTTACCTACACCTCCATCTTGGCCAGATGTTCCTTTTCAGAGAATTTTCTGTAATTGATGGCAATCTAATTAGCCAATGGAAAGGTTTATCAGGGAAACTTTAGAATATATCAAATTTTATATTTTATAAAAATAATGAGAAAACTTTTTTTTCTAGCGATGCTGAATTGTAACATTGGCTCTATAAAACCAGAGTAGTATTTCCATGTCTTAAAGAAATAATAAGAACATGAAAAGCCACAATGACAGAAAAGTCCAGATACTGCAAGACACAATTTTCACACTCTCTCCTCTCTCAGTGACCTTTAATATCATAAATCAACTCTGGATGGTGTAGGTGCAAAAATTAGGAAGCTTGGTGAATGGTTACTCTTCAGTATTGCTGCAATTCAAAACCTTAAAATATTCTAAAAGGAACTCTTCTGCTATTTTCTGAAATATAACAAAAAAATATTTGCTCTGTCAAGGAAGAGTTTGTTTTGTTGTGCTTTACTTTTTTCTAAGGTAAAGATACCAAGACTGAGAACCAGTGAAATAAAAGGAAAAATACTCTACGGGGTTAGGAAATCTGGGTTTTCATCTCAGCTTCCCCACTATCTTTGTATGTTTTATTGGGCAAGTTATGTATAGTCTTTTGTCTGAGTTCATATATTAAATGAAATATTTGGATCTTTTAGTATTGAATTTTGAGGATCCTACAGTATTATTCATTTCATTCTTTAACTGAGGTTAGAATTTGATCATGATGTGGAGCATCAGTAAGTTAAGTTTGGCAGAGATAGATCTTCTAGTGGTATACAGAGCACTAGTTAAGTCAGTCCTTAAAGAACTACAGTTAATAAGGTATCAAAACTGCATAATCCAAATTTAGTTGGGTATATAAAAAAGAAGAAGCCCAACTCTTCTGGTAAACCTCTATTTCTATTCCCATCTTCTTACAAGGATCTCTTCGAGTCAGTGAACATTCACTCTGTTATGCTCCAAGATTCAAACCATTCACCCCCATTAGAAAGTATCCCTGAATCTGGGTATGTTACTTATGGTGTTATGTTGTTCAATCATCTTATTTTTAACTGCCTCACTTTATTCTTTATTGTAACTGCTTGTTCTTTTTTGTGACTGCTCATCCACTTAATAGCCCCAATATGATTTCAGAGTCACATATACTATACCTCTATATCCTCTTGAATTTTTTAAAGCCTGTACCAATTTTTATATTTTGTGCTGGTGCTTCCATATGTAATATTATGTTTTTCTAATTGTATATCATAGATTTAGGTTTAGAAAAGATGATTTTAGGCATATGTATTTTCTTTAGAAAAGATAGCAGAAAGAGAAATATAGACTTATAATAAATGTTTAAAACTACCCAAAATGGCCCCATTTAATTCCAGCATAATGCCCTTTTTCTGTACAAGTATAAGCCAGTGAGAATGCCACTAATTCAATTTATAACCAGTTGTCAGACTTTTTTTTAACCACACAGGCTTTATGTGAATGTGTCTTCTCTTTCTGCCAGGGAGAAATATGGGCAAATATTGCACACAAATGCCAAGCTGGCTCCTACTGTGTCTTGTTGGTCTTTTGTGGCTAGCTTCCAGGGACATTAGTAGCCTCGGTTTACTATTCCTTTTGCAGCCCATCCTGAATTTGGTTTATAATCCCTGAGTCTTACTGTAGTCATTTTGATGCCTCTGGAGACATGCAGATGATTTGTTTTTTCACATGAACTCAGGATTTCCAGATATGAGACTTTTATTTGTCATCTTAAACTGAGCTTCATATTCACTCGTTTACTAATTTGTGCAAATATGTATTATCTACTATGTTCCAAGTATTTTGGGTTCTATAGTAAAAGTTATCAAATGGAACTGGTCAAGCTATGGCCTGTATAGATTTTACATTCTAGGCCTGCAAAGGGGTGACATCAGACAATAAGCAAATGTACATCATTATCTTATATTATTGATAAGTGATATAAAATAAAATAAAACAGGAAAATGGATAGAGAGCATAGGTAGTCAGAGAAAAGCTTTTCTAAAAAAAATGAAATTGAAGCAGAGAGCTAAATGAAGTGAAGAAGGGGTATGTGGAAACCTCACAAAAGAGTATTCCTGACAAACAGAACTATACATGCAAAGACTTTGAGATGGACCTTGCACTAAGAACTATTACTTTATATGGAAAGCTGTCTGAGGCATTTTGAGAATAGGGAGTATGAACTGACTTATACACTGATTCCAATGCTCAGTTGTGTAAAAATAAGTCAAAGGTAATTTAATCAATTAAATACAGTATAGTGAGTCAAAGAAGCAGGTAATACATAATTTTAGACAGCTTTTTCCATTTCGATTGTGTTTTTTTTTAAATTGGGATTATTATTTTTGTCTACCTCACTAATATGGCTATCTATAATAAATGCAGTTATAAATATTTGGTATAGTTGTGAAATTCTTTTTACCCAAGTACAAAGATACTGGTGCATTAACCACAATTTTGTAATGTTAACATTGTGCTCGATGCATTCAACATCTCCACATCGTGAATCACATTCTAAAAGTAAATTTAATGATGCAATTCATGTAAGCTGGCCTCTGCAAATTTGTAAAATAAACGTGATTCAAACTCTCAAAAAAAAAAAAAGAAAGAAAGAAAAAGGAAGAAAGGGAGTGTGGCTGGTACACAGTAGACAATGTCTGTGTATTTTAAGGAGGACTTAGGGAGACACTATAGGACCAGGTAATGTAGGGCACTAAGAACTATTACTTTATATGGAAAGCTGTCTGAGGCATTTTGAGAATAGGGAGTATGAACTGACTTATACAGTAAAACATCTTTGAGCTATACATTGTAGCTATTGTGTTGTAGCATCTTTCACTGCAATGTAGAAATTAGTTTGTAATAAAGCAAGGATGGTTATAGGAAAACTGTGTAAAAGGTTATTGCAAAATCTTCATGAGATATTATAGTGACTTGATATAGCATGGAAGCAGTGACAGTTGTTAAAAGAGATTAGACTCAGGATATATATTCAAAAGTTGAATTGACAAGATTGGCTGAAGGATGGGAAATTGTGTGTTGGCAGAGTCAAGGATGATCCCAAGCTTTGAGGGATGAATAACTAATAGAAATCGGTTTCCATTTACTGCCATAGGGAGATTGTGTGAGGAACAAATTGCAGGAAAAAAATATCAAGAGTTTAGTTTTATATTTGCTAAGGTAGAGATGGCTATTAAACATCCAAGTGGGAAAATGTGGGGTTAGCTCTGTAAAACAGTATACAGATCAGGCTCAGAAGTAAAATCTGTACATTGAAGCTGAAAGTATATATTTTGGATTCATCATGGCTCAGTTTATGAAATACTTGAAATCTGATAAGATCAACTGGATGATCAATGCAAGTGGAAAACAGAAGCCTGAATTCTGATCCTATTACCATTCCAGTGCTTACTTAGAGAATGGGAAAATGAGCATGAATCAGAAATGGCATTGAGAACAGTCGGGCTGTGAGCTAGCAGAAAAACCATAATACAGTCATCCCTCACTATACCATGGTTCACTTATTGTAGCTTCACTATATCGCGGTTTTTAAAAATATATAAATCTAATTTTGTATCTCGGAGTTTTCACTATATTGCAGGATTTTGCAATATACTGTACCCATATAGAATTTTCTATGTTGTTAAAATTATGCAGGTTTAAGAGTGTAGAAAGTGTTTAAGAGCATATGAAGTGTTTATGAGAATGTGGGAAAGGTTAATAAGAGAGTAGGAAAGGTTTATAGGAGTGTGGGAAGGGTTTATAAAGCCTTAAAAATATAAATAATAAAATAAATATAACACTGCTACTTCATGGATTTTCACCTATCGAGGGGGTCTCTGTAACGTAACTCCCGTGATAGGTAAGGGATCACTGTAGTGCCCCAGCACCCAACTATAGAAGGTGTTTCACAAAGGCGCAAAGGATCAATTGTTTCAAGAGCTGCTACAAAATTGTGTCCAGTGAGAAGTGAGAATTGCTTCTTATTTAGCAATTTGAAAGTCATTGGTGACTTTGACAAGATCTGCTTTGGGGGAGTGCTGAGGGTAATTTAAAGAGGTTCAGTAGCATTTGGAGGGTAGCAAGTGAAGACAGTGAGTAAAGAGAATTTTTCATGGAGTTTTGCAATAAAGGGAAATGCCAATGACTGTGTAATGATAGGAATGTGCAGTAAAGAAAGAAAGCTTCATGGTAAAGCAGAGAAAGAGGGAAATTCCTGAAGCAATATCACTGAGTAGGAGAGATGGGACTAGATTCAGAGCTCAGGTAGGGTCATTGGCTTTATATAAGAGTGTAGACAGCTCATCCATAGCTAAGAAAAGGGAAGGCACATATATGGACAGAGCCAATAAATTGGTGCATGTGGGGGTGGGAGCATGTGGAAATTCTTTTCTGTGGTTTCAACTTTGCCAGTAAAATATGAAGCAAGTCATCAGCTGAGAATAAATTTTGGGAAGGAGGTGTTGAAAGAGAAGGGTGTTTGTAAGAGTCACTTTGGAAAATTGGGGAATGAATTAAAGGAAATTTAAGACAATAACTAGGAAGCACTAAGGTTCTACTTGAACTCTGTGTACATGAATTTAAAAAAAAAGAAGCCAGTCAGCATTGTTGCTGAGTTCCATCTCCTCCTGGCCCACTTTTATTTTATAGCTGTTCAGGGAGGTGTTGAGTAGGCATTGAGATGAATTTGATGAGGGAAAAAAAATCCCAGGAAAAAAAAAAGGAGAGGGTTTATAGTATATGCAGAGTGACTAAAATAACAGATCATGAAAATTATACTAGTTAGGCTCAACTAGACTATGTTGCAATAGTAAATAAGGCCTTCAATTTACTTAGCCTAACACAACAAAGATTTATTTCTTATTCATGTTGGAGTTTGGTGTGAGTCAGGAAAATCTCCTCGGTACCTCCTTACAAACAGAGAATCAGGGATCCAGGATACCTCCATCTTACAATTCAGTCTTCTCAGTTTGTGCTCCTAGTCTAAAACGGGGAAGAGTTAAAGGAATCAAACCTACCTGTAACTATACCCAAAATGATGCAGTTACCTTCCATCATACTCTATTGGCCAGAAGTAGACGAATAGCCATCAGCTAACTACACGAGTGTGTAAAATTTTTTTGAGAGCAAATAGATTATTTTATGAGCATCAATTGCCTCTTCCACATAAATTAAACCAAACATTAAAGGCAATAAAGTTTCATCCTTGAACATTATTATAGTAAAAGCTGATTGGATCCAAATATTATGATTCTCTGTGGGGTCAGAAAATGGTTTTAAGTTGGAGTCTATTCTGTACTATCTATTGCTGTAAAACAGACATCCTGAAGCTTAGTAGTGTAAAACAATAACCATTTCATTATGCTCATGCATTCTGTGGGTGGGTATTTTGATAAGATCAAGTGGGTCAGCTCTCCCCACCTCTCTGATGTCTAAATCCTGAGCTGAAATGACAAATAGCTGCAGATGACTTGAATGTTGGAAAGCTGTATTAATTGGCTAGGTCAAACACTTCCAAGATGGTTTCTTTGCTCATATGGCTGGTACCACATCTAGGATTTCTGAAGGACAACCTCAGCTGGGACTGTGGAACACTGAATTTGAATGTGACCTCTTCAGCATGGTGTTGTCAGGGGAGTCAGATTTCTCATATAGTAGCTTCAAGAAAAGTGTTTTCCAGTACTTCAAACAGTATTTGGCCTAGCATAGTCACTCCATAAATATATGTAAAATTAATGAATAAATGGTCTCATAGTGTTTCTTAGGTGGGTTATGATCTGTTAGAGAATCATTAGATCAATTTAATGTATTAAAACCCACATACATATTTCACTTCAAGAAAAAAGAATAAAAAGGAATATAAAATATTAGAAGATGTTATGCTAGTAATTATTATTGTGTCATAATATTTGTTTCAGTTTAACATATATGTATTTAATAGATCATGATGTGAAATATATTTTCTAATGTGGGTCACAGTCAAAATTTTTAGAAAAATCACTCTAGAATCTTTGGACTAATGTCTTAAACAGATTATGCAGATCTGTTTAATGAAGATTTACTGATGGAGAGGGCTCATCAGAAGCATAAGTAGCAGCTCCTCTTGGTTCTGCTAGAGGCAGTATCTCGATTTAGAAAAGGCAGGGTAACCAGGGACATATGGTGTTACTTCTTGGGCACTTCTGAGGCATGAACCATCAGTGTACCTAGCATATAATGGGCTCTTTAAGTCTTGATGGTTGGCTAAAATTCTTTAATGATTATTGTAACTGTTTTTCCAATAATTGGTTTTGGATAAATTGGTTTTGTCACAGGGTCAGTTTTACTGAGGGTCATTAAACCCATCAAAAGCCTTCCTAAATTGTCCCTATTGCTGGAACAGAAATGACCTTATTATGGTGTCAAGAATGTTCAGTTGGAGCTGTTAGCCACATTGGCTGTAGCCACCTTGCTTTTGGAGAAAAGTGATTTCCTTTGGAGATAAAGTTATTTTCTTTGGAAAAGGGTTTGCCAATGATTTTTGCCAAAATCCCTGTGCTTAGCAGCTTGGATTCAGAAGAGTTGGAGTCCCTTCCAGTCCCTTTCTCTTATCTACTAGGTGATTTCTACTTTCTGCTTCTCCCATGTTTTCTCTTTCATGAGATGGGGAAGTTGAACTGATTGGTCCTTAACATCTCTTCCAACTTTACTTTTTAGTCAGTGAATCATTTATTTGACACCTAAGTTATATGTCACCTCATCTAGATTTTTTGACTCACTTGGGACTGGAATTTTGTATATTTGGCATCTTTTCCAGTGCCTAGTCCAAAGCCTATATAGTTCGAAGTTTACAAAACATTGACCTATTGATAGCTTTGTGACTGTTAAAGCTTAGAAAGAAGTCTAAACTTTTGGTTGTTTTTAGCTTGGATATCTTAAAGTTTTTGTTTTAATTTTATTCTTTAGTTTTATTTTTTAAATATATTTTATTGATTATGCTATTACAGTTGTCCCATTATTTTCTCCTCTTTATTCCCCTCCACACTATACACCCCCTCCCACCATCATTCCCCTAACTTAGTTCATGTCCATGGGTCACACACACACACACACACACACACACATTCTTTGGCTTCTCCATTTCCCATACTATTCTTAACCTCCCCCTGTCTATTTTGTACTTACCATTGATGCTCCTTATTTCCCCATTCTCCCCACTCCACCTCCCTGCTGGCAACCCTCCATGTGATCTCAATTGCTGTGAATTTGTTTCTGTTCTAGTTATTTGCTTAGTTTGTTTATGTTTTTGTTTTTAGGTTTGATTGTTGATAGTTGTGAGTTCATTGTCATTTTACTGTTCCTATTTTTGATCTTCTTCTTTTCCTTAGATAAGTCCCTTTAACATTTCATATAAATAAGGGTTTGGTGATGATGAACACCTCTAACTAGACCTTATTTGGGAAGTACTTTATCTGCCCTCCCATTCTAAATTATAGCTTTGCTGGATGGAATAATCTTGGATATAAGTCCTTGCCTTTCATGTCTTCAAATACTTTTTTCCAGCCCCTTCTAGCCTGCAAGGTTTCTTTTGAGAATTCAGCTGACAGTCTTATGGGTACTTCTTTGTAGGTAACTATCTCCTTTTCTCTTGCAGTTTTTAAGATTTTCTCCTCGTCTTTAATCTTGGGTAGTGTAATTATGATGTGCATTGGTGTGTGCTTCCTTGGGTCCAACTTCTTTGGGACTTTCTGGGCTTCCTGAGCTTCATGATAGTGTATTTTCTTCACCAGATTAGTGAGGTTCCCCTTCATTATTTTTTTCAAGTAAGTTCTCCATTTCTTGCTCTCTTCCTTTTATGAGCTCTATGATTTGGATGTTGGAACATTTAAAGTTGTCATGTAGGTTCCTAAGCCTTTCCTCATTTTTTTGAATTCTTGTTTCTTCATTCTGTTCTGGTTGAATGTTTATTTCTTTCTTCTGGTCCAAATCATTGATTTGAGTCCTGGTTTCCTTCCCATCACTGTTAGTTTCCTGTATATTTTCCTTTATTTCACTTTTCCATAGTCTTCACTTTTTCCTCTATTTTGTGACCATACTCAACCATTTTTGTGAGCATCCTGTTTACTAGTGTTTTGAACTCTGCATCTGATAGGTTGGCTATCTCTTCATCACTTACTTGTATTTTCTCTGGAACTTTGATCTGTTCTTTCATTTGGGATATATATATATATATATATATATATATATATATATATATATATTTTTTTTTTTTTTTGTCTTGGAGCACCTGTCATGTAGTAAGGCGCAGAGCCTTAGTTATTCACCAGGGTGGGGCAACCCACTGTGGCACTGTATGTGGGGGAGGGGTCCGAGAGTGAACAATGCCACTTGCTTTGTTCTCTGTCAGTTTTCAATCACTTCCCCTGCTAACCATAATCAAATTGTGCCCTTCTGATGCTGATTCCTGGTAGCTGGTTTTGTGTATGTTCTAGGACCCTGTGGGCCTCTCCAACAAACTTTCATGTGAGGCTGGGAGTTTCTCCTGCCTCCTCAACCTCCACAAGTTTTTTCAATGGGGGGTTTTGAGGCTTTATTTCCCCCAGCTGGAATCCTGGGTTGCATGGCCTGTCTTTCTCCTCAGTTGTCCCTCCTGGTTTATCCCCATGCAAATGTAGAACCACCAGCTTTGCCAGCCACTGCCTCACCTGTCCCAGTCCTCTAGTCGCCACCTTGTCAGGAGTCCTCTCCACCCCGCTGCCCATCTCTGCCCCTCTGGCCAGTCTGGATGAATGTTTCTTCTGTAACTTATTGGATTTCAGACTTCCTTGCAGTTCAATTTTCTGGAAGGTCTGATTATTTTTTTTTTTATTTTTAACTTTGTTGTTGTCCTTCTTTAGGTTGTGTGAGGAGGCAAGGTGTATCTATCTATGCCTCCATCTTGGTGGAAGTCTCCACTTATTCTTTAGTTTTAATTTCCTGCTATTGATCTGTTCTTATATTATAAATGTAAAATGGACCTCCTAGGACATTTTTAATTAGTCAAGACATTGTCTCATTAACAGGTTTCTGTAGACTGAGGAAGGAAGAATACTGATCTTGGCCTAACAAATAAGAAGTTGAATTTTATGCCAAGCATTTGAGGTAGAATTGAATAGTATGTACTTTTTATTATATTACACTATTCACCATTAATAATAATTATGTATTGACTTCTTAAGAGTCTGTATTTTGTTTGGAATCCACTCTCATTTTTATACTTTTTACTATTAACAAGCTTCTTCTAGTGGTAGTTGGAGTTTAGGAATGAGGAAGAGAACAGTTACATAATACAGTTGTAATCAGGGTGAGAAGCATATGGACCCATTTTGGTGATCTTTTTTATCTCAGGAGTAGCTGATATGCTAGTTTAGACTTTTTAAATGGAAAGATTTATAAATAAGCCGTATGCTGCCTAATATGTGCTGCCCTTACTTTTTATCTCTTAAGTCAGACTGTGAATCAGGCTAGAGTATTTAGGCAGATAGGGAGATGAGAGACATCAATTGATCCAGCACATGGTAGAACTATGGCAGGCACTTGCACTTCTCCAGCATGGACATCTAAGCCTTCCTCAAATACATGTCTATTACAGGCAACCTTAACCATCCTCATTAATTGATATTGACTTGACTGTCATGTCAGAACATTCCAAGGAAAAATATTACTGATTCAGGAGAGCTGCCGTTGCCAACCAGACTGAGATTTTCTGCAGTATTCCATCAACACAAATGCTGCAGTTTAAACTCTTGAAACTTGAAGGGTAACAAAGCATCGAGGCTTACACCATTGCTTTTTTGAAGAAAAACAAAGTCCCATCTTGGTAGAAAATAATTTAAAAACTGGAGACTTCTTAGATTCGATTCTTTTTTCAAGCATGCATTTTCATTACAGATACATAACAAAGAGGAAAATTAGAAAAGAAAGATGAGATACATCCGATGGTAATCTGAGGATCAGAGAGGCTAGCCTTCAGCTTTCAAACACTGAGGAATCCCTGTGCACTGATTCCCATCTGCCTTCCTGCAACACTGTGGTTTAAGTACTATATGGCTCAAATAACTGTCTGTCATAATTGTATGTCCAGACCATGGCAAAACTCTATTACTCAAGCCTTGGCTTATAGGCATTATGTGCCCTTAGAAAAATTATAACTCTGAATTTGAACTTAATTAAGGAAAATCATGTTTTTCCCCTACTGCTTCCCCACACTAACTAGGCTTAAATGGGAATAAGAACATATCTTGGCAAGTGACATGTCCAGTGATTGTTTCAACTTTAAGTGTAACATCCTAAACTAAATGTTATATTTAATAATATAAAACAGTAAAGTACTTGTTAAGAGTATTTACTAATACCTGGCTGGCGTAGCTCAGTGGATTGAGCGTGAGCTGCGAATCAAAGGTTTGCCAGTTTGCTTCCCAGTCAGGCTTATGCCTGGGTTGTGGGCCAGGTCCCCAGTGGGGGCTGTGTGAGAGGCAACCACACATTGATGTCTCTCTCTCTCCCTCCCCCTCTCTCTATAAATAAATAAATAAATAAATAAATAAGTAAGTAAGTAAATAAGTAAATAAATAAATAAATAAAATCTTTAAAAAAAGAATATTTACTTAATAGTATTTGAGATGACTTAAAGAAAAAGCATAGACTATAATGATAAAAGTCAATGATATAAACCAAATAATGATGAAAGTTCAGTACACACAATACAGATGTTCACATTGCTGGACCCTAGCATTCTATGTTGGCTACCTTCTTTTGCTGATGAACTTTCTATGATGAATTAATACCACTGACTATGTTAGTCAATGAACTAAGTAAATAGTGTTTCTGATGGTTCCTCCCTTCTATTCTCCCTGTGAGCTTTTGATGATATTTTCTTTTAGGTTATGCTGTTTATTCCATTCTGCTTATCCCTTGGCCCACTCTGCTAATTCTTCATAATATTATCCTGAGAGATGGAAACCCTGAGGCAGTGCCATGTTGTGCAAGTGTTCTTATATTCCCCCACCCTACCCAAACACTAGTTACTACCAATATGCCGTCTACTCACTCAGCACTGCTATGTTTCTAGAGCAGTCTATTCAAGGGATAGAGGTTCATCCGAGGAAACCCAGGGGTTTAGTTGCTGTGTAGCTAATTCCAGTTTCCTTTACATTCTTTTCTCTGACCAAGCTGCTACATGCCCAATATACAAGACTGTTTCATGTTTCATGATTTTTTTTTTTTCAGAAATTTCCTTTTCTCCCTCCCTTGTTCCGATTTTAAAGTCTTAAATGTTTTTTGCTCTATGGAATTTCTTACTAACTTCCAAACCCATTCTTGTTTTCTTGTTTTGTCTACCCTTGTTTACATTCTATTTTCACTTCTATACTAAGCTGTAAAACCTTCATCAGAAAGGATCAACTTACTCTTTTTATATCCTCAGAAACTAGTAGTGGAGTTAGCACAGAAAAGAACATATTTTAAATTTATGTTTCGGCTGACAGAATGAAGAACAGCTCTGGCATATTGGCGCACTCTGCAGAATTGGCCTTCACGTTGGGTTTCTTGTGTAACACTTGAGCAGGTTACCTTCTCTGCACTCCCCACCATCATCGATAGATTGTTCTCTATACCCTAGTTTCCCTAATAATTGTCCTGGAAGGCCAATTTTTATGACTTCCATCACCCATACTCCCTTGTCCTCTGGTTTAGGGTTGAGCTTTGCCAATTAGTGGTATCACCAGTGGGTATTAGGGTGGATGAGAAAGAGGTCAAGGCCATTCTTACCTGATCTTTTCCTCCCTAATTTGACACTATTTCTTTAGCAACAGCCTTAGTCTCTGACAGGCAGCTGCTCCTAAATATGTACAGTTCATACATATTTCAGTTCATACTGGAACCTGGTGATACTACTTCCTCCTTTTATTCTTTTAGACATAAAAGTGGCAACAGTTTCCTGTTCTTGATAGCCTTTTCATATTTCAGCACTCCTTGTTGTTGTTCTTTTTTCTTTTAAATGACTCTTCCAATACCTCTGTAAGTAATCTCTCAATTAGGTCTTTTTTATTTATACTATCTGATGGATATCTGTATCTTTTCAAGCCTCTCTTTGTTTTTTGAGTAAATATGATACTTTTTATATTTTTTGTTGTTGTTCAGTTGCAGTTGTCCCTGTTTTCCCCCATCACTCACCTTCAGTGCTCCTCCTACCCAGTTGTCTTTGTCCATAGGTCCTTTATCCATGTTTCTTGACCACCCTTGTTTCCCTTTCTTTCCCCCATTATCCTCCTCCCCCTTCCCCTCTGGTTACTATCAGTTTGTTCTTTATTTCCATGCTTCCATGTCTCTGGTTCTATTTTACTTGCTTGTTTATTTTGATTAGGTTCCACTTATAGTTGAACCTATACTATGATATTTGTCTTTCCCCACCTGGCTTATTTCAGTTAGCATAGTGCTCTCCAGTTCTATCCATGCTCTCACGAAGGGTAGGAGCTCCTTCAGATGCTCACCATCACTAGCCATCAGACAGATGCAAATTAAAACTACAGTGAGATATCACTTCACACCAGTCAGAATGGCCATCATAACCAAATCAACAAACGACAAGTGCTGGTGAGGTTGTAGAGAAGAGGGAACCACAGTGCACTGTTGGTGGGATTGCAAACTGGTTTAGGCATTGTGGAAAACAGTATGGAATTTCCTCAAAAATCTAAAAATTGAACTGCTATTTGACCTGGCAATTCCACTACTGAGATTATGCTTTGTGAATCCTGAGTCACCAATTCAAAAGAACCTATGACCCCAATGCTCATAGTGGTGCTATTTGCAATAGCCAACTGCTGGAAACAGTTTAAGTGCCCATAAGTAAATGAGTGTATCAAAAAACTGTGGTACATTTACACAATGGATTATGATGAGGCCTCTCTACCTCTTGTAAGATGTGACATAGCAACCCAATATCTTCTTGAAATTCTGCCCTGAAGTCCATCTGCTTGCCTTAAGTTCCTGCTTAACTCTTGCCAACCAGTCTTCCTCCAGGGCACCAGATCTTAATGTCTATCAACTCAACCTCTGGCCCTCAGTCGATTTAGGCACAGTCTGCATTGCTTATCTGAATTTGATTATCAACTGGCACCTAGATACCTGCTACCATGTTCTGCTTGTCAGTTTGGATGTCTTACATTCACAATATACTTTTCTTTGTCAATAAGTTGAACTCTTGAAGGCATGCAAGCTTCT
Source organism: Glossophaga mutica (assembly GCA_039655065.1). Lineage (NCBI taxonomy): Eukaryota > Metazoa > Chordata > Mammalia > Chiroptera > Phyllostomidae > Glossophaga > Glossophaga mutica. The sequence goes on from CM077306.1 coordinate 124,309,142, forward strand.
TCTGCAGACTTATTTTAATATATTTTGTGGCTACTGTGATTGGGAAAGATTCTAAACAAAAAAATCAAATATCCATGTTTTACTATCACCTTTGGTAAAACTTAGGACTACCATTACTAGAGGCTATGTTCTTTACAAAACAAGGGTGAGAAATTATCGCACTGGAGAATTCCATATCACCGTAGTTAATTTTAGGTCGTGGGGGCTATTTTCCTCCTCGCACCTAGTTTAAGCTAAAAGTAGTTTGCTATAAAATTGTTGCCTCACAGCCAGATCTTCCATATATATATATATATATATATATGAATAAAAGTGGCTGCCTGTCCTTGTTTTGTGCCTTGGTTCCTGTGCTTTTGCAGTTATAAATAGCATTGGCTTTCACTCCTGGCACATAGCACTGCAAGCTTCCATCTAATTTGCTGTCCATACTCACCCTGAAGTCCTTTTCAGCATTGCTGCTTTCCAAGCATTTCCTTCTCATTGAGTATCTGTGTCTCACTTTCCACAAAGCTATTCATTTTTTTTTTTTAATTTTCAGGGTTCATGCACATTCTTCTAACAACCTTTATTCTCTCTAGAAATGCTCTTTCTAATCCTGATTGGTAGTTCTTTTTTAATTCATTGTCCCTTTATTATAAAAACAACTGTATATTATAGGAAAACATTGAAATAAAAAGAAAGTATAAAACCACCATCCAGAGATATTGTTGATAAAAATTTAATGTACATTTTTTGACTATATCTACAGATAGAAAAATATGTAGATATATAAAATAAAACAAGACTCTGTATTTATTTAATTATGTAACATTCTTTTTTATTGAATAACTCAAGAATTTCCATACATACAAAAATGCTAAAAACCTGTGTTATACTCTTTTAATAGTTATCTGTTAATGCGCAAATACTGCTCAGAGAAATAGAACATCACTAGAATTCCCAAAGCCTTTTACTGACTCTTTCTATTCACACCGTGCAGTAGCTATTCCTATTTTGCAATAGCTATTATCATGACTTTTAAGATTATCAGTTCTTAGCTTTTCTTTATAGTTTCACTACCTTTATGTGCATACAGATATATATTATATCTTCTCCATGAACTAAATATTTTATGTGTATAAACTAGTGTTCTTACTCTAGAAATGCTTACTTTTAGCTTTAAAATCTGTTTTCTGATATTAATATAGCTGCATCAGAATCTTTTGTTCATATATAAGTATATATTTTTATCATATATTCATCATTATTTCAGTGTCAACTTTTTGGTTTTCCTAGATTTTCTGTGTGTCTTGTAAATTATACATAATTGGAAGTGAAGGTTTTTTCCAGTATAATGATTTTTGTCTTTTAGCTGAAGAACTTAGTCTCTTTAGTTCCTTTAATATAATTTTAGATATCTTTGCATTTGAATTTACCATTTTATTTTGTGCTATTTGTCTCATATGTCCCATATGTGCTTCTATCTGTATATTTTTTCACTCTCTTTTTGGTTATCTTTCAGATTGACTTAATATATTTTATTATACCTTTATTTTCTTTCACATGTTTGGAAGTTTAATGTCTGCTTCTAATTTTATGATCACTCTAGGAATTACAATATTTATACTTATCAATATCTAAAATTTATCAAAAACTTAATTTTTCTTCCTTATATAATAAAGACGCTAGATCATTTGAACTTCATTTAAACCCTTTCCTGACATACACATATATTATATCTGTTAGCATTTTAATTATAATGTTACTATTTAACCGTACTGGACATTTAAAAAAATTACAGTTTGTGGTTTTTTCATTTTCACACATACTACTTTTTTATTATTATTTCTTCTTGCAACTTAGATTTTTCATTTGAAATTACTTTCTTCTTTTTTTTGTTTTTTTGTTTTTTAATATTTTTTTAATTTTTATTTTAATTGTTGATCTTGTAGAGTTTTCTGTCTTTTATTCTCACGTGAACCCACCACCCCAGCCCTCCCCTCCTCCCTCTCATTTCCACCCCCCCATAATTTTTGTCCATGTGTCCTTTATACTTGTTCCTGTAATTCCTTCCCCTTTTCCCCTGAAATTCCCTCCCCTCTCCCCTCTGGTGACTTTCAGCCTGTTCTCAATTTCTGTGTCTTTGGTTATATTATGCTTGTTTGTTTGTTTTGTTGATTAGCTTTACTTTCTTCTTTTTAAAGAAAATTATTTAGTATCTTTAGATATGTTCTGTTGGTCATAAACTCAGTTTTTCTTTACTTTTTTGAACATGTCATTTTTGCCTTCATACTTGAAAGATATTTTTGCTGGTATAAAATTATTTCATTACATTAAAAATAGTAATTATCTAAAATAATGATTCCATATCATCTTTGTTCCATTGTCTTTTTTGCTGACTGTTTTTAATATTTTTCACTGTCTTTGGATTTCTGCAGTTTCACTATGATGTATCTAAATGTGGCTTTCTTCATAGTTATCTCACTGAAGATTCACTGAGCCTCTTGATTTAATGGATTATTGTTCTTTATAAATTCTAAAAACCTACCAGCTTTATATATTAAAAATTACTCCTAATTTTTTTCTCTCCCTCTGAGTTCCATTCAAACATATGTTATGATTTTGTTTGTCTTTTACCTTCCCTTTTGTATTTTCTCTTTGTCTCTCTATGCTGCATTCTGAATAATATCTGCAATTTGATAGAACATTTTACTAATTTTGTCTTTTGCTGCCTACTTGGTCTGAATGTTTGTTTACCTCCAAAATTCCTATGTTGAAACCTAACCTGCAAGGTAATTGTATTAGAAAGTGGGACCTATGGAGGTGGCTAGTGCATGAGGGTACAATCCTCATGATTGGGATTAGTGCTTTTATAAGAGAGATTCCAGAGAGCTAGCCACAATGAAAAGGAGCCATCTATGAATCAGGAAATGGTTCTCACTACAATACCAAATTTACCACCACTTTGATCTTGTACTTCTAAACCTCCAGAACTGTGAAAAATAAATGTTTGTTGTTCATAAGTGGCCCAGTTTATTTTATTTTTTGTTACAGTTGCCTGAATAGACTAAGATACTGCAGCTAGGCTATTTCTAAATGACTCATTGAATTTTTATTATTTTATTATTGGATTTTAAAAATTTCTACAAGTTTTATTTAGGGTTTTTTTTTTTTTTTTTGAGCCTCCTATGTCTATATCCATTTCATGATCTCTGAAGTTACCTTTAAGTTTATGTTTTTTAAAAATAAGCATAGTCTTCTATATAATAATTCACACAATGATAGCTTTTGATAATCATTCATTATCTGAGGTCTTTGAGGCTCTGCTGTTCTGTGATGTTTAGACAGGTCATAAACCAATCACTTTGTTTTCTTGAATGCCTAGTTATCTGAGTGTCTGGTAGTCATTATCATTGAAAACATTTATGCAAATACTCCGATTCCTATGATGGTATTCTCTCTTCCAAAGGGGATTTGTGTTTCTAGCTGTCTGGTACCTGGGAGGACTTAAAATTAGAAACCATCTCAAACATAGTTCACAGCTTGAGGCTCCCCACTCCACCCAGGATCTCTAGTATGTAGATGTACACAAAGACGCATCTATGCAAACAACTTCAGCCCTGCTGGGTGGCTCAGTTAGTTAGTCCTGTACACTAAAAGGATGTAGGTTTGGTTCCCAGCCAGGGCCCATACAGGAGGCAGCTGATTGATGTTTCTCTCGCTCTCTCTCTTCCTCTCTCTCTAAATCAATAAACATATCTTCAGGTGAAGATTAAAAAATAACACATATAATATTTTTTCTTTTTAATTTTTCATCTCCTGATCTGCTTAGCACAGACACAATCTCCAAAATGCTCTTTAATTGGAAGTAGGGGTAGGGATGAGGTCTAGTGTGGCATTGCTCTAAATCTGTGGCCTCTGAGATCCCAATTGAGATGGAGAAGTTGTGTCAGTATGACCTCTCAACTTTAACAGCCAGTAAATTTTTGACTCCCCTTACCTCTTGAGGCTATTGATCTTACACCCAAGTGTTTCTCAAGGAAAAATGAATTGTGAAATTCTGCTTAGCACTCTAGGTTCAATCCTATCCCAAGAAGTTGGCTTTCCAGTTGAATCTCTTTAGTGATGTACAAATGATGAGATTTGTTAGTGCATTTTGTGTTTACTTTTTATCCAGAATGTTTTTTTTTTTTTCAGCTAAAGGATTGATCCAAATAACACAATCTTTTAATATCAGAAAACAGAAGCAGCTGCAGTTTTACTTTTAATGGTTACATATTATTCTGGGCCCTGTTTTAAAACCACCATCATTATAGTCTTTTCTTCGTTTATATGTGTTGTGTATCTAATATTAATATGAAGTGTCTTCTAACCTAAATATGCTCTTCACATGATTTTATAGATAACAATTTGTTCATTATCTTTAATTTTTGATTTAATAGATAACTTTTGAATACAAACTTTTTCAAGCCTAGTTTTACTGCTGACCAATTATTCCCATTTCTTTGAAACATTGGCATTTCCTTCCCAAAGAAAAGTGTTGACCACTATGAGAAATTTAACTTAAATGTAGAAGCAAATGTTCCAAAATGTTAGTTGAGTAGAATGACTTTACCCAGAGTATGACACTAAATTACCAATGTGGCATGTGATATTCATGAAATGCTTTCCCCTTGTAGTGACTTACTTTTCATATCCATGTTCAGAAAGGTTAGAAGATGCCAACAATTATATTACTAGATGGTATTGTTGGTAATTGTATCCTGCAATTTGAAGTACAGTGTGAAAAAAGACAGAAATAGTGCTCATGGTGATTCTTAGAGCTTACAGTTCCAAAATACAATTCTTTGGAGTATTCTAGGTGTTAGTTTAATTCGACCAGATTTATAGAAAACGTAATACAGCTCCACTGAGCAAAACAGGTCCAGAGCTTTGATGGCAGTAAATTATAAAGAATGTCTTGTGAAGTAGGTGCAGATAGTTAAGAGCAGGCATGTGTATGTTCTGAACTCAAAATAAGCCATTATGTACAAACTTTTGTTTTAGATAAGAACAATGAGACAGATAGAATTTTAATATTTGGCTACAGGTTGTGTTAAGTAATATGTGTGGGGCCAGGCTACAAACCCAGGAGCTCTGGCTCCATCTAAGCTCTGCCACTAAGCATATTGTCTCTCTGTCTTTTTAGTAGATAATCATTAGGCTAAGTAAAGTTCTCTAAATGAAACTAATACTGTCTACAAGATTCACTCAAAACTGAGACATATTTCCCATCTGATAGAAAGTACGTGTAATAACGTAATATATTAGTATGTCATACTAGAATATTAACTATATATGTCTGTGTACACAGTTGCTCAGTTCAATATAGAATGAGATTTAACATGAAATGAGTCTGCTGGGCCACTATTGAAAAGCAATTTAATTATTAAAAAACAAACAAGACAAAAAAATGCAAGCAAAATTTAAGAGAGAAAACTCACTTCAGTATAAGATAATATTACCACAAGTTTTTCTCACAAAATAGACTCAGTGGGTATTGCTAAAAATAATTGTGTCTGAGTGAAAATCATTGCGCTGAAATGTTCAACTTTCCATACCTTAAATTAACAGTGAAAAATTGGGCACAACAATAAAAATTACCGAAATATGGATATACAAAACAAATAGTAATTGTGTCAGCATGAATTTTATTTATTAAAACTAGTTTTTGCGCTCTTCATTAAATGAAGGGTTTATTTTAAGAAAAGAAATTAAATGGAGATAGTAATTTCATCAATTGTTTTTCTCTTTATAAATTTCTAACTTTGTAACACTAAAATATTTTGACTACATAAATGGCTTTCATATAGTGCTCTGCTAACCATGCATTCCTTTTGTTACTGCAGCTAATTTTATTACTAATATTAGCCTTGGTATTAATATCAATTTATTAATAGTATTATCATTAATATTATTTTATTTATATTAATATTAGTAATAAAATTAGCTGAAGTAACAAAAGATATGGCCAATAAAATATATGACTAATAATATATATCTAAAATATGGTAACAAAATATATTACTAATATATTATCCAAATATATTACATCATTTTAGCTAGTTATTTCATAAAATTCCACGTGCCCTGATGTTCATCCTTGCACTATTTATAGGTTTTTAGCATATTCCTCATTTTGTCCTGTGTGGCCTTTTTCAATATTTATTTAATACACGGAGAACCAATCCTATCAACATGGTAACTGTTACTCAGCTAGGACAGCTCACAGGAGCAGTGAGAAGGGGAGCCATCCATAAGGAAGATGGGAGTCAATAAGAAGTTAGCTTCTGAGAATAATTTCGCGGAATCACATGAAGAGATACATTATGTTTATGGATAAAAATCAGTTCTCATAAGTAAATGAAATGTGTTGGAATGGTCACAATTATATTTGAAATTGCCATATTATGCATTTCATTGCAGAGAACTGAGTTAATCCCATACTCACTTTAAATTCATAGAGAAAACCACAATGCTCTATAAAATATAAAAATGTGTCTTTAGACCAAACTTACCACAAATTCTAAATTATATTTGTAATTGTTTTCTCTGCCTTTGAAGCTTCTTCAACCTAAGTTATGCCTCACTTATATTTTATTTTAGATTATAAGTGTGAGCATAACATAGTGTTTTTTTCATTAATACATTTATCAGTTCATCATTGTGCAGTTGAACCACAATGTTTGCGTGATTTAGTGGTTAAAAAAGAAAACTGTGCATTTAGACTCCATAATTGGATTCTTCAGCTCTCTGATTTTAAAATGCATAGGATATTTTTATTTTAAAGAACATTCTCTTTTGCCTCTTTTTTTTATTGTTGTTCAGGTAGAGTTGTCTCCATTTTCCCCACCCCACCCATCCCCACCTCCTACACATGAACCTACCCCCTTTGGTTTTGTCCATGGGTCCTTTATACATGCTCCTTGATGACCCTTCCTCTTTTCCCCCCACTTAACCCCTCACACCTCCCCTCTGCTTGCCGTCAGTTTGTTCTTTATTTCAATATTTCTGGTTATATTTTGCTTGCTTGTTTGTTTTGTTGATTAGAATCCACTTATAGGTGAGATCATATGGTCTTTGTCTTTCACAGCCTGGCTTATTTCACTTAGTATAATGCTCTCCAGATTGTTAATTATATCACCATTATATCTATTAACATTTATTTTTCTTTTATGCATAATCATTGGTAAATATCTTTTGAAACTGTATCCATATGTACTTCAGATATTTCTCAGGTATCTATTGATTTGCCTTGAAACTTTATATGAACTAGATGTTTTCCCACTTAAAAAAATCAGTTTTAGAGAAATTATGCTTAAAACATTGTATTTAAGATTTAATTTAATATATGGCAAAATAGCAATGCCTTGAACTTTTTGTAGTTTTCGGTGATTATAAAGTTAATCATAATTATCAATTTTAAATATATTTATATAGGAACATTACTAATAAAAATATATTTGTAACCAAGTATTTATTGATGTTTTATGTCACTATCCATATAGAGCCTCTTGTTTTTATTTAAATATATCCTATTACAAGGTGAAGCAAATATGTCATTCTTTTCGTTCCAATATTACATGCATATTTGTGGTACTGTCGTGAATTTGCATAGGAAGTGGGTAAAAATGTCATTTAGTTTACTGCCAAATGTTTGATATTTATGATTCATTGTATTTCTTAAATGCAAAACTAGAATTACCCTTTATTACTAGGTTGTAAGATTAGAAAGACAGTTTAGCTTAAATTACCATAACATTTAGATTTTCTTAAGTTAAAATTCATAGTAAGCATTGCTTGCTAACTTTACCAGTAATTTACTCTCTTCTTTAGTTTTCTTTAATGTGTGAAAATAACTTTAGGCATTTACCCAAATTTTATCTTAATACACATAAAGACTGAGTTTTGTCATATGGTTGCACTATTAAAAAAATAAACTTGGAAATCTCAGTTATTTGTCCTTTAAATCTTAAAATACCAAATGTGCCTTGTAAAATAGAAAAATACATATTTAAAAAATGGTTTTAATGTCATGCTTTTAAATGGCTCTCAGGATGCCTGTCTGAACTGTAGGAAAACTAAATATTTAAACGGCTGAAAACTAAGCCTTTCTCTTCTGAAATTCAAAAGCATTTTCTGAATCATGTGTAAATCCAACATTGGCATTATAAGACATCCTGAAAACTTCCTTTGTTCATCTTCTTTAATTATGCTAAAACTATTTTTTCTGTTGCAGAAACAAGCAAAAAATGAAAATATTTCACAAACTGTATTATTCAAACAACTTTTTACCTCCCTCTTTTTTACCTCTAACATATTTCTCTTGCTTTTGTCTATCACTTATTTTACTTTGATGTCTACATTTTTTATCATAACTTTTAGAAATATGTACTTTATAAAAGTATTCTTCCAAATGTAGCTCTATATTTAATTTAATTTAATATATTTAATTATATCAATTTCATTTAATTATATTTAATTAATTATTTTTCTTTTTAACTTATTGGTTATTTTTTATTTATTACCACATTTATTGAGGTGACATTGGTTAATAAGATTACATAGATTTCAAGTGTATTTTTCCATGATGCATGTATATTGCAATGTGAGCCCAACACCCAAAGTCAAGTCATCTGTGTCACCATGTGTTGACTGCCTTTACCCTTTACTACCCTCCCACCCCCTTCCCTCTGGTAACCACCATACTATTGTCTGTGTCTATGAGTTTCAGTTTTATATCTTATATAATATGAATGAAACCATATGGTTCTTAGCTTTTTTTGACTGACTTATTTCACTTAGCATAATATCCTCAAGGTCCATCCATGTTGGTACAAAAAAGAAGTATTTAATGTCTTCTTATGGCTGAGTAGTATTACATTGGATTGATATATATGTACCACATCTTCTTTATCCAATCCTCTATCGATGGACACTTTAGTTGTTTCTGTCTTGGCCATTGTGAATAATGCTACAATGAACATAAAGGTGCATATATCATTATGAATAAATGTTTTCGAGTTTCTCAAGTAGACCCAGAAGAAGGATTGCTGGGTCATATGGTAACTCTATTCTTAATTTTTTGAGGAACTACCAGACTGTTTTCCACAGTGGCTGTTCCAGTTTATATTCTTACCACCAGTGAATGAGGTTTCCTTTTTCCCACAACCTCTCCAATACTTATTATTACTTGTCTTGTTGATAACAGTCATTATAACAGGTGCGAGGTGGTATCTCATTATAGTTTCAATTTGCATTTTCCTAATAGCTAGTGAAATTGAACATCTTTTCATATATCTGATGGCTGTTTTTATGTCTTCTTGGTACAGGCATCTGTTCAGATCTTCTGCCCAGTTTTTAATTGGATTATTCAATGTTGAGTTGTGTGAGTTCTTTATATAATTTGGACTTTTCCTGTTGTTGGAGCTACTGTTTGCAAATATCATCTCCCATTTGGTTGTTTGTCTTTTTCTTTCGTTGTCAGTTTCTTTTGCTCTGCAGAAGCTTTTTAGTTTGTTATAGTCCCATTCCTTTATATTTACTTTTACTTCCCTTGCCTTTGGGATCAAATTCCCAAAATGTTCTCTCTGACCAAGGTCCATAAGTTTAATGTCTATGTTTTCTTCTATGTAATTTATTGTTTCTGATCTTATATTTAGATCTTTGATCCATTTTGAATTAATTTTGTACATGGGGACAAATGGTAATTTAGTTTTTAAATAATTAATTATTTAATTTAATTTCATTCTCAAGGCATTAAGGGATTATTTACTTTCTATTGCCACATCCATAATGTATATTATTTTATAGTCCTTTTAAAAAGTTCTCAAAATCATTTATCTTGATATGCATTGGATCCCCTCAAAGATAATATAAACTTGTTTGAAAATCAGTTTATACTACATTCATGAAAATCAGTTTATACTACATTCATTCAGTAGTATTAAATACTACTATATTTAATTGAAGATTTTTATTGAGCACATTATCTGCTAGAGACTGTGCGAGGTAGTTGGAAAAACAAGGTAGGAAAGACTTATGTGATCCCTTCATTCATAGAGATTAAGTTTAAATTTTTACACATATGAAAAAATAAAGACTGATTTAGGATATAATCTGAGATATTTTGCAGAGATAAAATAGCAAGGACCAGAAAGGCGCCATAAAGGAGATTGATCAGATTGTGGTTGATTTGTTGAAGAAAATTCAAGGTAAGGTGGGGGACTTAATAGCTTTATGGATAAACAATGCTAATTAAAGATGCTTTACAGACATTTTAAATAATTTCCCTCCCTTACAAACCACTGAAAGTTGTGACTCTTTGGTTGAGTCAGCCTCAAAGAGTCACAACCCCAAACCATTAGTTGTGGATATCTGCTATATTGAAACACAATGAGAGAAGATGCGAAGATTCAACCTTTATCCAACTCCTTGATCTTATGGCAGCCTGCAGATGCCTTGACAGCTAAATGTCACAATTCTGAGCTCTAACCATCCTACTAATATTGGAATGAGATGTAGAAGCTGAGGCCAGACTTGGGAGAATCAAAGGAGTGTCCCATAGGAACCTTTGTTTAATGTACAATGTTAGGAAAATGGAGTAAAGGAAAGAGTAGTTTCTTTAATGAAGGAAAGAAAGCCTAGGTGACAGCCAGAGGGGAGCAATGTGGACCACCCCCAACTAGGGATCCCATCCTTTCAGGAGGATCTTAGCAAGCCGTCCTGACCTTCTGATTACCAAAAGCTAAATGGAGATGCGGAACCAGGATAGAGGAAACAGAGGGTTTAGTGGAGAGATTCTAGTATATCCAGTTCAAACTGAAACTTGAAGGTGAACCCACCTCACTTCTGCTAGCAGCTGCTCCAGTTGGTCCTAATAGAATTGTCTCCATTCTGTAACTGGAGAGGTGCCAGCAGAGAAAGTGAAGGAGAAAAGAATACAAGCAAGATGCAGATGATGGAATTCTACCACAAGAGTAATTATCCCAGAAAAGGAGAAAAATCAAAGCTTGCTCTACAGAAAACACAAATGCCATGACCTTCCTGATTATAAAAAATGAAAAATAGACAAAAAAGAAGAAAAATAGAAAAACTGATGAGACAGCAAAAAGAAGGGAATGAAGCTGGCAGCGTTCAGTAGGAAAAATGGGAGGACAAAACATAAACTATTATTGGAACAAAATATAAAATAAACAAGAGTGAAAACACAGAAACATAGAATGCAGACTTGAGGAAATCGCACAAAATGAAATAAAAAAGAACAAAAATAGGAAAGCAATTAAAGAGATTGAGATGGAGACAAAGGAATCAACATAATAATAAGCTGTGGTTCTGAAGACAAATGTAGAAATATGGAACAGAAATAAAATATTCATAATTATCCCAATTGTCTTTCAAGTACTACTATTAAAGATAGATGATCTCCTGTGTCTAATAGCTCAGAGAACATAGAAAACATGACCCCTTTTAGACATAGAAACTCCTTTAGAAAATGTCACTAAAAGGGAATTTAAATTAGAACTTACAATTGAGAAACCATGATAAAACTAATTAAAATAGAACTAATGTTCTAATTCTGAGAATTATAGATATAGACTTGAATACAACCATTATGAATCTCAAAAATATAAAATACATATTACAACAAAATTGAGAATGAGTATAGAGTTGTGTATACCTCTTGCCTTTCACAGTAGGGAATATACAGATCGTGCTTAATGTTGGAATGTGAAAATTTTAAAACTGACCTAATATTTTAATTTTTTATTACTTTTTCTTATTTTTACTTAGAAGAATTATTTAGAAACTTTATAATTATAAACATCCTATATAAAGTTTAGCAATTTATTTTGAGAAACATATTTTTAAAAATATGTTTTAGAAATGTGATAAGATTCCAGTAAGTTACTAGAATTATATAGCAATTAGATAAGTGTGTCTAAAACATGATTTAAAATAATTCTTCATATACTTAAATCTCACTTCTTTGAAAATTCATTGAAAGATAGAGGGAATTTTGAAATTTTTAAGTAAGATGAGAAGGTATGGAGATAAGAGTGTTTGGATTGAAAAATGGAATTAAGAATATAGCAAAAGAAGAAATGAATATGAAAAACTGAATGGAATTATACAAGTACAACATGTAGTAAATTTCTTCACATGTGTTACCTGCCTTTGAGTTGGCTCTGACTCCTAATCTATGAATGTGTGTTGTACACAATGTCCTGTCCTCAATAACCCTGCTCAACTCCTGTAGACTCATGCCTAGGGCTTTTTTTACAGAGTCAGTGCATCTCATATTCGGTCTTCCTCTTTTCCTGCTGTCTCCTATTTTTCCCACTAGAGGATGAGACAAAAGAAGGCTTACAATTGTTCATATGCAAAATAATACAATAATTAATACATAACAATATAAGAATAAACCCTTTTTCGTGTACTTGCAACTGTCAAGCTACTTTTGCCTCACCTGTATTATTATCTTTTCCAGTGAACCCTGACTTCTCATGATGTGCCTAAAATGAGACAGGTTCAATTTTGTCATTTCTGCCTCCAGTGATATTTCAGGCTTGATTTGCTATAGGACCCACTAGTTTGTCTTTCTGGTAGTGCAGGGTATATACAGAGCTCTCTTCCAGCACCATATTTCAAATGCATCAAATTTCAATTTTTTTCTCCTGTCAGCCTTTTTTCACTGTCCAGCTTTTACATCTACATGTAGTACCTGGGAGGACAAGGGTGTGGATGATCTTAGCCTTGGTTTCCATCGACATATCTTTTTTCTTAGTCCCTAATTCTTCCATTGCTGTCCCATGGCATCTCAGCCTTCTCTAGATTTCTTGGCTGCAGTATGCATTTGTACTGATGACTGAACCAACATAAACAAAGTTGTTTAACTGTTTTAAAGTCTTCATTGTCTATGTTAAAGATGTGTATTTCTTTCCTAGTATTGATTTTTGTCTTCTTGGTCTTCAGATGCAGTCCTGCTTTGGCACTTACTTTCTTTCACTTTTATCAGAAGTCATTTCAGACCATTGCTTTCTACCAGTAAGATGGTATCATCTGTGTATCTTAAGTTACTAATATTTTTGCTGCTAATTTTCATTCCTCCTGACTCTGTGTCTAGCCCAGTTTTTTGTCAAGCCCAGATTTTTCCATGACCAAATAAAAATTGTGGCATAGCAACATATAAATATAAAAATGTGGATCTGTAGTCTAAAGGGCATGAGTTTACCCTTATTCTATTTAGGATCTATCCTTACTCTATTTAAGTGCCATAAAAACATCTTTCTTCATGTTTTAATATTTTTATATATAACAATTAGAATTATTTTTCCTTTATGGTTAAAAAGTGTGTTTTATCTGTACTGGAACATTTTGGATTCTGTGCATGAATATAAATAGATATCTTTGTTCTGGTCCTAGAAGAGTCAGGTATATTGATGTATGCACGTTGAAGAATGATATAGTATATTTTAAAACTTAGTAGAAATAAGATTATTTTCTTTAAAAATGGTATTACTATCTAGAAAAGAATATTTGTTCCTTGGACATAAAAATGCAACAAAGAAAATGTATAAATTATAGTGATTGATTTTGTGAACTTATAAGAAAGAAGAACTTAGAAAATTTTAGATTTCCTTAGTGCTTTACTTACAGAGAGGGCTCTTATCCAGTATGTTTTAAATTTATTTATTGATTGATTTTTAGAGAGAAAGAGGTAGAGAGAGAGAGAAATTGATTTGTTCTTCCACTTATTCATGCATTCATTAGTTGCTTCTTGTGTGCACCCTGACCAAGAATCAAACCTGCAATCTTGGCACATCAGGGCATCACTCTAACAAACTGAGTTACCTGGCCAAGGCTCTTATCCAATCTATAATATATATGTACAGACTTAGAAATAGTAAAGTTCTTAAATATCAACATAACTTGCTAGGTAATAAAAACAGCAATTATATTATTTAAGAGCTTCTTCCTACATTTTTATTACAAATATTTGAAAACATACACAAAGGGAGGAAGAATTATACCTACAATCTAGATTTTATACTTCTTTATCACATAGCTATTCGTCTATCCAACCTCATTGATTAGCCACCTTATTTTTATGTATTTTATAGTTCACCTCTAACCACTTCAAAGCACATGTCATTTACTAGAATTCAATGTTGTTTAGACTTTATTATTTATTTTGAGGTAAATTTATATGCAATAAATACACAAATCTTAATTATACTATTCACTGACTTTTGAAGGAAAAAAATCTGTATAATCCAAGGCTCCATCAAGATATAGAACATTCTGCCACTCCAGGAAGTTCCCTCATATCCCTTCTCAGTAATCCCCACCTTCATCCTCACCCCTCAAAGGCAACCACTGTTCAAATTATACCTAACAATCAATTTTTTTTGCCTCTTCTAGAATATAGAAATAGAATTACATAGCAGTCTTTGGAAAAGTTCTTCTTTATCTGAATGATAATATTTTTGATTGTTACCCATGTAAGAGTTTATTTTTTTGATTTTCAAACATTTAATATTTTTATAAAAACCTGAAAATGAGTAGAATATTCTGTTTATTTCTAAGTGCATTAGAATCTTGATACAACAAAGAAACAGATGGGTCCATATACTTCCTAAAATCATTTCACCTGTGGTACATATCCCACACTTGAAGAAATAAGATTCAATTCTGACTTCACTGTTTCATTGTTTCATCATTAGATTAGTTATATAACTTTACTTGGCCTTAGTTTGCTTAGTCATCATCGGTATAATAATATCTATCTCACAGGGTCATTTTGCAGAATTAATGGGAAAATGTATGTAAAGTGTTTAACATAATATCTGGAATATAGATAGGATGAAATAACTAGTGGTTATTATTATGGTTAAAAATAAATCATTAATATGGATAGGTATTCATAATAAATGCTAACATTTATTGAGTCTTGATGTGCCACTTTTCTAGGTGAATTAAGTCACTTAATATTTAAATAAACTATGAAGTAGACACTGTTATTATCCTCATTTTTATAAAATAGAATTGCGATAAAGAGACCTTAAGTTACTTTTCCAGGATACACACTCAGTAAATAGAGCAAGGTTTCACACTCAAACAGAATGCTCTTGACCACTAGGTCACACTGCATCTTAGTAGTTTAGTAGTGCTCTGCAGTAAACAAGTGAGAGAGTGGTAGGGGAGTAAGAACTGTGAGTAGCAGTAATAGCTGTAGTTATGAGACATTAGGAGAAATTGAAAGGAGCAGAAGAGCATCAAAACTCTGAGTAAATTACTAAGAAGACTCCAGAAAACATTGACAAGTCGAAGAAAAACAATGAGGAGGAGGAGGAAGAGAAAGTGACAAGGCCAACTTTAATCATTTCCTAATTTCCCTGTTTCTAGTTATCAATCAATTAGTAACCTAAAAGAAAGCATAATTTTGGAAGTTTTCAGGTCACAGAAAGCAATTATTTGGGAGCAGCCAGGCCAAAGCAACTTTACCTTCATAAACTTCATCCTGTTTGTTGAGGAGAAAAAACTTCTGAAGTTATCAACTAAAAGATATATATTTCGTTATCTTTACTTTTTTCTTCTCTTTCAATATGTTTTTATTGTATAAATAAAATATGCTATTTATAGAAAAACTTCAAAGTAGAAATGAAACAAAGTTGAAAAAAAGTCACTATCATTATCCTAACTATACTGTCTAAAGATAATGCTGAAAAATGCTGTACATATATATTTTAGTTATCTGTTGTTGCCTAAATATTACCCCAAGACTTAACAGTTTAAAATAACAATTATCATCTACAGTTTTGGAGGGTCAGAAACCAATATGGCTTAGCTGGATCCTCAGTTTCAGGATCTCTAATTAGGCTGTAATTTACTTTCAACTAGGGCAGGATCCCTTCCAAGTTCACTCAGTGATTGTTGACAAGGTTCTGTTCCTCCGACTGTTACTTTGAGGGTCTTAGTTCCTCTCTAGACATTGGCCAAAGACTATTCTCAATTCTTTGTCATATGGAATTCATCAAAACAACCCTTTATGGAAGCGAACAAGGAAGCCTGTGAGCAAAAGGGAAGTCATAGACTTTTGTAACCTAATCACAGAGGTGACATTCCATCACTTTTACTCTATTTTTTATTACCAGGCAAATTGCCATCTGTAGCTCACACTCAAAAATGATGGATTACAGAAGGATGTATTAATAAATGGCAGGAGGTGGGCATCACTGGGAATTGTTGCCTTAGAAGTCTGCCTACCACAATAGAGCCACCCAAACCTTAGTAAAACTGATACCAGACTAACACATCTGTTTTTCTAACCTGTTTTATTCACTCACTAATATTTTGTGGATATTTTCCAGTGCAATCAGATTTTTTAAAAAAGTTAGAGCCTGCATAACATTCCATCATGTAGATGTGTGGTAATACTGTCAGCCCCTTATTTTTAGTGATTATGAACAAAAAGTCTAGAGCTGAGTTGACTGGGTAAGAATCTTGGTCCCACCGTTTAGTATCTGTGAGTCTTTGGACACTTGCTAAACTTCTTTAAAGCTTAGTTTCTTTATTGATAAAATAAAGCTAATAATAATAGCTACCTCAAAAGTTGAGAACAGCGCCTGACACATAGTAAGCATGCAATGAAAGTTATCATTATTATCATCATTATTATCAGTACTATCTCAGTTATTAAAATGCTGATGTTATCATATTGGACATACAATTTTAGCCTCCTCTCTAATTATTTCCTTATAACAAATTTCTAGAAGTAAAATTGCTAAGTCAAGGGATATGTGCACTTTTATAATAGTGTCAAATTACTTTTTAACAAGGTTATGTTCATTTATCTTCTCAGCAGGGCATGGCGGTCAGAGTCTGTTTCCTCAGACTCACCAATTCTGGATAATTTCATTCTAATAACAGATGAGAACTTAAAAAGCAAGAAATGCTATTACATTTTCATTTTAATTTTTGTTCCTTATTATTGAGGCTGAACTTTTAAAAATATTAATGTATAATGGACATACAACATTATCTTAGTTTCAGGTGTACAATGTAATGATTTGATATTTGTATATATTACAAGTGGTCATCACAGTAAGTCTAGTTAACCTGAATTACCATACACATTTACAGAATTTTTTCTTGTGATGACAATTTTCAAATTTCCCTCTGTTAGCAACCTTCAATTATGCAATACCGTATTATTAACTATACTCACTCTGCTGTACATTACATCCCCATGACTTACTTATTCTATAACTGGAAGTTTGTACCTTTTGACTCCTTTTACCTATTTAGCTCACTCCTCTGCTCCCTGTCTGTAGCAATCACCAGTCTGCTCTCTGTATCTGTGACCTTGGAGTTTTTTGTTTTGTTTTGTTTTTAGATTCCACATACAAGAGAGATCTTAGAGTATTTGTCTTTATCTGCCTAACTTATTTCATTTAGCATAATCCTTCAAGGTCTATCCATGTTTTCACAAATGGCAAGAATTCATTCTTTTTTATGTTGAATAATATTTCATTGTAAAAATCTATACCACATTTTCTTTATCCATTCATCCACCAGTGGACATTTATGTTGTTTCCATATCTTCACTATTATAAATAATAATGCATTGAACATGGGGGTGTATATAGCTTTTTGAACTAGTGTTTTTTTTTTTCCCATCATCTTTGGATAAATACCTAAAAGTGAAATTGCTGGATCAGATGCTGAACTTTCAAAGTCTCCTTATTGGCAATATAAATTTCTTTTTTTGTGAATTACAATTTATATTATTTGCCCTTTTTAAGTGGGATATAGTATTTTAATTATTAATTTTCAATTATCTACTTTTATAATATAAAGGTTACTGGAAGTATTAATGCATTGATATCTGAGTGGCCTTACAGTCAGACAGAATTCATTTCCCACCTGGAAGCAGGGAGCAGAGAAGGCTCTGAGGAAGTCATCATTTTTCTCTGGGAAGGTAGAATTGTATGTTTGACCCTGTTCTTGGAAGACATCCAGGAAAACATTCATTTTTCTAGGTGCTGAACCATAATTACTAAGGGCTTTTGAAGGTTGTGGGGACTCTAGCAATGAGCTGAGTGAAGTGTATAAAATGGGTTAGCAGTTTCAGGAAGTGCTTTATCAAAGTAAAGAACACAAGAAATTGGAGAGTGATGTGTCCTGTGAAAGTCCCAAAATGGTATTTCCAAGTTGGAAGGACAAAACAGACAACACATCTGCGAGCTGAATGATGACTGAAAGGGGTCAAACATGATATCAGACAATAGAGGAATTGAAGGGTTGTTTGGGCACCGATTTCAAAAGCATGATCTATCCCTTCTGGCACCCATTTCATGTACAATGACCCAGGATGTCTGTGTAAACTTGAAGTAGTATATGGCTCACACTACTTTCCAAGAGCAGGAGTTTCCCTGTTTGTCTTTGTATGCAGTGCTAAGCACAATGGCAAATTTATAACAGGTCCTTAACAAACATTACTAGTTTAACTAAAAAAATGATGTAGTATAACAGTCAGCAAAAAGCCTAGGAAAGTACAGCAAAAAAAGAGGAATGGACCTGGCTGATGTGGCTGAGTGGATTGAGCACCAGCCTATGAAACAAAAGGCTGTTGGTTCAACTACCAGTCAGGACACATACCTGGGTTGCAGGCCAGGTCCCCAGTAGGTGGTGGGTGAGAGACAATCACACACTGATGTTTCTCTCTCTCTTTCTCCCTCCCTTCCTCTCTCTCTAAAAATAAATAAATAAAATCGTTAAAAAAAGAGGGATGGAGAGTGATTATTGGGAGTGGAGTATGGTTATCAAGGTTAATCTCACAAAGTGAAAAGACTATACCAAAGGCAAGGGAACATTAGCAGATTGGCTTAGAATTGAGAAACCAATAAGACTGGATAGATAGATAGATAGATAGATAGATAGATAGATAGATATTAGAAAACAACAAAAGAGTATCTTGGTACTTGGGTGAATACCTTCCTCAGCAAGGATGGGTCATATATGTTAGAGTTTATAACAGGATACCTTTTCCAAGTGGGTGAGCCATTCAATTACTTACTCAGTAACTATATATTAAATACCCAATATGTGACATAATATGTTACTCACTTGGTATATGATGGTGAACAAGGTACATCCTAAAACTTCAAAAAGCAAACAAATTACGATACACCATAAGAGCCATTATGGAATTGGGAGTTTTAAAGGAGTTTCAGTGGAAAAGCTTAACCCAGCCTCGGAGACGATGAAGACTTCCCAGAGGAGATGAGACAATGAAGACAGTTGTGATGAATGATTAGTTGAGCTGAGGAAGGAGAGTTGGAGAGTCAGTTCCTGATACAGGCAGTAGAACACACCACAATATGGAGTTGACAATGAGTTTGGAGGACTCAGGAAACCTCACGCATTTTGGTGTGAATGCAACTTGCAACCCACAAGGGAAGCAGGCTTGTAATTGATTGGATTTTTATAAAATTTTGGCCACCAATTGTGTTCTCAGTGGCATGACCTAAAATAATTACACTTCTTGAATGTTATTTTAGAATTGTTATGTGTACAGTGAGACATAAGACTCAATGACTGGCTAGAACATATTGAGAATTTTCACATTTTACTGGAATATTTATTTGCAGCCATAGAAATGTAAGTTCCATGGGAGGCCAGACTCAACTGTTTTTCTGCCATTGAATCCCTAGTATCTGGAATGATGCCTAGTAAATAAATATTAGTTGATAGAAAGTAAAGAAATAAATGATGCTGCCACAACTTGACTATAAAAATGCAGTTTATCATGAAAGGTTTAAATTCCAGCTTGGTTTCTGGCTGATACTTTTGCTTTTATTGGCCTGCTTCCCTGTTCACCAATAATTTGTGGTCAGCAAATAAAAATCAATGTTAATATTAGCCTATGTTAAACACAATTAGAAAGGAAAACCTGCAAGAAATAAAAACATTATGCCTCCTAAAATGAACTATTTTTTCTTAGATTATCACAGTGTTCTCAACCAGAGGCAATATTGCCCCCCACTCTTCCCCACTGGCATTCAGCAATGTCTGGAGACATTTTTGATTATCAGGACAAGAAAAATAGGACTGTAATCTGGAGGGTTAGAGACAGCAATGTTGATAAACATACTACAATGCACAGGTCGTTTCCCACACAAAGAAATATCTGGCCCAAAATGTCAATAATGTTAAGGGTGAGAAATCCTGGATATTTTAAATCAGGGTCTCTGCTTATTTGGCACAGATCTTCAAAGATGGTTTTATCTTTGAATGTTTAGAACTCCTTTAGCTCTTAAAGTGTGTGTGTGTGTGTGTGTGTGTGTCTGTGTGTGTGTTTTATTACTGCAAATGTATTTGGCTCTTTAACAGAACAAAATATAATAGAAGGCATGAATGTAAAAATGGATTTTGGCTCTTGAACAAAGTATGCATGGAAGAGTTAGCCATTTGCTTGCTGCTGAAATGAGATAAAATACTGGAGCCAACTTTTTTTCTTATTTGCTTTCCAGAAAACGAGATCACTGTATTTTCATTTTTTAAAGAAAGATGATAATACTTCACCCAAAGTTACTGATAAATAATGAGATATCAATCACTGACTTACTAAATCTCTCTAAAGCGTGTCTTTCACTTTGCCATTGTTCTTTAGGTTTGAATTTGTAATTAAGTTCTAACTCTATAAACGTAAGAATGTATAACCAAGGTTTGTCTTCATTCTTGGCTACAGTAGTGGCGGCAGTTAACCACTGATAGTGGATAAACTACTGGAACAACTTCTACACTGATAAATACATAGCTTCCATGCAAAGCCTCTTGCATGCCCACCATCATCCCCAGTTACCCAGCCCCAACTCCGAACCTTCTCTATCTCCCCACAGTTCAGCAGCTGCAGGGATAACACCTGCCCCAATAAGTGACTACCAACTCCAACAGCTTCCGCTCCAAATGGCAGATTCCAACTGCCCCCTTCCCCCAACTTGTTAAAAGTTTGAATAGTGTTTTGATTATATTGCCAGTTATAATTATTGACAAGTTTTTCTGTCATTATTGGTGGAGGTGGTTCTTTTTTTTTTTTTTTTTTTTTTTTTTTTTTTTTGGCTTGCCTTTATTTATTTATTTTTTTGCTACTTTTTTTTTTTTTTTTAAATCAGTATTTTTTAATTGTTGATATTGTACAGTTTTCTGTCTTTTACCCCGCCCCAGCCCACCACCCCAGCCCTCCCCACCTTCCTCCCATTTCCACCCCCCCATAGTTTTTGTCCATGAGTCCTTTATACTTGTTGCTCTAAACCGTTCCCCTTTTCCCCTGAAATTCCCTCCCCTCCCACTCTGGACACTGACAGACTGTTCTCAAATTCAGTGTCTTTGTTTATATTATACTTGTTTGTTTGTTTTGTTGATTAGCTTCCTGTTAAAGGTGAGATCATATGGTATTTGTCTTTCATTGCCTGGCTTATTTCGCTTAGCATGATACTCTCCAATACCTTTTGACCCAGTAATTCCACTGCTTGGATTATATCCTAAGAATCCTGAAACACCAATCCAAAAGAATCTATGCACCCCTATGTTCATAGCAGCACAATTTACAATAGCCAAGTGCTGGAAGCAACCTAGGTGCCCATCAGTTAATGAATGGATCAAAAAACTGTGGTACATTTACACAATGGAATTCTATGCAGCAGAAAGAAAGAAGGAGCTCCTATCCTTTGCGACAGCATGGAGGTGGTTCTTATCTTCTTGGATCCCAATAAGTAAAAGTAGATGAAAAGCTTTCTTTCCTTGATATCCAGATATTTGTTTAAATGTTTTCAAGGAAAATAGAAGACCTCAGATATGCACCAAAATTTGCTCTTCCACATATCTTTAAGTTCCAATAAATATACCTGTATCTTTGTGCAACAAAAGTAATTATGGTAAAAGAAATCCATAGCAAAAATATGACCATTCTGTTCATCTTTATTTTATTTTATTTTCCCTCCCCCACTTTTTCTTATGGATTCATTCATTTATTTATTTTAATGGTTCACTTTTATTATATTTTTCCATTACCATTAATCCCCCATACATTCTTCCACATTCACCTTCCTCCCTTCCCCTCACCACAATCACCACACTTGTCTGTGTCCATGAGTTCTCTGTTTTTTTTATATGAAATACACAGAATTATAAATAATGGTATAAATTAAGAAACATTTTCTGACTCATAGGGATAAAAAGTGTAACAATGATATTTACATTAATTTAAAAAATGGTAAGTGAGGAAATGAACAACATGAAACAAGTGGTTTGATTATAAGAGTCCTAATTGCATGCAATGAGCAGCTGTAATATACAAGCATAATAAAAAGGGAATGACATCATTCAACTTGCAAATGCTAAAATTTGCTAAAAAAGACTTTTTCAATTTCAAAATTAAAGGTTTTTTAATGCTGATGTCATTATTATTTTAATAAGTCCAATCAATACCAAAAGTACAAAGACATGAGTAAAAAATAATCCCAAGTCTCAGCACTCAGAACAATCATCATTGACAACTGGTGAACTTCAACATATACCTTGCTTAATATACTTAGATATGATGGCTGGCTGGTTGGGTGGATGGATGGATGGATAGATTTTTAAATAGATAAGGCAGGTAAATAGATTGAAAAATACAATGATGCTATATTATGTTTTCTTAAACAAGATTACATTTAATTTACTCTAAAATTTTTAAAAAGTAAAAGGATTTTTTGGAGCTTAATTTTTTTCTGAACTTTTCACAAAATAGATAAAGTATTCACAAAATAGGTATTCCTTTCTAGAATTTTATGGATAAGAGAAAAAGACTATGCAAACCATTATGAATTGAAGTCTTTAAAATCTTTGTTTCTCTTTTTAAAGCCACCCTCATTTTTTCCTTCTTATGAAATGTTTGAAATCAGCACACTCTTTGCTCCCAGCTTACTCTTTACAGCTCCTGATCTTTGTTAGCTATTATGTATCTTGTTCTAATACAGTCATTATCCTCCAAGTTGTTCAGTTCTAGTTTTGCATTTAAAGAGAGTCCAGGCTCATCATCAGCCTTTTCACTAAGTCCATGCATGAATAGTCTGCTGTTTCATGATTGATTTAAGAACTGTGCATCATCTATTGAATTCCTATTATGAAATGTGAGGATTTAGCTCATTTACACCAGCTCTGCCACACACACTTTGCTCCTCACATTCTCTCATTGTGGTATGTCATCATTTTTATTAAATCAACAGTGAGAGCTTATGTTAATATGACTGTGAACATTATTGGAAGTGCACCATGATTAAATTTCTCCCCCACACAGATTTTTCTGCAAATTAGTAATTACCTTGCTTTTCTATGTTAATATTGCTAATTCTTCCTAAATTTAGTATTATTTTCCATATGTAAAAATGCTTTAAGTAATGGGTTAGGTCCCTTGTTTCCTCTTAGCAAAGTTGTTCTGCAGCCTTCTGTCCTTCTGAGCCAGTCAACTGATTGCTAAGTCTGCTGCAACCATTGTCAGGTTTGGCTGGATGTGATCTCCTTCTTCTGTGTTCTACGATTTTGGCCCTATTTCCGAATCTTATGTCTTCTTGTATACTTCCTGTATATTTAGAGTAATGGAGCTTTTTGAAATCTTGTATATCTGAAAATGTTTTTATTCTATTCTAGTACCTTAAAAATTATTTGGCTGAGCATTAGTTAGAAACTTTTTTTTTTTAATTTGGAGGCATTTTTCCATTGTCTCTTAGGTTCTACAGTGTGGCTGCTACAGTTACCAGATGCTATTTTGATCCCACAGCCTTTATATTTAACTTTTCTTCACTTCTTTTAAGCCTTATGGTTCTGAAATTTCAGGTTCTAAATTGGTGCAGGGTTTTTGGTTTGTTTGTTTTGTTTTTTTCTTCATTCCTGTGCTGGGTAGACAAAGGCAATTTCCATTTGGATCGCTTGCACAAATAACTCTTTTAGAAGGTTTTTTTTTTTTAACTTCAGTTATCATGCTTTCAATTTCTAAAGGGTTCTTCCTTGTTTTCTATTATTTCCTTGTTTAAAAATAATTTTATCTGGTTTCCTAAATTTAATATCTTTTCTTAACTTTCTCAAGATATCACTCATAATTTTTGAAGTTTTTTCCTGCTCTCTTCAATATCACACTTTTGTGTTCTTTTTTCTATTTTTTTGAGTATCTGTATTCCCCCTTCAAAGCTCTCCTCAAATATCTCATGATCTCTTGCATGTCAGGTATTTAAAAGAGTGTGTTGGAAGCTCCAAATGCATGCTTTCGTAGAGCCAACTGGCATGCTTTAAGATAGAGTGATCCAGTTGTCATCCAAGCAACCAGAGCAGTGGTTCTCAAATCTGAGTTTGAGACTCAAACCTGAGTGCCTCAGAATCATCTAGAGGGCTTCCTGAAACTCAGATAGACAGGTACTGCCCTCATATTTTTTGATTTGTAGGTAGAGACTGGGAACTTACAGTTGTAAAAGATTTTCAGGCAATGCTGCTATTACTGATCCTGGGCCTACAATTTAAGAACCACTGGTCTAGAGAGAACTCAATCCAATTTCCTGTCCAATAGGCATACATCTGTTACCCAGAGCAGAACAAAAGAATCAGATGGCAATCTCACTCTTTAGTACTGTGCTGAGTTTTTCTCTAAAACCTTCTATTTTTGGAAAGTTATCATTCCAAACCTTCATTGTACCTTGGGTCTTGCAAGTTACAGCTCCTTTAATAATTTCATCAGAGAATAAACCTTACCCTACCCAGGATCTAGCCATTTCTTTCTTTTCATTTTTTTTAATCCTCACCTGAGGATATGTTTTAACTGATTTTAAAGAGAATGGAAGGGAAGTGGGGGAGAGAAACATTGATGTGAGAAAGAAACGTCAGTTGGTTGCCTCCTGTAAGCCCCCCAACCCATGATCAAATCCACAACCTAGGTATGTGCCCTGACTGGGAATTGAACCCTCAAGTTTTTGATGCATGAGATGATACCCCAACCAAATGATCCACCCAGCCAAGGCTGAACTGCTTCTTATAAAGATTTCAACTAGACCTCATCTTTTCAGCCCAACCTTCCATTCTTACCTCCTGAGGTACTGCTTGTCTCCAATTCCCAAATCTAAGGTTTCTTCAGCTTAAATCTTTATTGGTAGCCCTCCGTTCAGGCACACAGGTTTCATTTTTCCTCATTTTTAGTTAATTACCATTCTTCCACATGCTTTCCATTTCCCATTTGTTAACATTTCACCCATTATTATATCTATTTCTATTTTTTAAAAAATAGATTCTATACCTGTTCTGAAACTATGCCCTTCAGTGGGGCTCTAGGAGGGAGCACACATATATGCATGTGTTCAATCTACTGTATTTTACAATTTTGGTCCAAATAATGACATTTAGGTCAACAGCAGATCACATATGGGATGGTGGTCCTGTAAAATTATAATGGACCTGAAAAATTCCTATTATCTAGTGATGTCATAGCCATCGAAACATCATAGTGCAACATATTACTCACATGTTTGTGGTTATGCTGATGTAAACAAACCTACAGTCATAGGAAAATATAACACATGCAATTATGTACAGGACATTCTACTTGATTATAAAATAAATGACTGTTACTGGTTCATGTATTTATTACACTGTACTTATAATTAGAGTACACTCTTTTTCTTACAAAAATAAGTTTGCTGTAAAACAGTATGCCTTATGGCAGCAGCAGGCTCATACATCTCTTGTTTACTGTATTTCTTGATTGCATGATTTTCTTTTGTCCTTGATTCAATCTTGCATTGTTTTGTACAGTAACATGCTATACAGGCTTAGAAGCAATAGCCTATACATACAGGCTAGGTGTGTAGTAGGCTGTACCATTGCAGGTTTGTGTCAAATGACTTAGACATTCACACAGTGACGAAGTTGCCTAAAGTAACCTTGCTCAGAATGTATCCCCATTGTTAAGCAGCAAAACCATATTAAAAATCTCCCTTTCCTTCTTTACCTTCCACCCTCTAATCAGGTAGTTTCTTTAGGCTAGAATAAAACATTGTCACAGATAATGGACATAGCCATGGGCATAAGATTTATCTTATCTCATTATTTGAATACAGTTTTGTTCTTATATGTATTCGGATTGTGTTTTTCCCTATAGTGACCAATGTGAACCTACTCAAGGTTTTAAAAGGAGTTGTATGTCAACTTTCTTAGCTTCTTCATTTATTTTGGTTTATCATTGACAGTATTTAAGTCAGAGTTAATATTTGAGTTGTAAATATGTTTTTGTCTCATTAAGGATAAATAATGTTTCCATAATTTTCATTTTCTGTTAATATTGGTAAATTTCAAGGAACTCAACTGGATTAGAAATTTGCATCTTCCATTTTAAATGAAATTCTATTTCTGAAAAATTTAAATATCCTGAATTATTGTGTATGCTCGTTTGAGGTAAAATCAAAATTTCCTGCCAGAAAATTCTTCAAGAGTCATGAAAATAATCTCTTTTTAATGGCTATGCAATTTATTTTTTTTCTTTATTTTTAAAAAATTTATTCTGACAAAATTTGAAGTGTTAAATGTATAATTTTAATACTTATGTTTACTAATTCAATGTTACATAAAACTATATCTATGGTAGGTAGTGAGTGTAAATTTTAAAATATATATATATTTTTAAGGGTGACTCAATAATGATACGACGTATTTTTTTCAGATTTTCTGCTGTGATGCCTGACAGTATTTAGATGCTCAAAAGTATTATCTGAACCAATCAGTGCAAAAACGGATCCCATCAAACATATGCCTACTTGTCAGATTTCATGTCCCATTTATGCTTTTGTCAGCATAAGCAAGTCACTAGCAGGAGCATTCAGAAAGAAAATAAAAGTATGTGCAAATAAAACAGACTCCCTCTGTACTCCTGAAACCTTGACGTTTAAGGATGAATAGAAAATCATTAGCCTTTGTTTTTTTTTTCATTTTTCCTAAATTTAACGGGTAGTATTATCTTTGGTTTGTTCTTTTCCTCAAGATCCAATAAAGTTTTATGAAGCAAGTAACGTTACCAGTATGACCAATATGAAATTAAATTCAAACCATAGGAGATAAACAGCTCCAGATTGTTATAAAATTTATGCAATGCATTTGTCTTTTTATTAGTAGGAACTTAGCAGGTTAAGCAGTAGAGGGAATCTAATAGAGAAATAAATCGAAGTACTAGAGATTAAACATTAAGTATAGAGATCAGAGAATATACCACCCATTATTAGGTATGAATTGGTTTGGGTACTTAAATGTAATGTATATCTTTTTTTCCCCTACCCCCCACCCCTTTCTCCCTTTCCGTTTTTTATTTTTTATTTTTTATTTTTATGTTTTCCCTGGTTAGGTCTTAGACTCCAGTTTGTATTTATACAGGAGTTTTGTTTTGTTTTTTTCTTCCCTTCAGGTTTCCAAGCAGTTTTTTTTTTCTGTCTAACTTCTTGCCATTTTAAACATATTAAAAAGGTACTGTTGGAGTCCATTTCCATTTGGATCTAAGGTTGCTGTCTGAAAGGAATTAAGGGAAGCACCTAGTTCACTAAGCAATAAATAGGGTGGCAAAATATTTACAAATAAGACCCACTTTTTTTTTACATTTATTTGTGTACACAGAGCCAAATATTTCTCACTACCAAATTCCAGATGTTAAAAACTCTATTCAAACTCATGAAAAGCAAGGACCTCCATCTAAGATTACTCTATCCAACAAAGCTATCATTTAGAATGGAAGGGCAGATAAAGTGCTTCCCAGATAAGGTCAAGTTCAAGTAGCTCATCATCACCAAGCCTTTACTAAAAAAATGTTAAAGGGATTTATTTAAGAAAAAGAAGAAGATCAAAACTATGAACAGAAAGATGACAACAAATTCACAACTATCAATAACTGAACCTAAAACAAAAACAAAACAAAAACAAAAAACAAGCTAAGCAAACAAGTAGAACAGGAACAGAATTATAGAAATAAAGATCACATGGAGGGTTATCAGTGGAGAGGGAGAGGGGCAGAATGAGGTAGAAAAGGTACAGAGAATAAGAAATGTAATTGATAGATATAAAATAGACAGGGGGAATTTAAGAATAGTACAGAAAATGGAGAAGCCAAGGAACTGATATGTATGACCCATGGACATAAACTAATGGGGGAGATTGCTGGAGGGAAGGGAGATACAGGGCTGATGGGGGGAAAGGGTAGAAAAAAATAGGACAACTATAATAACATAATCAATAAAATATTTTTTAAAAAGCTAGAAAAATAAAAAGTCTTTAAATCAAGAAGCAATATTATCATTCATTCTCAATTATGTCATATATAGTTTTATTTTCTGAACCTTTTATTTCATGAAATGTATTTACTTCAGGATGGGAGCTTCTTAGCACACTATTGAGTTTCTTAATACTGAAAGTTCTTATTTTTCTATGACATAACAGATTTCACTTTGTAAATATGTATTATTACTAACATCCACACCATGGTTTACAGATAGCAGGCCCCTAGTAAATGTTAGTTCCCTTTCCTCCAAATTTCGTCCCATCATTAGAATTATTAAGGTCCCATTTAAAAAGGATCTCACTCATTTATATTCCAGGTTATTATGAGACTTTTATAAGGAGAGTAATAAGGAAATACTGCTTTCTCCAGACCCTTCAAAAGGTACAAATTTGCCTTTAAGATTTCTAGAAAAACAGAGCTATAAAATATAATTGTAAGCCTCATGCCTACAAATGATATCTTGCCTTTGCTACTGGTTTTCATGAAAAATCATTTATCCCCAAATATATTCTAATAGGTTTCAATGAATATTTAACCTCATTAGAACATGTTCAAGGCATTCATATTTGCTTATTGAAACACTCAAACTGCAGGGAAATTACACCAGGGGATGGTTTTTTTTATATAAAAATATTTTCCTACCAGTACTCCCATGAAAAAGGCCCAAAGTAGCAAGAGGAATAATGATAAGTAAATGCAGTAACGAAGGCCAGGTATTTTCCAACTAATGACTGGCAAGAACTCTGTTCTAAACAGAAACCTGTAATGACAGTTATTAATATTGTACTGCCATACCCCAAAAGGTAGTTCATAGCAAAAAAACTTTCACTCTGTATGCTATTTTTAAATCTTCACAATATTTTCCAATATGGCAATGACATACTGCACAGAAAAAAAAAGTCATTTCCAACTAAACTTTAGTGTTGTAGTAGAGTATATTCTGCTAATTATTGAAAAGTTATTGCAGCTCTCAATTAATTAAACTATTAAACACACTGTGGGATGTATGGTGTTGGCATACTTGTAAAGATTAAACCATTCATTCTCAAGGCGAGAAAGAAGAACAAAGTAGGAGGGATCACAATACTTGATATCAAACTATGTTACAAGGCCACTGTAATCAAAACAGTCTGGCACTGGCATAAGAACATACACATAGACTAGTGGAAGTGAATAGAGAGCCCAGAAATAAACCCATGACTCCATGGTCAATTAATATTCAACAAAGGGGGCAGGAGCATAAAATAGAGTGAAAATAGCCTCTTCAATAAATGCCGTTGGGAGATCTGAATAAGTATATGCAAAAAATTGAAACTAAACCATCAACTTATACTATACACCAAAATATACTCAAGATGGATAAAAGACTTAAATATAAGTAATGACACCATAAAAGTCCTGGAGGAGAAAACAGGCAGGACAATTTCGGATATCCCACACAGCAATGTTTTCATCAATATGTCCCCTAGATCAAGGGATATAAAGGAAAGAAAAAAATGGGACTACATCAAATTTAAAAGCTTCTACATAGCTAAAGAAAATATGAACAGAATGAAAAGGGAACCAACCATATGGGAAAACATATTTGCCAATGATACCTCAAAAAATGTTTTGATATCAAATATATAAAGAACTGGCTTCTGGCCAAAATGGAGACATAGGTAGATACACTGTGCCTCCTTGCACAACCAAAAGAATGACAACAACAGTTTAAAAACAGAAAACAACCAGAACTACCAGAGAATTGAACTGTGTGGAAGTCTGACAACCAAGGAGTTAAAGAACAAAATTCATCCAGACTGGTATGAGGGGTGCAGACAGGCAGCCTGAGTAGAGAGGACTCATGGCAAGGTGGTAGCTGGTGGACCAGGCAGTCCCATATTTGTGTACAGATAAACTAGGAGGAACAACTGGGGAGTGAGACACACAACGTAAACCAGGATTCCAGCACGGGGAAATAAAGCCTTAAAACCTCTGACTGAAAAAACCTGTAGGAGTTGAGGCAACAGGAGAAACTTCCAGCCTCACAGGAGAGTTCATTGGAGAGGCCCACAGGGCCTAGAGCATACTCAAACCCACCCACCCAGGAATCAGCACCAAAACAGCCCAATTTGCTTGTGGGTAGCTGACGAAGTTACTGAAAGCTGGCCAGGAGCCCAGCAAGAGACTTTGTTCCCTTCTGAATATGAACTAAGAGGCAGGGGAGGGGAGGTACAGGGCAGAGGGGAATAAAGGGGGGAAAATTGGGACAGCAGTAATAGCATAATCAATAAAATATATTTAAAATGTATATAAAGAACTCACATGACTCCACACCTGGAAGACAAACAATCCAATTAAAAAATGGGCAAAGGACCTGAACAGACACTTCTCCAAGGAGGACATACAGGTGGTGCATAGACACATGAAAAGATGCTCAGCATCACTAGCCATCAGAAAGTTGCAAATTAAAACCACAATGAGATATCACTTCACACCAGTCAGAATGACCTTCATTAACAAATCAACAAACAACAAGTGCTGGTGAGGTTGTAGAGAAAAGGGAACCCTAGTACATTGTTGATGGGAATGCAGACTGGAGTAGCCACAGTGGAAAACAGTATGAAATTTCCTCAAAAAACTAAAAATGGAACTGCCTTTTGATCCATGATTCCACTGCTGAGATTATACCCCAAGATCCTGAAGCACCAATTCAAAAGAACCTACATACCCCAATGTTCATAGTGCATTATTTACAATAACCAAGTGCTGGAAATAGCCTAAGTGCCCATCAGTAAATGAGTGGATCAAAAAACCGTGGTATATTTATACAATGGAATACTATGGAGCAGAAATAAAGGAGGAACTCCTACCCTTCACAACAGCATGGATAGAACTGGAGAGCATTATGTTAAGTGAAATAATCCAGGCAGTGAAAGACAAATACCATATGATCTCACCTAAAGTGGGACCTAATCAACAGAACAAACAAGCTAATAGAACTAGAGACATGGAAATAAAGAATAAACTGATAGTGACTAGAAGGGGGAAGAAAGGGAAAATGGGGGGAAGAAGGAGAAGGGGCAAGTCAAGAAACTTGTCTAGAGGACCCATGGGCATGGACAATGGGGTGGAGTTTGACTTTGGGAGCATTGGGGAGTCCAGGACAGGGAAAACAACAAGAAAAAATGAGGGACAACTGTAACTGAACAACAATAATTTTTTAAAAAGCACTGTTGTAAGTATAATGTATAGTCAGATAATGTATACATAAATTCAGGAATACAGCTGCAGTATTTAAAATTGTCAATGTTTAGTAGTAACATTGGATATATTATTGTCAGTCTATGGCAGGGTAATTTATGCTCACTATTCAATTTTCAGCCCTCTAATTTTTAAGATGTGTGTGAGTAGTTCTGGCCAATTAAATCCTAAAAGATTCTGTGTGTCACTTCTGTGTTGAGGCCATGGAGACCCATATGTGATTTTATAGTTTTGCTTTTGCTGTGCTGCAGCAGGTGTGGAGTTCTGAGTGCTTTAATGCAGAATTCAAATCTTAGAGCTTCCACAGCCTGAGTGTCTGAGTGACTGAGTGGAGCAAAGCCCCCCTTAATGTGCAAAGGACATAGAGCATGAACAAGAAGGAAACTTTGGCTGTGTTAAGTCACGGGAATTTTTTTTTTTTTGGTACTTTTCAAGAAATTTGTTCATTTTATCTAAATTATCAGATTCACACAGAAGTGGAGATCACATGGAGAGTTATCAGTGGGGAGGGGGCAAAGGAAGAACAGGGGAAAAGGTACAGGGAATAAGCATAAATGGTAGGTACAAAATAGGAAGGAGGAGATTAAGAATAGTATAGGGAATGGAGAAGCCAAAGAACTTCTATGTACAACCCATGGACGTGAACTAGTAAGGCGGGTAATGCTGGTGGAAGGTGGGGTGGGGGTGGAGGAGAATAAAAGGGAGAAAAAATGGGACAACTGTAATAGCATAATCAATAGAATATACTTTAAAAAATAAATTATCTGATTCATTGGCATGGACATTTTAATGATACTATCTTATTTATATGTCTGTTGAATCTGTGATGATATAACCCCTCTCATTCCTGTGAATGATTAATTTGTGCCTTCTCTCTTTTTTTTTTTTTCAGTCTAGCTAGTGGTTAATTGATTTTTTTTTTTGTCTTCTCTACAAACAATATTTGGTTTTTATGGGTTTTTCTACTTGTTTTAAATTTTCTGTTTAGTTGATTTGTACTTTCATGTGCCATTTTCTGTCTTATACTTACTGTAAGTTTAAGTCATCTTTTTTTCTGATTTCTTACACAAGAAACTGAGATCATTGATTTGAGATCTTTCTCTTTTTTTTCTGACATAAGTTTTTAGTTAGTGCAATAAATCTGCCCCTAAGTATAGGTTTATTTTGTAGCACATATTTTGGTAATGTGTTTAATTTTTATTCAATTCAAAATACTTCCTAATTGCTTTTTTTTTGCCCCATGGGTTACATATATTATTTTATACCCAAGTTTTTAAGGGTACTCCAGAGATTTTTCTACTATTGATTTCTAATTTAATTATATTTTGATTAGAGAATGTACTTTGCATGTCTTTCAAATTTATTGAGACCATTTTGATGGCCCTGAATGTATTCTATCTTGATAAGTATTTCCTGTGCATTCTACAGTTTGGGCTCCCCTATAAATTTCAGCTAGGTGGAGATAGTTGATAACATCTTCCAGTCATCTGTCAGCTTATCGATTTTTTCATCTACATGTTCCAGCAATTATTGAAAGAGGGTTTACTGAAATCTGACTATAATTGTAAATTTGTCTCTTTCTTTGCAGTTCAGTTTCTATTTCATGCATTTTGAACCTCTGTCATTAGGTACATGAACATGTAGAATTATTATCTCCCTCTACTGTATTGACCCAGGAATAATTATGCAATGGTTTCGTTATCTCTGATAGTATTGTTTTCATTGAAACTTACACTGTTAGATATTAATATAGTCACTCCAGGTTTCATTTGGCTAGTGTTAGCATGATATGCCTTTTTCTGTCCTTTTTTTAAAAATCGATGCGTGTGTTTACATTTTAAGTGAGTTATAAGTTAGATCTTGCTTTTTAAATCCATTATAACAATTACTGACTTAATTGTGGCATTTAAAGCATTTATATTTCATATCATTTTGATGATTCAAGTTAAGCCTATCATTAGTCTAACTTTCCTTTTTCACATGTTTTCTATCTTCCTTTGTGTTAAGTGTTTTTAATTATGTTATCGTATCTCCTTGGTTAACTTAGCTATACCTCTTTCGGTTTTCTTTATTATTATTTAAGTGATTGCTCTAGAGTTTATACTATACATCTTTAACATCAAAATCTGCCTTTAAAGAATATTATACCACTTCACAAACAGAATAAAAACTTTATAATAGCATACTTCTATTTCTTCCTTTTCAGCCTTTTCATTGTTTTCATATATTATTTTGGCCATGTGTTTTACATATGTTGTAAACCCTATTCTACATTGCTATTATTTTTAAACGGTCAGTTACATTATAAATATTTAAATAAAAAACGTGTATGTTTATCTATACAACTACAATTTTACATTGTCTTTTTTCTAATATATAGATCCTTATTTCCACGTTATCATTTTTCTTCCTTTGAAGGACTTCCTTTAACATTTCTCTTAAAGTCTTTATTTTGCCTTAATCTCTGAAAGGTATTTTTTTCTAATTAATAGAATTTTAGATAGGCAGATTTTTTTCCTTTTAGTTATTTCAAAGATGTTTCTCCACTGTCTTCTTAATTGTGTTGCATTGTTTTAATTGCAATTGTTTTCCAATGAGGCATTTCCTGTCATCTTTACCTTTGTTCTTCTCTATGTATAATTTTGATCAGGCTGCTTTTAAAATTTTCTCTTAAGAAAGATTATCTCTTAAGAAAATCTGGTTTTGAACAAAACCTGGTTTTGTACAATTTGATGATGATATGCCTTAATGTAGTCTTCATCATGTTTCTTGCCCATGAGCTTCTTGGATCTTGAATTTATTGTTTTCATCAAATTTGGAAAAGGTTTTGGCCGTTTGTTCAATTATTTTGTCCTTCTTCCCTCAATTAGGGACTCTAATTCCATAGATATCCAATTGCTTGCAGTTGCCCCACTGCTCACTGATACTCTGTTCATTAAAAAAAAATTTAATTAGGTTCATTGTGGATAGTTTCTATTTTTATGTCCTGAATTGACTAACTTCTTCTTCTGCAATGTCTAATCTGCCATTAATCCCCCAAATATCTTCATCATCTCAGACTGTAGCTTTTATTTCTAGAGCTTAGATTTTGGTCATTTTTACATTTCATATCTCTGCTTATATTTTTGCCCATTTCTCTTGCCTGTTACTGTCTTTAAATATCTAGTGTACAGTGTCCTGAAACTATTGTTTCATACCACTTATCCAGTTTTTTGGACGTTTCAGGTGGGGTGAGAGATGGTCAAACAGCTCCCTGTAACTCTATCTTGGCTAAAAAGGCAAGTCCCTTTGAGATTAATTTGTTACCACAACATAATCTTGTCTCTCCTAACTAATACGTATACATTTTCACCAAATTAGAAAGATTGGTAGCAGAATATCAGTGGATTTGAAATAAAAGCAAAATCCACAGTGATTTAAGACATCTTCAATTTTCTTGTTATAGAAGGACATCAGGTTTTCTATTAGTAGAAAAAAAACTATCTCAAATCCTGAGAATTCTACATAATACACTTTTGGAAAATAATGTGGACTTGGTTTAATCCAATCCTCAATGGGCATAATTGCTTAGCATTGGAATAGATGGAGTGCACAGATCCAGTCTTAAAGTTGAATAGTAGAAAACATTTACAGTATTCCTTGGGATGGAGGGAGTAGCATGGGAACATAAATAACTAATTCAGATTAAGCTTTATAAGAGATGCACCATATGTTACTTGGTCTGAAAATTCACAACAAGAACAGAACTTAGCTTTAGTAATAATATTTCTGCATGGTTTCATAAATAATGGAAATCTGACCTGGAATAACAGATGTAGCTGAAGTAATGGCTCAAAGTGGGATTTGAGAATTCATATCCTACGCAATAGCTTGAGTATTTCTTGAACGAAACTGTGCTTGCTTTTGACTCTTAACCATTTAGTTCTTTAAATTTTTTCTTCTCTCTATTTAAAAGTCATTTAATTTATTTTAGGCAATTTAGAAAAGGTAAAAACTATTCATATTTTCACTGCCCTACAGCAATCATTTTAAATATTTTCATCATCTTTCAATCAATCAATCCTTACCTGTGTGTGTGCATATGTGCATACAGTTTAAACTAAGAAGTGCACAATATAGTGTAGTATACAGCAGAGCAAGAACTTGGGTTCTGCACCATACTTTCTGGCTTCAAATCCCTACCCTGTCACTGCCTTGCTCTTTGATTCTGGCCCGATTATGTGTATCTCTCTCTTCTCTCTGTATAAGGTGAGAACAACAGTATTACCTCACAAGGGTGCTTTGAGGATCTAATAGATTAATATTATAAAGTACTTAAAATAGAGACTGGCACATAATAAGTGCTCAATTTAGCTATTTTTATAGATACATGTTTCCATAGATTCTTCATAATTGTTTATTTTTGGTCCACACTTTACCATCTTTAAGATCAGTAATTTACTGAATTAATATTCAAGTAAATTTTTTATTCAAGTTATTTCTAAATGTCATGATACAAATGCTAAAAGAAATCTTCATATATATGTATCTCTGATTCTGTTGAATTATATATCAGGGCGGGGTTATTGTGCAAAATGGTTTGTATGTGATTTTTCCAAAAAGGCTGTACTAAAATACAATTGTTTTGTTGAGTTACTACTAATTCTTAAAAAAAAAAAGAATTGGCATTTGCTTTAATGATCAACCTAAAGCAGATGGTAGATTGAAAAAATCACTTAAAAATCTTAAGTTCTTGAACACTTACATATAGATTGATAAGCTCTCTCTCTACCCATGTATAATAATCACTCTCTTGATGAAGAGAAAATATTTTAATGCTGCACTTACTCATCCAGAAGCACCGTGAATGGGATGAGAAGTACCATAAAAAGAAGAGCTAGATATATATTCTCAGATGTCAAAAACTAATATATAATTAAACTAAGATATAATAAAAACTCCATTATAGTATAATTAAAACAAAAGTCTTTACCCAAAAAGACACAGTTCAAATTATTTAAACAAAAGTTTAATTTAGATAAAAGTTATGAGTTCTAAAACTGTTGGAGCGGCAAGGATCTGGAAGCTCACGTAGACCAGAAATGGTGCCATGGCCATTTTTCGTTGTCTACCATACTAATGCTTTACAGTATTACTAATGCTACAAAATAATAGTATTGCCATTTATTAAATGTATATCAATACTGATACTGCAATGCATATACCTCTGATGGTAACTTCCTCACTTTAATGTATTCTCTGATTTTCTCTTTCACTGGATGCAGGGATCCCTGGAAACAGGATTTGTGTCTTAGTCATATTTTATTTCAAAACTGAGCACAAGACTTAGTGCAGAACAGTTTCATGAGTGAAAAATTTGAATTATTTGCAATGTAAAAGACCAAGATAATATAATATCTTTCTAAAACAATTCTAATTCATTAATAAACTAATTTTCTACAATAGCAAAATAAAAAGATTATGTCAAAATAGGAAACAGTTAAGAGATTTACAAAAGTAGTACTAATCTTAAATATTGAATTAGGATGAATAGTTTTTCCCTCAGGAAATGTTAGGGGGAAAATTGTACATTCAGAAGATACTATTATGCTTAGCTTCTACTCCTGCAATCTATTTTGGCAGACAGCATTCAAAATCGAAGGAAGGTTCCAATTTAGACCAGATAGTATGTTATGTAATATTATTATTTCAGCAGTCAGAGTTTTTCTGGGAAATAATTTCATAGCTATTAGTCACATCAATATATCACTAAACTACTTCTTTTTGTTAATGGAATATTTTTACATGCAAAGCACTTGGGACATGATTTACTCAGCCTTATTCTACTTCTTTGTTAAAGCATTTTATGTGCTTTATGCTTTACATTCTGATTCCAATATTTCAATGACCACCTAGATTTTAATATCAATTAATATAATGCCATTTTGTGTTTACATTAGAGTCTTTTGTGTATGAATATCTTAGAGCATTTAACCTAGTACAATTCTTTTTGAGATGTATAGTGCAGGAGTAATTTTATTTATATTCTAAGTAAGGTACTAAAGGGTATAAAGATTATTTCTCAATTAAAACCTCATTCAAATTTAGAGATAAGTCTCACACGAGCATACGGGTTGTGCATTTTTTCAAACTGATCTTTCCCACAGAGCAAAAATTTTAATTTGTAAAAAGAAATCTGAAGCATTGGAAATGCTGATGAAAGATAAGGATCTCAGAGCAAAAACAAACAAACATAAACTCATAGTTACGCAGCCGTACTTTTTTTTTTTTTTTTTTTTTTTTTAAGCATACAGTTTCCAAAGCAGTCACAAACTCTCAGCAGAACATCCATTATCCAGAAATTAAGTTATGGACTCCTTTGTTCTAGAGGGGGTATTTTATCATTGATATTTTCATCCTCATTATCATCACCAACACAATCATTATGACTTGTTTCTATAGCAGTTCAGGATTCTAAATGTATGTGAATTTATATTTTTTGATTAAGAGAGTTAAAGACCAACCCATCCTGTCACCCAAAAACCCTTAGCCTCTGCATTGTTGTCATCAAATTTTTTTGATCTGATGATGAACTCCTTTAACTTGACCTTATCTGAGAAGCACTTTATCTTCCCTTCCATTCTAAATGACAGCTTTGCTGGATAGAGCAATTTTGGATGTAGGTCCTTGCCTTTCAAGACTTGGAATACTTCTTTCTAGCTCCTTCTTGCCTGTAAGGTCTCTTTTGAGAAATCAGCTGACAGTCTGATGGGAACTCCTTTGTAGGTGACTGTCCCCTTATCCCTTGCTGCTTCTAGGATTCTCTCCTTCATTTTCATCTTGGCTAATGTAATTATGATGTGCCTTGGCATGTTCCTTCTTGGGTCCAACTTCTTTGGGACTCTCTGAGCTTCCTGGACTTCCTGGAAATCTATTTCCTTTGCCATCATCACAAAGCCCTAATTATATGAAATGTTAAAGGGACTTATCTAAGAAAAAGAAGATAAAAAATATGACAGTAAAAAGACAGCAAACTCACAGCTATTAACAACCACACCTAAAACAAAAGCAAACAACTAGAACAGGAACAGAACCACAGAAATGGAGATCACATGGAGGGTTAGCAACAGGGGAGTGGGAGGAGGAGAGAGGGGAAAAGGTACAGAGAATAAGTAGCACAGACGGTGGGTAGAAAATAGACAGGGGGAGGGCA
This sequence comes from Glossophaga mutica, assembly GCA_039655065.1. NCBI lineage: Eukaryota > Metazoa > Chordata > Mammalia > Chiroptera > Phyllostomidae > Glossophaga > Glossophaga mutica. The sequence continues at coordinate 124,347,940 of CM077306.1, forward strand.
AGAATAGTGTGGGAAATGTAGAAGCTAAAGAACTTATGACACATGCTCATGAACTAAAGTGGGGGAATGTGGGTGGGAGGGGTGTGCAGGGTGGAGGGGAATGATGGGGGAGAAATGGGACAACCCTAATAGCATAATCAATAAATATATTAAAAAATTAAAATTAAAAAATCGATCTGAGAAACAGGGTTACTTGTATATTTGGTTGTTTATTTTCCTAATTTATTTGTTTATTGTCTATCTCCCTGATAAGAATTTCATTTCCAAGAAGAAAGGTATTTGACCTATTAATTAAGTACTAATTCCTAAGCTTTGAGGTATAGACTGAATAATTTTTTGTTGACTACATGAACTGCAAAGAATTCAGTGAGTATGGAATGAGGTTAAAGAAGAGAGAGTAGTGAGAAATGCAGCTAGAGAAATATAAAGATCTAGGAATAAGTAAGGTGATACCTGGGGTGTGGACTTGATCCCCAGGTCTATGTGGAGCCATTGAAAAGATGCAAACAGAGCTACTCCTTATGCAGATATATAAGGCTGAGAGATCATAGGGATTGCAGTGTAGAGACTGGATTAGAGGAGAGCCAGATTTAAAGCAAGAGATCGGTTTACAAATTTTAAAGAAATCCAAACAGAAGACAAAAAAATAGAAAGAGTGAGACAATTCTAACTTCCTCTCTTAGGTTGATGTTTTCTACTTCCTATTTTACACAAAGAGATATAAGAGCAAAACAAAAGTATATAAACTAAAAATACATAGTGAAGAAACTCTACAGTAAACCCAGTGTTACCCAACTTTGCGTATCCATGTTTTGGGGTGGTCCCTTTGCTTCAGGGTGGTTCCTGGACATATGGCTTGCATGAAACCAAGGAAATGCAACAGGGGTAATGAGATGCCCTACCGTGATTATGTTACATTCATGTGTGACCTGTCTAGTAAAGAGACTTTCTGCCTTGTCTGCTATAGCTCAGTTCAACAACCACAAGAACTCAATCTGGCTAACAACCATGTGATCTTACAAGTGGATCCTTCCCCGGTTCAGCCTTGAGAAGAGACCTAAACCCCAGCCAACACCTCGACTGTAGCTTCAGGAGATTCTGAAGTAGAGAAGCCAGCTATGCCTTGCCCAGATTCATGACACACAGAAATGATGTTATTAACTAGTGTATGGTGTTTCAAGCCATTGCATTTATTGTTATACAGCTACATAGCAATACATAACCAATACAACATAGTAAAAGAAAAAAAGATCAGGGAAAAATTATAGAGACTAAGCATGAAAACTGCTCCAGAAATGGGCAATACCCTATGAGTGAATTAAAGTATTGGCAAATGGCCCTGGTCAGTGTGGCTTATCTGGTTGGAGCATTGTTCTGTAAACCGAAAGGTCATGGGTTCAATTCCCAATCAGGGCACATGCTTAGGTTGCGTGTTCCATCCCCAGTGAAGGCACATAGGAGAGGCAACTGATGGACGTTTCTCTCTCACATCAGTGTTTCTCTCCCTCTCTCTCTCCCTTCTTTCCCCTCTCTCTAAAATCAATATGCATGTCCTTGGGTGTGGATTGAAAAAAATAATGGCAAATGGATACCAAGGGCCTACTATCTGTACCCTCAGGTTTGGAGTTTGTTTTCTTTTATAGTGCTTATCATTATAATAAAACAGGTTTTCAGATATATGCTGGATTCCTATCTCTCCTAAATGCACTTTAAGCTTCCTAACACCAGGGATAGTGGGAACATTTCTTTTGTTCACACTCTATCTCAGTTTTAGCACATACTGGCAGAGAGTGTCACTCAAAAATACAACTATTTAAAATATTCAATGGGTGAGTAAAAGCAGAAACTGCAGCAAGTTCCTGGGGCCTAAGATCTCCGGTTGAAAGTTGTGTTGTAAGGACACCTGGCAGAGAGCCCTGAGAATCTGGCTCTAGGAGACACATGTACAATTATTTCCTAGAGAGAAGTTGTTCTTATCAAGCCCAGACAGACCAGGCAGATCCTGTTGAACTCAGTCAGTTGCAATTGAAAGACAGCACTCCTGTGACTTTTTTTAAAAAATCTTCCTCTTTATCCTTTTCCAGACTTAGCTCCGTTCTGATTGAGAACACTTTGTTCACCCCATCCCACCTGTCTTCCATCCCAAGATGCATTCATTTTCTCTAAGGATATTGTGTTCTGTCTTTATAAGATAGAAAAGCAAAAAAAGAGAGAGAGAGAAAAGAAAACACATTAACAATGCTTCATTAGTCATTTCTCACACTCCTTGCTCTGGCAGCACATGTGTGATCTGCCTTCTGACTAAGTCCAGTCACTCTTAATGTCCCCAAAGCATATTTCAGTATCAAAGCTCTAGGAAAATTGGCATCAGATCCGCAGTCACTGGGCCTTTGCTTTTGCTCATTTCCAAATTCCTAAATGCTAACTTTTTACATCGTTTTCTCTCCCAGAGTTTATTCTAAGAATTCTCACTGCTCAATGCTCTGATTTAACCTCCTTAATATTATCTTTGTCTCTTTTGCCACTTTGATTTTTTCCTACCCCAGTTTATCTATCTGAACACATTCTCTCACTCTTTTTTTAATTGCTAAAAATGCCATTTATGGCAGCAAGTTTAGAGTTTTATTTCACACAACTAATACCAGGAAATTCAGAGTAAGTTTAGTTTTTGTTTAATATAAACTTTTCCCTCTGTTACCCAAGTACATTAAGTCAAGATATGTAGATAAATAACATAGATAAAAAAAGTTCAACACAAGAAATAACCACTGTTAGCATCATAATAATTTCCTTCAGATATTGTTATATGGTGAGTAAAAAAGAAAAGTATGCTAATCCATTTCTTTTATTCAGAAATGTGACATTTTAAATGTTCAATAGAACATCCAGCACCAACGCTTAAAAATATTTGGTTAAAAACATTTTGTAAAGATCTTTTTTTTGTAGCAAAGCTGACCTGGCAGTAAAGTAAGGAAACAAATCAGAGGTTATAAATGACAGGGAAGGTTGGATCCAGACGTGGAGCAGTGCCTTGAAGTCAATGTTTGCCTCAGGGGAACTGATGCCCACATGGCCCAAGGCCTGAAGTCTGATACCTGAGTGGAGTAAGAGACAGAATTGGGACCTCACACATGACATGAGACCCTTAAAGGGTGACATATTTTGAGGCTGAATTGGGAAAATCTCATTCTGCAAGAGAGAAACAGGAATACATATCACATTTGCTCTTGGTGCTGGGTGAAACTTTAAAAAAACTAGAATTCCTATCTATAATTCTATATATAGAAACGAACAGAGATGTCCTTTAAAAATACTTTAATTGTTATCTTCAAATAACTCCAGAAAATAAAGTTTCAAATAAGACTAATGATCACAAACAATGATGAACAAGAGTTACAGAAGCAACCAACTGCAGAATCAGACGTCAAAGAATACAGATCTTTGAATTATTCAGTATGATAAATAAACTAAGCATGTTACATATTTTTAAAAAATAAGAGAGCAAAAGACTGATTGAGGATTTCGAGATTTTCAAAACTGATAAGGTGGATTTGAGAAAGAGCCAAATAGAGCTTCTAGAAATTTAAAAAAAAAAATCAATATAATAATTAAATTTAAAACTGTGTGGGTGAAACCTAGAACGAAGATAAACTGAAATACAGAGCTGAAGAAATTTTAAAATACTATACTTAAAGAGACAAAATTATGAAAAAAAGTGTTAAGAAACATGCGGGATAGAATGAGAAGATTTAACAAGCATTTAACCATAGTTTCAGAAAAAAATTCCATCTGCAGTGTGTTGAATCTGTGCATGCAGAGTAAGGACTGTAGAGTCAAAAGTTCTATACAGATTTTTGACTGTGGGTTTTCAGTGACCCTGACCTGTGTTGTTCAAGGGTCAACTGTATTATCATTGCCTTGAAGAAGTAAATAGACACTGTCACCTTTAGGTTTGTGAGTGGGTCTGCCTAGGGCCATCCCGTAGTGTGTGAGTTCTCAACTTTGTGTAGGAAGGATTTCACAACAGGAGTCCAGGTGACTATGGAGGTACATTTATTAAAGCTGGGGGCAGTGAAACAAGGAAGGGCTCAGCGTAGAAGAAGCAACAGGAGAGCCTAGGTGGGGCTGCCTCAGCTCACGGGGAAGTCAGAGACAAAGGGGCCTTGGAAGTAGATTCAGGCTATTAGCCTGGGACAAGCTGCCAGCTGTCGATTGCCTTTGAGTTTAGGAGATGCATGCCTGAGGGAAAAGAAGTGGGAGGAGAAGAAAGGAAAGGGAAGGCTGGGGCTTCTCCCCAGAGGGAGAGCAGGCGTGCTGGACCTTTTATCTTGAGGCTCTTATCTCTCTCTTGCAGGTGGGAATCTTAAGGGAGGTCTCACAGGAAGGTTTCAGCAGAATATTCATCACTTTTCCAGGTGTGCCCTTTCAGCGTCATGGTCTCCACTGATTAGTCTGGTGTCGCCCACCTGGTTTTGCTGCTTTTCTGGGCCTGGAGCTAAAATACCACTGAGTCCTAGATATCATCTCTAAAGAGGCGACCTTTTGTATCTGGCTGTAAATTGCTCGGCCAGTTTGTTTTGCTATCTGTCTCAGTTTCTCTATTCCACTTGCCAAGGAATTTTCCAAGCTTCTTACTATCCTGTCTCAATTTTATTTGTATTACCTGCTTAGCATCTACTTGTACTGATGATTCCTGCTGGATACCCGACTCTGCATTTAACACATTCTCAAATGTTTGCTGGGTCAATTTCCTTTTTCAGACTTTGAGTAGATATAAACAAGAAAGTGTAGAAAAAGGGACTACAAAGAGAAGGGAAGGAGCAGAGAACAGTCAGCAAATTCCTACTTCTCTTCAGGTCTGAGATGACTTAACAGGAATGTCTCTAATACCCTCACTTGGACCAAGGCAAAGCTGCCTGGCATGTTCTTGTAGAATTCTACATTCCCCTACACCCACTTGCACATCATATTTTATTATAATTGCTCAGTGCCTCTCCTCTCCCACTTAACTTTGACACCATGAAGTGAGGAGCAAGTTTGCCTTATTCTCTATTGCATTTCTGGCACCAATCTCAGTACTTGGCAAAAAGTAGGACTTCAATAAATGTTTATTGAATGGATGACCAGACAAGACAGATGCTCCCAAGTTTTCATTAGCAAGCATAAATGTAACTACAGCAGGCTAAAGAAGAACTTGAGAACTATTCTCCTCTGCTTTCCTTTCCTTCATCTCTTCTACTGTTAGAACTCTACTCTTTTGTGAAATGCAAGTCTTCCAGCCCATTCTCAAAAGCCCACATTAAAACTAACCATAAGTCTTAATGGATCATTAAGACCAAGTAATTTGAAAAATATAACTATTGCCATTAGATCTGCTGTTGATTTTGTTTCTTTTATTCTTCAAGGGCATTTTTTTTTTTATATCATATCCACCTGGTGGAATCTAATGTATGCCAGAGACAGATTGGGAATGCTACAAAATTATTTTCATTGATTTTTTTAAAAGTTCTGCCCTGGCTGGTGTGGCTCAGTGGATTGAGTACCAGCCTGTGAACCAAAGGGTCCCCGGTTTGACTACCAGCCAGGGCACACGCACAGGTCAGGCCCCCAGTAGGGTTAGGGTTAGATGTTTCTGTCCCTCTCTTTCTCCCTCCCTTCCCCTCTCTCTAAAGACAAATAAATAAAGTCTCTTTTAAAAAAAGTTCTTTGAATAATGTGTTGTTGGCTGGAGGTTAACTTTATTTTTGAAAAATAAAATTTGGGAGAGTTGGATTTTTAATGGTATAATTACAGTGAGGTTTGTCTCAACCCTTAACCGATCTCCACAAACCACTGCACTGTGTGTTTGCTCCAGCTGAAGTGCTGTGTTTAATTTTAACCCATGAAGTTATTATTACAGAAACACAGAGCTATGGGATATTGGAATTAGAAGGTTTTTTGAGATAATCTAGTCCTAGTTTCTCATTTTATTTATTACTACCTCGCTCTGACATTTCATTTATAAACTGATAATGTGCAAAAATAGAATTTGTTTCTGAAGGTTAATAATTTCTAGGGGTGGAGATTTTTAGTCTAACTTCACAAACCTCACAAATTTAAAAAAAAAGAAATTTCTTGAAAATATTTTCTATTAAAAGAAACCTTACTAGAGAATACTTAAAGATTTTTATGATTCTAAAAATTTAATAAGATGAGGTTAAATCGGTGGTGTTTAGATACCTGATCTACCCCTAAAATAACCTAAACCAGTGGAAGGCAAACTTCTCTAAAGGATCCAATTGTGGATATTTTAGGTTTTGCAACTTGTATCTTTAGCAAGTACTTACTTCTATCTTTGTCCCGGGAACTAACCATAGACAATACATAAATGAGTGAACTTGGCTGTGTTCCCATAAAATTTCATTTACAAAAACAAGCAGCAGACTGGATTTGGCCTGAAGCCTGGTAAACTAATAAGCCAACCCCTGATATCCATATTCAGCTGGATTGCAATGGACTAATTAACTAGATCATTCCTCTCATGAAACTCTATATCAAAAAGATTTATCCACAAACATGTTGCAAACTGCTGTTACAGGCTTCAGAATTACCACAGAATGCTTTCATTCTATGTTAATATAAACACCTGGAAAATATTTTTCAGGGTATCTGACATATTCTTGCTGAATTTTTCAACAGACTACTGAAATACCAAGGAACCAGAGGGAAAAATTTTGGACCTAAGAGAAAGAGCAAGACAGATTATTTTTTTCCTGTTTCTCCCCTGCGTGGCATCTGTTAGTAACAAAAAGTGTGTCTCACTGCAAAACTGAACAATGTCTGCCAGGAAAAGCATACAAGGGCAAACACTGGCTTACTAGGAAATAAGGAACCCCGATTTCTGAAATTACATTCCCTACAACTGGAACTTATAGAGATAAGTTTGTGCCTCACACGACAGCCTTGGCAACCTTTGCCAGCTATGATAAGAGTGACAGAGAAAGACCATCATGATTCTGCAGCTTACATTTCCTGTTCTAGAAGCCATTTCATGTTATTATTTTGGGTTTCTATTATTATTGTTGTGTTGTGTCTTGCTATTGTCTATTCTCACTCCAACTCCTGAAAATTTATGAAGGACAACCACTACATACTCATAGGTTACTATAAAGTGGAAAAATTATTTTTTAAAAAATATGTCAACCAAAGAATTCTTTCCTTTTCAAGAATTATTCTGAGAGGCTACACACTTAGGCTGGTGGCAGTGCCATTGTCTAGGATGCATTTGCAGCTGTTCAGTTGGAATCTCTTCAGATTTTCTGCAACACTGTTTTGAACATTTTGGAGGGTAACAATGCTTTATCCTTTCAAAGTGTGCTGAACAGTTAGGACTGTTAGGACTGTTTTGTGTGAACAGTCCTAACTTATTCAGAACTAAAGCACACCAACACGATGAATCACCAGGTTGCATAACACAATTTTTCAGCCAAAACTGAAATGGGCTGTTAAGAGATACTGGGACTGGAGAGTGTCCTGCACTCTGGGAAGCAGAATAGGTCAGGGTCAGAAATTACAGTTTTCTTATGTGACTGGTAGACAGTGTGTCAACACAATTTCTAAAATTTCCACATTCTAGGAATGTTTTGAACACTGGAATTAGTGTCTGACTTCCCAATGAGACCACTTTTAAAGAAATATCTATATGTGTATTTTTTCCCTTTTTATACTGAATTTATTGGGTCACAGTGATTAACAAAATTATACAGGTTTCAGGTGTACAGTCTACAACACATTACCTTTACACTATATTGTGTACTCACCACCCCAAGTCAAGTAAATTAAGCCAGTCAAAGAAAGACGAATACCATATGATTTAACTCGTACACAGAATCTAATGAACAAAATGAATTAACAAGCAAAATAATGACAGACTCATAGATGCATGTATTTTAAATTAACTTTTTGTTTAACGAAAATCAGCACGAACTATGTGCCATTTCTTGTCTTATGAAGTTTGCAAATATTAAGGCATTTTTTTAAACCACATAATCCTATGAGGTAGTTAATGTCATCAACTACATTTTACAAATGAGAAAACTGAGATCAAATAACTTATACCAGGCCTAACAGCTAGTTAGTGTTGTGTTTTAATTACCTCCCACCCAATATGTTTCTACATGGCATTCGTTCCACTGCTCTGTCGTCATGTCCTCTGGCAGACGTCCCCACAGAGCATGGATTCCTGTGGTGAACCACCATCTCGCAGTTCCTCTCCTCCCTCCAGTCTGAGTATATCAGGTAGGTTCCATTAAAAAAAAAAAAAAAAATCTCTTTCAGCCAGAAGAGATTTCATATGGGGACTCAGGAACTTCAAAACCATTAGAAGGGCTAGAGGACGAAGGGCAAGGAAGGGTTTCAGGAAGTCAGAACTGCAGGATACACCAGCAGCGTCCTCAGCTGCCTCCACAATGGATATATCACATCTGCCAAAGCACACGGACCTTTGTTGGAAGAACACAAGTATGCCTTTGCTTTGCTTTCACCTCCTAGATATTCCAATATCCTCAAAAATTATTTCTGATTGATAGCCTCTAATTAGCAACACTGCTAGTAAAGATTCTGAAAAACATAGTTCCCATGGGTATAGTTCCCGCCTTCCAAGGAAAGAATAAAATGAGTACAATGATGTTAAGTTGCCAGCAGGCACACTAAAAGTCAAGGGAAGTTTGTTCCAAAACAATTGGTATTGTGGCACACTAGGCAGACCAAATAATAAAACGTCTACATGTTAGACTCAGTGTCAGACAATCAATATTTACTAGTTATCTATTGTGGACCAGCAGTAGAACAGCTACTTACAACCATCTTCCATATTTTAGTATTGATTTTACTATTAGCTTGGGATGAAAAATTCCTCCTTCTTTACATTGGATATGGAGTCATAGGAGTCTGATACTAAGCAGGAGTGGATAAATAGGAGGGAAAGAAAACTGGAAACATGTAAATTGGTTTTACTTTTATTCTCTGTGTCATTTTTATGCCATATTTTTTAAAATGCTCTTCCTCATAGAAATAATCACAGTAAAATGGCTAAGAAAAATGCCTGTTTTTGTCAGCTTTTAAAAAGCATGGAAGTTAAGGCTTTGAGCATTTACGATTTGAATTTAAGGCTCAGATGGCTCAGATATAATACAATGACCTAGAAAGGCTAATATACTTTATGGTATAAAATTTGAAAAATATTCAGCTGAATGCCTCTAGGGAACTACCTTTGGAGGTGAAAAGAAATCATTTGTTAAATTGCTTCTCTCTCTCTCTCTTTCTTTCTCCATTTCATCCATGGGGGGGGGCGCGGAATACATGGGCAACATGGACCCCAAGATTGCTGAGCAGACACCCAATACTTCTTCATAAATACATTGCATGGGGCATAATGCAGGAAACATGATAGAGGTAATTTAAACTCAATATACAGACTAGTTACCATTGTTACATTGTCCACTGAGATTATGGATGGAGTAGCCATGTTTCTACATATTTCTCTAGAATTTTATTGATGATTTTCTTTGTGGTCACATGTGAGATTCAAGAAAAATGATCTCAAAAGAGCTGTGGTCAAATCCATTTCTACACTCAGTGAAAAACCTTTACAGAAATAAAACAATTATGATTATAATTTAGATTATGTCTGTATAATGAGAGTATCTTCATTCTATGTCAGTGTCTTTTACAACATTCCTAATTCAAAGGAATGACTCTCCTAAATCATCAAGTTTCATTTGTTACAGGGAGTCAGTTTTTAAAATTCCAAATAATATTAAGGAAAGTATAAAGTATATGTCAAAGCATGGGCAGCAGGTCATTTTCAAAGCAAGACAGTTTTCTGGAGATCTTATTTAAACAAAGAACATAAAGAAATGAAGAAATAGCAGGTACAATTGTGTTGAGTTTGTGATCACCATGCATCAATACTGCCCTAAATACTAGGGTATTGATTAACTCATTTATTCTCCCAACAATCTTGACAGGTGGGTACATTTATTTATTAGCCTTACTTTATAGATGAGGAAACAGATATAAAGAGGTGATCAACTGGTCCAAGGTCACATAGCTAGTAAACAGCCAGAAACCTCAGAGTGAGTCACTGACAAAGAACAGACTGAGACAATTAAAACACAGGTTTGCATCTCGAGGTAGTCAGATCATTGAGACTGTTCCCTACCAGTTTCTGGGGCATTCTCCTTCCCCTTGTTTTGGCAGATTAGCTACAGACTCAGTGTCGTTCTCTCCTGTATTATCCCTCTGTTCTTGATTTCAATGCACATGTAGAATATACTTCCCAAATGTAGTCCCCCAGCCAGTGATATCAACACCACCTAATTGTCAGACCCTACCCCAGACCAAGTCAATTATAATTTCTGGGAGTGGGGCCTAGCAATGTGAGTGTTAATGACTTGGGATTCTTATACAGCTAAAATTTGAGAAGCACTTCAGTGAGTGATCCACCTCCTTGGCCTCAGTTCCCTGAACTCTTCTCCAGTGAGCTTTCTTCCTCTAGCCTCAGACACTTGCCTACCGCCAGCACCTAGGCCTTTCCTAGTGCTCTTCTCTATAATGGCAATGTCATGCATGCACTCACTCTCTGAACACCACCTGTATCCCTCCAACTCACTCCTTCTTGTACACTGAACTCTCTTTCTACCCAATGAGGACCTCCAGTACATTGATTCTCTTAGCTTGCACTGTTCCTCATATCTCACTTAATTCCATGGCTAATTATTATAATCACTCTCTTGGGAAGATTCTGAACTCCCTGGACCTTTCTCATTTTGCTGGCATCAGCTGTAAAACTATAAGCATAGTTAAATCAAATTCTAGCTACTCTGCATCTATACTTGTGTAGCAGAATATAAATTCAAGGAAAAATACACAAGCACACACTTGCTACACCGAAGCCCCTGGCTATCCCTCCAGTGTTCCAAGCATGCTGCTACCTCAGGGCCTTCGCACATTTTCCTCCTCCTGGAATTTCCTTCCCCTGCGTATTCACATGTCGCAATGCTCCTCACCTGCCTGCTTAAATGTCACTTAATTACCTGTATAATAAAAAGGCAAAATCTCCCTCTGAATCACAATACCATTTGCACTTTTAACTATCCTTCTCTGCTTTATTAGCTTTGTTTTCCCCCATAACATTTGTCATCACTTATTTATTGTCTGTCTCTCTCATTTAAATGTAATATTGATAAGAGTGAGAACTCTTCTTTTTCTGCTGCTATAACCCAGCACTTAAAACAATGTCTGGCACCTAATCAGCAATCTGAATATATTCGTTGAATAAATGAATGGATAAAAGAAATTGAAGGCATGGTGAAATGCAAGTCAGATATAAATCAACTTGTATAAAGCAATTATAACTGAGCTAGGATATGCAAGTGTATTGGTTGTGACAAATTTCTCTCAAAATGCTTTTAGTGTCTGGGCCTCCCTTGATGAGGTTTGGTATGTGAGGAAGAGAATATTAAGACAGTCCTGGTGGTGATGTAAACAAGAGGTGACAGAAAGCACAGGGTGTGCCAGCTGGTGTTACTCCACTTGAGTTCATGCAGACGTCTGAACAATGCAAAGTGCCCCACGGCACATCCTGCTTTTAATAGAATCCAACATATTAATTCCTTCCCTAAATTAGACTCACCACAAGAATAAATCTCTACATACAATTTAAAGGTACAAATGAAGAGTAGCGCAGGGATGATAGACTTTACCATTGATTTCATACTTTATTTATTTAACCTAAGAACAGCAGTATTGTGTGCAATACATGAGCACAACCTAAAATCGAATGGCTTTAATTCTATGACAAAAGATTTCTTAAAAGAGCTGATATTTAAATGTGTGACAAAAATCACACAAAAACAACTTACTAGAAATTAAATATTCATTGTAAACAATACTAAATAGGCAGTTATATGATTTTTTTCAAGTAGATTTACTTTGCTACATGAACACATTCTTTAACTTTAGACATAGGTCAATGAATATTTAGAAACTTAGCTAAATAAGACTGTACTTATTCAGTAATTTTAACTGTTTTATAAAGACTTAGACACATGAAAATTTATTTAAAAGCTCTTTTTAAAATTGACATAAGTTTTAGAATCAAGTACAAATAACATCCCTCACCAAAAGATGATGGTAACAGAATGAAAATGGGTGAGGAGGAAGTGAATAAATGGGGTCTGGTGGAGAGTGGGGGAGTGGAGGGCTGCCACTCCATTTCTATTCATTCCCAAATGCTTTACAAAGAACGTACAATTTTAGAAGGAGTTTAAGGAAAATATTAAATAATTTTGAAAAGTGAATGAAAACTCATACTAGTCGTTTAATTATTCATATGTGCTTTACCAACTAAGTCAAACATGTATTTTTATGCTATTAGATTAAGTTACTAGATTTAGATCCATCAAATGTACTGGAAATCAAATTTTATACTAATCTTTCTTCTTTCCTGGCTTAATATCCAGAAAATTTGCATATCTAATAGCATTTAATGTAATCCTTTCATGAGGAATTTGATGACATGGATGTATGTGTACATAATGTACACATGAATATTTTAAGTTATGAGTGGATAACCATTCTCCTTTACATAGAATTTCTACAGAAACACCCTAAGTGTTTACCGCAATAATCAAATAAACATAACTTAATCATTTGACATATTTTATGAATAAGTCACCATTGTTTTATAATGCATGTCAGGAAAATAATATATTCATTCATCGGTAAATTTTTAGTCAAAATGGAAAAGAAAAAAGTCACATTATTTTTATATTTATAGAGATGATGTTTTCCCCTCATAAATATGGACTGGTCTCAATAAATAACTGATACTGATGACTTTAAAAGAATGAACTTTTGTTACTTCATGAATGCTACAGCCATGATTTGCTAATGCTTGATTGACTAGGGTCTTACTGCCCTATACTGCAAGCCAAAACTCATTAACCTAGAAGCATAAGTGATTCCAGTTTACCTTGCACATTTGTTAGGGATTTGCAAGCACTTAAAATGTTTTCTAGTTTCTGAGTGAGACATATGGTCAGGATGGTTAAATATTTATACTCACATTGAAAATTCTCCAAACTGAAATTATTTCAGTCTATCTTCTGCTATTACACAGAGTTCAGGCCCTTGAAGATCTATGTGTATCTTAGTGGACCCAGAAATCTTCCCTGAGAAGCATCTGGATTTCTCCACAGAGTGGAGGGACGGTCTTCAACTCACCATGTGTTCAGTTGCACTCACAGTTTTACATTACAGGTGTCAACACTGCCTTCCACTTTGTTGGTTATCAGAACATATTGTCCCTCTTTCAATCAGCCATGTAGATGTTCTGCAGGCTAAATTCTTGTCAGAAAGTGTAATCTCAAACTCTCACCTCCTAACTGTGATCCTAAGTGCCACAGTGATAAATGGTATTTATTGTGAGGATCTTAAATTATGTGTAGTCTTTTAAATTCTCTATACTTTTTCTTTGATTAATAATAACTTAAGCTTTGTGCCAAAGTTCATTTTTCAGCCCTTTACATATCTCAACTAATTCTCAGGAAAAAAAAAACAAAACAAAACTATGAACTAGGTTATGTAATTACCCCTACTTAATTGATGACTACACCAAACCAGAGAGGTAATTTATTCAATAGAACATAGCCAAGTGGTGGCAAAGTTGAGTTCCAAATCTTGGCAATTTGTTTCCAGAGCCCTGTGCTCTTAACCCTTACATTGTGACATGTACACCAAGCCACGTCCTTGTACCAGAATATATGGACCCATAAAATTGAGCCTTTCTTTAGCTTCGTTTTGGCGTCAAGCCACCTTTTGTACTGAGACCATCTTAAGAAGCAGCCTTATGAAACTCACTATTGGATTTATTGATAAATATTGCTCTGAACATAGTTTGCTTATCATACCCTGTACCCTTTTTAAAAAGTTATTTTATCATGTGAATACCACTAATCTCATTCTCATAACTAATTGTGTTTACCCCTTTCATCCAGCCACTGCAAAACTCCAAACCCCTTTTTTTGTTTCATCTCTATCCCTCCTCTTTGTCATCTTTGAATTTGTGTACTGACCCTACCTATTATTGAGCCTTATTTTCCTACGATTATCTCCACTGTTCTATTATTTGTGCCTATTTATGGAACCTCAAATACATTTTAACAGCAAGCAGAAAAACACATTATAATTATTACTAATAGATTCAGTAAAGATGGAAATGTTCATTTATTTGTGTGGACATAATTGAGTGATTCTCTAAAAAGAAATGCACCATTCCAGTGAGTATGAAGTGTTATCAACACTTGTATTTGGTCACCAAGTGTTCTAAGGTCAGTGAACTTCAGGTAACTGCTCACTGCACTTCACCTTGAAGTTCATAGGCTCCCAGATCTCTTCTTCAGTAGAGGCGTTTGGAAGGCCAGGCTTGCATTCAAAAGTTGAAGGTAAATGGAGAAATTTGAAAGTCCATCTCTATCTGGCCTGGAAAGAAATGGTATAGAACAGAGTCCCTTCCCCTTCCAAGATTGTAATTGTAGGAAGGAACTTTGGAAGCAGAGAGATGAAAGAAAAGGATGAAATTCTGGTTTCTAACTTATAATTAATAATGAATTCTGAAACAAGCCATCCAGTCTGGGCCCTACCGCAGTCAACTAAATTACATAATTTAAGAGAAATAACTCAAAATGCCCATCCCAATACTGGAGATTCATTTCAAATAATAAGAAACTACATAAGTCTGTCAACTAAGATAATTAGATTTCTAAAAACTGCTGAGACTAACAGAGGGCATCAGAGTTTTCAGTGAAAGAATGAGAGGAATGAGGGGGTAATTTGTGAGTATGGGACACCTCAAAGAAATACCAGGGTAAGTGACAACTTAAGCTAGGGGGTTTGATGAGGGAGAAAAATACTGAATGCAATTCTAAAAGTATTGAGATTTTGGCGCCTGGGGAACCTGTGTGTAAAGAGACTGTGGTAACTATTGGTAATATGGTCAGAAACTCCAAAGAAAGACCTGCAGATAGGTTTAGAAACAGTTTATGAATTTTCTCTCAAGGCAATGGCAGAGAGCATCTAGGAGAGAAAGGACATTTACTGAGAAGAGAAGGAATGTAGGGAATAGAGAAGAGGCATTAGAAAGGGCAACTGAGGTGAATTGGCCCTAAAGAGAGCAGGAAACAGGGAAAGGTTTGTCATGGAAGTGAAGCACCAGTGTGTGCCAGCTGTGACCTGGCCTCATTCTACCTGGACTCTCAATACTATGTAAATGATGCTCTACTAGGAACACCTGCAGGGCACTGTAGGGCCAGGCAGCTGTGGGAAGAGGTGTTGTCTAAAAACCTCCCGGAAAGGGAAAACAGCAGGAGAGAAGGCATACCAGTAAATTTACTGTGCAGGGAATTGCTTTTGTTGGAGATAAAAAGTGAGGGAAAGCAGAAAATGATGAGTGAGTTTTTCCACTTAACAAACATATAAAGCTTGGCGTGACTCAAGCCCTGTCCTAAGGATTTTACACAGACCGATGTTGAATCCTCCCAACAGTGCCTGGAGTGGCTTTTGCAGAAGAGGAAATGGAGTTTGCAAGAGAATAGGTCAATCGTGGATGTCCCACCAACAGCAAGGGGAAGAATGGCTCTTCACACCTAGTTGGCCTCCCTCCAGAGTTGCTGCTCTTAACCACCATCCCCTCACCCCTGCCATAGAGAGGTAGCGGGAGAGAGCAGTGATGGTGGGGAGCAAGAGAGTGACTTGTGAAGAAGGTATTTGGTGTAGAGAGCAATGCCAGAGGGCTAGGTGGGAGCAGTTCCAGTGCTACATGGAATTTAAGGCCCACTCTTGGATTTTGTGGCATTATATAGACTTCTGCAGTGTCCAGTGTGTCCCTGAGGAGCCCTTTAATCCCCAGATCACTTCACCATTGGACCTTAATTTCTCTACCAATAAAATTACTATCAGATAGGCTGCCCTTTATTTTCCCCACAGGGACCTCGGGAGGACTCATGAAGCACTGTCCAGGGAAGTTCCCTGGCCACTTAGAGATAGGCATTATTATTATTCCTACTATTGTTATGTCAGTATTATGCTCATAATGACTTTTCAGCTTCAGGCCAAAGAGGAATCTGTATGTTTATTTAAACTTAAACTAAAATGAGAAATTACTGTTTCTTCATATCCTGCTTTGAGTCTATGCTTAATGGCCCAGTGATTCCATCTCTGGGAATGTATCCAAAGAAACCCAAAATACTAATGTGAAAAAAAAATGTATGCACCCCCATGTTCATTGCAGTGTTATTTACAATAATCAAGATTTGGAAGCAGCCCCAGTGTCCACCAGTAGATGAGTGGATAAAAAAAGCTGGAGTACAATTACACAATGGAACACTACTCGGCCATAAAAGAAGGAAATCGTATTTGCGATAGCATGGATAGAGTTGGAGAGTATCATGCTAACTGAAATAAGCCAGTCAGAGAAAAATACCATATTTCACTTATATGTGTATTCTAATGAGCAATATACTAACAAACAAAATAGAAACAAACTCAGATACAAAAAACAGACTGACAAGGAGAGGGGGTTTGGAGGGCTGGGTGAAAAATGTGAAGGGAGTGAGGGAAAAAAAAAACTCATAGACACAGACAAAAATATGGTGATTACCAGGAGAAAAGTATGTGGGGGTAGGTGGAATAGGGCAAAGGGGGGATAAATGGTGGTAGAAAGACTTGACTTTGCGTGGTAAGCGCATGATACAATGTGCAGATGATGTGTTATAGAGTTAGTTGCACAATTGAAGCCTGTATGGTTTTATTTAAAATGTTCTAAAGTGAATGTCACTTTAACTACATAGGTAAAGGAGGCATTTCATTGCTCTTCAAAGCAGTAATGATTACATGGTTACCAGTTTTTCTCCATTTGAAATTACCACTATGAAAGTGCTCACTTATTGGGGCAGTTATTTTGTAGTCTTTCAGCTGCCATTGGAAATGCTTGGCTTTAGCTAGGTATTGTCAACATTGTGTTTATCCATCTTGAAATAATTCTCTTTCCAAATATGGAAAAACTTATCAAAGAGACAGCACCCAATCCATATACAGGGTCTGGCAGAAGTAACGCCTGCTTGAGTGTGGTTGGTAGGGAAATAATATGGGTGTAATAATTTAAAGTTTTAATTTGAACATTTCACCTAGAATGTAATATGGTGTGCTTAAGTGTGACATTGTTACATTACAGAATTAAATGCTTATGATTTTGTAATGTAATAAAAGATTTTGTAATAAAATAGCAGCACAATTTACAATAGCCAAGTGCTGGAAGCAACCTAGGTGCCCATCAGTTAATGAATGGATCAAAAAACTGTGGTACATTTACACAATGGAATTCTATGCAGCAGAAAGAAAGAAGGAGCTCCTACCCTTTGAGACAGCATGGATGGAATTGGAGAGCATCATGCTAATCGAAAAAGCCAGGCAGTGAAAGACAAATACCATATGATCTCACCTTTAACAGGAACCTAATCAACAAAACAAACAAGCAAGCATAATATAAACAAAGACACTGAATTTGAGAACAGTCTGACAATGATCAGAGGGGAGAGGAGAGGGAATTTCAGGGGAAAGGGGAACGGTTTAGAGCGACAAGTATAAAGGACACATGGACAAAAACTATGGGGGGCGGAAATGGGAGGAAGGTGGGGAAGGCTGGGGCAGTGGGCTGGGGGTGGGGTAAAAGACAGAAAACTGTACAATATCAACAATTAAAAAATACTGATTAGAAAAATAATTAAAAAATTAAAAAAATAAAAAAATAAAATAAAATAGGGTTTCTTTGTGCCGCACCCTGTACCTAACTTTCATTGGAACGTGGTGATATTTGCATGCACAATAGTAAGACTAAAAAGCCACCTAGTGACTGGGAACAGGGTGGCTGACTGCGGTCATACTGGTAACCATTTTAGACAGGGGTGCGATACCTCGTCGGCAGTGAATAGATGCTGTCAGATATCACACTCTGGGACTTCAGGAGCTGATTAATGAACATTCAGGGAGAGATGATGTCTGTCTTACATAAAGTCAGCTTCAAATAAACCAAAATACACTTCATAAATCATGTGAAGTCAGGATTCTGCCATTTCCCGTAGCCTGACAAAAATCCCATGATGCACATCAGCCATCTATCCTGAATGGAGGAGAAACGAGGACTCCCCAAGGCAAAATCATCAGATATTAAAAGCTGTTTCTCTCCTCTCTTTCTCTCTCCCCATGCCCTCCAGCCTCTTGTTTCTGATCCCTTTGGCATTTCTTCTCGTTAAAAATGACTAGTCCTAACTCCCTTCTCGGCATCCACACTGTGAATGACTTGGTAACCTGGCATCTAGAGATTGACAGACCCAATTAAGTTTTGACTAAAATCAATTCACAACACAGTGATATCTCAGCTTCCACTTAAGCTTCACCATGAAATCTCTCTGTGTAACACATGCACACACACACGTGCATACACACATACCTTAATGGTAGTTTTTCTAGGTATTATCAAAGAAATAGAAGTCTTAAGAAGTTGAATGCAGAAGTCTATGAAATCAGGAGTGCCATCTTTGATTTTAAGAGCCCCACCATGGAAAATGTGATAGACAGTTTTTGGATAACAGAAGTGGGTGACTTAGAGATCTGTCCACATGTAGAGAAGGATGCGTACCCTCCCAGGAGTCCTGTCCAGCCTCCTGCAGCTGAGGAGTAACAGTGTTTCAGGAATTACTAAGGATAGAGAGTCTATTTTATTCGTTTGCCATCCCCTCTATTAGAACCACATCCTACCTTATCCATAGTTGGGGGCATGCTTCCTCCCAGGAGCTTTTCTTTTTCATAAAAGAAGAGCTTCCTCTCCCCCCGTCACACCAACCCTGACCCTGATCTATGCTTTGCGTCGTCAACTTTCATGGGTATGAATGCTTTTAATCTTATGTATTTGACATGTTGCTGTTTGCGTTTTGGGTCCCTTTCTCTAATAATAAGAAATGCATCCTAATGATTTCCACATTTCATATTACCCATTTTAAGGAAGTTTATGATAAGAGAGTACTCCCGAAGGAGTATTGTTTTGCTGAATAGGAGTAATATAATAATACTGCCATTGTTATATTTATTCACCTCTTGTATCTAGCTCCGTGGTGGGCACCAAAATAGATAAAAGGCCAGGTTCAATTCCTTTTTATAGTTTTAAGAGGGCTGGCTGCTCAGTCCATCACACAGGACACACCATTATGTGTTAGTTATCTTCAGTGGCGTACTCCATTACAGAGACAGAGGAAACATGCTACATTATACTTATAAACAAACAGCAATAGAAGTCAAATTCCACCTGCTTGTGTCTAAAATCTCCTAATAATATTAACCCAAGCAGAGTATGTCTTTTGTTACCCGAGTAATTGCCACTGTAGGTCTCTGAATATTTCACCATGTTTAAACAATTGGGATAAAATGCAAATGGAAAATCCATATTTAGGTATAATTCTGTGGGTGTTTTTTATGACAAACAGGGTGTTAGAGCCCTCTGTACCCCATGCTCTCCCAAAGCCACTGAACAGAAAGTCAGGGTATAATACTACATTTCTGGGCATACTAACTTTTTTTAATACTGATGTTAAAAATATGAAAGCAGAAATCTTTTTCAAGGTCTTGCCTATGTAATGTGACATTGTTAACTTACTCTAATTCTGAGTTGGTGAAGTACTGTCACCTAGGGTATACATTTTTTAAGACTGCATACATAGCTCTTATGAATGTTTAATTTCTGATTTTGTGCAAAGAAAATGTCCTTTAAATAATTTTTAAATGTGTGCCATGGATTCCTGGGACCATGTGCCTGGGGATATGTAGAAATGTGATAATAGAGTAGACAGTGATAGCTCAGGTTTTGCTTTAAGGATTGAAGTTGTGGAGACTAAAAAGAACCTTATTCGGACAATATATGTACTTTAAAAATCCTTGACCCTATTACATACTTTCTATCCGATTCCAAACATCTGTGTGCAAAACAAATTTTTTCCCAAATACCTGGATGTGCTTGAAATGGATCTTTAGAATTATTTTACATAGTTGAATGTTAAGTTATAAAATATTCGTGTATGTCTGGAAAACATCTGCCTCATTTGCCCTTTTAAATAGTGCCTTCAGGCTGACACCTGCATGCTGCCTCTCTTCCCACTCTCTTCTTTTTTCTCTTTTCCTTCTTTTCCATCCACCTGAGAAAAATCATACTGCTTTCTGATGGCTGATTTAAGGACACTGACCCAGCTTTGACCATAGGGTGTGGAGCTCGGTGGAACTAATCAGAGCAATTTTCTTACCTAGGACTCTGTGTTCTGTCACAGAAAAAGCAAACCTAAGAAGCTATATAAAAGCTGCAGAGCAAAGAGCAGGAGGCATTGCTTCTGTGGACCTCGGCTTCTGGTGACTGATTTGTACCGAGTGTGGGGTGCTCCCAGCAGTGTGAAATGAAAATGTAAAAGGGACCAGAAAGGGGCAGAGGCTGCACTCTATTGCACACAAATACCTGGCAGCGAGCAGGACTGTCGTGGGGGTTTACGTTGGCATATGGTTGTACACTCTGAATGTGCACACCTCATCGATGAAACAGAACCAGAGTGTGTGGGTCCACTTTCCCAGATAATGATTCGAAGCCATTACGGCAGGCTGGGACACCTCTCTAGAAATTCACAATTTCACACCTATGCAGGTACATATATGATGCCAGGTTGTTGTAATCTAAAAGGCTGTGGTGATTTGTCAGAGTTTACAACCTTCTTACCTACTGCAAGATGGAAAAGGGATAAAATGGTGCTTTCTTCAAAATAGGCAGGGACACAAAATGCTGGCAAGTTTCAGGAAGCAAACTAACAATAAATCGCTATAGAATCATTCCTTTGGGATTATCAGATATCCTTTCTAGTCAGGTTTTATTAATTACAAGTATAAAGATTAAAAATAATAACTTGCCACGTGGGTTCAGGTAGGTTCTTGATATTCAGTGACCTATTCAAATGTTACTACTTTTAAAGTAATGTAGATCTTTTTACTTCTGCTACATACTCTTCCTGAGTTGAACTCCTTAGTTAAAATGAGTATTTTCATTTTGATACGTTAAGTTGTCTTTTCTATGTGGATTACTTTACTTGCTTTGCCAACTTTTTTCATTTTATACAGTTTATAAAGAAAATGTTGCAAGTCAAGATGCTTATATAGCATTCAATAGAAATCTTTATTAAAATCATCTAGCTGTTTAAATTGGTTTAGTACCAATTCATAATTTTAACAAGAGCCTCATTCTAAATACAGCTCTATTTAGAGTCCTACAATTTAAAAACATCCTTAATACCCCAGGGGTGACTAGATTCAGCTCAAGTCTTGTTTTCATTTAGAAATTTCCACTCTAAAGTAGAAAGCCCATGATTGCTTGTAACGCTTCCTCCTTCAAGCACCATTATAAATCCCTTATATTAGTATGGTGCATTGCACATTAATTCACTCATTCAACATTAGAAATACATTTATTATCAACTGCCATAAGAACTTCCTGAGCTCCTGGAAGGACAATGACTAAGACATGGTCCTTCAGTGGGTGGGCTGGGTGGAGGGGGCAAAGGGGAAAAATGGGACAACTGTAATAAAACAAAGAAGAATAAAAAACAAAAGACACAGTCCCTGCCTTGGCCACGTTGCTCAGTTAGTTGGATCATTGTTTCATGAACCAAGAGATTGCACATACCTATGTTGTGGGTTTAATCCCAGTCAAGGCGCATACAAAACCAACCAATCGATCGATATTTCTCTCTCTCATTGATGTCTCTCTTTCTCTTTCTCTCTCTCTCCCAATCTCTCTTTTTCTTTCTCCTTCCCTCCCTCCCCCTCCTTCCCTTCACCTTTCAAGGAACTCACAATCAAGTAGATGCCAGTAGCAATTGCTATGCGATAGAATGGCTGCTATGATGTAATACATAACTTTAAGTAGTAGCATATAGTTGTATGCAAAGTGTAATGCTATAACAGAGACAGAAAGGATCAGGTCTTCATGACTGGGAGAACACTAGGACATCATATCGTTCAGGGCAAATTCTTAAAAGGGGAGATATGAATTAAGTGGAAGACCTGTTATCTATTGATAGGACTTAATCCAAATCACTGGAGGCCAAAGAAAACTCTAAAAGTAACTTTAAACTTTTCCCCTCAGTAGTTTAGAAAGACCTTTTTGTAATTTCATGTCCAGTCCTAGGTTCCTGTCTTAAGATCTTAAATTATTTCTTTATATTTGTTTCTTTCTCACTGACTTTCCTGTTTTTGAAAATAATTGTCAGAGCTAGTTGTAGAAACTATTCCTTGGTAAACTTGGAAGGAAAATCTTTTGCTCACCACCTTAGATTGGGAATGCTTTTTTCAAAATGATTTGGATAGGATTTTTTTTTTTTTCCTATCATAGGAGCAGTTCTTTAAACCTGAATCACCTGGAAATATTCAAGTATGGGGAAGGGAATATCCTAGAAAAATAGAGCCACTGAATGAGGGAAACCCCTTAACCTTGTGTGGGACATAAAGTGTTTATATGAAGAATGACAGGCAAAACAACACTGAAAAAAAGATTAAAAGTCTTTTATTTAACCTGAGTTGTTTAAGATTTTATGATAAGAGACATGATGATGTAACCTATAAATTTCACAAAAATCTTTGGTTTTTCATCTCAGTGCATATGAGATTAAAAGAAGTGATCAACCTTTGAAATGGAAATGTCATTTAATCCAGTATTCTCATTTAAAAAATGGAAAATCTGAGGCAAGATTTACAAAATATGCTAGAAGAGTTGAGCCAGATCTGTGTGGAATGAGACCCAGGTCTCAACTTTTAGTAGAGTTTTCCTTCTCTTGCTCATTTTTGTAATATTTTTATATCCAGTTATGGTTCCTACATCATCACCTTTTATACAACTTAGATTGCATTGTTTGTCACTCTTCATTCTTTGCCCAAATAGTATTGGGTAAAGGGCTCAGGTAAATGGCAGTAACATCATTTGGAGTAGGCTGGAACTCATGGACAAAAGGACCAGCAGTATATGGATGCCCTGTTTTTATATCACCTGCAAAAAGGCCCCAGAGAAAATGACTTGGTCCCATAGAGAGCTTGTACTACCCTATAGTTACCCCCTTTTAATAGAGAAGGTATGAGGTTGGGGAAGGGAGCACATAACACTGTTTGGTCTCAGGAATTGAGTAGCTGGTCTCAGGATTCAAGTAGCTGAGCTTAGGTGCCAGGTCTTTAGGATAGTCCTAAGAAATGATGGCTTCTAACACGCAGTTAATGTGGGGATCTCTGGTCCTGTAAGAAGTTATATTGGGTGTAACCTCCCCTCAGGGAGGTAAAGGGCCCCCGAGTCCCAGTAGCTCATTGAGAGACAATCTAGAGGGAATGTTTTGGACAATGTGACTGGCCTTCCACAAAAGGAAATTTGAATAAATAAAAGAGTTTCAAGAATCCTCTAAATGTATAGATTTTAATGAACTAATAATCATAATTATTAGGTTTTGGTGCCAGATGTTGCATGTGCTAGTGCTTTAGATGTATATAACTTTTAATTCCCACATCTACTCTGAATGCAGATGTTATTTTCTCCACATTACAAATAAGAAAACTGAAGTAATTTTCCCAAAAATTATTAGTGATGGAACTGAAATTTAAATTCAGATCTATGTTCTTTCCACATATTCTTTCTACAAATGTTCGTTCCAAATGCTATTGATTGCATTAAATAATTATGTTATTTAACCTATGAAATATAATTATAGAATATCAAAATTTTAGCACTGAAGACCCATGCTTCATAACCTGTAATGTGCATATTAATTATGTAAGTACAGATTAAAATGCAAGTTCTGATTCAACAGATTTTGGTTGGGGCCTAAGTCTGCATTTCTAATAGGATCCCAGGTCAAGCTGATGCTGCTGGTTCAAGAATCACACTTTAAGTTATGTTATGGATAACCTTGTCTACAGGACTCATTCTATAGGATTTAAGTTACAGAAAACCATAGATACTATCTTTAAGAAAGGAAGAATATTTTTATCTCATTTTTATCAAATAAATGGCATTTTTCCATAAGCACTCATGTCCCTTTAGAATATGTTTCTGGATCATTAAGCTCTTTGAAGAAAACATTATCTATATTCACATACATATCCATATGTATATATAACTGATAGACTTCATTTTAAAAACTAAAGATTCCAAGTATCAAGGAAGGGAGAAATCTGCTCATTGACCATGATCACCCTAGAGCACTTCCCTTCCCTCTTTCTCTCTGGTACTGACTTTCAGTCCAAGGCCCTACCAAGGATTCTAGACAATAGTTGCAGTACTGAGGAGAGGGTGCCCTTTCACAATACAGGTGAGTTGATCCCCAGCGCTTTTGAATGCAGTGTGGTATTTGGTGTTCACTGAGCTTGACAGAAGGAGGAAAATGAACAGAAGTCATCTGCATGACAACTGGAAGCCTTTCCTTACAGCTTCCAGGGGAACACAGCCTGTGCACAAGTTGCTCATTAGTGCAGGAAGCAGAAGCACCTGATAATCAATCCTAGGAACTGTTGTTTGCTTGGGTGAAGAGCAATAAAATAAAAGAGGGAGGCATGTGTAACTGAGAGAAAGGTGGGAACTGAGCCCTGAACAATTGCCCCTGAGCCTGAGAACAGAATAAGCAGCAGCACTGCACGTGTCAGCAGAAAGAGGCACGTGACAGGAAGGAAGATGCCAATGACAGGAAGGAAGGGTTGTGCAGATTTATTGCAAAGGGAAGAATGACCAGAAGCAAGCCAACAGAAAAAGTTCTACACTCTTGTGAATTCCCAACTTTGTGAATGTCGACACAGGTCATGGGTTCTGTGAGATTAGATTGGAAAAAAAAAAAAAATAAGGAGCTATGATGCTTCCGGCCTTCTTTAAGAGTTGCAGCAAGTCTGAAAGGGTCATTTCAGATCCACTAAGGTCAAATTCTTTGATTTGTTTGTATCAGTTGCTGCTACATATTAGCAAAGAACTTTTAGGGCCAAGAAAACTAAGAATATTAGGAAAATACCCTGCCAGTCATACCTATACCTCAGTCTGTATGTGACCACAGATATTCACCATAACAATATATTAATAAACAGGCAATAGGAAATAAGTATTTCATGATAGTTTAATCAACAGATGTTTATTGAATGCCTTCATTTCAGACATTTTTATGAATACAAAGAATACAGCAATAAACCAAAGTCTCTTGCTTCATGAAGATGCTGGTGAAGGAGCTCACCACAACTAGTATACACAGTAGATCTTCCACTAATGTTGTTTTCTTTGTAACATTGGTGAGAAACTTGATTCTCATCTGAGGCCACTGTCTGTGTGGTGTTTACAAGTTCTCCGCATATCTGTGTGGGTTTTCCACAGTAACTCCTGTTTCCTCCCCCATTCTAAAGATGTGCACATGAGGTGAATTAGCGTGTCTAAATTGTCCCAGTGTGAGTGAGTGTGGGTGTGTGTTAGTGGTCCTGGGATGGAAGGGTGTGCTGTCTAAAGTGGGTTCTCACCTACCACCCTCAGCAGCCCAGACTAGCTCCAGCCACCTGTGACCTTGACCTAGAATAAGCAGGTTGGGAAATAATTATTTTACTGTTTCTATTCATCTTTCTTAAATGCATGTATACCTCACATTTATTTCAATGTTTAATATTAGAAGTATTTGAGGTCTTTATCTAGAAGTTTGGTGATGTTTTTGTGACCAGAAATATGCCATAGGAACTTAACTCTTGTTTATATCAATTAGCCTATGGTAAAATGGTTTTGTTATGCATCATTTCTGTAAAGTCACATTTTCAAAGAACCAACACGATGTTAAGTGAGAATGTACTCCCTATGATAAATTTTCAGTTAGAATTGGTATAAAGAAAAACAAATCAAGAGGGAAGAAACTAATGAGAAGTGCCATTTTGCAGGAGGTGATCAGAAGAATTTACTTTGAGGAGGCAACATTTGGGCAAAGGTTTGAATTGAGTAAAAGAAAAGAAAAAAGTACTTAGAGGCAAAAGATTATATTTGTGCTCTATACTTGGAAACACATAATAATCTTCTCTCAGCTGCTTTTGAACAAAACCTCAATGAATATTCCTGAGAGCCCAAGACCAGGGCATTTGAACCTGTTCTTTCAAGATGTCAGTTATAGAATCATGCCAAGGGCCAGGCACTGTGCTAAGTGGGTCATAGACCTTATCTCCTATAATCCTCCCAAGTCTACAAGGAATATATCACAATTCACATTTTAAAAATAAACTAACTCAGACTCATGGGAGTAAGTGGCAAGCTAAGAGTAACTCTAGGTTCCATTTACTTGACTTATCCTCTACTTATCTTCCCTCATTTTTAATGTCTCTGTGCTTCGGAGTTTCAAAGCCATCTTAATCTTTATTTTGGTAATAACCTGAAAGAGCCAGATAGATATCCTTTACCTTCTCTCTTCCTCTTTCTCATGCTTAATTTGAAATAAGTCTCCTCTCTCTGGGTTTTTCACACAGTCAGAACTCCATCACACTGGGCAGCAGAGAACAGTACTGACCAGGACTGACCTGGAACGAACATCTGGCTGAGCAGGGGAGACAGCAGCTCAGGAGCAGGGCAAGGCTCAGAGAATAGACTAGTGACATTGACCAAGAGATTGAATTTCATGTAGAAATCTGTCAGGGATTAAAAGATTCAATAGAATATAGAGCCTAGGTCGATAGAAATATTTAGGGCTATGTCAATCAGAATTGGAAATGTCAGGGAGAAAGTTGACCATCCAGAGATGGATTTTTGCTCTGCATTCACATTTTGTTAGTGATGTTAGCCTTCAGCCCAGCACTGTGAGGTGTCACTCAGAAATCAGAGGATTGTAATAGATTACTGCCCTTGGCTGGGATATGCAGCATATGCCAGGAGGGTTGAGGTGACATTGTTGCCCTGAGCTAACTCCAGGGAACCTCTTTCATCTTTGCAATCAAGCACTCTTACTTGTTCCAACTCAATTTCATTCCATTCAGCAAACAAAAGTTAAAGCAAGGAAAACCTACAAGGAGCCTATACCATTTACAATAGTTTTATAGTCACCATTATCTTTAATGTGAAACATCAATCTCAAAGTTGACACCGTCTATGTTCATTGCATTTAAGGCAATAAAAAGAATCAAGTGAAAGGTACAGAAACAGCACTGCATGGTTATGCCAAGTTGGGAAAATAATAATAGCATGAGTTCTACTGTTAACAACAAGGGCATCTGGTTGGAAATGACAAAGAGGTCTAGCTTTGGTTTTGTTTTAGATTGTGTTCTGTGTAAGTAAAGTCTAAATTTATATGTGCACATTCTGGAAAAAGAAGACATAAAAAGTCTTAAGGTTATAACTTGGGTAAGAGCAAGAGGTTTTTATTTTGGTGGGAAGAATAGTATGACAACTAGAATTTCTAATAAAATATAGTGTATAATGGACTACCGAGTCCCAGAAATTAGGAGGAAGCCTGTAAAGAAAATAAGGCTGTACTCTCTAAAGCACATAGAGAAATCCCTGTACTGAATATTTCATTTTTCCCTTTCAGTTTAAATTTGAAGAATGTGTTTAAATGTCATTTCTGTGATGAAAATATTTAACTAATGGCTGGTGGAATGAATAGTCCATTTGATTAATTTTCCAGATAATTTGGTTGGTATCTGTTTCCTTCTACATCCTTGGCCAACACCCATTTATAAGACATCAGCACAAAAGGAAGATGAGAGTTGAGGTGATAAGAACCAAATATATACTCGGGTATCACAAAAAAACAAAACAAAATAAATAACCAGATAGGTCATCACAAGAAATAGGAGCTACCAGAAACAATGTCAGTTATTAGAGGTACATGAAAGCAACAAATGAATCTCAGCAAAACTCTTGACTATAATCTAATTGAGAATAAGATAGGCAAAGATAATCTTTTCATAAACCTGGATAACCAATAATAAGAATGACGTTTGATATTGAGTACCAATGTCTGTGCTGTGAACTAATATATACTTCTTTGTATATCAGAATCCTGTTGTGGATGAGCTGATAGGCTAATGAAGGCCTGTCTGGCTGCAAATATGGGCATATAGCTCATTGCATGAGGCCACCCAGCCAAGTGGGTGAATAGGAGTTGAAATCCAGCTCAGGGTTTGCCTGCGGAACTATATGCTCTGTGTGGGGATGGATCCACCTGGAAGAAGGGGTACCTTTTCCTGTTTTTTACAATCAGTCTTCTTTCCAAGTTATACACCAGTGGAACTGCACCCTCCTTGAGGATGGCCTCTTTGTATTTCCTTCAAAGAGGTCAGTTGGGCTAGCAGAGGCCCTGGTGAAGGAAAACAGGCATACACATCCAGAATAGGAAAGTGGTGATGAAGGAAGAGAAGGATGGAGTGGAGTAGGATAGGGAAAATAAAAATGGAAAAATAAGAGTAAGAGGGAAGGGATTAGATCAAGATATTCAGTCTGAAATTTTTTTTTAATTAAGTTTATTTCTTAATTCCTTCTGACAACTGCTTTGGATTCAAAGGGTCTCTCAAAACTAATACTCATTGGAAATGAAAAGTTGAATTCAGTGCCTATTTTAATTAATATTATGCTTAGCCATGAGTGACAGAAGTCTGTAAAATTGCAACTTAGAAAAAAATAGAAATTTATTCTCTCACATAGAAGTTTAGAGGTGGACAGTTCAGGGTTGGCATAGTGACTATCCTGCCATCTGGAACCTAATGTGCATCTAGGCAGCCAACAACATAGGGTGCCCTTGGTCTTGTGGTCCAAGATGGAGATTCATGCATCACATTCATACATGTTTTAATCATCAGGATG
This sequence comes from Glossophaga mutica, assembly GCA_039655065.1. Lineage (NCBI taxonomy): Eukaryota > Metazoa > Chordata > Mammalia > Chiroptera > Phyllostomidae > Glossophaga > Glossophaga mutica. The sequence goes on from CM077306.1 coordinate 124,376,900, forward strand.
GAAGAAGTGGGTAAAGTGTTCATAGCACTGTCTCTTAAAGACATTTTCCAGAAGCTGCTATACTTTTTTTTGTACCAGTATACCATTTGCTAGAATTTAGTCACATGGCCGTATCTAGCTGCAAGGGAAGCTGATAAATGTCTGATTTCAAATGGCCTTAAGCACAGCTGAAAACTAGGGCAACTGAGAGGGGAAAAATGGATATTTGGGTAGGAAAATAGTAGTCTCTAATACAGAGAGACAAAAGTTGATATTTTAAAACAAAGCCCTCTTGGATGTAGACAACAGTGTGAGGATTGTTGGGAGCTGGGAGTATAAGGGGACTAAATTGTAATGGAAAAGAAGTACAATAAAGATTAAGTTCTAAAAAGAGAGAGGAAAAGAGAAAATAAAGCCCAAGGATATGCCCATTAATTACAAAAGCTAAATATAACTGGGTAGCAAATAGGAGGGTAACTGCGTAGTGTACTATTATTTGCAGGAATGTAAATTAAAGCAGAGAGATGGAATTTTCTTTCACCAAATTAACTCCCCACAAAAGAAATAAAATTTGATGAGTAGTTTATAGAAAAGTATAATCATTAACAATAGTTACCTTGAAGCAGTGGAAATACAAATGACTTTTTTTAAAAGAGCTTGTCTTAAATTTAGAATAGTGACAATAACAATCTTTTCTTTATTAGCCAATTATTGTTTTTGTTTCTGTTTATGCCTCTTGTTTTAACTTTTGCAGCAGACTTAATTCTTTCTCAGGGACCTAAACCAATAGTGTGGTAAATGGAATTACACGTCAGTGGTCATTTTTCTACTTCCATCTTCTTACAATCTCAAAAACAATCTGGACAATCTATTTAACTGTACTTAGGTGGTTCCCAGTCCTCTTGTCTTGTTCTTTTCTTTGACAGTTGGGCAATAGCCATTATTCTCTAAGGAATAGAATTTTAGATACAAATCTATGTGTCTCTCCATGGTCTAATTCTTTACACTATGTTAAGTTGCTTGTCCAAGCTCACATCTTTCTAATGTTCCTCTGTAATATGATAGTGTGTATGTGTACCTTTATAAGCAGTAAGTGGATCTTTATAGGACGTTTGTCAGGAGTAGACATGCTTATGAGAAACAGTCTGTTCTGTGGACAAGTATTATGAATGCAAATGTTGGTCGAATTTACATCACTTGTTGCAGGGGTGTCAAACCCATTTTTACCAGGGGCCACATCAGCCTCATGGTTGCCTCCAAAGGGCTGCATATAATTTTAGGACTGTATAAATGTAACTACTCCTTAACAGTTAGGTGAGAGTTCAGTGCTGCCGCCAGGTAGAAACAATGTGCTGGGCTGGATGAAACAAGGTGGAGGGCCGGATTCGGCCTACAGGCCTTGTGTTTGCCACCTGTGATCTGTTGGATGGTGATTCCAAAATTTATCATTAGCCCTTCCTGGTCCTCTAGCATTAGATACATACAACCAATATTTTTAAAAAATTATGCTCCCCTGAGCACATTTATTTCAGAGAAGAGGAAGAAGGAGAGAGAGAAAGATTAGACAGAAACATTGATTAGTTGCCTCCTCCCATACATGCCCCAAACAAGATTCAGGCACACAGCTTTTCAGTGTATGAGGCAATACTTCAACCAACTGAGCCACACTGGCCGGGGCAACATCCAACATTTTTATTTTGGTGTCTAATTAAGTATCTAAAAATACATCCTAGCCAGAGTAGAATACTTGATTACCCTCATCCTGCAGACACATGCTCATTCCCAAGTGTTCTCACCCATGCTTACTGAAATAACAAACCAAACAATTGCTCAGGTTAAAATCCTAATGAGCCACTTTGTACATTGCTTTTATCCTTGTTTTCTCTATCCTATCCATCAGTATGTCCTATTTGCTCCACTTTCTAGTTATATCCCAAACCCAATCATTTGCACTACCTCCATTACTATCTTTGGTCCAAGCTACTATCATTTCTTGTTCACACTGGCACATTAGCTGTCTGTATCAATCAGATTAGGCTGACTGCTTCAGCAAACAATACCCAAACTTCAGTGGTTTACCATAATAAAGGATTATTTCTACCAGGGAAGCTTGGCTCCATGTGGTAATTCAGGGTCTAGGTTCTTCCAATAGTGACTCCACAATCACCTAAATTCTGAAAGTGCAAAATTCAACCAGCAGATGAGGGAAGAGAGAAGTCATGGAGACTCAAAGAAGAAATTTTAGGGTTTCAGCATTAATATGGCCTATATTATTTTCATTCTCCTTGGGCAGAAGTTGGTCACATGGCCCCACCTACTGCAATGGAAACTGGGTAATATATATAGTCTCCCTCTATGGCCAGGAGGAAAATAAAACATGATTTGGTAAACACATAGTATAGGTTTTCTTTTCACACTTATTCCCTACTCCTACAACAGTTAGATAATCTTTTCAAATAGATTAAAAATAGAAGCATATCACTGCTCTGTTTGAAGCTTTTCAGTAGCTCCCCACTATGATTATGTCAAAATGCAAATTTCTTACCCTTTTGCAAAATCATGTATGATCAAATACCTCTGCATCTCTCCGAACTTAGATGCTTCTACAGGTCCTTTGTTTACTATTTCCTGACTCCTCTTAGTAACTCTAATTAGATTGGGGCTTTGGTACATGCTGGTGCCCTCTCCTGGAAAACTCTTCTTTCACCTATTTAGATATTTAAATCTTTCTTATCATTATGACCTTACTTTAATTGTCACCACCTCAGAGAAGCTGCCATACGTAACTCATTAAACATAGCCTCCCTATGCACCTTATATCTCACTAATGGATTACTATGAGCTATTTTGATTATAGCATTTGTAATTATGAGATATTACCTTAAATGTAATTTTACTTATTCATTGCCTGAAACCCTCACTCTATTAAGAGCAAGGACCCAGTACATTTTGTTCACTGTAAAATCTATCATTAGACTGATATAGGATATGCATAAAATATCAATTTGTTGAGTGAATGGATGAATAAATAACCTACTTCAGTTAGATTTGGGTTTGGCATAAAAGGGACATAAAATAATGAGGCTTAAATATGACTATATTTATTTCTCTCATAAGTAAATAAATTCAATAAAATCATCCCAGATTTAAGCATACCAAGGCTAATATATCACCTTCACAGAATCAAAGCCTCAGATGACACCTTCTTTGTTGTTGCTCTGCTAGTACTAAAAATTTGCCTTGACTGGTCCACCATGGCTCACACCTCATTCAAATTTTCATCACCAGGTGAGAGAAAATAGTGCCCAATGTTTTATGTCCAGAACTCAACAGTTGAAGACACCACTTCCACTTATATTCCATTGCCCTGAACTTAGTCATGTAGTCACACCTAGTTGTAAGAGAGGATGAGAAATTCAAACAATCTGTGTAGCTAAGTGCCAAGATTAAAAATCAGGATGCTGTTATTATTAAAAAAAAGAGATGATACGCTGAAAAAAAAATTCTCCCATAAAAATTGAAGTGCTTTCTTTTTCCAATTAGAATTTTATACGGGAAGAAACTCCATTAAAAGCACTAAAATCTTCAGAATGGAATGAACATTATTGTATTTGTAGCAATTAACTTTAAGTATATTTATAGTTTGCCAAGTACAAAAGCAGCAACTATTCTAACATTAACAGCTAATCTCTCTTAATTTAATTCTCTGTAATATCTTAGTAAAAACAGTATAGGATAAATCTCTGTTCTAGTTCGGACTCAACTTCCCTGGCACTCAGTTGCCCTGGTTCTTGTCCTTTACCCCTACACCCCACACTGAGCTATTTCCCCAGGCTGATCTGGATTCTTCCGATTTAGAGCTAATGGACTAATTGCAAAGGGTCGTGTACTACTTCACAGAAAGAAAAAAACTATTGAAAAGAAAAAACAAATAAATCAAATGCAAAGGCATTGTGTTTACTAGCTGACTTTGTCAACGGTCTTTCCGTTGCTCTAGGGCAGTTCTCTTTCTCCTTAGAAGTGCACTGATCTGTGCAAACTGAATGTTTGAAAGAGTGGCTTTCTGATGCAAATATGAACTTCCTTAACTGCCCTGGCCTGTGAATGCCCTCTGCAGCTGGTATTGGAGGGCTTTGAAGAGGCTTCCCTGAATTCTTTGTGGTAGAGGAAAATGCTAGGTGGAATCTGGGCTAGGAAGGGTACACTGCGAAGTTCTTCCTCTAAGTTTCTCTCGCCCCCTCTTGGCAAGTCGTCTCTGTCGCTGCGGCCATCCACAGCCACCCTTTGTCTTTTGCAGCTTCAGCAACTTAAGTTAAAAATTATTCCTTGAGATACAGTTCTGCTCAACTAGGGTTTTAGTTTTTCTGTTTCATGTACATTTTTAACGGCATTACCATTTAACTGTATTACCATCTTGCTCCTTGGATTTACCTTTTTTCTTTTTCTGTAAGTGTCCTCAGCACTAGTATATAGAAATAAATTTTCAGGCCTGTCTGTCTCCAAAAATGTAAGATGAGATCCCTGGAGATAAATCTTTCAAATTTCCAATAACTCTACATTCAAAGCATATATACTGTACAATTATTTGCCACTTGCAAGCCTTTAATAAATCTCTTTCTCCAGCAAAGGTCTTAAAGTATCTAAGCTTTAAAAATTCGTGAAAGAATACGTACCTAGTAAAGTAAGCGTTTTCTTTAGTATTGGTTGATGATCTAAAAGAGTTACGACATCCTTAATGATGGAAGGCTAAAGAGAAAAACTTTCAAGCCCAGCACACGGCAGTTTAAAGAGTCCATGTGAATCCGCCTATGTCAGCCTTTGTTTCACTGATAAACTTTCATCAGCCTGGATTTTGTTAATTGAACTGTGTAGGCTGACTAGTGATGCACTCAGTCCTAAACCAGGCTTAAAACCTGACCTTAAGCAATTTACTTAATGCCTTAGTAGCATGGGAATTTGGAAGGAATGATTAATTCTTTTATTCTGATTCTTTAAAAACATAGTATTTAGTACTCTTTTTACACAGCAGTAGTATTACTGAAAAAATAGTATAAATTAAATTGTGAAAAATATCATGCTTTAAAAGTAGAACTGCTCACTGTATGTTACATTATATTATAGTTTTAGTTCAGAGAGTCATTATAAGACAAACAAGTGGATTTTATTTAAATTCAGATTTTTTAAATCAGATAATTTTTAAAAAATTGTTGAGGGGATATAAATACAAACTGGTATTATTTTTCTCCAAATACTGCCATCAATATGAGCCCTAATATTTTAGTCAGGTTCCATAATTTCATATCAGTTTTAAGTATTACAACTCAGCTTGTTTCACCACACATGTTTAATTTCCTGCCCCATTAGCCATCAACTAACCCCTCTCCTTCAAATCCCTTGGAGGGTATGTATGTGTATGTGGTTATGAGGGGTGAGTGTGAGGGTGCAGTTCAAAGGTACCTGCTTCTGCTCCCTCTTCTAGGTTTAAATCTCCTAAAATTGGGAATGGAGAAGAAGAAATAGGAAGGGCGGATCTTCTTAAGCAATTGATTACATGTAGGTGGTAGAGAGGAAGACTTCTCTGGCTCAAAATGGTCCCATTTTCTGCCAAAGGTATGTATAGTTACGGTAATCCCCACATGGATGATGAGAGTGATTTGCTGAGGATTGCCTCAAAGAGCGCTCATAGGGGCTCCCTTTCATTTTACAGCACATAGTTTCCTAGGTGAGGTGTAACCTCCATTGGCCAGTTTATGCTCCAATTGCCATTAACCTTCTCGCCTCTTCAGTGGATTTAGAGGAGCTGCTAAGGTCTTCTTTTACCCCTTCAGAGAGTCACAAGGATATAGAGGAGGATGTCACTACCCTTTGCTCGCATGCTGTCCTACTCTCCAGTCCCTTGTCATTTTGCTGATGTGAGCAACTCCAGCAGCCTTCCAGCACTTTCTGGAATTGGCAGATCAGAAGCATCCACTAGTCTCTCTTCACTCTCTCAACTGTAGGGCAAACACACAAATCATACTCCCAGAAACCTCTCCTCATGTACCAGAGGACAGCAGGAGATTGGGCTTCAGACTTTGCAGCTCGGAGACCTTCCAGCTGGTATGTGTAAAGGATTCTCTTAGAGAATTGCCAGCTGGCCTCTGGCCCCAAATCCCTCACTTTTTTTTTTTTTTTTTTTTTTTTTTGATATGTAGACACTCAAAGTTTTCTTTTAGATTGCGGTATTGATTTTGTGCAATTTAAGGGTGTTCCCAAGAACTTTGTGGTTCTTGTGCAGAGCAATACTGAGGCAACTGGAAAAGTCACAGCCATTGTTTCTAACAGTAATTATAAATGCCGAATCCTACAATTTATTATCAGATTTATTACAAATAGAATGGCATTATGAGTAGTCCAACTTCTAGTGTATACCTTTTAGTTTTCACTTTTTTTTTTATTCACTCAGAAACTTCTGGAAACTTTTTACAACTTTGTTTCAGAAATGGCATAGCTATTATGCCTCTATGAAAGCTACTTAGGACTTTCAATACCAACAGATTGTTCTCTTCTCTAACCAGGCACTTTTTATCATATCAAAGTGATCTCCATAAAGAATTTTTCTCTATTTTGGCATATACTTGAATTCTGACTATGCCTCAATAACAGTAAATATGACACTATGAACCTAATGTATGTATCATTGCACCTAGTAATGTAAAGAAATGCCAATGGACTAAATATATCATTTTCTTAAACAAGAGCTTAAAGATTTCACATCAGACTTTACAATACAGACTGACAAGCATTTTGGAGAACCTGAGATACCCTCTTCATGGCTTCACTTTTTAAGCAGAGAGATAGTAAAAAGTCTATGACATTTAATTAGGCTTCTTTTTCCCGGAATTACCATTGTAGACCTTTAAATATGGAGAGTTAATCACTACCTTAGGCAGACATATTTTATTGCCCCAAATCTGAAATGAACTTTAATAAAGGTTTACGATGTAACTTTAGGAAATTTTGACAAGGTAGATGAAAGAAGAGAGGAAAAACAACCTCACAGTAAACAATGAATCATTTCCCTGCTCTCATTAGACTGATTCATGCAGTATTCATTCCTATTTTCTTCTTTCTTTTCCTTATTGATTTATGTAACTATATTAGTCAGGGTTCACAAGAGAAACAGAGCCAGTTTATTTGTAGGGAAACAATGAGGAATTATTTCATGTGATCATGGAGGCTAAGATGATGCACTCTGTATGCAAGCTGGCAACCCAGGAGAGCTCAAGGTATGGTTCTAGCTCAAGTCTGTATGCTGGGAAATCAGGTAAGCCAATGGTGTAAATTCCTGTCTAAATTCAGACTTCTGTTCCAGCTTGAAAATAGTCAGGCAAAGAGCCTTTAATCCCTTTTGCTCTATTCAGGCCTGCAATTGATTGGATGAGGTCCACCCACATTGGGAAGAGCACAATACTGTACTCAGTCTCTCAGTCTACTGACTTAAATGTTAATCTCATCCAGAGCCATTCTCATAAACACATTCAGAATAATGTTTAACCAAATATCTCAATGCCCATGTGATGGTACAGATAAAATTAACCATCAGAGTGACACTAAGATGTTTAGATGGCCTCACAGGCCATTCAATGAATCAAACACAGGACAGACGAGTGAAGGAAGATAAAAGAATTTGTCATCCATAAAGATATTTTGTGTATACGAGACCAAATATTCAGATGTTTGAATGTATTTAGAAAATTAGCTAAATTTCTTTGTTGTTATCCATATTTTGGGTATGGCTTAGTCAGAAACCTGGCTGTGAATGAATAGTAGAGAAAAAAAATCAGTGTCACATTAACCTTTATGAATATGGGACATTCTGAAGTAATCAGAGATGAGCACTCCAGGTATAGCACTTTTAAAAATCTGATCTAGAGATGGCCTGCATCAGAACTGCCTGGGTGCTTGTTAAAAATACAAGTTTCTGGACTCCAGCTCAATCTATAGAAAACCGACTGGGAAGAGGCATCAAGAGCTATGTGTTAGCAACCTCTGTGGCATCAATGCCTTGAGCATGCTAAAGTTTGAGTCCTCTGCTCATAGATTCTTTCTTTGAAATAATCTGAAGTAACTGGAGCCTAACAATGGGAAGAGTTGCAGAAGGAATTGGGGCGCTCTTTGTTCTTGAACTCTGGGTCCACTGCTGATGGGGAAAGTGCTTTACAAAGGGATTGATTCTATTTTAATCTTCATCAGTCTGGTCCAAGATTTTCAATATATTCCCCACAATGAGTTCACGATTTCATTGTATCAAGCACTAGTACACTGTAAAAGTGCAAAAGTTTTGTCTTCTCTTTCTCTGATTTTTCACTAGATTGGAAAAAAAAGTTATAACAAAATGAGCAGAACATTGTTTCAGTTTTTGGAAATGAGAATTGCGATTACAAGTCACCCAAACTGGGAAAAACAAAACAAAACAAAACAAAACTATTAAATAGTGTGAAATACTTGTCCTCGTTAGAAGAATGAGTAAGATTATTCTTGGTGGGGAAAGTCATAAGAAACAGTACCTCCGTGGGGAGTGCCATAAAATGAAGTTCACAGAACATATACCACCAGGATCCTCCACTGATAATAAAGTGTACTTGTGCCAAGTAGAAGAAAGGAATCTTATTGAAATAGACAGGAGCTGAGTTAATTATCACTTCCTGGTGAAGCCATTGTTTTCGCAAAACTGTGCTTGCTGAGTCTGGGTTTTAGTTCACTGCTGGGTGAAACTATTTGCCTTTCTTTTGAAAATTTGCAGGTCAGAGGCATCCCAAATTATAGCAACTGATGATAAAACATGAGTTTAAGTATAACCAAAAACCATGCATGCAAATTCTTGGAATATGTGTGCAATATTTTCTGAGTAGAAATATGTTATTGCATTTGAGACATTTTACATTCATATCATCTCCAATACAACCCATATAAATATCTCAAACAAGGATTTTAATGCAGAGAATTAGGCACACAGATGCTGGAAAAACTAGAAGATCGAAAGCAGAAGGAAGGGCCTAGAAGAGCAAAAAGTAGGCAGGTGTGATACCCACACATGAGAGACTGCTACTCTTGGGCGGTAGCCACAGCTCACACTTCCCATTGCACCTTCAAAGACACTGTCATAGTGGGTTTGGGATCTACCAGAATTACCACATTGATCAGGACTGAAATCACTGCCTCAAGCTACTCATATAACTGTCATTTCCGTAGACACTGTTGTATTGTCAACTCTGATTCTGGCGAAAAATAAATCCATCAGAAACCACAAGGAATAAGAAAGCCACTTCTCCCCTTTGTTCTGCCTTTCATTCTTCCACTGGTGCCATGCTAGAGCAGAGCCTGAAGCAGCAGCAAGAGAGCCTGGAAAATATAGTTTGCAGACTCCCAACCTGCTAAAACACACAGCAGAATGCAAAGGAATGGGGCTGAGAACAAAGGGGTGAATCACTATCTGCACAATGTGGTGCCAAAATCAGCTTTGTGAGGGTATATAAACAAGTAGTAGACAGAGACCAAGTAAAATTAAGACAAGAAATTATTTGTGTATTCATCTTGAATGTGATGGTAAATAATGCAGGAGCTTTTGGCAAGTAATTTTGCTTCTAAATGACAGGCAAATTTTGGCTTTGAGACTTACAGTTTGTTAATAACGCATTGTAGAGCACATATTATGCTCCAGGCAAGGCAATCACTGTTTACAAACATATGGAGTGCAATTTTCAGGTGCTGGGTATAAGACAATCTTACTTGTGTCTACAAGAAATTTAAGACATGTATAGCTTGAACAAAAGAGCTATAGATTTCTAGTTAACACGTGCCTGTATATAGACAAGGCCTTTTCCCATAAGGACTGTTTTAAAAGGATTCATTTGTTAAAAATTTTCAGACCAGATCATGTGAATGTTACATAGTAATGAAAGGTAGCATTTGGTAAGTGCCAAACATTCTATCGTAGACATTAAAAGTGTGATCTTATTTAATCCTCAGAAAACCCCATGAGGTGTAGGTACTACTATTGAATTCCCATTTTACAGATGAAAAATGATGCACAGAAAGTTAAGTACAAAGCACGAGATGACACAACAAGTAAGATGCAGAGACAGGACTGGATTCAGGGTCCAGACGGAATGATGCAAACATGAGCTTTGGAAATCCAAACAGTAGAATGAAGGGTAATTTAGTTTTTAGCAGCACTGGTCACTCGGAACTGTAGGTGATTTATCTGTGACTGACTTTTAAGAGAGGCTTTATTGTCATTTTGAACAATAGCATGGGAAAGCAAGGCCAAAGGTCAGAAAGCTAGAATAAGAAGAATATTTTAAAGGTTATATAGCGCGAAGGCTAGGCATCTCCTCTGACAACACCCAGGAAAACTAAAGTCACCCAAACTTCCCTCTTTGTGTTCTGTACTCCACCTAGAACAAAGCTTTACGGGTAGTAGATATTTATTGTTGTTGTTATTATTATTATTATTTAAAGTTGAATTTGTTTTTTGGAAAGATTAACAACCATACTGAAAACAAAAGCAAACAACTAGAACAGGAACAGAACCACAGAAATGGAGATCATGTGGAGGGTTAGCAACAGGGGAATGGGAGGAGGAGAGAGGGGGAAAAGGTACAGAGAATAAGTAGCATAGACGGTGGGTAGAAAATAGACAGGGGGAGGGCAAGAATAGTGTGGGAAATGTAGAAGCTAAAGAACTTACGACACATGGACATAAACTAAAGGGGGGGAATGTGGGTGGGAGGGGGTGTGCAGGGTGGAGGGGAATGATGGGGGAGAAATGGGACAACTGTAATAGCATAATCAATAAAATATATTTAAAAAAACCTTTTTGAATTTCAGAATATCTCCCTGACATTATTACAGTTCTTCACTTATTTATACCAAAAGTAATGTCACTGATTTTTTTATTCATTTGAATTATTGTTTCTGAAAAAGAAAACATCCCAAGAAGGAATGAAGGAAACTGATCAATTATTCTCATCCTAGTGTGAATTCATCAGAAGTTTTCCTTTGAAGGTCAATTATGATCAACTGATTACAAAGGAAATGGAAATGCTGTTGGCAGCAATGAAAAGCAGATAGAGAGGACAGCCTCACAGTAAATTTAACCACCTGAACACACAGTGTCAGAGGAAAGAGAGGAAGGGTCAAGGACACTAACTGACCTGTAATGCACAGGCCAATTTCACAAGGTGAAGAAAGTTCTTAATCAAAATGCTATAATAAACCCAGCTGAGAATCGCTGGCCTAGAATTACAAGTCAAGGCATGCTAGATTTTTCCTGTTCCAGAAACTTACCCTCCACTGAGGGTAGGGGTGCATTTGTTTATTTTCCAGATAAGGGACATGCCTATTTTCCAGTAGAGCAAAGGCTCAGCTTTCCCTCTTGTCCCTGAGACCTACTACTGCCTTATCTCCCATGGGCAAGACCCCACTGCCATCATCACTTGCTAGAGTACAGTAATTAATCCAATGGTCAGTTTTCCTTCCTCTTCTTTAGTGGCCTTGAAGCAACATTGGACACAATCAGTCATGACCTCTACTTGAAACCCTTGCTTCACCTGGCTTTTTCTAAATTGAATTTATTGGAGTAACATTAGTTTATGAAATTATGAAGGTTTCAGGTGGTACAATTCTACAGTACATCATTTGCATATTATATCATGTGTTCCACACCCCAAGTCTCCTTCCATCACCCTTTATCACCCCTTTACTCTCTTCTACCTCCTTCTACCCCCCTTTCCCTCTGGGTAATCACCATACTTTTGTGGGGAGCTTTTTAGATGCCACATTCTTCTAGTTTGTTTCCTTATCTTCTTGGCTACTTCTCAGTCTGTTTTGTTGGACTTTCCTTTAATGCTTACTTCTAAATATTAAATTTCCCTCAAGGTTTCATTCAAATATCTCTTTGGTACTTTTCTACATTTATTCTCCAGATCTCATCCAGTCCCCTGACCTTCCTCTATATCAGAGTGATCCCCAGAATTCATTTCTAGCCCAGTCTTCTCTCCTGCACTCTAGATGCACATAGTCAAATGTCTATTTGGCATCTGCACTTAGTTGTCTACTAGGCCTCTCTAATTTAACATTTCCAATATCAAGCTCTAAATTCCTGCCCATGCATGCAACCCCCCTCTAGGACTGCTGCTCATCAAATCTCTTCCAACTCAGTTGGTGTCATCACTATGCATATGATCAATAAGGCTTAAAACCTTGAAGTCATCCTTGACTTCTTTCTTTCACAACCCACATCCAATCTATGAGCAAATTTTCTTGGTTGTACCTTCAATATATGCCATATATATGCCATAGCTCTCTCATCTGAAGTACTGTCATATTCTACTTGGGCAGACTGCTGCTCTGGCCTCCTTAATGGGTCTCTGTCTACAGACCTTTCCCAGAGTCATCAGTTCAATTTTACTCTTCTCTCCAATTATTCTGATTACTTCTGACCCTTAGAACAGCCCTACATGATCTGACTTATCTTTCTATAGGTATTTCTTCTGCATATTATGCTCTAATAACACTGGTCTTTTTACTGTTACTTCCACATGCCAAGCATATTCCCACTTCAAGTCCTATACAACCACCATACCCACAGCCCAGAACTTTCCTTGAGACACAATCATGGCTCATATCCTCATTTTATCTGAGTGTCTGCTCCAAAGCTACCTTCCCTGAGAGTCTTTTCCCAGCCATCTTATCAAAAATAGCATCCCTTTCCTTCTGTGTTCCCTTATCAGTTATGCTTCAGTACACTATCGAGTAAGTCCAATACAGGAATAAAAGCCCATACTAAGTGGTCCAAAAGAAGAACTATAATGTAAGGAAATGGAAATTAAGTTGTTGGAAGAGGCAGCCCAAAGATTAGGAAGAACAGGAAGCTGCTATGACCCTTAGAGCTACAGAGAAAGCAAGGAAATGGTAACACCAGGGCCTAAGCACTACCCTTGGAGGAAGGGAGAGGGATGGATTCACAAGTAGCTTATATAGAGACGGGAGGTGGGTTAAATATAGGGTGTGCAGTTTTTATATGGTATACTGTCCGAAACAACAGGGAAGAGAAATGCCCTGATTTTCCCTTCCTCTTGCCTTGTAATCTCCTGTTAGTGCCTTCTTTTGGCCAAAAATAGCTGGAAACCAAAGGACAAGAGAATCTTAGAAATATATTTCCAGAGAAACGTGCAAGAAATGGATCTAACAGCAGTGAGCAAGTGACAACCACAAGTGCTAATCACTCCTTGAATTTATTTGTATATTCAGAGAATTCTTGTTGCTCTTGTTAAATGTCTGTCTCCCCCATTAGAATATAAGCTTTTTAAGTAGATGTACTTTATTACATCTATTTAAAATGTTCTATAGCTGTTCTATAGCTCTTATATTTCTTGTGCCTAGAACAGTCCCTGGAACTCTGCACTATGTGTGGTTATTTTTATTTTCATTTTTTAATGTAATCTTTTCAAAAAATTTTGATTGGAGATTTTTTAATGTTTTTTCAATTGTTGTTCAAGTACAGTTGTCTCCATTTTCCTGCCACCTGGTTTAATCTTTATTGTAGTTTTTCTATTACCATTTAGTCCCCTTATACTCCCCTCCCCGCAGCAATCACCACACTGTTGCCCATGTCCATGAGTCCTTTTTCCTGTTTGCTCCATCCCTCCACCTCCTGACTTTTCTCCCCACTAGCTGTCATCCTGCTTTCCATCTATGAGTCTGTCCCCATTTTCCTTGTTAGTTCAGTTCATTCATTAGATTCCACATATGGGTGAAATCATATGGTCTTTGTCTTTTGCGTGGTTATTTTTAATTCAAAATGTTTAGGACATGTCCTTCTATCTAAAGCATCAAGAAAGACCTTATCTTTCTTCAAAACTACTTAACATCATGAAACATATGATTATCTTTAACCAACAGAAAGGACTATAAAGAAAGGATATTTTAAGGAATATCCTTCATTCCTTAGAATAAAGGATATTTAGGAAAGGGATGTTAAGGGTTGGGAGTGGACTGTGAATAAAACCATTGCAGAAAGTAGAAAAGGTGTGGACTGGTGATGAGCCTACAGGTCACAAGGGATACTTTGATTTGGAGAGTGAGAGGAATTTCTAGCACAGCTAAAATAATTTATTTTTAACACATTCTCTTTATTATTTATATAGAAACATGTAGGAAGAGGAAATTAACTTAGACTGAAAAGCTTTTTCTAAAGGGTTATTTTTCAAATAAAAGGCTTGATTTCAATTATTTATGGAGAAAGAGGAGTGAAAATAAACACTCCAACACATGAAAACTAAAGCATTGCATTTAAGACCATAAATATTCACAAGGAACAAGCCCTGCCTCTGTGCTGGGGATGTCCACACTATGGAAGGCTAGCACTACGGAGCACTACGAAACACAGGTCAGAACTGATTGACTCACCATCCCATGGAGGTTGGTGAGTAGCTCCTCATGGCAGCCGATGTCCTGGGTGCCTAAGGCAGGAGGTAAACAGCATCTCCTCTGCTGATCCACAATATCATACAATGAATAAACAGTAAAAGTTAAACACCAAAACACTAGTTAGGCAAGATGACATACTGTCAAAGCCTGCAACCAGGAAAGCCCTGGAGAGAATGGAGGGGCTTTACATCCAGTAAAGAGCAAAGGCAATGGTGACAAGATCTAACGGCTGCCACTCAGGACTTGCCGCTTCTCACCAAATTTACAAATACTGATCGGCTATTAATGAGCTCCTAAAAGCAGCAAGATATAAAGCATTCATTTATATTTTGATAGTATCTTATTCCGAGCGCCCTCCAAAAACACCGGAGACATAAACTTAAGGTACTGAACCTAACTGCCCAAACCAAGTCCGAGTCAGGGGCTGTGACGTATATTTCAAACCAAATACATGCTTTCATGGAAAGATAAAGAGGTAGTTCACAAACAAATGAAAACTTGCTTAACATAAAAGGCAAAAGAGCTCTGTAAACATAGCATAGCACCTACCTCTGCTTCCCATGCAGATTACAAGTGCCTAACATTTGGAACGTGTGTGTGCATGCATGTGTGTGTGTGTCAGTATGTGAGTGTGAGTGTGTGTGTGTACATCCATGCCTGAGCAGTGCACTAGACCTCACCCTAACTTTTCAGCTACTCTTCTAGCCACACTGTCAAGATCTCAATAGGTTCCTCCATTCAACGGAATAGACCATCGGAGCAAAGGAAGTTATTGTCTTCTGAAGCCATTTCAGAGAATTTAATACCCGGTGTGATCTTAAAAACGACCCAGCACAAAATTCTAGATGTGAACAAAAAGTTTAGTGACTACTTCAGTCTCACTCAGCCAGAAAGGGCTAGAACAATTTTTCCTGGTCGAGTAGGATGTCTTCCATGTGGAGAGATGACTCACCCCTTACATTCTGAAGAACCATTTCTATTTTTTATTCTGATGTGATATTTGCGCAAGGCACACCAGTGTTTCAGGGCAGCAGATGCCAGATCCTAGCAGGGGTAAGATTTATAGACTCCAATTACTTGTCTACATCTCCATTGCTAACCTCTTGGCCCAGTCACTTAATTGTTAGTGCTTGTTTATTCATCTGTAAAAGAGGGGAATTATATTACTGACTCATTTCAAAGACTCCTAGGGATGAAATTTGAAGAGTAAAAATGGCATAGTAATTGAGTTTGAACTATAAGCTAATATAGCATCTTTAGATGCTTGAGGATAATAAAAGTATTTGTCATTTGCCTTATTATAACTATTTTCTTAGTTTTAAAACCTTGAACTTTAAACAAAGAATACTATATTTTAACACTACAATATTAAAATTTTTTAATTTATATGTGATATTAATATTTCCAACATACGATTGTTATCTTTAATACAAATATATTAAGGAAATGTGCCCTTAATTCTTAATTACAATAATGGTATTTAAGTAAACCCTTTTCATCACCCCTTTCGATAAGCATTTGATACTGCTTCAGATCATGGGAACAAAAATATTTAAGTCAATGTTTCCCTGAGATTATAGAACTGGGATGACTTTGCAAAATCTGTGTTTTCAGGTGTCTTGTACGTGTTCTCTCTGATATTTAAACTTTTTCATCACAAAGTCACAGCCTCAAATTACAATGATAATTTCTAATCTCAGAATAATAGGTTACTTCTAGATTTCTTTTGGCCATCATGACTGAGGTAGCATTTGAACTATCCATTAGCATAAACTAATTATTAAAAATATAACTTATGGTTTTAATTTCAGTAAATATACAGGAGTAGGCAAACGTAGGTTTACAGTTGTGAGTATGCAAGTTTATTCTTGTATTATTATTAACTATTGTATTATTTATTTGTATTACAACTGTAAACCTACTTTGCTCAATCTTATGTATAGCATCCACTGTGTATACCAGGCACCCTGCTAGTTAGTTTGACATTTAATTCATGTTGCATTCCTGATTTTGAAAATAAGGAAACCATTATGTCTTTGTTATTTACATCAGTATTATTATTTCATTATTCATGTATTATAATCTTCTAAAACAGGTTATTAGACACCTACAGTTTTACATTCACTCTTAAGGGAAAAGTTTATTAAAATGGGTATTTTATAAATTAAATTTAGTAAGAAAGATATGTGTCATAGGTGGCTGAATTCATTGAATTGTGGCATAATTAGATATGGAAAAAAGATTTGGTGGGCTAAATTTTTATTTCTAATAGAAATCATGATATTTCCTCAAGGTAATATTGGTAGAAACCATGCTGAGATCTTAAGAGCATGGGTTCAGGAAGAGATGGAGCCATCCCTGCCCAGAATAGTTGGGCAAAGAGTAGCATCAGGGAACCTGACCCAGCTCTAGGGCAACTTTGGGTATATGTGTCCAAAAGCCCCCTCTTCCCCCCAAAATGGGACAGCATCATGTTTCTATTCATGATTTACTCACAAGAGTTTGTTCACTGTTGAGAATATGTAGAACACAATTAACTACCTCTTCTGGAAATATTAGTCAATATCCCAGGGGCTGAGGCTGGCATCAGGGCTCTGAGATCTGGGCAGGAGAAGACACATAAAATTGCAACTCATAGACCATGTCAAATGAGCAAGAGCTAAATGTGCGTGTCGGAGGGGCAGGTCAAGGGATGCTGAGATTGATTAATGGCCATCAAAGTGTCCAGAGATCACTGCAATAACAGTAACAGGTCATTTGAGGCATCATGTTATCGGATTCTGGATCCTAATCTTTTTATAGCAGAGTTTTTCTTTAGAATCACCATGTAGGTCCTGACCTACTTTTGTGGGATATACTTCCAATGACAACTTAGTCTTCTCAGCCTATGCAGTGATATTCTAGTCTGATTCCTATGTGGGCTACTCAGAGACCAATATAAAAACTCGGACAGTATCCTACACTGTATTTCTGTCTTAAACCTTTTTCAGTGTTAATTCTAATCAGTTTCATGTGTGGGTTACTAAGAATCTGCCCATATAAATGTTTAAAGAAATCCTTTCTCCAGCTCCCTCCTTTCCAATATACCCTCTACCCCTCTTCTATCTCTTTGAGTAGTGGAGGAAGGACTGCAGCTTGGGCTGAGCATCTGGGAGCCCAGGTTTCCTCCACAATCCCTGCTAACACCATCCTGGCTGTGGGGAATCCAAGAGCCGCCCACTGCCTCCACTGCCTCCGGTGGGAGTGCCACCTGGTACTCCCAGGCAGAATTGGGAAATCCAGGCTTGGCCCTCAGTCTCCACAAGCCCCACAGGGGAGTGAGGGAGGAAGGCATTTTTTTCCATGATGTTTGGCTATAGTAGGGTGAATATTTTCCAAAGTATTGCCATCCTGCTGGAACACCCACTTTTTGGACTTTTTTGGTTTAAGAGAGTGGACTTTGGGAAAACTTTGGGGGGTGTGTCTTCTCACACTTTGAAGTTAAAGGCTTCTTCAGCATCCAACCTAGGATGTATGGGAGACAAAAAAGGAAAGTATAGGGAACTCGTTCCATGTTGGTAAAGTCCTAAGGACTTTAGTTAGTATAACCCTCTTCATTCCAATTTTCAGAGTCAGTCTTTTGAATTGTGTCCACAAGTTTTTTTTTTTTTTTTTAAAGATTTTATTTATTTATTTTTAGAGAGGGGAAAGGAGGGAGAAAGAGAGGGAGAGAAACATCAATGTGTGGTTGCCTCTCACGTGGCCCCCACTAGGGGCCTGGCCTGCAACCCAGGCATGTGCTCTGACTGGGAATCGAACCTGCGACCCTTTGGTTCACAGCCCGCGCTCAATCCACTGAGCTACACCAACCAGGGCTGAATTGTGTCCACAAGTTTTATAATTACACTTAGCATGTGCAAGAAACAAATCTTCTCCGCCTTGTCCAAACCAGAAGTCTTACTTCAATAATATTAATTGTTACAATCATTAACAAAACACATTTTTTCCACTGGCTATGCTCTTGGGAACTCAAACTAATGTAAGATAACACTGAGAAAGACCATTTGGCTGACAAACTCTTAGGAAATTCTATTGACACCAGGGGGAGGCAAATAGTCCTCTACTGAGAAGAGTTTCTCTATTTGATGGTACAATCATTTCCAAAATCCCTTCCCACTGGTTCCATTTGGCTACTTGAGACCTATAACTGCATTAGACTTGAAGGCATATTTGTTTCAAGGGGCGTTCTGCACGGATACAATAAAATACAAGCATTATATCAGTGTATGCCATTCAAAGTGGCCCTGCTTTAGAAAACAAAGTGAGGAGGGGGATATGTCAGAGTTGAACATTATTTCTCTTTTCCAGACTGACTTAGATTATCAGGTCCCTGCATGAGTAATAATACTATAGCACAATAGATAATAATACAGTAAAACCCACCATAATTCTATAAGTGGGATCCAAAACGGTCAAAGTCACACTATTATAACATTAATGAAGTGAGAATGAGCCTACTATGGGAAACTGCCAGTTTCCTTACATTTTACATTTCCAAAATGCTCCCTATCACTACAGGAGTTTCACATTTACCACTTACCTAACACTGATCTCATGTCAAGATTTACATTAAGGGCTTTATCCTATATTGAAGATTTTATTCTTCTTCTATAAATGAAGAAATTAGGACTCAGAGAAGTGAAAAATTTTGCCTAGTTATGCAGCCTGAATATAGGAGAAAAAAGGGAGAATCTAGGCTCCAAATACATGGCTTTAATCGATAGTGTATCCATATTCTGTGACCCCAGGCCAAATTCAGTCTCCATTTCTTGGTGAAGTTAAGGCTTGCAATATACTCTCTGCCTCAGTGGCTCATGCTGCGGGAGAGAGATCCCATAAGTGGAAGTGAGTCCAGCTTGGAGGTCTAGAGAAAGAATAGGTTTGGCAGTCTCTCTCACTAGCAGCAGGAATATTCATGCAGGAACACCCTGGAATATTCTCCACTGTGTGGAATGACTGCTATGAACTTGCTTAACTGAAATTTCACCACAGCTTACTTTGTATTTTTTGATTCATCTAACATTTATTGAATACCTAGTGTATGCAAGGTGAGAGGTGCAGGGCCCTACGACCTGCGTGTAGATCCAAAATGATTGAAATAACTCTTGGCCACAGCACAGGATAAACTTGTTGGATCCTGGACTTCTATGAATTATTTCAACTTTATTTGGCATATTCACTTCTTATTCTTGGCTCCCTTTCACACTGTGAAGCCAGACACAACCAAATGGCTATAGGCAGAATAAAGGCAAGCAAGCTCTTAGCACCAGGAGGGGCACAGTTGTCCTGGCAGGCTATCTAATTGTGGCATAAAGAAGGTCTGGTGCAAGGAACAGACCCACTGTTAGCAACAAAGCAGTGTAGACAGGAGCCAAGATTGCCACATCCAGTTACTGAAATTAGTGTGTTTGGAAACAATGAATAAGACAAGAGTGCAGAGACATGATCCGTGTCATTCACCCAATGTTTCCCAAGCTTCTATGATGTGTGAAATACTGAGATACTGTGCTTAGCATTGGGATACAGGTCCCAATCATCCTTCAGGTTTCAGCACAAATGGCATTGCCCTTGACTTCCCCAAATATAAACTATGCCCCTTATTGTTATCTCCATTGAACCCTATTCTTTCCTTCATGGACTTAGTGCTTTTGCAATTACATATTTACTTGTATGTTTATTTGATGTCTCTCTAGCTCATTAGATATTGTGACTGACAAATGTCACTTTCAAAGAATACTTCTTGAGAGAATGAATGAATGATATTCATTATTATTTCTTATTGGAAGACTAATCTTATTTTCATACTATCCCATTCACTAAAACCCAGATATAATTTTCTCCACCTTCAGCAGAGTGCATAGACTAAATAAAATCGTGATGAAGAGAGACAATGTTGGTGCTTAGCTCTTTTGCATGTCTAAGAGGCAGTTTCACTGCCATAACCCCCCTTCCAGGGCATTCTAAGTTGTTGTTGGACAGACTTTTTCTGAAAAGGGCCAAATACTAAATATTTTTTACTTTGCTATCCATATGGTCTCAGCTGTCATAGGGGGAGAGCAGCCACATGCAATATGTAAATGAATGAGCATGTCTGTATTCCAATAAAATTTATTTCCAAAACGAGCAGCAAACTGATTTGGATCTACAACCTATCATTTGCCAACCTCTATTTTACGAGATCAGAGACACAGCTTTAGATAACACATCTCTATTGCCTGGATTATTGCAAAAGCATCCTAACTGGGACTGATCATTTATCATTTGCACCTCTGCTTTCTGTTTTCATGATAGCAATCAAGGTTATCCTGTGCAATGTCCTCAATCTCATTCTTCACAAAAGCCAAAGTCCTCACTGTGGTCTACCAGGCTGTGTGTGTTCCTCACCATTTTCTCTCTAAATCCATCTTCTATCAATCCTCCCATCTTTCAGTCCCCTCCAGCCACACCAGCCTTTGGTGTTCCTTGTACTTGTCAGGCAGGTTCCTGCCTTAGCGCCGTGGCGCTTTAGGTTTCCCCTGCCTGGAATACTCTTCTCCAGTCATTTTTACGCTAAAGTCTGTCTTAACCACCTTATTTAAAATCTCCCATTCCAAATACTTCTAATCCCTCTTCTCTGCTTTTTTTCCTAATTCACCAAAACACAACACATTATATAATGTGTTTATTTATTGTATTTATCATTTGCCTTCACTAGAATGTTGACCCCATGAGAGCTGGAACCTCCTCTGACTTGATCACTGCTGTGCTCCTATTGACTTTTAAAAAATATTTTATCTATTTATTTTTAGAGAGAGAGGAAGGGAGGCAGAAAAATAGGGAACAAAACATCGATGTGTGAGAGAAACATTGATAGGTTGCCTCTTGCACACCTGCAACCAAGGGGCTTGGACCTCAGCCCAGGCATGTGTCCTGAGCAGGAATCCAAACAGGGACCTTTCTGTTTGCAGGAGGTAACTCAACCCACTGGTTCAGTGGGTTGAGTTAGTGCCCTGTTGACTATTAACAGTGCTTAGTATATACTCTATAAATATATCTTAGATAAAATAATAAATGGATGTCTTCTCCCCTTCTGTGCCTGAATCAATATACCATCACAAGTAATTTTCTTTTCCTTTTAGTATTTAAGAAAGCTCATCACGTTTCTAACTGAAAAAGTCTGTACATATTGTGTTCATCTTTGTGTTCAAATTAAGAATGCTTAATAGTTTAATTTTAACCACTTCTTTTCTTCTGAACTGACTCTGTCCATTGATGGGATGAAACTAAAGGGAGGCAAATAAGGTTGCAAAACTCAAAAAGAAGATGTACCTTGTTTCTTAATTAAATGCATGCACAGAAATTAGTTATTGAGAAGTTTCTCTTAAATTAACTGGGTATTTGTGAATGTGCTGACCAAACCCTTAGTCCCTGGGTCATAAAACACCAGAAAAACTTTTCTTGGAGAGCTCTAAGAACAATAATTCATTTTTATAATTTTAAATGGAAAGCACTATGTGACCACATGTTTCCTTTGTACTCTAGAACAAAGGAAAAAATGAAACTCTTTTAAGATTCACAAGCATGCGTGGGTTACTTATGAGCATATGAAATTGGCTGAAGGAAAGACATATTTGAAAATTACCCCATCAAAAGAGAAGAAAAAAATTAGAATTTGGATTTATATATAAGTAATTAAAAGCAAATCAGAGTAAGGAAAAATATTTGATGGTTTTTAAATTGTCTGCTTTGTTTGAAACGGAAGGGAAATCATTGCTAATTAATCTTCATGTGAAACTATCATTAATGCCTCCAATTTGTTTAGCAACTCATACCCTCACCCACTTTGTGAACTCCAGCATCATTTCCTTCATTCAACTTTCCCATTCAGTTGTTTTTCTCAGCTCTTACAGTTTCGCCACTGAGAGATAAATGGTACCTTGAACACCTTGGGTAAACAACAAATGCATTTCTCTGGATTAAAGTAGTTTGGATTCATATTTGTGTTTTCTTAAATACATACATTCTTTCAATGAGACTATACTGTCAATGAGACTATAAACCTCTCAAAATAAGAAGCATCTGAATCCTCCTTCCTCTCTAATCCCTAATACCCAGAACATAGTAAGTACTGAATAATACCTGTTGAATTCAATTTTTTAAAAGAAACACTGATGAAAATAAGATATTTAGGAATTAAAGGATTATAATTTTATAGCATTTAAAATAAAGCATTTCAGTAAAGTTTAGTACTGTGAGGAGAGCCAAAAGGTGTTAACTCAACCAGAATCAGGCAGGTTTTCATGTAGTTGCTATTTTTCTTGTGTTTTTATTTTTAAAATATTTCATTCTCCCATGTTTTCACAATAGTAAGTCAGAAATAAGAGTTAAGCTAAGAAAATAACATTTACTCTTAATTTTAGTTAATAACTTGCTCATTTTATTTTTAAGGCATCAATGGATTATCCCCACTGAGTTTACTTAAAGCTAGTAGCAAATTTATTTCTAAAAAAAGGAGGGGTGAGAAAAGAAAGAAAGAACAATAATGGGTTGAGGGATAGAGTGAGAAAAAAATCTTTAGTGGAAAAAGAAAAAAAATTGGAGATTTAAACATGAAGATTTTTTTTCCTAGAGTCTAAAATGTAGGTACAAAATAATAATAATAATAATAGTCAGAGTGATCTGGAAAATACTGAGATTTCGTCCTGGTCCAAGAACCTTGCTCTCTACTCCTTAGAGGTTAAGCGTCCCCAAGTCATTTCTTCCCTCCCTGTGCTTTAAGGCTGAATTTTTGCAACACACACCATCTCTTTTTATCTCCCACCTGACTTCTCTCATGGGAAAGCTAAATTAGTTTAAATCATATGGGAGCATTATAAATACTGTTTGGTGATGAGAATAAATTGGTTCAAATCACATAGATACTTTCCTAAGTACTGACTGATGAGGAAGTTTAGATATGTGTAATTTATAAACAAAATGAAAGAGATTACTTGGCAAGATGTGAGAGGCAGGAGCAAATTTATATTCAATAAATTTAAAGCACATGGAAGGAATCACTTTCCAAATCATTCTATGAGACCAGTATTACCCAGATTCCAAAACTGGACACAAACATCATAAGGAATGAAAACTAGAGACCAGTATTTCTTATGAATCTAAACACAAAATCTATTGATAAAATATTAACAAACCAAATCCAACAACATATAGAAAAGATTGGAGAAAGATAGAAAACATATAGATACACCATGATTAAGTGGAATTTATCCTATAAATGAAAGGTGATTTAATGAATATAATACACTGCATCAATAAAATAAAGGTTGAAAACTACATGATCACCTCATAGATAAAGAAAAGCCATTTGACAAATATTAACACCCTCTTTATGATAAAAATGCTTTGCACAAACTAGGACTAGAACACAGAATAGGCATTTGACAAACTTTGCCACCCTTTTATGATAAAAAAATTGCTTAACAAACTAAGAATATTAACCTCACATAAAGCATCTACAAAAAACACAAAGCTAACATCATACTGAATGATGAATGCTTTCCCTGTAAAATCGGCAACAACTAGGATGTCTGCCCTCATAACTTCTATTCAAGTTAGAAGAACTTCTAACTTCTTCCAGTTGTACTGGAACTTCTAGCCAGGACAATTTGGCAACAAAATGAAATAAAAGACATTCATATAAAAAGGATAAATCAAAATATCTCTACTTGGAGATACTATGATCTTATTATAGAATATCCCAAAATTCACCAAAAAATGGTAAGAATTAAACAAATTCAGCAAGGTTACAAGATATAAGATCAATATGTAAAAATAAATTACAGGGAACTAAGAAAACAATTCAATTTACAATAGTATTAAAAACAATAAAATCCTAAGGAATAAATGTATCAAAAGAAATGTAAAATTGTAGTCTGAAAGCTACATAACACTATAAAAAATTTTACAAGACCTACATAATAGAAAGACTTCCAATAAAGCTACAGTAATGGAAACATAGTGGCATTTGCACAGAATAGATGGAGAAATCATTTATTTCTGAAGTAGAATTGAAACTTCAGGAATAAATTCTTAACATTTATGGTCAATTGATCTTTGACAAAGGTAATCCAACCTAATGGATCAGGGGTGTCAAACTCATTTTCAACAGGGGGCCACATCAGCCTTTCAGTTGCCTTCAAAGGGCCGTAATAGTTTTAGGCCGTATAAATGTAACTACTCCTTAACTATTAAGGAGTTGAAATTACATTTGGCCCTTTGCAGACAACTGCGAGGCTGATGTGGTCCCCTGTTGAAAATGAGGTTGACACCCCTGACCTAGATAATCCTAAAGGGCAAAAATAGTCTTTTCAACCAATGATACTGGGACAATTGGATATTCACTGAAAGAACATGAAGTTGGACTTCTTCCTTACATCCACAGTAAAATTTAACTCAAAATGGATTATAGACGTAAATGAAAAAGCTAAAATCATAAATTCCTTCAAAGAAAATATAGCAGTAACTCCTAATGGCCCTGGTTAAGCAAAGCTCAAGAGCAAAAGCAACAAATGAAAAAATGGATAAATAGAGATTTCTCAAAATTAATAACTCTTTTGTTTTCAAGATATCATCAAGGAAGTGAAAAAACAACTGGCAGAATGGGAGAAAATATTTGCAAATCACATATCTGATAAGAGACTGTCCAGAATATATACAGAACTATTACACCTTAATAACAAAAGACAAATAATCCAATTAAAAATTAGCAAAAGATGAATATATATCTTCAGATAAATTAATGGCTAAAAAGCATGAAATATGTTCAACATCATTAGTCATTAGATAAATGCAAATTAAAACCTCTTTCTATTAAGATGCTAAAATTAAACAGGTAGACAATAACAAGTGTTGATGAGATTGTGGAGGATTAGAACCTTTAATACATTGCTACCAGTGTAAAATAGGACAATGCTTTGGAAAACAATCTTACAGTTCCTAAAAATATTCATTGTAGAGTGATTATGACCCAGCAGTTCTACTCACAGATGTATACCCAAGAGAAATGAAAGCATATGTCTATACAAAATACTTATATGCAACTGTTCACAGAAGGATTATTTATTAATAGCCAAAAAGTATAAAACTGTCCAAATAGAATATGGTATATTCATACAATGAAATAATATTTGCCCTTAAAAAGGAATAAAGTACTGATACATACGACAATATGAATGAACCTTGAAAATGCTACATTAAGTGAAAGAAGCAAGTTTCCAAAGACTGCAATAGGTATGATTCCATGTATATGCAATGTCCAGAAAATTGACAAATTTATACAGAAAGTAAATTAGTTGTTGCCTAAGAATTGTAAATTATGGAATGAATATGGGAAATAAGTAGTAACTGTTAATAGGTATGGTGTTTTTCGAGGGGTGATGAAATATTCTAAAATTTCAGTGATTGTACCCTGGCATGTGTGGCTCAGTTGGTTGGAGCATCATCCAGTAACCAAAAGGTTGTGAATTCAGTTTCTGGTCTGGGCACATACAGAGGCTGTGGGTTTGATTCCTGGTCTGGATGGGTTTGATTTCCATTCAGATGCACACAATCCCCGGTCTGGGCACGTGTGGTAGGCAACCAATTGATGCTTCTCTTTCCCTTCTTCTATCCCTCCCTCTCTCTCTCTCTAAGAGCAATAAAAATGTGTCTTTGGGTGAGGATAAAAAACTAAAGTAAATAAATGAATAAATAAATAACAAATAAGAATATAAATATGAGACAAAGAAATATGGCCCAAATGAAGAACAGATCACAACTCCAGAAAAAGAGCTAAATGAAATTGAGATAAGTAATCTATCAGATGCAGATTCAAAACATTGTTTATAAGGAAGCTCAAGGAATTTAGTGAGACTTTAGCAATATAAAAAAGACCCAGTCAGAAATGAAGAATACACTAATTGAAATAAAGAACAATGTACAGGAAAATAACAGTAGAATGGATGAAGCTGAGAATCCCATCAATGATTTGGACCGTAAGGAGCCGAGAAACAACCAATCAGAACAAGAAGAAAAAATAATAAAAAAAAAAAAATGAGATAGTACGAACAGCCTCTGGGACAACTTTAAGATGTCCAACATTTGCCTCATAGGGGGCCCAGAAGGAGAAGAGAAAGAGATCAAGGAACTGGAAATGTAAATGAAAAAATAGTGAAAGAAAACTTCCCTGATTTGGTGAAGGAAATAGACATGCAAGTCCAGGAAGCGCAGAGTTCCAATTATGATGGATGCAAAGAGGACCACCCCAAGACATGTCATTATTAAAAGGTCAAAGGTTAAAGATAAAGAGAGACTCTTAAAAGTAAGAGAAAAGAAGTCAGTTAACCAGAAGGTTGACAGATGTCAGAGTCCGTTTTTGCAACACCCGTGCCAGACTGCTATCTGCCTTACTCAACTGTCTTCTCTTTTGCCTTTGGGAATTAACACCTAATATTTTCTGAGATAACTCTAGAAATTCATGTTACCATAACACTAAATGAAGCTGTGGGCTGATGAAAGGGGACAGATTACAGAAAAGTATATTGAGAAAGAGGCTTTTCAACAGAAAAGGAAGTCTGTACTCATCAGGGATATATTCAAATGATCCCAGTTCTGTCACAGAGAGTACCCTCTGGAAAAAGGTCTTGATCCGGAGCTGATGGTACTTCACCAGCTGCCTCACTTCTCTGCTGCACTCTCCTTCTGGAAGTGACTCCAGTTTGCTGAGTTGAAGAATACATAAATTAGTGGCTGAAATCTCCCTTTCAGCTTCTCTCCCGCTAAATAAGAGCAATTCTATGAGCTTATTCTGAATAAGAACACACAGGTAAGGAATGCTACAATTAGTTGAATCCAGTTAACTAAAACCCTTTATCAATCAGCATTTTTTGACAATTAACATCTAAGTGCAAAAAAAAAAAACAAATTACAAAATAATAATCAGAGAAGAAAATTTTAAACTTTGCTCTAGGTTTGGTACACAGTCAACTCAAACTCCCATATTCCTACAACTACTTTTCAATAGTACCTAACTTTTGAGGGAGCTCTAATTGTGTGCCCCATATTTGCAGTATGGGATTCAAGTGTCTAGGTTACCTTTAACACAGCAATCCTTTGAAGCAGATTTTATTATTCTATTCATTTTACAGATTGCCAAACCCAGCCATGGAGTTGTTGCTTGCTCAAGATCACACATCTTATAGATGGTGTTAAGGAAGCATAAATCTACAGAACTCAATGCTTTAACCAATATGCCATATTGCCTCCTAATTATTGGTGTGTGATAAAATGATAATTTGGAAGAATATAATTCAATAAATAACAGTAGCTAATTTATTGTTTCCTGTGCTCTAGGCATTTCTGTAAGCACATTCTAGCTATTGCCTTACCTAATCTTCACACTAATCCCTTAAAGTAGGTACAATTTTTATACCTATTTTTCACATAAGAAAAGTGAGGCACATAGAGGTTAAATAAATTTTCTCCACTTCACACATCACAGAGTGATGGAGCCAGAACTGAAATCAAAATGTATTACTCCAAAGTACATTCTGTTATTGCTACACATGCTGCCTTTTCTTTTTCCCTCTTTCCTTCCCTCCTCCTTCCTTCCTTCCTCTTTTCCTCCTTCCTTCCTTCCTTCCTTCCTTCCTTCTTTCTTCCATAGGGCTTGATATAGTACATAAAAGAAAACAAATCTAATGCATTTGAGAATGATTTTTTTCAATAAAGTTAATAAATCACTAAAAGTTGAATCAAAAATTTCTGGTTGATTAACTTAATGACTATTTAAATAATCAGATGATGCAATTCCTGCATTTGCTGGTTAACTGAATTTCCAGTGGCTTAGGCTATCTGTTCAGAAAGAATTTGAGCCCATGGGATACTTTTTCATCTTCATTGGTAAGAAAGGCAGCAAAACATTCAAGATGCTCCCAGAAAAATTGCCCTTTGAAGCATTACGCTTTTATCAATCATTTGTGCTACAACTTTGAAGATTTTTCTCTTTAATGATATTTATTAGAAATGAAAAATGTGCATAATTTAAATTTGATTAGATTTCTTTCATTTTAAATGTGTTTCTTACTGATTTAATCAGACATTTTAAAAGTATTCCCCAGATCTTGGTGTTACACAAATCTTAAATCATCACCACATTTACTCCTTATAGTATTGAATAGCCCCAAAGCTTGTAATTAATGAACTGCTAAATTCAGACATATAGATATGATGTGGTTTTCAAGTGGGACAAATGGGAGTTATTAACTTCAAAGGAATGATATTTTACCATATTTTCCTAATGGGAGACATTCAGGAAATGTTTTTCAAATGAATAAATTATTTTTCTGATTTTTTTTTTGTTTTTTAAATGTCTTTACCTGAATAAACATTAAGATAATCTTAATTTTTGCTTTTATAACTTCTTGTATTTGTTATTTTATTTTTATATGATCTCTTATTCTGGGTCTTGATTTTTAAGCATATGTTTGTATTTAGTTTATAAACTATTAATGCACTTCTCTTGACAATTGTAAGGGTTTCTGCACAATGACCCATCCTTCCATTCATTGCTCTTTCTGCTTAAAGTAATGACTTTTTAGTTCTAGATGGCTCCTCCTCCCTTCTCCTGTATTAAATCTAAGTTACCTTCCTCTCAGAACATGTTTCCACTTCCCATATGCCCAACTGGCATTCTCTTTTAGGTAAGGATGCAACTAAAATATTATTTCCACCAGGAAGCTATTCCTTTTACTAGTGACATGGTCTGGAAATTCAAACACTCCAGGAAGTAACTCTTACCCAATATTCCTCCTCTAACTAACTCCTATACTCAAATCAAATTAAAACATTAACAATAGTAACAAAAGTACTACTTTATTTTGTTTCCCAAAATTTGTATGTATAATATGATGCCAATGCCCCCCATCTAAAGACCACAAGGAACACTACTATAATTAAACAAATGTAGGTTTGTTGATTCATTGCAGTAAGGAAGAACACACATTATTGGGGACTACAGAGTGTTTCCAGAAGAAGACATTAGAATGGACATATTATATATTTGTAAGGGTTAGGTGATTTGGAAGAGGGCTCAAGGCAGCATGATTAGTATTTGCCAAAGAGAGTATAATTCTATGATTAATTGTGTTAATAATAATTACACCTGGAAGGTGAAAAGACCAGACTGAGACTAAACTGTGATTGGTAAAGAAGCAGAAATCACTCTTACTATTCTTGATAAAAGGATATTTGGTTCATTTTATGTTTTAGACAATGTTTTTTGTTTGTTTGTTTCATTTGTACCCAGTCATGATTATGGAGTGGTCTCATATCTCATCCCAGTCACAGAGTGGCCTTTTCTGATGCTGTTCTGCTAGACTGTGGTCAACAAGACAACCTTGAGCCCACTGTGAGTGCCAGACTAGCTTCCTGGAAAACTAACACCTTTTTGACAGCAGCTAGCTGTTGTCAAAGCAATGTGTGTTAGTTAAAATGGCCGTATTACCAAAGCAATATACAGATTTAATATAATCACCATGAAAATCCCAATGGTATTAAAACTACAAAAAATAGCTAAAACAATTCTGAGGGGAAGTGGGGAGAAAGTTGGAAGTAGAACACTACCTGACTTGGAATTATACTACAAAAGCAACAATAATCAAAACAGCATGATATTAGCAGAATAAACAGACACACAGATGTATGGAGCAGAATTGAGAGCCCAGAAATAAAACCACATGTACATGGGCAAATAATGTTTAACAAAGGAGCCAAAACACAGAATGCAAGCCTCTTCAATAAATGGTGCTGGGAAAATTAGAAAGTCATCTGCGAAAGAATGAAACTAGATTACATTTGTACCCATGTACAAAAATTAATTCAAAATGGATCAAAGACCAAAATAGAACTGACACAAAAAATTATATAGAAGGAAACATGGATACTAATCTTGTGGACCTTGGTCTTAAAGAACATTTTATGAATTTAACCCTTAAGGCAAAGGAAAATATAAATGAATGAAATTATATCAAACTCAAAAGTTTCTGTACAGCTAAAAAAACTGCCAAAAAAGGCAACCAACTGGACAGGAGATGATATTTTCAAACAATGGCTCCAGTGAGGGGTTAATACACAAAATATATAAAGAACTCATACAACTCAATACCGATGGCCAACAAATATATGAAAAGATGTTCAACTTAACTAGCTATTAGGAAACCACGAATGAAAACTGCAATGATATAACCAAACATATGTCTGGCTGCCTACCACTTTGAAAGCCAATACTCAAGAGACAGATGCGATGTAAAGGAAAATGGTTTTATTCAGAAGCCAACAACCTAGAAGATGGGGGCCTCTCTTCTCTAAGCCCATCTTAACATCTCAGTGCAGGCAGGTATTGTTGTACAGAGGAAGAGGGGCAAGGAGAACAACAAGATCAGGGAGAGAGGCTGTGGACGTGCAGGCAGTGTCCTTGCTTGTCCCTGTATGGTTCTTTAAGGGCAGCATCCTGGAACTGGTCAGTGACAGCTGAATTCCTGCAGTGGGGCAATCTACGTCACCTGAGGTTGTGTCCAAGGCCATTTCTTATATAAGCAGAAACTGGAACTGCTGGCATCTGCAATATGCTTACAAAGAAACTGTCAGTGTGTGAGTTCATTTTATCAGTTGGTTAGTACATTTATTTTAATTCTATTTCATGTTAAGTCAGAGTAGAAAAAAATTTTATTCTGTTAAATGAGATACCACCTCATACTTGTTAGAATGGCCATTATCAACAGGACAAGTAATAAGTGCTGGAGAGGTTGTGGAGAAAAAAGGAACCTTTATTCACTGCCAGTAGGAATGTAAACTGGTACAGCCACTGTAGAAAACAGTGTGGTGGCTCATCAAAAAATTAAGACTATAGTTATCATATGACCCATCAATCCCTCTACTACCTGAAAAACTAAAAAAAAAAAAAAATATTTGCAAAGATATATGTACCCTTATGTTCATTGCACCATTACTCATACTGGCCAAGACATTGGAGCCAGCCAACGTGTCTCTCAATAGAAGATTGGATAAAGAAGATGTGGTAACGATGGAATTCTACTCCACCATGAGAACAGATGAAATACTGCCATTTACAACATGAATGGACCTTGAGAATACTATGCTAAGTGAAGTAAGTCAGAATAAAGCTAAGAACCATATGATTTCCTTCATGCGTGGGATATAAAACTGAAACTCATAGACACGGACAATAGTATGGTCATTACCAGAGAGAAGGGGGTGGGGTTAGTAGCAAAGAGTAAAAGAGGCCACATATATGGTGATGGAAGATTTGGGGCGGTGGGCACACAGTGCAATATACAGATCATGCACTTGAAATTTATATGATCTTATCAGCGAATATCACCCAATAAACTTAATTTAAAAATTTTAGATATAAAGTATATTTAGTTCATGAAATTTAAAAGACACAAAAAGCATTGAGAAGAAAGTGGAGAGCTTCCTGGTGGTCATTTTTATTCCCTGAATGGGAATACCAGGGAGAGGAAGAGAACACAAAAGCATGCCATCGTGTGTGAGCTAGCCCTGCAGTGGTGCTTCAGCTCTCTGACAGCTCTGAGGCCTGGCAGCAAGAGGGCTGAAGAGAGAGCACCAACTCAGCTGTAGTGGTAAAGGTAGCAGCAACCAAGCTGCACCCAGAACATAGCATTCAAAGTCAAGTGATTTGGAACATACTCCACAGCAAAGATCTTGCAATTGCCAGAACTGAGGTTTTTCATTCAATACAGTCCTTGCTGGGTACTAAATATATGTGTTAACTTATCTAAAACTTAACACAATCCTCTGAGGTAGGCTCCATCGTTATCTTATTTTACAGATGAGGGAACAGATATAGAGATATTCAAAAAAACTTGTCCATAGCCACAGAGCTAGGAAGTGGGAGATCTGGGATTTAAACTTAAGCTGTCTGACTCTGGAGAATGCTACTAACCAATACCAACTAGTGTTACACTTACCTAATTGTGCCCACTTTAAGAATTAAAAGTTTATTGTAGCTTTTAAAACAACCTTATCTCCTCTTCTCTCTCTTTCTATCTCTGCTATCTCTCTCTCTCTATACACACACACACACACACACACACACACACACACACACATATATTAGATAGCTAGATAGATACACACACATACACACACATACATATAGGGTCTGGCACAAATAACACCCCTTTTATTACAAAATCATAAGCATGCAATTCTGTAATATAACAATATCACACTCAGACACACCATATGACATTTTAGGTGAAATATTCAAATTAAAACTATAGATTACTACACCCATATCATTACTCTACCAACCACACTCAAGCAGGCCTTACTTCTGCTGGGCCCTGTGTGTGTGTGCATATATATGAAGAGCACATAAGATGGATTTTTAAATCTTTTTACAAAATAAATTGTCAAAATGATGGAATGCAAACTCTGAAATTCCCTTTTCTATGCATTAAAATATGTGTAAGATATATAACAGCTCTGAAAATCATACAATGAGAATCTGTTGCTAAATTCCATTTTTTTAACATTAGGGACCTAACAAAATCCTCTACCCTCCTGCTAAGTGCCAAGGGATGCACATCTGTTCAGATTCATTCTGAATTCCTTTTTTCCAAGCAATAACCATTCTCTCTGTGTTTCAGCCTGCCTTGTTCCACACTGAGATGGTGACATCTCAAAAGATGTCACTTGCTGCTTAAGGGTGTGAAGTTAGACCCTCCCTCACTGTACAATACCATCATAGAGTTCTAGGCAAAACTATCAAATGCACCTGACAAAAGCAGCTTGGAAAATTCTGTGGAATAACTTTCTTCCCCTATGTGTTTGTTAGCCTATAGGTATAAGAAGCAAAAGCCTTGGCCATCCTTTGTGAGTGGTGCTTAATAGCCACTGATTTATTCTCAATGGGAGTTAATCAAAAACAGTTATTTTACAAGTATAGACTACTTATCACCTTTGAGTTAGACATCATGGGGATTAGAAAATGTCTAAAAGTTTTATTTCTTAAATTGTAGCATGAGTGCTTTAGGGACCCATATATACTCTGCCGAATAACAACTTAGAGCAAATTTTTTAATTTCGTATTCCATTCCCTATAGACATTTGTAATGCTGAACCAGTCAAATTAATGAATTGCATGCTAATATTGCAATTGTACATCACCGATAGATATCACTACCTCTGCCACAGAATCATTGAGTAACACTCAGCAGGTGTGCTTCTCAGTGAAATGAGGCAAACTGCTACTGTGTTTTGCCATGTTTAATGCACACCCATGTTTTTGTGTGCATTAACACAGAATTATTATACCTATTCTTATATCCATAGTATGTAATCACTATGCCCATGTATATTGCACATCCTTATTTTTCCCTCAAAATTCTGGGCAAAAAAAGTGTGCATTAAACATGGTAAAATATCACAAAATCTTGTGCTGAATAAAGGTTGTTAATAATCCTGCAAAAAATGTTTAAATATCTTTAAAACTGGACACAGATTATGGCCAATTCAGTATCACAAACATTTTTTAAGCACCAGCAATGTGCCAAATAATTTGGAAACAAAAATGACAAAGATAAGTGTCTGCCCCTAGACAGGGAGGACCTTGCAGATTTACACAAAAGACAGGCCCACCAATGGATAATTTCAGCTGGGTGTATTAGCAAGCCCTATGATATGTGTTGGAACACAAAAGAGAGACTTCGAAGTAGGTGAGTTGGAATTAAAGAATGCAAGGGCAAGGTGTTAGAAATGAGAATATGTTTGAGTGATGTCTTTAAAAATCTAAGTAGGAATCAGCCAGCTAAGGATAAATATCAAAGAAATATAAATATAAATATAAATATAAATATAAAGAACAATGGATAAATATCCTATATAATGCCAAACAAGTGAATAATGAGATACTGTTGCAATATCAAGATTTTTGGTCAGCTGGTGCACTGGTTCCATTGACTGGGACCTCATTGTTTCATTCATTATTCATTCATTTGGTTGGCATTGGAAAGTCACATAGCTTACTTAAGAGCCCGGTAGAAAGTCAAAATGCTCTTTTCTGCCTGAGCCTAATAGTGATCTCCACAAAAATGATTATTGAAAACATAGCTAACCAAAGAAAAAATAACTCCTAAGATAGAGTAGAGAGCTTTCTCTGGAGCAGGTCATAAAGAGTTTGTTTTTAATCTTTATTTATTATGTTTCTGAGGCAGGTGATTCTCTATCATGTCCTGTTATGGGCTTAACATGTTTAAGTGAAAAGAAAAATCAATAGTACATCTTCTTGAGCAAGATGGAGAGAGTTCTGATTCAGATGATTAGAAAGAACTACAGCCCTACAGCTGGCGTTTATTAGAGGAATATATCAAAGAGAAACGCAGTAGGGAGTACCAATTACGTCAGTTACAATTAGTTCTGATTTATTTGATTCTTGTTAAAACTATTTTCTTTGGAATTCTAGGTATTGGAGAAATTGGGTTTGGTATCAAAATGGCAACTGTAATATTTGTATCAGAGTTACAGAAGAACAACCTTGCTTTGAAAGAAGTCATTTCAATTCAAGCCATGTCATCAGAGCATTTTCCTGAAGCATTGTGAGGGCCAAGCACAGTGTGGAAGTTTACACTGGAAGTGCAGGACTTCAGAGAAATTTTGTTAAATGTGGGTTGAAACCAGTTCTCAGAGAAGATCCATCCTATTTTAGAAGTTATCTTTATTTGTTGTAGGGAGATTACTTAAGGCTCCAATTGAGTTAATATCAGTTCTGAATATTGTTCAGCTCACACAGGACTGAACTCTGTTTTATTGGCAACAAAAATATTACTTTTGAATTTTAGTTTTTAAAAATGGTATTTACTCTGGCTGACCTGTACCAACATAGTCAGAAGAACCCACAGTTTTGTTTTTTTTTTCCATATGTCCCAATTTCAAAGAGCAGAACTTATTGAACTCCTATTAAATAGGGTATGTTAGCAAGCTGCCATGTATTTTTTCATTGTTATTGCATAACCCTGCCATTTTCTTTCATTTAGAAATGAGTCTCCCCCCAAACATACCCCAAGTTTTTTGGAATATTCAATACATGCACATAA
Source organism: Glossophaga mutica (assembly GCA_039655065.1). Lineage (NCBI taxonomy): Eukaryota > Metazoa > Chordata > Mammalia > Chiroptera > Phyllostomidae > Glossophaga > Glossophaga mutica. The sequence continues at coordinate 124,412,548 of CM077306.1, forward strand.
ACACACAAGCCTTTATTTCTATTCATTTCTCCCTTTGAATTTTCTCCCAGTTTCATCTCTGTCCAAACCATTTTCTCTTCTTTTTCTTTCATAAATTTTGCTAAAGAATATATTATTTATCCAATAATATCCCAGGTGAGATATATATTATATTATTCTAATATAGTCTGCAAATTACTAATATAGTAGAAAGGAATCATAATACAAATTTAGCAGTCATCTTTTGGGATATTAAATAAAATATATATTTTGGAAAATAGCTTAACCCATTGTAACAGCCGCTGATCTCTGCTGAGAGAAAAAAATCACAATTATAATCATTAAAAACACAACTAATTCCTCTTAATTTATAAATGTTTGTGCCTTTATTTGTGTTATTCCTGTCAGAATATTCTGGATTGCTGTCAGCCTACTTAAAAAAAACGTTTTGGAGCTTTTTCTGATCCCCAGGAAGAATCCACTGTATTTTCACAGTACACAGCATACATCTCTACATAGCAAGAATGCAATTCTTCCTTGCATGTTAATTAACTACTTACATATATGACTCTCTCACCATTTAGAAACTTGAATATAGTTAGTAATAAGTCAATTTGAGGCTTCCAGGGAGGAATAAGGATTTGCATAGGAAAATCAAACAGAAGCAAAGAACAGTCTGGACTGGGGTACCAGTAAGTAATATACTCGAACTAGTGCAGGTCATTGTTCAATGAGACCATGTACATTTGTATTTGGTCTGTGCATCAACGTCTGAGATGGTGGGCTACCCCTCTTTTTGGTGACTAGCAGTATCTTGGCTTTGGGTGCATTGTTTGAATTGGGAAATGACTCCTGAGTAAGGGTGGGAAAATAATGAATACAATCTTGTTAGAAAAGCTAAGTGGAAAGTTAGGGCTTCTTTCAAGTGAACAGATGTTCAAAAAATGGTTCCAGCCTCAGAAAGGAAACCAAAGCGAAAAATTAGAAACCAAGATAGAAAACACTGCAGAGGTTAGAAAACAGCCTGTGTGTGGTTGAGAGACAAGAGTGATCCCAAATCCTAATTTCCTCTTGGTAGGAACCGAGTTCTCTGGATTAATGATTTAAGTAGTTATCTATCTGGTTAGATGGAAGTATGGATAGATAATTCCTGTCTTAAGAATCAAGAAAGGGGATTAAATATGTATATATGTATGCCTGTGTATGTAGGCACACTATTTCTCTTCATTTTGAATAAACCAGTAATTCTCAGTCAAGTGCAATTTGTCCTTCAGAGAGCAGCATTTGGCAATGTATGAAGAACTTTTAAGTTGTCACAACTGTAGAGTATGGTACTGGCATAAGGAGTGGAGACCAAAAATGCTTCTAAACATCCAACAGTGTACAGGACAGCATCTATGTTCATATTTATTAGAAGGTATAAACTCTGTCTTAGAATTAACCAAGTAAAAATTACCTTTTAGACTGAAAGATGTTGGAAAAGATTGCATTTCTTGTTTACCTTTATGTTTAATATATTGACAAACAGGCCCTCAGGGATAACAGACTCTAAATAAGTAGATATTGGGCTAAATTCAACTAATGGAGTAAAGAAGGGGGCAGCAAAAATAGGTTTACAGTTACAAGTATGGTACATACAGGGTACATACAGGGGTGGCAAAAATAGGTTTACAGTTACAGGTATGCAAAACAGTTTATTTTTGTGTTATCATTTATTAATTATTATATTATTTGTATTATATTACAACTGTAAACCTACTTTTCCCACTCCTGTATATACAACAGCATATTATTCGGCCATAAAAATAAGAATGAAATCTTTCCATCTGCAACAACATAAATATACCTACAGAGTATTATGCTAAGTGAAATAAGTCAGAGAAAGAAAAATACTATATGATTTCACTTACATATGGAATCTAAAAATCAAAATAAACAAGCAAAACAGAAACAAACTCATAGAAAAAAGAGAACAAACTGATTGTCCCCAGATTGGAGGGAGGTTAGGCATTCTCTGACCTTGAAGATAGAACATATCTTGAGAAAGCCATTTCATTCCACAGAAAAACAACACATGGGTGGGTGTCAAAATGAGTAACTTATTAGTGCAAAATGGAACAGAAAGAAAAATCAATATGTCTGGTATTGTCAGAGATAGCTTCTTGGAAAAGATGAGAATTGAGCTGACCCTTTATAGTCCAATGGATAGAATTTCAATGAAATGATCAGCAATGAGGAGAAGGTGTTATAAGGCAGAGAAAATAGAATGAACAAAACTTAGAATTTAAGACTAACCATGGCAGATTTGGGGGGACAGAGAAGATTACCCTAGCTGAAGCAGGTAATAGACCTGAACTTCTAGAAAGTATCCATTATGGTGAGAATCAAGTGAGTGACTATAAGTAGTAATACCTTGTAAAATAACTAAATCTATGAATGAGATAAAATATGCCATCTCCAAAGTTTGGAAACTGTGTTTTTAGTATTTATCATTCTTAAAATGATTACTTAACCTAATATAGTTTAGCACATCTTCCCACACACACAGACCTGTGTGCTATATAAAGTAACACTCTGGCCTACATAGTGTACCTAATATTCCATAAAAGTGACCATTAGCAAAGGCAAGCCAAATTTAGCTATAGCCCCAAGTAGCCTTTACCCCCCTTGTGGCTACAAAGATAGTAAGAGTCCTCATTTCAGAAGAGATGTGCCCTAATTAAAGAATCATTTTAATTACCTTAACTAATAACCTAATGTTACAATTTGACAAGGGAATAAGAGAACGAGTATCCTGTTTGGTCAAGGAGTCTTGCAGAAGATATACATGAACAATTGATGTTGAGAATCATTTGACTTAATTCAGTGTACATATATATTGGGGTAATAGTTAAATGTAAGAAGAAATAGATCATTGTCTGCAAAAACAAAACAAAACACCTCACCTTATATCTAAGTGCAATTTTTAGAGCCCTTTCTATTTGTTAGGTTAAAGGATCATTCCTGACTGGAGACCCAGAAGAGAGAACTTTGAAGAATAAACAGGCTTTATTTTGAAATAAGAACTCTAATACAATAACAATTAACAGTTAATAACTCCCAGAATAGGTGGACCAATGTGTCTTTAAATTAGAGATCAGCATTATATACATTTAAACCTGTAAATTCCATAGTCTAACTCTAAAGTAAGAATTTTAAATCCTCTTAGAAGAGGTCTGAGTAGGTGTTAACTCATCCACAAAATTTAATTGGTTAGGAGTAGGTTCTCCTGAATTTAACAGTCTTACTTACAGTGCCTTAGTCAAGTGGAGATTTGATTTTCTTTAAAGATAATTCAAGAGGAAGGTAGGCCAAGGCTCTTGTGGTGGTTGCATAATGTCATTTAAGGCAAAGCTCCTTCTGGTTTTCTAATAAACATCCTTAAATGACTTCCAGCTACATCACATTGTCCAGAAATATGTCACACCTAGTTGAATGGTAGGCTGAGAAATGAAGGTTTCAATTGTGCACATTGCAGTCTCAAATAAAAGTGATGAAGAAAAGAATTCTGCAAGCCAATTAGAAAACTCTATTAACAACACAAAATCAGTGAGGATGATAAGACCTTAGCCATGATATATTTGTTAAAGCACTACTAAGTGAGTTAGATGTGTTACACAGAACTCCATTATCTAAGTGCCATACGAAGTTTGTCTTCCTGTACATCTTTTTTATGTATTTTAGAGATTAAACCTTTGTCCTATGTATCATTGGAAAGTATCTTCTCCCATACAATCAGTTCCCTTTTCATTTTCATGATGGTTTCTTCAGCTGTGCAGAAGCTTTTTAATTTGATGTAGTCCCATTTATTCATTTTTTCCCCTTATTTGCCTCGCCCTAGGAGATATGTCAGCAAAAATATTGCTATGTGAGATATCTGAAATTTTACTGTTTTCCTTTATGATTTATATGGTGTATGGTGTAAGTTAATGGTCTAGTTTCATTTTTTTGCATGCACCAGTCCAGTTCTCCCGACACCATTTACTGAAGAGAGTGTCTTTACTCCATTATATGCTTTTGCCTCCTTTGTCAAATATTAATTGACCACAAAGACATGGGTTTACTTCTAGGCTCTCTATTGTGTTCTATTGATCTATTTGTCTGTTCTTATGACAGTATCAGACTGTTTTGATTACTGTGGCCTGGTAGTATAGTTTGATATCAAGTATTGTGATTCCTCCAATGTTCTTCATTTTCAAGATTGCTAAGGCTATTTGGGATCATTTTGGGTAGCATATAAATTTTTGGAATACTTTTTTTTTTATTTGTGAGATATGTCATTGGTATATTAATAGGGATTTCATTGAATCTATAGATTGCTTTGGGTACTATGGATATTTTAATGATGTTAATTCTTCTAGTCCAAGAACATGGTATATGGTTCCACTTATTTGTATTTTCCTCAGTCTCTTTCTTCAGTGTCTTATAGTTTTTTGAGTACAGGCCTTTTACCAAGTTCATTAAATTTATTCCTAGGCACTTTTTGTTTTTGCAATAGTAAATGGGATTGTTTTCTTACTTTCTCTTTTTTTTCTTCCATTTTTTTTATTTTATTTTTAATCAGTATTTTTTAATTGTTGATATTGTACAGTTTTCTTTTACCCCGCCCCAGCCCACCACCCCAGCCCGCCCCACCTTCCTCCCATTTCCACCCCCCATAGTTTTTGTCCATGAGTCCTTTATACTTGTTGCTCTAAACCGTTCCCCTTTTCCCCTGAAATTCCCTCCCCTCCCCCTCTGGTCACTGTCAGACTGTTCTCAAATTCAGTGTCTTTGTTTATATTATGCTTGTTTCTTTGTTTTGTTGATTAGCTTCCTGTTAAAGGTGAGATCGTATGGTATTTGTCTTTCACTGCCTGGATTATTTCGCTTAGCATGATACTTACTTTCTCTTTTTAACAGTTCATTATTTTTGGTGCATAAAAATGTGATGAATTTCTGAATATTGACTCTATATCTCACTACTTTGCTGAGTTCACTTATTTGATTGAATAGGGTTTTTTTTGGGGGGGGTGACTATAAGATTTTCTGTGTGTAATAGCATGTCATCTATAAATAACAACAGTTTTACTTTCTCATTTCCAATTTGGATGCTTTTTATTTTCTTCTTCTTGTCTGATCACTGAGGCTAGGACTTCCAGTGCTATGCTGAATAAGAGTGTGACAGAAGACATCCCTGTCTTATTCCTGATTTTAAAGGAAATGCTTTCAGTTTTTGCCCAATGAGTATGATGTTGGCAAGAAGGTTTTTATATTCAGTCTTTATTAAGTTGAGATATGTTCTCTCTATTCCCACTGAATGTTTTGATCATAAATGGGTGCTGGGTTTTAGCAAATGTTTTTTCTACATCTATTAATATTATCATGTGACTTTTATCTTTCATTTTGTTTATATGATGCATCACATTTATTGATTTTTGAATATTGTACCATCCATGCATCACAGGGATGAGTCCCACTTGATCATAGTGTATGATCTTTATAATGTATTGCTGAATCCAGTTTGAGGATTTTAGGATCTATGCTTATCAGAGATATTGGCCTATAATTTTCTTTCTTTGTTGTGTTTTGGAACTGGTTTTGGAATTAGGATAATAGTGACCTCATAAAAAGAGTTTGTAAATCTCCCTCTTTTGAATTTTTTGGAATAGTTTGAGGATAGTTATTAGTTCTTCTTTATTTTTTAAAACAAGATTTTATTTATTTATTTTTAGAGAGAGGGGAAGGGTAGAAGAAAGAGAGGGAGAGAAACATCAATGTGTGGTTGCCTCTCATGTACCCCCTAATGGAGACCTGGTCTGCAACCCAGGTATATACCCTGACTGAGAATTGAACCAGAGACCGTTTGGTTTGCAGGCCTGCACTCCATCCACTGAGCTACACCACCCAGGGCAGTTCTTCTTTAAGTATTTGGTAAAATTCACCTGGGGAGCCATCTGGTCCAGGGCTTTTGTATGTTAGGAGTTTTTTTTTTTTTTGATTACTGCTTCAATTTCACTGTTGTTATTGGTCTACTCAGGTTTTCAGATTCTTCCTGATTAAGTTTTGGAAGGCTGTGTGTTTCTAGAAATTTATCCATTTTGCCCAGGTTGTCCAATTTCTTGGCATATACTGTATTTTTCAGACTATAAGACACACCCCCTCCCCAAATTTGGGAGGAATAATGATTGTTAATGCTGTGGTTGAGTTCTGTTTACATTTACATTGGTGAAATATTATGTTATTTATGTTACTAAATATTTTACCACATTTTTTGCTTCAAAAATTTTTTCCTATTTTCTTCCTGTAAAATCTAGGTGTGGCTTATGGTCCAAAAAATAAAGGGTAATTCTTCTCAGTAGTTTCTTACAACCCTTTGTATTTCTGTGGTATCAGTTTCTACTTCCCCTTTTTCATTTCTGATATTACTTATTTGGTTCTTTTTTTCTTGATGCATCTGGTTAAAGGTTTATCACTTTTGTTTATCTTTTCAGTGAACCATCTCCTGGATTCATTGAAATTTTTAATGTTTTTTAGTCTCTATGTCATTTATTTCTACTCTGTTATTGATTAATTCCTTCCTTCTACTCACTCTGTGCTTTATTGTTGTTGTTTTTCTAGTTCTTTCAAGTGTAGGGTTAGGTTGTTTATTTGAGATTTTTCTATCTTCCTTAGGTAAGGAAAGATAGTAATGATATGAACTTCCCTCTCAGGACTGCTTTCATTGTGTCCCATCAGTTTTGGGTTGTTATGTGTACATTTTCATTGGTTTCCACCTACTTTTTGATTTCTTCCTTGATCTCTTGTTAATGCATTCATTACTTTATAACATATTATTTAGCTCCCATGCATGAATGTCTTTGAGTTTTTTTCTTGAACTAGATTTCTAGTTTCAAGCCATCATGATTAAAAAAATGCTTGATATGACTTCAGTTTTCTTGAATTTGTTACAGCTTATTTTGTGTCCTATCATGTGGGCTATTTTTGAGAATGAGCCATGTGCGTTTGGGAAGAATGTACATTTCTGCTTTTTGGGGATGAAATGCTCTGCAAATATCAATTAAATCCATTTGATCTAGTGTGTCATTTAATGCTACTGTATCCTTGTTATTTTTTGTCTGGAAAATCTGTTCATTGTTGACAGTGGGGTGTTAAAATAACCTACAATGACTTTATTTTTGTCGAACTCTTTCTTAAAGTCCTCCAAGATTTTCTTTATATGTTTAGGTACCCTCTATTGGTTGGATATATGTTTACAAGGGTTATATCCTCTTGTCAGACTGATCCTTTACATATTATGTCATGACCTTCTTTGTTTCTTATTATGGTCTTTATTTTGAAGTCTATTTTGTCAGATAGAATTATTGCTATGCCAGCTTTCCTTTGGTCTCTATTTGCTTGGAATATTTTTTTCCATTCCCTCATTTTCAGTCTGTGTAAATGTTTTGCTCTGAGGTGGCTTTCTTACAGACAGCATATATAGAGGATCTTCTTTTTTCATATATTCAGCCACCCTATGTCTTTTTGTTGGAGTATTCAATCCATTCACATGTAAGATTATTATTGATAGGTGCTTATTCATTGCCATTTTTCCCTTTGTACCTATGTTCCTCTCTCCATAGATATTTATTTTTCTCCTTCTTAAAGCAGTCACTTTAGCATCTCTTACAATGTTGCTTTGGTGGAGATATACTCCTTTGGCATTTTTTTCTGTGTGAAGCTCTTTATTTCACCTTCGATTTTAAATGAGAACCTTGCTGGATAGAGCAGTCTTGGTTACAAATACTTGTTTTTCATCACTTGGAATATCTCATGTCAGTCCGTCCTGGCCTGTAGTGTTTCTGTTGAGAAATCAGTTAGAAGCCTTATTGGACTTCCTTTTTAGGCAACTAACTGTTTCTCTCACTGCCTTTAAGATTTTCCCTGTATCTTTTAACTTTGCTGTTTTGTGATGTGTGCCTCTTTGGGTTCATCTTGATTGGGACTCTCTGTGCTCCCTGAACCTGCATGACTCTCCCTCACCAAGTTAAGGAAGTTTTCTGTCATTATTTCTTCAAACAGGCTTTCTAACACTTCTTCCCTTCCTTCTTCTGGTATCCCTATGATACAAATATTGTTCCATTTTATGTTGTCTCAAAGCTCTCTTATACTATCCTCACACGTTTTAAGTCTTTCTTCATTTTGTTGTTTTGACTGAATGTATTTTTCCATCGTGTCTTCCAAATTGTTGACTTGATCCCCTACTTCATCTAGACTGATTTTAATTCCTCTTAGTATATTCATTTCAGATATTGTATTCTTCACTTCCAACTGGTTCTTACTTATAGTTTCTATGTCTTTTTTCATGTTGATGTAGTTCTCATTAAGTTACTAGAGCACCCTTATAACCATTACTTTGAATTTCCTGTGTGATAATTTGCTTGCCTCAGTTTCATTTAGTTCTTTTTCTAGAAATTTCTCCTTTTCTTTCATTTGTAGGTTGTTTCTTTATCTCCCCATTTTACCTGTCTTGACTTCCTGTCTTGTGGCGTGGGCTTACGTGGAAGGAATTCTGTGGTACCTGATCTGGATGCTCTGGGAATGCCCTTTATGTGGATTATGTGCAATCTCCTACTGTATTGGGTCCTGACTTTTGTTGGCCTGTTTGTTGTTGGAATCTCCCCTCTGGCTGTCTGACTGAGAGGCTTAACTTCCACCATGTCTTGTACACTGTTGTACAGGTGTTGATAGAACAAAGCAAAACAACACAAAAATGTAACTAAAACAAACACCCCCCCAACAGCAAAATCAGTGACAAAAGATCAAAAAATAATAACAGTGGAAAGAGAAATGGAATATCAGGAAAAGGGAGAAATAAAGAATAAGAGAAGACCAAGGGACAGAAAAGTGATTATGGGTAGATAAAAGGGAAGGGAACTAATATGAATAATGAATTGAAAGAGGGAAAGAGGAAAAATTGACAAAGAAAAAGAAAGAATGCCCTGGCTGATGTAGCTCAGTGGATTGAGTGAGGGCTTGAACCAAAGGGTTGCCTGTTCGATTCCCAGTCAGGGCAAATGCTTGGGTTGTGCACCAAGTCCCCAGTGGGGTCCATGTAAGAGGAAATCACACACTGATGTTTCTCTCCCTCTGTTTCTCCTTCCCTTTCCCTCTTTCTAAATAAATAAATAAAATCTTAAAAAAAAAGAAAGAGAAAGAATGACAATAATAAGGAAAGGAGAGAAGAAGAAAACAATGGGGTAATCAAAGGTAAGAGTAAAATATGAGATGTGAAATAAAAAATAGAGCAACAAAAATAGAAGAAAAAATAAAAAAAATAAATAATAAGGCTATGAAAAAGAAAAAGTGATGCAAATAATGACAAAGAACAAAGTGGATTTCATCTCAGCAGAGTTTACTGCTTGCCTGCTGGGCTCTCCCTTTGGATATAGCTCTGATTTTGTGTGAGCCAATATCAGGTGCTGTTCATGCCTAGCTTTCGATAACTTGTTTGAAGGCAAAGGCAATCCACAGTTTGTGGCTGATCTTTCTGGACTTGGCTGCTCCTAGGATGGGCTAACCTTCTCTAAAAAGCTGAGTTTTATCATCATTGGTCCCAGTGGTGTGTCAGCAAAGGACCCAAGTCATGGCAGGATCTGCCTCTGCCTGTCTCTGCCTGCCAGCCTACTGTCAGTATTAGATTCCATTTTCCAGGCTTTCTTATGCTAGTTCATTTTTGTACATTTATGCTATATTTTTGTCTAATGGATTTCTTGGAGAACATATCTTCTATCCATTCATAGAAAGGGCTTGTGTGTTGTACTGCTATGGCTACCAGGATAAGACTGATGGTCTATGAAGATTTCTGCTCAGTCAGACAGTTATCAACTAATGTATCAAGGACAGTATTTGACAGAGCTAATTCAGGCAAGTGAAAAAAGATAAATTGCAGGTATGGTATAACTTTATGATTTCTGATGTTGCTAATAAAGAAGCACGTGATGATATCTTAAGAACTGTCAATTCCTTAAATAAAACATGTCAGTATCTAACAGTTTCTGGCACATAGTAGGTACTTAAGTAGGTTGAATAAATATTTTGTCCATTTACCATTATCAAAGTGTGCACATAAGTTGGTAATAAAAAGAAGCATTCTCTATCCACTATAATAAGGGACTCAAATATTTAGTCAGCATACATCATTGTGAATAAAGACTCTGTGATAAGCTCAAAGGAAATGCTTGCTGTGATCTCTTGTTCTGCAGGTTTTGCCTCATCTTTTATTTGACCTTGTAGAATTTTTTTTGGACTCATATCCAGTGTTAACTAATCAAATCTATAGGAATTTGTTTCTATGCCATTTGGCCACCAAGCTGATTATTAACATTGTAAAGTCAATTTAAAGCCATTTTTAAATGTTTAAAATCATCTCATAATTTCCTAAATCAGCATATAAATCAGCTTGAAATGAAGGTTAGGGACTATCAGTCAATACATCAGTTGATCAAGCACTGAATTGGTGTTGAGGACATCTGAAGATGCACAGGTAATAGCCCTGCCCTTCACAATTTATAATCCATTTAAGGGGACAATGTGTATGCAGACAATATCATATTATATTACAACTTGTCAAATTAATAGACCAGACAATAAATGTTTCATTTTCCTCAACACTTCCAATAAATTAGACTTCCCTAAAGTGGAAACATGGAACAAATATGTCCTGTTATATAACCAAATTTGGAGACCCTGATGGAAGGACTAGAGTGGAAAGTACTGTGTAGTATGGATAACCTATCAGGAATTCACTTGAACCACACGAGGAAATAAAAACAATTATTTTTTTCTTCTTTTCTTAAATTAGGTCATGGAACTAAAGGAGTATTTGAGCTTCTGTCTGGATGGCGGAGAACCAGAGAAAATTTGCCCTTCAAAGACAGGGTAGCAGATGCCTATTCTGATGTGATGGTCACCTATACCATGACCAGCTCCCTGTACCTCATTACCTTTGGCATGGGTGCCAGCCCATTCACAAACATAGAGGCTGTAAAAGTCTTCTGTCAGAACATGTGTGTCTCCATTCTGTTAAACTACTTCTACATTTTTTCTTTCTTTGGCTCCTGTCTGGTCTTTGCTGGCCAGCTAGAGCAAAACCGTTACCACAGCATCTTTTGCTGTAAAATCCCTTCTGCAGAATACCTGGACCGCAAACCTGTGTGGTTCCAGACAGTGATGAGTGATGGGCATCAACAGACATCCCATCATGAGACGAACCCTTACCAGCACCACTTTATTCAGCACTTCCTCCGTGAACATTACAATGAGTGGATTACCAATATCTACGTGAAACCATTTGTTGTCATCCTCTATCTCATTTATGCCTCCTTCTCTTTCATGGGATGCCTGCAGATCAGTGACAGAGCCGACATCATCAATTTGCTAGCCAGTGATTCCCCAAGCGTTTCCTATGCCATGGTTCAGCAGAAATATTTCAGCAACTACAGCCCTGTGATAGGATTCTATGTCTATGAGCCCCTTGAGTACTGGAACAGCAGTGTCCAGGAGGATCTACGGAGACTCTGTAGTGGGTTCACTGCAGTGTCCTGGGTGGAGCAGTATTACCAGTTCCTGAAAGTTAGCAACATCAGTGCCAATAACAAGAGTGACTTTATCAGTGTCCTACAGAGTTCCTTTTTAAAAAAGCCAGAATTTCAGCACTTTCGAAATGACATCATCTTCTCCAAGGCAGGGGATGAGAACAACATAATTGCATCTCGCTTGTATCTGGTGGCAAGAACTAGCAGAGACAAGCAGAAGGAAGTCATAGAAGTATTGGAAAAGCTGAGGCCACTGTCCCTCTCAAAGAGTATCCGATTCATTGTGTTCAACCCCTCCTTTGTGTTCATGGACCATTACAGCTTGTCTGTCACAGTGCCTGTTCTGATTGCAGGCTTTGGTGTTCTCCTAGTGTTAATCCTTACTTTTTTCCTAGTGATCCACCCTCTGGGAAACTTCTGGCTAATTCTTAGTGTCACCTCAATTGAGCTGGGCGTTCTGGGCTTAATGACATTATGGAACGTCGACATGGATTGCATTTCTATCTTGTGCCTTATCTACACTTTAAATTTCGCCATTGACCACTGTGCACCACTGCTTTACACATTTGTATTAGCAACCGAGCACACCCGAACGCAATGTATAAAAAGCTCTCTGCAAGAGCATGGGACAGCCATTTTGCAAAATATTACTTCTTTTCTTATTGGGTTGGTCCCCCTCCTATTTGTGCCTTCGAACCTGACCTTCACACTGTTCAAATGCTTGCTGCTCACCGGGGGTTGCACACTTCTGCACTGTTTTGTTATCCTACCTGTGTTCCTAACCTTTTTCCCTCCTTCCAAAAAGCACCACAAGAAAAAGAAACGTGCCAAACGAAAGGAGAGAGAGGAAATTGAGTGCATAGAAATTCAAGAGAACCCTGATCACGTCACCACAGTCTGATGGGTGTAGACTAATGGATTATTTTTCTTTTCCAGTATTGCACAACGATGCAGGGCGAGTAAAGCTCAGACCTCAGCTGCTTGTGCTGGCCAGGGGTAACAAGGCAAGTCAGATCAAGAGTGAATTATTCATTACACATCAAGGTGTCCACTTCTTGGAGGGAAGAGAGAATCAAAGAAGGGGGAAAAGTTCTTTGCAACCTTTTCTCCACTAAAGATAAGTTTCTGAATATGATCTAAGAGCTCTTTCATGGAATGGATGAATCAATGAAGTATTAGAAGGTCAAAAAAAGCAACTGCTTTCAAAAATAAAATGCTTAGGAGAGATGGAGAATGAGGAAAGGGGGCCTCCAAATAGGGAAAAAGACATAGAAAATATCAAAAATTGCCATGGCACTTTTCGTATTTGTTTTTTGAACGGGTTAGTCAAAAGAAACCTATGCACTTGGGAAGTACATATTTAATCCGGTCTTCCCAATCCATTTTATGTGTATTTTTATGTGTGTGCGTGTGTGTGTGTGTGTATGTGTATATGCTATATATACATATACTTAGATTTGTCTTCAGTGTGCATTGACATTCGTGTGGAGGGAGATGTCCATTTGCAGATAGGCTGGCCTTTCCCTAGGAAGTCAAATCAGCCTTAGCCAAATACAGGAGCATTCATGGTCACTCCAAATCAGCTCAAGCATTTTATCAGCAAGAGTATTATTATTCTACTGCATTAAACAAAATAAACAGAGATGTGAATCTATTAGATTTTGCATATCATGTTGTCAATCTTTGAGATTCTTACTTTGGGTGACTTGGCAAATAACACAATAGGCATTTGAATTAAATACCATATGAACAAGGTTGAAAATCTCATGTTAGAGCTAAATAGTTGATATGGCTTTTTAATGGCTTTTAACAGTTCTCTGTATTTGAGGAGGCTGATTTGGTTACATTCAGAGAGCTCACCCACTGCAAATGAGCACTTTACACATATGGTCTATACATATGTGTATAAGGGTGCACAAGTGTGTGTCTTTGTGTGTGTGTATGAGCTTGAGTATTCAATAGTTATAGTGTTCTCATTTTAGATGGTGAAAATATATTGCTATGGAATATAGAGAGTTACCATAGAAGAAAGGAGACATAATTAAGAAACTTGTGGAATGAAACAGAGTAAATGGACCATCATCACTCATCATACACCATCAACTGGTTCTCAGTGTAAAAAAATATTCTAATCCTATAAAGTCTATTGTGTTCCTTGCATTGATATTTGGAACATTAACCCAGGCCACAATCACTACCATAGTGGTCACTATAACTACTGCAATATCGTTTTGTAGCTTCTTGCTGTATCATTGTTCTTGTAACCTGAACAGTGTTCCTCAGTTGGCCCACCTTCTAGAGTGATAGTAGCTCTCCATAGGTGGCATATTAGTTATAAGTGCTTCGGAACTCTCTCTCAAAAAAAGTGCTGAGGTAAATGTTTTCATTGAGCTCAAGTTAAAAACTGCTCCCCAGCAGATAGACTCAGTCTGTTGGGTGCTTACTTGGATAGTGCTCTGCTTCCTGTCATGGAAAATTACTAGAAAATGCCTTTTCCTGCACCAAGTAGTAGAATAAGTTAATTTTCAGGTAGGACTGAACAAATGTTAAATGATTATACAATCTGTTAGTGAGCTCTTTTACCTGAAAAAGAGTTACTGTTCCCTACCAACTTTGGTTGTATATTTTAATTGAACTTAACATATTAAAATCTAAAAATAAAAAAGCCAATCTCCTGACTCAGTTAAGTTTAGGAAAGAATTTTGGTAGATGAAGTTGGAAATGAAGTTTATAGGTTAATACAGCAACAAAACAACAAAACAAGTGTACCTTTTACAAACAGAATTTAGCAAAATATTAAGGGAGAAGAGAACTGTCTCTTAAATTAAAAAATATATATATATAACCAAATTTTATTTTATTAAATGTCATTTGTTTTGTCCTACCTTGAAGGTAATTGAGTTCCTGTTAGAAATTATCTATGTCTTAACAGGTGTGTTAATCTGGGCACAATACGAATAGACTGAGTATGGAAAATAATTGCCATAAGCATAAGTTTATTGTTCTTACATTGTTTGTAAAGTCATGTCACAGATAACCTTAGCCTTTTACCTCTTGAACTGCTCTGCTATGAGGAACTAGTGTTTGGCACTGATAGACATGAAGGCCATGGTATCATATATGAAGTAGAAGTTTCTGAGGAGTTGGGGTTATTCTTTTGGGGGGAATTCTTCTTACACAATCTGGTCATCATTTGTGAGGAATTGTTTTACATCCCTTTCAAAATATAAGAGGTAATCACTTGAGAAATTCCATTAACTATATCACTCCACTTTTTTCTAAGGCATGCCAGATTCCCAAGGATTTACCAATTTTCAAAAAGCTTGTCTATTTGGGTCATTTTTTCTTAATTACCTTACTCAGTTTCACATGCAAAGAATGTTGGCAGGCTGATTTAGAAAAAAAGAATTAAGCGTGCCAGTTGCTGAGTGCATATAGGGATAGTGGTGGATATTATCAAACTACTGGGGCAGTTCTAATACCATTGCATCATATACAATGTCTATTTGGAAGGGGAGGAACACTTTTGAGGGGGTTATATCTTAAAGGATTAAAGTAACTAAGATAAATATGAGTTTCTCATTGCTCAACTGACTAGAAGTGTGGAATTTTGGAAAGGACATTATTTTTTCCAGGACATCATGGTACTCTACAGTGAACTATAGCAGTAATTTATTGAAATGGAAGTACTTGTCCTGGAAGAGTTAATATACCACTCACAATGCCCTAACTCAGTCCCAGGAAGTAAGGCCCACAAAGAATCTAACTGAATGTCATCTGACCTCCCAACCTTACTCTGAAACAGATATTTCCAAGAATTCTAAGAATGCCAAAATACATCCTAAAATATAAGATCATGATTTGCAGGTAATACTCAACCTCTGCTTTTTTTGATAGTTTGTGTCCAACTCTCCCTGGTTTTTCAATTTTACTTCTATTGTTTTGTCCATTTGTGAATGTTGATAGTGTTTCAATTAGGAACTTATCTACTGCTAGATGGCCAACCAAGTCCTAGAAGAGAAGAAACCTGCAGGGAATTTCTCAGATGTGTAGAATATTTTATTGTTGAAATGTGTTTCTTTTCCTTAAAGTGAGAGATTTCATTTGTAAAAACCATCCCTTTTCTGAACATAAACTGGGATGTGGATTTGTTTTCTTCCATCAGAATTTATATTTAAAGTAGAAAGACCATAAGAGCTTACTCTCTATGATGGTTAATAAAGCTTCAAAGAGGTACTCATCTAAATTTTAGAAAGAGAGGTGTCTACAAGTTAAATTCTTAACCTGCTATAGTTAAAGGTAACTGTACACTGATTTTGAACATGCTGACTTTTTGCAATGAAGGGTGTGCTTAAAGGTCATCCCATGAATTCTTCCAGGGACTACAAACCTCTTTGAAAGTTGTACATGAATGTTCTGTGAAAGAATTATTCTCTCTGTGGTTGTATCATGTGAGTGTTTCTTTCCCATTTAATTTCTATTTATTTCCACAGAATTTTGATTTTATCTGGTGAGCTTAGAAGAATAATTATGACAAATGAAGCTCCTATGATGCTATGATAGCCATTCTTGAACATTGAATTCAAGAGGGTGAGAGCTTTGTCCATTTTGTAATTACCCATTACACTTACCTATAACAAACTAATCTGTCTAGATTTGTGGTTAGAGCTAGGGATTAACTATTGTCATTCAGAATTCCATGTATCTTTATAAGTTGACTGTGAATATCATAATTACAGTCACATATTTTTATGACCAAATAGTTATGAATGCCTGACACTATGCATGCATTGTTACTAATAGTACATAGATGTTTAAAGACAATATTTTCATGATTATTGCAACTTTATTAAAATTTTCATATCACCTAGTAATAAATGCCTTGTAGGTTTTGGTAACAAGGACCTAAATTCCATAGAAAGTTCTATCCTAAGGGGAACAATTTAAAAATTGCCTTCTTTGGATGTCAATGGCAGCAACCTCTTCTATAATGCCCTCTGGAGAATCCTAGAAGCTAAACCTGGCTTCTAAGTAAAGGACATACCAGATTCTGTGTCAGTCAGTAATTAAGCATACTTTAATGTCCTGCACTTCCTAATGTCATGGTGATCCATAGAATACAATGCCTTGAAACTGGAATTTAGATGTTGTCTCCTGTGGATTGGAGAGCTCAGTGATCTGCTTAACCTCTTTCTAGAGGGATCTCTCTGTTCAGTCTATTTTGTTGATGTTTGCAAACAATGTTGATAATCCTTTCAGAGGAGATCACATTCAAGGTGGTATGATCATAGACAATAATCCTTTCAAATGTGAACCTGAAAACTAATTTATTCCAAGAGATCTAAAAGCACTTTTATTCCTTTAAAGAACAACAAATAAGACATTTTGCTCTTTCTGTGTTTCAAAAAAATAATTGTGACAAATTTTATGACATTGATTCAAAATCCGTCTATAGTTGAATTATTATGCCCTTGAAATCTCCCCATGGAGAATCTAAATATAAAACTCAGCATCATCACTGTGGTGCACGAATTTACACCAACCCTTTGTAAGCTATGATCTGCCAATATATCATGTAGAGGAAAAACAAGCTCACTTTTTTACTGGTTTATCTCCAAAATCATGACTACAAATATATTTACCCAAATGAAAGCAGAAAAATCAAAAATGAAAGCAACAAAGGTTGTTGTATCTGGTCCAGCATGGGAAGAAGTATATATAGGTATAACAGTAATAAATTACTTTGATTTCTAAGATAAATTACCAAGATTTGACTCACCATTATATTTTAGTTAGAAGAGCAAGGGATATTGTTTTGTTTTTGAAGTTTTATGGAGTTGGATCAGGCAACATTTGAAATAAGATTGCAAGGACCTTGAGAAATGAGTCCATGTGCTTAAGAATTCGGATGCCTGTAAGTAGGTGTGATGGAACAGATGGAAAAATTCCACATATTTTACAGTTTAGGATACAGCACAGAGAATTGCATGGTGCCTCAAAAGTATAGATTCTTAACTGCTGGCAAATTAATTATATGCAAATATATCCTACTTTAAGATTTCTTCTTATTTGTTAGATTCATAACCTGATCTTTGCAGGGAAAGTGCTCCTGCATTTCCAAACATGAACCACCAAGCTTGAGACATAGATCATTTTATGGGTGAAAGTAGGCTACTAAGGATACTCCTTGAAAAGAAACTTCAAGTAAGTTCCCAGATAAGCATTCTTCATTTCCAGGGATGACTGTTGGCATTGATCTTATTTTGTACATCCTTGAGGCATAATGAACACTCCTTTGATGTTTTCTCTGTATTTAATGAGCATCTCTCTGTTGCCCATAGAAAAGCCACTTGCTTTTCCTATCAAATGAAAAACAATTCATATAGAGAAGTACATAGGGTCAAAAATCATATACTAGAATAATCCAGATGACTTGCCCACAGATAACATCATATTTCTTCCATACCTATAAACATATTGTTAAAATTAAATGGGCTTATACCCTAATCTGAGAAATTCAATAAGGTACATAATTTTAATGTATTAAGTATTTATTAAAAATAATTACTAAATTTGCACTTTCATAAATTATATAAAGCCAGTCCCTACTATTTTTTCCCAGTTAAAGTTTTTCCTAAGAAAGGTCTCTAGTGTCATGCTAATAACGAAGTCTAAAAATAAGAAAGAAACGTTAGAAACAGAGAAGCAACAACATTGACTGGTTATGTGTGGTCCCTGCTTCATGTCACATGTTTGTACTTATCTGAACTGGGATTTTTAGAAGCCATTTGTAACTGTCTTCTGGTTTCCCACAGGGCCAATGATATTGCCAGATACAAGAATGGGATGGTTTCCTTTTACTCCATTTTCATGGCTATTAGAGCAGTTGTATTACCCACAGGGTTCTGTCAGAGCAGTGGAGAAATAAGAACTTGAAGAATTCCCTAAGAGTAACTAAGAGAGATCGCCATGGGTAAAGGAAAAGTAGAGAGTATTCTAACTGTGTTGCTTTCCAGTCCTGTATAAATTCATTAGCTTGGATTTCAGCAGGGGCAGCCTACCATATGTTATGGGGAGTCATTATCTAATTTAAGATGGCAAGTGAATCTCCCCCTGGAAACTGAAACACCTTCCATCATTCTATTTTGCTAATTTTGT
This sequence comes from Glossophaga mutica, assembly GCA_039655065.1. Taxonomy (NCBI): domain Eukaryota; kingdom Metazoa; phylum Chordata; class Mammalia; order Chiroptera; family Phyllostomidae; genus Glossophaga; species Glossophaga mutica. The sequence goes on from CM077306.1 coordinate 124,431,279, forward strand.
ATTATATTTGCTGGATATTGTGAGCCACAATAACAGAGATGCAAAAAGACCAAACTGTCATATTTCTGCAAGTCCTGCTGCAGTGTGCAGTATCTATTTTGAGGTATACTCAAGAAATTCTGGTATCTTTTCTTCTCAAACATAAAAGTGCTAGGTACTTAAAAGTGCTAGATAGATTATACCTTAAATTCAACAATGCAAATATCCCAAAGTTTAGCAGAGTTGAAGTAAAAACTTTATTATACTTTATTGTTAGTTATGCGTATTTTTCAGCAATAAACTTTCTTGCTCCTACATAAGAAATCTGTCACAGTTTGTAAAAGGCAGAGATCTCTCTAAGCTACCTCAAGGTATTTGTCTTTAAATACCTTTAAAGGGTATTTAAAGACAAAATGGCATGCAACCTTTGATTAAATGACAATATATTAAAGCCACAAAGCAATATTATTTATCACTTCTCCTTGATGCTCTTTTGCTCTGTAAATATAGACCAAACTAAATGTAAAAGACACACTGTATGTACAGTCCTAATTGTGCATCCTGTTTAATATAATATTCGTTAATGTGAAATCTCTCAGGGCAGTCGTTTGGTTGTCTCTCTACAGACATCCCAGAGCACAAAATATGGTTCAGAAAGAGAAGTAACCTGACATTGACGTTGAGTCAGTGTTCTACCTAGTGAAGTGCAAAATATTCAAATAATCTATGAACGACTTCAGTAAAAATTCCAACTGAACTTTTTATTCATGGAGGGAAAATGGAGTTTGCTTATTTACCTTAAGAAAACTTTTTTAAAAAGTTACCAGTATTTGGCATTTTACTTAGGTTTCCTTTTCTCCTGGATGCCATTACTATTATTTTTGGCTGATCTGGAGTTCTGAAACACAGGTCATTTTTGGAAATGTTAGAATCAGTGAGAAGAAAACTACTATGAAGAAACTCTCTTCACTCATGCATAAACAAGTTGCAGGAATGAAAGTAAAAGTTGAGTACCTTCATTTCTTTTCCTAAATCAAAATCTCACTTACTCTTAATCCTGACTAAACAAAATACTAATTTCTCTAACAAAATAAAGAAGGATGATAAAAAGTATGAAATTATGAGACTCCAGTGTCTTATCAATACAATCCAATAGAAAATCACCATTTTCAGATGTTTTTTCCAAGAACATTATTTTTTTAATATTTAATGATATATTGGTTCTTACCACATATCACTCATGAAGTCTCATGATTACTTCTACAAATAGTGCAAATAAATTAAAAAAAACATTTAAAGCTCTCTTCTTTGTATTTTGGGCTCTAAAACTAAAGCTACTTATTTAAGAAAGCTTAAAAAAAGAATTTTGAACATCAATGTCAATATCAAAAATGTTATGTAAATTATATCTTCATCTCCAAATAGCTTCAAAGTAGGGAAATGCCCGAGTGCCCATTTTAGATCTATTTGCTTTTCATGAGAAGCAAATAGTCTCATAGATCTTCAAGAATATCCAAATTTCCAAATCGCTTACATTTGGTTCATTATTAAAAATTTACCTCTATTTTCTATAAGTTAAAAAAATTATAGACCAGGTTTTTATAACTGTAATAAGAAATAAAGAAATAACAAAATACTCCTCATAGATTTGCACGTGTAAACACAGATTCAATCATTACATTAATCTCTAATTCAATCAAGGGAAATATTGCAAATATTTCCTTGCTTATTTCATTATTATTTTTCTACTTTGGATGCACAGAGTAATAATAATTTTAGTGAAATTTCTCAGGATTATTCTGTTTAAGAAATCTAGCTCTAAAGCCTAAAGGTAAAAACCTTAAGAAAAATAACAAAGTCTTAGCCACTTACAAAGATGTCCTCTTAGTTATGTTGACCATAATGTCACTAGGCAGAGTTATTTACAGTATTTCTGACTATGTTGTTCTTTTATTTTAACAACAAAAAAATCTAGTTCCCTTAGTCATAATAAGGAATAATTGGCATATTAAAACAGTGATAGATGGTACAGGTGTTTACTCTTTAGTTTCTGGGGTCAGTTGACTTTACCAGTTCCTTCTAAATCAGTATCCCAAATGCTGCAAGCTGGGCTGTGCTTCATTGCTTATTATTACTATGAAGTGCGCTACAGAATGTTGTAACACCTGACTTCTTTACCTAACCTCTAGCATCTCTGGGCCTCCACTCCTTTAGGGAACCTTCTAAGCTAGGAATTAAATTTCCTAACATCTCATCACATCACAATGTAACATAACAATCTGTACTTCTTTAGTCCTTCATCAAATCACAAGTTTTAAAAATTATAAATTTTGTCTTTTAAAAATTCAAGAATAAATCTATTAAAAGCAGTACCATGATAATAGATATCAATTATCCCTACAGGGTGAAGATAAAGCATTCTGAAATAAATTTAAAATACCTTGGCATTTCTGAGACATACTGAAATACTTATTTGGCCTTTTAAGATCCTTAATATTTGTACTAACTTCAAGTATAAAGCAATTTATAATCAGTTGAAAAAAACCTCTGCTTAAGGCATCTCACTGCATGACATTTTATTACTATAGAAACATTAACTGTAAAAGTGCTTGAACCAATGACTTTTTACCATGTGAAAGTTACAGAGATGGAGACGATAATAAACTGGTTGCTCTCAAGCACTGCACAGGGTAACTCACAAAGCACACTCATTAGTCTGCACGTGAGACAGTTCCAAGTGTGGGAAATGTATTCATGAGCTCGCACCACTGATTCTAAGGATTAAAACAAAGAATGTTAAATCTTTGAATACCCAAGACTATCGTATTCTCATGAATAATGTGGTGGCATTACAAGGCATATAAACAACGACATTCACAGGATTAAGTGCACCTAGTGCCAAAATTATACTGAAACAATTTAATAATCCACAATCTACTTTAGGAGCTTTGTCATTGGAAAGTCATCTTCATTATTGACATCATTTGCATGACTAAACGGAGAAGTCAGCTTAATAACATTTCATTTTATATCGTTTGCCCAGAATTTTGTATGAGCATTTTCCTGTCTAAATTTAATCATTAACTTAATGTTCAACTTTTTATTTCTAAATTAATTTTCCATAGAGTAATTAAAACAAGTTTTTCCTTTAATTAAGAATGAGCATGGCTATAGAGGAGTGAAATAAGGACTTAGAAAATTAAACTGGACAGGTGAACATATGTGCAAGCACTATAGTTTGGGAAAAGAATTACTCATTGTTATTTATATGTTCACCAAGGTGAAACTTCCTACTGCTTTTAATAATGGCAGCTGACATGGCAAACAGTATATTGTACAATTCCATCTGCTTGGAGACACTTGATAATTATCTATTTGATGAAAAAATAAATGAAAGAATTCTCCTACCTCTGACCTGTCTGGCTGTAACCTAATGAAAAGCGAGTTATTTAATAATCTTAATTAGTGAAGGTCTATATGTGGATGTTTTTGTTGTTGCTTTATTTTATTTTCTGGAATTCTCTTTGATAACAAGTTATACAGGAATAAAGCCCCATATAAAGAAAACAAAATTCAAGCATGTTGAAACTAACTGTCCTTTACAATAAGTTAAAATGCTAGAGCCTAGAGCTATACATATCTTGATGGTGAAATAAAAGGGAATATGAAGAAAAAAATACCAAAGGTTAGGGATGATTTTAAAAAGAGAGATCAGTAAGAAAAGCAAAAGGAAATGCAAAACTTTAGAAGAGTAAAGTAAATAGCTTAACCAAATTTTTAAAAAGTTTACTTAGTTTCTGTTTGTTAGCTTAGCTATTTTTTTAAAAGAAGATTTTATTTATTTATTTTTAGAGAGAGGGAAAGCGAAGGGAAAGAGAGGGAGAGAAACATCAATGTGTGGTTGCCTCTCACATGCCCCACCCTGGGGACCTGGCCCGCAACCCGGGCATGTGCCCTGACTGGGAATGGAACCAGCGACCCTTTGGTTCACAGACTGGCACTCAATCCACTGAGCCATACCAGCCAGTGCAGCTTAGTTATTTTTTAAATATACACATTGGAAGGGGTCAAAAAGTGTTGGCACATATAAATCTCCAAAAGTTTGTTGCCTGTTAACCCTCAAACATACAATACCAGAAATTTGGTTGTATTTTAGGGTCAAGGTTTACTATGGATGTGTTCCTGGAGCACCCCTGCATTGCTTGGGATTGTGTTCATTTACTCAGAAAATATGTAGGAACACCTGTATTAGTGCTGGGCTCAGAGAAAATACCAATATTCAAAGTCTTTGCCTTTGAGGCATTTATGATCTGTTGAGAAAACTTCAGACTGGGATGTTCAAGGAAATTAAGGAAAGCATCATGAAATGATCCAGATTGAATTTTGGATAGGATTCTAATAGAGGTGAAGGAATTGGCACCACGGAGTGGAAGAAGATGGAATGCACAAGAACATGCAGACAAAAGCAAGTAGGTTGTTCAAGATGAACGTTATTAAAGACAAGATCACTGAAACCTGAATGAGAGTGATTACCAGTGGAATATTATAAAGCAAGGGCCACCAAGTTATGGGGAACTGTTTAGAGGTAGAAGTGGGATCATGAAGAGAAAGCTTGTTCTGGGATATATTCTTGAGCTTGAGTGCAGTGAAAGGTTTACAAAATATAAACAGCACTATCCCCTTTTCTGTGTTTTATCTGTCAAAGCATCCAAAAATTCAGCAACACTTAAATTTATAATCCTAATTGCTTAGAATATAGAGTTTGCAAGAGCCATTTTAGGACACGAGTTTGATATTCCTGTTGGTGGAACACCACAGTATTCTGTCATAAATGTCTGTAGTTATTCGGTCACTTTACACACACCTGGTATTCCTCGATGTGCAAGAGTGAGAGACTGACATGAATCAATTGGAATCCAAACCTTCTGCAAAATCAACTCAAACTGACATACTCAAATGAGTCACCTCAGTTAATATGATTAGTTTTGGCAATAATTCTAATAATGCCTGCCAAATAGGGCAGATATTGTTATCCCAGTTTCATAGATCAAATTAGGAAAATATTACAAAGAAGCATGCCCATATGGTGCAATACATCATCTCTTCTTCTTAAATCTATATGAAAGGTGCCTGTACAGAAGGGTGCAGATGCATATTATATGTGATGAAAATAAGTGCATAGATTTTTCCCTCCACCAGTCCTTTTCTAAACACAAAATGTAAGACAATACTTTAGTTAAAATGCTTAAAACTATTTTTTAAGTCATATGTTTGAGTCACTTTTACTTTCTTCGGAAATCACAGTGAGACATATATGTACATAGTTTTAAACTAATCAATTTAATAAGAAACTTTAAAAAAATAATGTCTTAATTATAATAATAATAGGTGCTCCCCAAAATCAGCAAGCAGGGTGATAAGGAAGTTTGGAGGTGTGTATTTGAACCTTTAAACCTGAGATAAGCATTTTTTAATAATGTTGCTTAGAGTTAAAGATAAAGTTGGGGTTGTGTGGGGAAGCCACATTTCAGAGCTGGTTTAAGAGTTCATCAGTTCACAGAGTTGGAATGGACATAAAATCACCAGCTGGGTAGCCAGAGGAGGCTGTGGCCAACACATACTCCAAAAGACGTGTTGGGTAATCCCAGAATTAGCAGAGCCATTGGTTTTCAAATGTTGCTGTATATCTGAATGACCTACAGAGATTTGTAAGTCTCAGTACCCAGGCTGCATGCCAGACTAATCAAATTAGTATCTCTCCCGTGGGACTCTGATCTGTATATTTTTATAAGTTCCCCCGTGAGTTCAGTGCACAGCTAATTTTCAAAACCTGTGGTTTCAACCACCAAGTCAACAAATTCAACTAATAAATACTAATAGAGCCGCTTATGTTGAGTGAAGAGTACACAAGACAAAGGTATCTGTGGCATATGTATCTGGAATATAAACAAGGAATTGTAAAGTCCCAAAGGGAGTAAGTACCTAGAAGGTAGAGAGATTATTTCTAGTAGAACCAAACCTGGTAAAATTGCATTGTATGCAAGAACACTTAAGATGATTTGGATTTTTGACCTGAGCATCCCATATGATGTAAATAGCCTTAGCAAAGTCATAAGGAAACAAAAGCACAGAATGTGTTCCTTGATCAATGAACTCAATTTAGCTTGGTGCATGTTTCCAGTGGAGAAGTTGAATTTTGTAGAGGTAGAAGAGTTTGGTATAGGGACCCATGAATGTCATATTGAAGACTCACATTTACTTTGATGGACTTTGGGATAACTTTTAAAAAATTAGTATTAGTGTCAGGATGTAGAAATATTAGTCTGAAATGCTATAAGTGTGGAATACATTGGAGATGGGAGATGTGGACCAAAAAAAATGTTAGAAGACTATTTGACTCAATAAGGATAGCAATGATAATGGCATGAAATAAGGTTGTGGCACCGAAAATAAAAAGGAAGAAATGAATGCAATCAGTATGATAACACAAAAACCTACATCCATAACATCACCTGGACACCCAAGAATTTTCGAGTGTCCAAAGCACCAGTGTATGGTACTCTGCAATGGAATCTGTTAATGGGTTTAATAGAGTATCACAGTAACTAGTCATTCACTCTTTGAATGATCTATTCACTCCAGTACTCTAATTCATATTTTAATAATCATGTTCCTGTGGTTTTTATATGCAAAATAACCTATCATTATCACAAGAATATCAGGAAGTCACTCTTGAAAAAATGGTTGATTTGGTTCTCCACATACTTAGCTTGGGAAAAAGATCATTTAATTGGTTTATCGTATTAACATCATTTCAATAGAGTAAAAAAAGAAAGATGATTTAGAGGAAGAAACACAATTTTTAGGAAAATAAATAGGTACGTCTGATCCTCTGTGCTTTTCTCCATGTTAGATTGCTTAAGTGTGTAATATTACCTGTATATATGTATCATACCTAAATAATCCGCAATATCTAGATTAATCTACAGATGGAAACAGCAATGCCAGTAGCAAATAATACTTGAAATTTGCTTTCACCAAAGGAATTTAACATTTCAGATGACATGCTTAGAAATAGGGTCACTGCTCCTCCCCCAGTTAGAGAGCTGGTCCTCAGGCATCTTCTTGGAAAGTTCTGTGTAAGCACACACTTTTATTCCATCACAAAGATAAGATGTTGCCATTTTTAACCATCGGCATTGGTTAATGTTGGCTACGTACATAAAATGTGACTTTCACAACGTATCCTTCCACACGGCAGTTACATAATGCAGTAGATAGCTTGTCTCTAATGTAATACTGTCCCTATGGCATAGATGTCCTCTCAAACACTTCACCTTTATAGATATATGCTTTTTAACATTAACGTTAAAATGCCCAGAATAATAATCCATACAATTTTATTGAACAAAGGAAATGGTTAATGGAAGCGGGACCAAGTGGCAGCTTGAGAAAATGTAAAAGCACTTAGATTTCGGAGCCAGCATGCCACGCATTAGGATCCCAGAGCAGCTCAGTGGCACACTAGCCTTATGGTGTACCCTTTGGGTCATAGCTTTAACTAGATAGCATACTGCAAAAACTCCGTATTTATCCATTCACTCATTTACTCACCAGATCTTTCCTTCAGCAAGCATTTTAAACATCCTCTATATACCAGGCACTGAGAATGAATGCAAAGCAAAACCCAATGCAGCTGCTCCCTCTCAAAGAATTTAGACCAGCAAATGAAAGGTGAGACAGCCACACATAACTATAACAAAGTAATGGGTATTAATAGAAAGGATTAATTCTCAAACTTGAGTGTGCATCAAAATCACTTGAAAGGCTTATTAAAACAAGGATTGCTAGGTCCTACCTCTGGAGTCTGTGATTCAGCAGGTCTGGAATGAGGCCTGAAAATGTATACATTTCTAACAAGTTCTCAGGTGAAGCCAATGCTACTGCTCTGGGGCCTGGGGAAGCACACTTTCACTTTTCGAATTGCTTCAGTAGAAGCCTGAAAACAGCAGTGGACATTCTGAGAGTATTTGCATTATATCTGCCCAGGCAAGCGGGTAATGATGAAGGGCAGCTTCTTATCACTAGGCCTGAAAGGCAGGATCAAAGTAGGCAAGAGCATTCCTGGCTGAGGAGATGAAATTCCTGAATGAAAGTCACACTTGTCAAGTTTCCCTGCTCACTAACTCACCCGGGAAGCCTGTTACCTTCACCAGGGGCAGGCCTTAGGATTCTGTATTTGTGATGTGTCCTCTAAAAGGTTCTTCTCATGAACAAAATGTAAGCAACATTGAATCAAGACATGGAGTATAAAAAAAAATCTTCAGAGGAAGTCTTGATATAGAGTATTTTTTGGTGAAGGGACGTGGATCTGTGACTAGAACACATAGGCTGCCAGTTGAAACAGGACAGGATATCAGTGAAGTTTGAATTTCAGATAAACAATGAATAATTTGTTTGTTTGGTTTAGTATGTGCCATGAAGCATTTGGGACATACTTCAAAAATTTTTTTATTAAAAATCAAATTTAACTGAGTATCCTATATTTTTATTTGCTAAATCTGTCAACTTGGAGAATATAGGGTGTATATATTTTTTCCCCATCTTTTTCTTCCTGTCTCATCAAGAAGAGCTACTCAAAGTCCAAGTGGCTTCAACGCTGGAAAAATGCAGCCTACTCCTCAAAGTGTCGTAGATATGTACATTAATTTCCCAGTGAGGTAGAGAGAATATTCCATTTCCAAATTTGATTATGGGACCCTGTGCTCATGGAGCATCTTCAAGAACTCATGCTCCATGGAGCAAACTTTAGGAAATATCATATTAGAGAAGCTCATCTTCAATAACGATGTGCAGATGAACATTTATTAAATTTCTAAGGGAAACAGTATGAACAGATCTTTTCAGAAATTAGCTGTCATTTCCTAAATAATATTGCTGCTTTCTGGATAATCAAGTGATTTTTGTCCTCACAAAAGAGTAAAATACTTGAAGAAAAATGTCTCATCAACATGGGTAACTTTATTGAGTTAGAAACAATGCAGAGCTGATTGTGCCCTTTGGCTCCAGTAGAAATTCAGAAAATTGGAAGTAAATAAGTGGAAATCAAGTTGAAGTAGAACAAAAAGAGTAAAACAGGGAGAAATCTTGTCAAAAGTGTCTGGAAAAAATGGGTTGATATTTTATTTTTCATCTTTTTTTTGAAAAAATATTATAGCATTCTAGGACAATTGGGAAATTTTGGTCATAAATAGCACATTTGAGTATGGTTATTTCTCTGAAAACTTTATAAAGTGAAAAAGAAACACATCTGCCAACAAAAAATGTATAATGTGTTGAAAAATGGCTGTAAGCAGATCTTTGGTCTCAATATACAGCTATTAACCTATGCTATGTGCTAGACTGGGGCTATTTTTAAGCCATAGTCTAGCAAAAACAATAATTGACAGACCGATAATTCATTTTTTAAAAACTCTACCATTACTAGATTCCCCAAAGGCCACCTTGGTTATAGAGGTAGAATAGGAATTTGTTGAAACTTAAGAGTCATACCCAAAATGCCTCTACAGGCCAAAGATTTCTTCCTAAATGTGACAATAGTTTTTCTTTATGTAGTTTATCTAAATACGTAGAGTGTTTATTTATTTGTTTTTCAATAATAAGAAGCTATGACTATAAGTTTCCAATGATAGAGAAGGGTTTTTGGTTGGAAGACATTTTTCAACAATTGGAAATACTAGCAGTTAACTGAAAACTATAAAAGCAAAATATCATAATGAACCAGCCATATTGTTACCTCACTGACCCTCCAGTGAGCAATTTATTAAGTACTTACAGTGTGTCGAGTAATAGACCAAGTGCTGTGCTAGGGACAAAGCAGTGTTCAGATAATTCCAAGGAACATCTTAATGTCTTATAAGAAGACAAAAATAACTGTTTTAACTGAAACAATTGTGTTATGAAACCTTGGCAAGAGCAGAGTTATTTGCCTACTGCTAACTTAATCTAAATGTTGTTCAAAATTTTAGCTAATGCAGTGGTGCCCTGGTACTCATCATTAATGCCTTTGGACAGTGGTGAGCAAACGATGATTGATGAAGCATTTTCTCTTGTTCGGTGGTATCCTGACTCACTCCGTTTCTAGCAAGTGCGACAAGTGCTGAGCAAGCACCAAGGGCTGAAACATTTTTTCTCATCAAAATGTGGTGAGTATAGGGTTTGATGAGTTCTGAAGCAGACAAGTACCAAGGCACCACTGTATTTTTTTGCCATAATAAATAACGGTTATTCTATTAATTTTTTTGTTTGTTGGAAATGGGTGTCATTGAGAGCTAGATGTGTTTTGGACAAAATGGTAAGTTGGGAAGGCAAGGACAGGCAAGCAATTATTCCGTGCTATTAACAATGAAGAAGGTAAAACCTTGAAGGCATAAATCCTTTTGCTTGTGATTAATACACTAAAACAAGTGAGTAACTGTAAGTATAAACAACTTCCAAAGCTCATAATTTGACCCAAGGGAAGAAATACTGAGAAATAGACTACTTAGGCAAGAATCAAGACACAGGGAAAAAAGAAAAAAGAAAGAAAAGTTGTTTGATGAGAGAACATCAGCAAAGGAGTCATTTCCTGCCATCGTGCCACCTCTGCACACTGTTATTTAGAGTGGAATGACTAAGGCATATTCAAAAGGATGGCTTACAGAAAGGAAAAATCATGACTAATTTGGGGAAGAAGAGTTCATCCGTGGGTGGAGGAAAACCATCTCGATCCTTCCTAATGCTAGGTTCCCAAATGTTTGTCCAGTTTGAAACTGGCACTGGAAGGAGTGCGAGGGCTCAGACAGTGCACCCAAACTGACGTACTTCACGGAGACAACAGTTTGAGAGGCATCAAGTGGTACCTTCTTTTCTCCTTTATTTAATTCAGCACGGGGCACATCCACATTTATTCTTCAGGTGGACTATACTATCTGCAATAGAGAACTGATGGGAAATGCATATAAAATTATTTCAAGTCTAAAAGTTGTAAAGACCTTACCCAAGGAGAAATAATTAACTTTTATGAAAGTGTTTTATCACCCATATTTATTCATGACCTAATTACTTTGCTTAAGTAGGTGAATCTCAAATAAATGGCTCAAATAAACCAGCAGCCTACTGCATTTTTACCGGGTAGCTTTCCTCTCTGATATGTTTCTAATTTTCTGCTCCATAGATAGCCCTGGTCCTGCTAAGTAACAATACCCCGAGAAACTGGAGATACAAATTCAGAGAAAACCATCATAAATGAAGGCAGACATGAAGGTGAATGGGTAGTGATAATATTTTAAAGAAGAAAAAAGGGCCCCGATTTTGCAGGGAAGGAAGAAGAGTCTACAAACAGACAGATATAATCTCTAGATTAGGATGGAGAGTGACATAAATCACCAGACAAATCAGAAGATATGCCTTGTCAACTGAGTTCTAACCTACTGTTTTGGTTTTTGCTTTCAGAGCAACATTCTCAAAATTCTTTGAATTTCTTATTTTGAGTAGTGAGTTTCTTTGTTTTTTCTTAATTAACAAATAATTTTATGTATTCCTTTTATTTAATTACCTTGAGCTCAGTTTCACACACTATAAAGGAGAGAAAAAAGTATTATGTGGTTTCCACATTTAAGTTGCTTGAAATCTATAATATTTGAAGATGCTGAAAGAGGAAATAGTCATGAGTGATAAGACAGAAAATGGTTGATGACAACTTGGTTCATACTACAAAGTTAAGAGAATTTGGGTATCAGAGCCTATTGGCATTCGAGGGGAATCTGGCATAAAGGAAATGTAACTTCAAGCAGGCCTTGAAGATGCATTGGATCTGCTTAAGCAAAGGATGCAGTTCTCCAAAGCTATTAATTCTGGTGCAAGAGGCACATAGAGGGAAGCTCTACCAAATCTATGTCCCCACCCACTCTGTCCTTCCTCTCTCAACCAAGCATGTCCCACCCCCGCCCCCAAGGGTCTTCATGCTTGCTCTTCTCACCACCCTGAATGTTCTTCTTCCTCTATAGCCGTAGGTATTCTTCACTTTTTAGTTTGGTTTCTATTTAAATATCATGTCATTAGAAAGGCCTTCATGACTGTTTAAAAATACAGTCAGGTTCTTTGCCTCCTTGTCATGATATTTGTTTATTGTCTGCCTGTTCCCAGTAGATTGAAAGCTCTATGAGGGCAGAGATTTTTTTCTGTTCCATAAACAATTGTGACCCCAGTACCGTACAACAGTGCCAGGTACATATGAGGCATTCAATAAACATTTTGGGAAAGAGATGGCAGGAAGGAAGGAAGGCAGGCAGGGAGGGAGGAAGGGAGGGAGGAATGAAAGGAGGGAGAAAGGAAGGAAGGGGGAGGAAAGGAGGCAGAGAAAGAGGTAGAGAGGGAGGGAAGATATAAGAGGAAATTGTGGACCAATTTCAGAAGAACCTTGAAAGCTCCAAGTGTTTCAGTTATAAAATTGAAGCCATTAGATGTATCTCCTTGTCTAGTAAGTAATTCAAGATAGGCTCACTAATATATTTGAAAGTTTCTTACCTGTTAATTCCTTGCCAGGTAATATTAAGATCTAACCTTTCATTTTCTTAAATATTTAGCAGTAGCTTGAATTTTAACAAAAGCCATGGTTTTCTTTGACACAGCAGGAACTGTGTTTATATCCTAGCTTGTCAGTGGAAAAACAAAAAAAGAATACAGCTGAAAAAGTGAAAGATTATCATGGCAGTTGCTATGCTACTTCTGTTTGGCTAAGAAACTCAGAGATACTACCGCAAGCCATGTTCAGCTGGAATTTTTGGATTATGTACACAAGCACCCAGAGCCAGCCAGACATAAGCATAAGTAAAACACAGCATCCAAGGCTCAGGAACATTTCCTTCTTCCCACAAAATAAATCACTTCTTCGTATTCTACCTGCTGTTTCCAAGCTCACATTAATGATTCATCAAATAGTCTCAAAAACAGATGCTTGTGATTAAATCATGGGTTCTGTAGATCATTAACTAGCCCTCTAATGGCTAAAAAAATTAAGGAGAAATTTTGTAAATTCATCAGTTCAGGAAGAAATATAGAAAGTTCTATACAATTGTGATATTTGCTGTATTGTTTTCCTTTCTGGTTGAAATTTCTCGTCTTGTAAATATTTGTTTAGTATAGAACTTGTTTGTGTTTCTTTAACCTCAGCAGATTTATTATTCAATTCCATCCACAGAAGTTCTGACCCAGATGGCCAGTGGAGAGGAGCCTTGTTGCTTGTTCAAATGTCTTGTTGCTTTTGGTTGTATGCCTTAGGTTGTTGTCCACATTAGTATTTCTCCAGAATAATGTAATCTATGTTGGTGAAGCAGCATTGCACTGTTTGTGGCCAAAAATGGTTTATTAATTATACAACATAAATTTCAGCATCTGAAAAGTCGTCTTTAAGTTTTGTAGATGATAGCCGCTTGGCATAATAGTTGATGTGATAGCTCCTTTATTTCCATTAATGTTTTCTTGTCTGCCTTGTACTCAGCTGAAATTGTTATTCATATATATTTTTATTCATTTGAATCTCGAAGCTGAGGTAAGCTGAATCGATCTAATTTTCTTTCATACACATTACTTTGTCCTACATAAAGAATTTATTGATGGAGCAAGGTGATGAATATTATAAACTAAATCAGATTTTTACCTTATGTCTGACACAATTTAAAAGTGGTGATACTTGCTACAAAATCAACTAGACCTCTGTCTGAGAAACTTCCTTCTCCTATGATCACCGAGGTATTTATTCAGGGCTTTCACTTGGTATATAATTTCCAGCAAAATACTTCCTCAGAAAGACATAACAAGAGTCTACACGAACAACATTCAAGTTTAAATGTAAATAGATGGTCTGGTTCTGCCACTCTAACTTGCAAGCTGAATCAATGGATATACTTCAGAAATGTTTGCGTTAGGTCTTGAGTTTGAGATATGAAATGAATGTCTTCCTTAAATGTATTATCCTCAGTCTTCAAAGTACTGATATTAAATTAGTTCTAATTACAGTTTGCTAAAAAATGACTATAATGAAATTAACTTTGTTAGGTAAGTGTTGAAGTACCAGCCTGTAAAAAAATGTTTAATGAAAACCATCAGTGTGTTTAATATCTGTGGGCTCAATGTAGTACACCTTTACTAGATAATTTACTTCACAATGCTTTTATTGCCATTCTCCAAATGAAAACTAGAGTTTACAGTGTTTATATTTGAATACTATTGCAAAGACACAGAAGCACTTTTAACTGAGACACTGTAGGTTAAAATGGTTTGGTAATAGTATAAAATTTTGACAGCATTTCAATGTAATATGGAGAAAATTAGAATGCAATAAAGAAATGCAATATTACATAGGTCGCCTTCATGCTACCCAGACTCCTCATCTCTTGTTCAGATACAAGACGTATTCTTTTTCCTTGCCAAAAAGCAACTGTCAGGAAGTCTCTGTGATGCCGCCTTGCTCCAGGACACAAGTTTTAAAAAGGAGGATATTTTTAAATGATGCAGTATTCTAGGACAGAGGTTAGCCCCCACAGGAAACTGCATATTCAGAAGGAAATGTATTTGTCAATATGCATCTGTTCATACTCGTCTGATTTCCAGTTTACTGTTGATCTCACTCCTCTTTCTGTCAGCAGCACAATACACCAGCACATGGTTATCACCACTCTGGTACCGAACTGTTGAAAGAAAAGGAAAAGTGGTTGTTCTGAAAACATGTGAAGCAATGCTGATCATATGTCATTTTTTTCAAGTGGGGCAATGCTATCACAATATGAAATCTCGGGTTTAGATTTTCTCCAAAAGATCATTTTTGCTGAATCCAGAAGACTCAAAGTTCCCTGAGCAACTCTGATCATAAATTTTACCATGCTTTAGCTTTTGGCAGGTTTGATTCATGGCCTGTTATTAATATCATTATTTAAATATGAATAGTGTCCCTTCCCATTATGAAAAGCTACTACAAACGTATGAATTTATATAAAGGTTGATGACTATATGCTTTTTATATTAGAAAACTGTGTGAAAACAAAATTAATCTTATGAATGCTGTTAATTATTTTAACTTTTTTATTAGGTATAAAATGTTCATAAAATTATTCTCTATATAACTTACCAAGATTTATCAGCTTGTGTAATTTTTATAATCAGAGGAGTCTGGTTTTCTAATTAAAGTTTTGTCAAAGAAAATGAATTGTGTGGCTCTTTCCTGCCTTGGAGGCATATTATTGAAGTGCCAAAATACTATGCAAGGTTTCTCTCCTCTTCTATGTGGTATGCAAATGAACTTGTGTGCAGCCAACACACCTGGATTTGGGGCTATTTTTATTTCCTTTTAATGGAGGAAAATAAACCATAACACTCTTATGCATATCTGAATATCATTAGAACAAGCTAAAACCAGTAAGTCCATGCTGATCATTGTGGAGGTCTAATTACTCTTACTTCCAAGTCACTCTTCCCATCTACGCCCAATATGGGGACAGCATTAACACGCTTTTCCGAGCAGCGGCCTTCCCACAGAGCTGTCAAATTGTCCATTTCCTAAGCCTTAATTATTCCATTCTAAAACCTCAATGGGAAAAAAATGCTACCACCAGAAATATAATCACTAAATCTCAAAATCCTGGTATTCTAGGAAATAATGACAAGCATGATTGTGAGGAAAGACAGGCACAGAATCACACACACTGACACTGCCATTGCCAAACATCTCATGAAGCAGGTAAGTAAGAAGGGAAATATCAGATTTAGCTTTTATTCAAAACTTTTCTGCTCCAAGGAGCCTGTGTTACCAATTTCCTGCGAGCTGATTGTATGAGATAAATTGTAAGATTGACAAGCAAGAAAACCATTTCCAAAAATATTAATTCAGGGCCATTATCATTGTCATTTCATTCCTTTGATGGTGAAAGCTTACTATCCTTAAGAGTCGTCCATCAAGATGCAGAAGTCTCTACAAAAGGCGATATTGTAATCAATAGTGGTAATCATTAACAGCTCAGTTATCCATTTGTTCATTAACTCCTTAGCAGAGGTTAGCAAAAATGGGAATTCTTTTTTTTATTCCCCTCCCCTACCTTATAAATGGTGTGTTATAGTTTCTAACTGGGAGAAAAGAAAGCATAAAGTGAGTTAAATTTCATCTCTTTTGTTTACCAAAGTTTAGAATCTCTTTTTAAAATCAATTAATTGTAAGAATTTTTAACACAAGTGTTGCTTGTATCAAAATGACCAAAGCTGCTTGATTAGATGCCCCTACTGGCTTCCAGGTAGGTAGTTCAATTCTAAGCCACTCTAACCCACTGCACACAAGAACTGAATTGTCGTCGTACAATTCAGTTGAGCTTAAAACCTCTGGTCTATACATCATTCCTTGTGCATTAAATTGTCCACGCATTACCAATGGTGAGTATTTAGCCAAGCTAAACTGGCCTCACAGTATCCTAATATTCAGGATGAATGGAATTTTCCCCTTAGAGAGTTGGTAGCACAGAAAAAAAAAATGGCCTATTAGGCAAAAATATTCTGGTAATTGCTATTTGGAAAAATAGCAATTAAGGTTTGCTAAAAACCTGAATCTAGTAGTAAAGAGAAAATCAACAAATTCCTAAGCATTCTCAGAAAGAGCTGTGAGGACCACACATTGATAAAAATCATTCAACTCAGACAGGAGAGAAAATGAATATATAAGCAATATGTCCATGTAATCAGACTTCCACTCAATATTTTAAATAATATTCCAAAAATCTTACTTGCAGATTACTTGGGCTCTGCACGTTCCCAGGGTTGGAAGGCTGACAGAATCAGCAAATGAATAGAAATGAATCTTGCTGAAGGGAGGTGTCATTTGCAGTCCTGAGAGTCAATCGTTGTTTTACATCTTCATTATCGATTCAGAGCGATGGATGAACCAAGTGTACAACTGATAATAAAACAGTCAGTGTTCCTAAATGTCACAAAGGAAGACAATCAAGAAATACAGGCATAAAGGTGTTTAAGATTCAAGCAATAAAGAACCCTAATGAATCTGGTTGGGAAACATACAGGGAAATTTACCAGAAACCTGGGGTTGGAAGTGGCATTAGGAGAAACATATACAAACGAATAAACAAACAAACAAACAAAAAAACCCAAAACAGTTAAGCCAACAGAGCTCAATAAAAACATGGAAAAAAGCAAGCTAAGAATGCATTTATAGGATATATATGAAATAAATAGGCCAGTGATATTTGGGGTGACATACAGTATGATATTGAGAGATTAAAATAGTTTTTATGTATCACTGTAATGAGGGAATTGGTTATTTTCAATCCCCAAAATGTTTGAGACAAATTGGAAAGCTCAATAGTGAGAGAAATGATTAGAAACAGTTAGATGAAAATAAGCCATAGCTCAGGAAAAATAGACCAGTGACATGCAAGGGCAAAGCAAGTCAGAAGGAAAATAATAGATCTGAGCTAGGAAATCCCAAAACATGTACAACTTGTTCACTCTTGGTTGGGTTCTTCTGGTGATAGGTGCTTGAAAAAGTTGATGGCATTTCAAGAGACAGGGAGTGAGTTTCATTATGTCTATTATGGGAACTGTAAGAGATAGAGAGGAGATGCTATTTGGTATAAACCAAAGTTTCTAATTCTTTTAGTTATAGAATTCTTGCTTCAAACAAAGATCAGCACAAAACTGCATGTATAGAGCAGATGAGCTTGGCAGCTTCAAGTCCAGGAACCTGTCACTCCCACCATTCTGTTTCCAACCCCTCAAGCTACCTGGAAAAATTTGGAAACCATTGGTGAGTGGGGAAAAAATAATAACAGAAAAGTCTCCCTTCTCTTTGCCTCTAAATGACTGGATGACAACAGTTAGCCTTGTTCACAGAATGAAGGAATCACAGTAATAATATCTAAGTCCCCTTCCTTTTTCCTCTTTTCACTACAGGTGAAACCTCCTCAAGTTTAGCAAATGAAAACCATCATGTCCCTTGTTAACATGTACTGACTGAACTATTCCAGAAATGGAGAATTTTTTCCTGGGTGACCTTGCACTCCGCACTACCCAGTATTTATTGCCTAACTTCCTACCCAAAATTGAAGTCCTCTTTACAAACAAGGGAGTGGAAGACACACTCTGTGAAGCAACACCTTCCATCTTCTGATAGTTGTTAGAATGTTCCTCTTTACATCCACCTGATACCTATGCCCACCCTTTGGCCCATTCACAATAAATCTAGCTCATATTTCACATACAGATTCTCAAATAGTTGATGAGATCGCATTAGTTCCCCTGAGGACTATCACCTTCCAGAAAAAATAAAAGAAAATAAAATCTCCAACCTCTTCAACCATTGCTCAGATGACATGATTGGCCAGCCCCTCTTCTGCCGATTTCCCTGTTTTGAACATGCCCCTGCTCTCCAGTGACATCCTAGAAGCACTATGCCCAAAACTGGACACTGAGCTTCAGCTGCAGTCTGAGTGTTCCACAGTGAGAGGCAACCTTTATTACCTCGTCATGCAGCCTATGGTCACGTTACTAGTCTCAGTGGCCAAATCACACTGTTGGCCTCTTATTACACAACTAGAGCACTATTACATCTCAGAAGCCCTTCCTCTATCTTCTCACTCACTGATTAGCCTCTGGGAACCCACTCCTCTGTGATTTACTGATAGGCAACAAGACAAAATCCCTGGGTGGCCATATTGTAGTCAGTTCTTAATTCCTTGAGAAGCCAAAGCCAGACACACAAGAAAAGCTATTCCCTGCCAGTCCTCCTGACTCAGACACTAGGTAATGTCATTCAGAAATTGATCCAAGAGCCATTTCCATGCCCATAGATTTATCAGGAGCAAGTCGTTTACTCCGGCAGCCAAGGTTTATTGTGCATCACCTCCATTCTTTCATATTTAAACTGTCAATTCCTGATTTGAACTAATACTTTGTAACTTCTAGGAGAAAATGAGCACTAGAAAAATCCCACCTTCTATTTATTTTTATTATATGTTCACAAACATCACACCACATTCAACCAGTTCTCTTTAAAGCACTTCTGTACACTCCCCTTCCCACCTTTTTCATGGGAAGAGTTATTACACATGACACCTGCTACATCAGAAACATACAAGGGGATTCTGAAGTATTTGTTCCAGGATAGCAAAAGAAGTCATTTATTATCTCGCAGGTGAAAGGTCCTTAGGAGACCTTGCCTATAATGACGTGGGCTTTCTGGAAGGCAAGTTGGCCTTCTGAGTCTCCTGGTCCTCTACGCATATCCTGACTCTTTGAAAATCATGCTATATTTGGCAAATTGCCTAACAAAACATGTTTTTAATAATTATGCACCTTAAATGATGTTCTCTTATGTCTTCCTTCATTTCGGCTACCTGGAGTTTGGTCCCTCAGTGCAGTTTTATTACTTGTTGTCAATATGTCATTTACAGCCTTCATGATCTAAAGAGACTATAATGCCATTTCAGATGTTTCCATCGCAGCCCCTCTGCAGCCTCTCCTGGCCCTTGATGGTGGTCTGTAGAACATGGAGAAACACTGCAACCATCAGAGTCCAGTTTCCAAGACTGCTGGGTCTTTTCCTGGTCCGTGGGTCTGCCGTACTGAAATGTTTGTTCAGTTATTCATTTAGTTCTCTACACTCAGCAATCATTAATTGAGCACCTACTCCATGATAGGCTCTAGGCTAAGCACTGGAGACATGGACAATCTGCCTAGTAGCATACATGTTATCAGGGGACGTCTAACATGGTTTCTAGAAGTGCTAAGAAGAATAATATGTTATTTGGTTGAAGTTTGTACAAAGTATGGAAGGGCACAAATGAAAGAATGTTCAATTCTATATAATTGGAGGTAAGGAGTGAGAACGAGTAAGACTTCATAAAAACACTTCTTAACTAAACCATATATTCTGTGAGGAGAAAGACCAAATTGTCTTGTTTGCTATTGTTCTCCCTGGAGCCTAGCTGGGAGTGCAGGTTCCAAAGGAGACTGAGACATAAAGTTTTTCTATATACCTAAGCAAAGTTAGAAGGAGGGAGAAACAAAGACTCTTACCAAAAGACATAGAGTCTGTGACTGTTCTCACAGAGAGAGTCTGGGAAGCTGACTGTCACCAGGGTCTAGTTAGAATAAACTCTGTGTAGCCAGCTCCTGACACTGACTCCACTCCCGAACCCCACCACTATGGCCCCTGGCAAGGAGGGCTACCTCAGGAACACAACTGTTCTTTGGTGAGCTTGGATTCAAAAGTAAGGAAACTGTGTAGTCTGAAGGATATTTCACTCAGGCTGTGAGAGAATCTAGTGGGCCTTCATCTGTCATTCAGACTAAAGCAAAGTACTAGCTGAATGTCAGCTGCCCCTGCATGTATCCTTAGTTCTTACTCAGGCCAAGTCTGAAGCAGGGGCCGGCACATCTTTCATTTCTCTGTGGAACAAAATCTATATACCTAAACCATTTGTGAGTGCTATCGTATTGAGGGAAGATTTAAAAGGGGAGGTAAAGACAGTTTATGCTCAAATTTCATAACTCATAACCCTGTGATGTCCTGAGTAATATGTCTTTTCTTCCAAGGCCTGTCAGTTAGAGCTCCCCACCTGGAGTTACCTTTCTCAGTCACTCCTCAGTGGGGTTCCCAAATTCTGGTCCTCTCAGAACTTTTCAATTGGGGTGGCACTGGTTAATAAGATTATATAGGCTTCAAGTGTACATTTCTATGATACATGATCTGTCTACTGCATTGTGTGCCCATCACCCAAAGTCAAACCTTCTTCCATCACCATGTATTTGACCCCCTTTACTTTTTATTACTCCCTCACTCCCTTTCAGTCATTTTTTAAAATCTTTCTGCCATGTCCTCCAAATTTATCAACTAGCCCAGTCACAGACCTAAAAAGAAACTTTTGGCTACCAGAGCTCACCTATCTTAGAAGGCAATTGGAAGTTATAAATAACATTCACAAGAAATGTGTGTTTACTTCATCATATGCTACTGAATAACACTAAAAATGTTGCTTGACAGATGTTTCCTTTTATATTATTTCTCATTTCCATATTTTCAATTTTAATTCTTTTATATCATTGAAGTATTTTCATACTTCCAGTTTTAGTTCTTTTACATTATTTAAGTATGCCACTATGAGGTATAGCTTAGGGATTAAGAGCATAGGGTTTGGAATTTGAAGTCATCTGGATTCATTTTAAATCTCACATCTGCCACTCTCCTACTGGAGTGTGTCCTTGGGAAAGATATTTAACTTCCCATTGCCTTGGTTTTCTAATCCCCGAAAGTGGGAATGTACTGATTCAATGAATACTTGTTGACAGATCCGATCTACCATTTGCTTATTCACTTACTAATTCATCAAATATTAATGCCATATATTTTTATTGGTGTTCATGGGTTTGCTTGAAGTAATCAATTTAAAATTCTTAATACAGACTTTATCACATAAATGTTGAGTAAGCCATTGCCATTGGTACTATTATTGTTAATTCCATGCTTGAGAAAAGGCCTTTAAAATTTTTCATCACTTGGAAATTTCTATTTCTGTTGATCATTGAACTTGTATTCATATGATTGATTTGCCTTCTGTTTTTTCCCTCTGTTCATCCTAGCCTCAATCTTGAGGAAATTGGGTATGTTGAATTTTTGACTGCTTGAATTTGATAATTGTTCTTATACTATAGTTAGGAGATAATGACTTCCATTTAACATAAACACTCTACTAATTATAGAGCAACTTTTTTTTAGCACCCCAAAGTCATAAGTGAAACTCCATTTATCACCATGCTGAAGAAATAAGGAAGTTGAGGCCTCTAGTTGACAATTGTAGATTAACTGTTTTTATTGTCCATTATTTATGAAGAAGTAAAATATTTTATCAGTTGTGGTGATGAGTTATGATTTAAATAATTCCAAAAATTCAGTTTGAATTTGCCTTTTTTTTTTCAACTTAATCTTACTATTACAACCCTCAAGTCAACCCAGATTATGTTCGCTGGAGACAAAATTAGCTTTATTCATGATTCTTGAGAAAAATAAATTATTGCTTTAAGCCACTAAATTTTGGGGTGATTGTTACACAGCATTAGATAACCAAACCAGAACACCATTACACTCTTGTATCTATAATCACATAAAGCAGAACACCAGCATTGGAAAACACTCTGGAGAGCATCAAGGCAGTCTTTTACATTTCATAAATTACATTACTAGGCTCAGAGAAGTTAAGGGGCCTGCCTACTATCAAGGAGAACAAACTTACACAACTAGAACACATATGATTCTTATTTTCTTTTTATTATTTAAGAATCTTTCATTGGCTGTCTCTATG
Source organism: Glossophaga mutica (assembly GCA_039655065.1). Taxonomy (NCBI): domain Eukaryota; kingdom Metazoa; phylum Chordata; class Mammalia; order Chiroptera; family Phyllostomidae; genus Glossophaga; species Glossophaga mutica. Next base: position 124,453,652 of record CM077306.1, read on the forward strand.
GTTCATGTAGTTTCTTGTTTTCTGGAGTAAGTTTCACTTATTTAAAATCTCCTTTTTCTGAAAATTCAGGATATATGTTAATTCTAGTTAAACATTTATAAGAGAAATAATATAGTGTGGGGCAAAAGTAGGTTTACAGTTGTTCATATGGAAATAGTATAATTAATAAAGAGTAACACAAGAACAAACTCTGTATTTTGCATACTCACAACTGTAAACTTATCATGCCCCCCCTTGTATATTTGGTATGTATGTATATTTTTAAAGGTTGGTGATCTATAGTTATAACCTGTTCTGCATCGTTTGTACTATATCAAAGCTAAAACTGGCAGAAGAAAGTTGTTTTTACATAGTTTCAAGTCAATGCTTTTTTTGACTCTAGACAAAACCATGAGAATGTTCTCAAGAGAAAATTATGACAAAGGGGAAATACCCTGTCAGAGAGTGAGAAGGAGAAAAGGCCTTTTTTTTGTTTTGGGTTTTTTTGTTGTTGTTTTATTTTTTTTGGTTAATTGGAGTGTAGAGAGAAGCAAAGGCAGAGTAAGACCACAGGAAATGCTTTCCTTCTCTGTCCCAAAATTCCAGTTGGAAAAAGGCATATTATATACGCTTAGGGAAATCTTAAAGCCAAGGAGTTTTTCCTCTGCCCTACTTTGAAACCTTGCAAGGAACTTGCTGTGATGATTAACTCAGAGCCAATATGAGGCACTCTAGCACAATAAGGCAGCTCACAGAAACATCTAGAGAGATGAATCCCTTGCTCTGCATAGCCTGCAGAGGGCACCTGGGGACAGAGAAGCTCCCGAGTTCCTTGAGGATGGAATGAAGAGACATTGAGGGATCCAGCAGTGTGATGGGACCTGGAAACTGGACCCAAATGACAGAATATTCACTATGGTCAGCAAATGGCCAGGGCCAAAACCTTCAGAAGTCAGTGTCAGATGGGACAATTTACACCTTTACAGTGTTTAAACGAAGAACCAAACCAGATCAACCACCCCACAGCAAAGACCCAAGAGTATGCGGAAGATGTTATATAAATCTAAAGACACCCATTATGCACTCAGAAGCTATATGCCAGAAAAGGAGAAAGGGAAACAACTTAAAGAGACTCAGTGTGTGTGTGTGTGTGTGTGTGTGTGTGTGTGTAATTTCAAAGAGCTTATTTAAACTGACACTATAAGAAATTAAATTTACTAAACATTTGACCATAGTAGGCAATATCAGCCAGAAGAGACTGATGTATTGAGTTAATATATTCTGCTTTATAATAAGGCATTGACCCACTAAAAAGATCAGAGACAGTAAAAGATCATGCTTCAGACTAAACATAGCATGGTTATTATAGGGGCTTATTAATTCTTCTCATGGAACCCAGAACAAACAAGACATTAAGATAGAAAGAAGGCATATACCCACAAAGACAAGTAGGACCAGACAGGCAACAGCAGATGTTAACAACATTTTCAAACAGGTGAAAATTCGATAGCTAATTTAAAAGACAAAATCAAATGGAAAGCTAAGATTGTAAGGGAGGCAACTAACAAGAAGAAAAGTGATTTTCAGCACAGAACTCTGGAAATTTCAGGATTGAAGGAGCAGGTAGCATGCAAACCAATGGTGTGAGTGGGTCTAAAAGCAGGAGTTGAATTATTCACCCGCATTCACTCAGTCATTCTCCAATAGACCACTATGAGGTCACCTGGAGCTGAAACAGATGAGATGACTAAGTTTGCAGGATCCTGTACTGGTTGAAAGGTTTTCCATGTTGTGGGAAAGAAGGCCGTGGGAGATGGGACCAGACAGGAAGGTGGGAATAGATGGGAAAGGACAAAAGATAGGACTGTAGGGAAGCCATAAGAACTGAGAAGAATGCAGAAAAAAGGAAGGACAGATTATCCATGCCAAACACCCTCCAGAAACCTACTTGGCAAGGAGCTGTCCTCTTGTGTATACAACAGATGTGTTAGATATACTAGGCACAATCCCCAGGCTTTTGATTTTGTCTTACTTAAGATGTTAACTTGAATCATTTGGTGAAACAGTTTATTCAACCTTCACTGGGGTCCAGGGATAAATTGTCTTGGGGGGATGGGAGCAGCTCATTAACCACCCCCCGACTCTGCAGCCATCACGCAGACTCTGGCCCAGCCACTGCAGACTAGTAGGGAAGGAGCAGGACTGAAAAGCAAGAAACAGCAAGCTAGAGACCTTGAAGCCAATTCTTTTGACTAACCCCACTCCAGAAAGTGGCTAAGAATTCCTCCTACAGATGAGAAAGAAAAGTCTTTAATCCAAGAATTACACTGTTTTAAGTTATTGTAGTTTAATAGTTAGAAGCAGGCAAGAGGGTTAGAACCCCTGAACCTAGTTTTAATCCCTTCTCTGATAACCTACTTATTCATTTATTTACTCAGTAAATATTTAATGATTACCTACTTTGTGTCAGGCACACAAAGTACTGTGCAACTACTTTGTTGCAGAGTCTGAGGATAAAATAGTGAAAAGATACACAAGGTCATAAAGCTTAGATTCAAGGTGAGGTAGGAAAGAGAGAGCAGGAAGAGGAAGAGAGACAATAAGCAAGGAGATATATTTTGAAACAAAACAATTATGGTAATTGTTATAATGGAAACTGAGTGATATGAAAGAGGAACCTAGGCAGGAACGAGATCCTCTTTGTAAAGATGGCAATTGATCTTACCCCTGACAGGGAGCCAGTCACACAAAATATCAGGCAAGAGAGTTGAAGGCAAGGAGAACAGTTGGGCAAGGACACTGATTTCAGATGATGACAAAGAAGGCCAGCATTGTGGGACTACGGCCAGCAGAAGAAAGTGGTACGAGGCATGTTGAAGAAGAAGGTAGCTTTAATAACATGGGTATTATTCTGAATAGAGTGGAAAGCCATTTAAGTTTATATTGGTAGTTAACATATTATTTTTTTAAATATCGTATAAGCAAACAAAGGCAGAGTTTCCAGGAAGGAAAATTGAAAAGAGATGGTGGGTAAGATGTGTGGAAAACTAGGAGAATAAGGTGTCAACAACAGAGCCAAGGAAAGAAAGGGAAATAAGTTATCATTTGAGTATAACACAGCTTCAAATCTTGAATTGATGGAAGAGAGAAGGGTGTTCATTGAATTCTGTGTGTTGTAAGTCATTGGAGAATATGAAAAGAGCCCTTTGAATGGGTGGGGGGAAGGCAGCCTGTCTACCGTGGACTTGACCAGTGACTGGGAAGTGAGGAAGTGGCAGCAGTCTGGGAGACAACCCTCACAAACCCCGCTGTGACTAAGACCAGAAAAGTGAGCTGGTAGCCAAGGTGGTGTAGAATCTGGGTAGGAAGGAAACATCATACCAAGCTTTTTTGCTGATGGGAAACTTGCGGGAGAGAGGGAGAAGCTGATGATGTTCAAGAAGATGGTGTACAACTCTAGAGTCATATCATTGACAAGAAAATAGACATGAGCACTTCACACATTCTAAAGGTGGAAGGGGCAGCTGAGAATGTGGGCACAAAAATATATAAGTGTAGATATGGCTCAACGTACAAGGAAGTTTCTCTGTTGGTTTATATTTCCTCAGTGAAGAGTGTACTGAAAGAGTGGGAGAATATGTGAAAGACGTGAAAAGAAGAAAGTATGAGGTCATTTTAAAAAGTGGGAAAGTGAAGAAAGCAGTACAAATCTCACCTCACAGTATCACTGTGCATGAACTGTAACTTTCCATAATCTGTAATGGAACTTATTCTCTACCCTAGGACCTCACTCCACTGGGTGGCAGAAGCTTTATGCTCATGTAGGATCTTATTGTTTTCTTCAAGCATACATTTGATTTCTGGTATGAGCTGGGGCTTGAATAGCATCAAGGCACGAAGGGTTTGACCTTGTAGTTACCAAAATCTCTCTGTCCCCCACCTATATGTCTCTGTTCCTATTTGGTCTTAAGTCTTGAGTTTGCACAAATCACTGTAAAGTTATGCCTCACCTTCAGCTGCAAAACTCTTTCCAGACCAAATTATTCTTAACTAGCTCTGCCCCACTATGAGGCATGAGACTATTCTGCTGCCAGAGTGTGGAGTTGAGAAGTATCAATATAAAGGATTGGGAGGTAGGATGAAGGCAAAGATGATTCAAGGTGTGGCTATTAAAGAACCGATAGTGCAAGGGTCATGTTTGTGGATCTTAAAATGAGCATGGATGATATCAGAACTAGAGGTGGAGAGGAATATAAAAAGCCAGGAGTTGAAGTCTTCTGGGAGAGGAGAGATGGGAAGGCCAGTGGTCAGCAGCAAGAATGAAAAACATGATAGAATCATTAAGTGCACTGAGTTTCAAAGGAGCTGGGGTTTTGATTCATTGTTTTCATTTGTTTATTTTCTCTCATGTAGGAAAAAAGAGAAATGTCTTGCAAGCAGCAACTGAGATTCAAAGATACACTTACACTATTCTCTGAGCTTGAGGTTTTTAGATGTGAGAGAGAAATAGTCTTCATTTGAGAGAGCTGCAGGAGAAGCCTGGTCTTTACAGAAGAGGCAGTTTAAAGAAAAGGCAAGGATGTGGAGGGAGCATTCAGAAAACCATCTGAAGAACACAAAGAACTCAGCAAACCACAGGCCAATAGAGAGAGCAGGCTGGGGGTTGGGTCAATTTAGGGGTGTATAGAGTCGGGGGAGATGAGCATCCGGTCGGTAACAGATGACAGGGATGGCATAGATGTGTGGCCTTCCCCAATTCCTTAAACTTTCTGAGCCTGAATTACTCTTGTGAAAAGTGAAATGTATATACACATCCCACCACATGTAGAGTAGATATAAAAAGTAAATGAAGTTGTTGGGAAATATTTATATGCTCAAGACCTTAAGAAAGGGCACAGAATCAAATGGGGCACCCCAATTTCCCAAATCAAAACAGACTGAGATGAATGTTAAGATGGAATAAAGCATCACATTAGATCTCAAATGTTCAGGAGCTGTGGACCTTCAGAGGCAGAGCAGGCGGGAAGAGCTTTGGTGTGTACTGTGTGAAGGGGAAGCTCACCTGGGTCTGGAAAATGGGGTACAATTAGGACAGAGAAAGTAATAAGAGAACATTGCAGGCACAAGAATCTTCCATTTTCCCGCCTCTTGGTCACTCCCTTTGGAGGGATGATGCTAAACTGTTGTGCCCTCTTATAGGTGGTTCTTTGCTCTGAGTATCTCAGAATGATGGCTCTTATCTTTCTCATCGTTTCTCTGAATCTAACCCCAGATCTAATTAGCTCAGCACTTCAAAGCCCCAAAGGCTTTTCTCTGTGCTCCCTTTGAACATCCTAACATCTAGTAGGAAATTTATCTTTCACACATCATTTTTACCCATATCCCCTCTTTGTATTGACTTCTCTTTAGATATACATTTTCTATTAATGCATTAAGAGAATTTAAGGCTGAATTTATTGTAGAGGACATTTGGTTCCAAATTATAAACAGTCAAGGGTCATAAAGGCAAAAGAAACTCTTTAAATATTTTTTTCAAAACTTGAGAGTCTCTTTTCATTTTTTTCTCCTTGTAGCTCATGATCAAATAAAAAATAACTATCTCCTGTTTAGAGTTTACTGAGTGTCATCCACTGGGGCAAATGCTTTCATATCTCATCTCATTTAATCTTCACAAACACTCGATGAGGTAAACACAATATTACCCTTATCCCCATCTTCCTGGTTAAGAAGTTGAGGTTCAGAGAGATTAAATAACCTGTCAAGATCACATAGTTGGGAAGAGGTGGAGCTGACACCTAAGTCTATACCCTTAACTATGCTACACTGATTGAGATTTGGCACCAGTTGTGAGAAACATGAGCCCTTGTGGGACACCTATGAATTAAAGTGACCATACATGCATGCTTTTCAATCTGCAGATAAGCAAGATCAACTTTCCAGATATCTTGTTGCAGACCATTCAGGCTGGTTTCAGGAGTTGTAACCCTCACCCCATGGTGGGCTATGTAAGAGCCAAGGGACCTGCTTTATCTGGGTCTGTTCAGTCAAGAGGACATGAGCTGCTAAGGAGACAAAGCTTATCTCCCTGGCAGGAGCACTGCTTCTGCCTCATCCATCTCTGGCCCCAATGCTTGGTTAGTCAATGCCGGGTAAGACTCCTCATGGGAGGGGCAACCTAAGCCAGAACAACCACTTGGGAGGCCCTTATGGAAGGACTTGGCAGGGGGGGCGGGCTGTAGCAAAGAGGATGTAATGGACCCTTGCCCCCTGGCTATTCTAATATAGCCGGAGTCCCCATTTCTGTCTGGGAAATGCCTTCTGCTTTCTGAGCCTAATCAGCTTAAAGCCTGAAACTATGAGGACAAGCCGGTGCAGCCCTGTACTGGCCAGAACGCTTCCCTAGGTGATCGGGCATAAGAAAGAATTTGTAAAGTCCTGTGAAACCTGCTTTGCTAAGAGTGCTCTCGTTTAAATGATAAGGGTCCAAGGAGGAAATGAGTATCTCTCCCAAGGTTTTGCAACCCCCTTTCCTGACAGACACTGACTCAGATTAAGCCCTCAGATTTCTTTGCAATCTTAAACCTGCATTCCTGTGTATTTGAACCCAATAAAAGCCCAGTGAGGAAGGGGCTCTGGGTCATTCTCCTCTGAGAGTTTGACCACCTTTCCTCCCCAAGCAGATCATGTCTTGGTAGTTTTATTTTCATCCATGATGGAGGGATGGGACTCTGTGGGTGGAGCCCCCCACATCTGGCACCCAGAACAGGGGCCCCCCACAATATCTGAGGCTTTGAATAACAGGTCAGAACAAAGAATGACGAAGGGTGAGTTGAGGGAAGTTAATGGAGAAGCCACTTGGTCTTTTAATATATGCAGCAAGTTATCACTCAAAAAATCACAAACATGATGAAGGGCATCAGCTTCTCTCATAATTTTTCTAATTTATTCTAAAGCTACTTGGAAGGTAACACCTAAAATAAAATTACAAACACAATCCTAGGAAGAACATTTTGCTTTCTATCTGAGAACAGACTTACAAAGGCATTGCTATTCATGTAGTAGGCTCATTCTTGTTAGTGGGAAAATAAGAGAAATCTAGTTACGATGGGTCCTGAAACTTTTGGATCTGCTATCTGGCAGGCAATTTTGCTTTCTTAAGCATTTTGATAAGTTAACTTTGCTCTCCTGCCAAAAGGCCTCTTGTGAGAACACCCAGTTATTAGTACAAATCTAAGGAGCTATCACCATGTCCTATTTTCAATTGAACTTGACCTTGAAGAAATATTAAATATGACTTGTTTAGGGGAGAAGAAGAGACTTACTTTATTCTCCTGTCTCTATTAGCTCTTCTTAATCAGAGGAATTTCACACCAAGAGGAGCCTGTGACATAATGAATTACGAAAGTGGGAAATCCTCCAGAGGAGGTGAACTGCTGCTTTCCTTTGATGGGGCTGAAAATGTACTACTGTAAATAGGTTTTCATAAGATATCCCCTGTCACTTTGCCTAGTGAGATAAAGTAATGTCCCATCACTGAATATTTAGATTGGACATAGGAGGAAAGAGAGAAAATGCTCAGATCTTTTTGAGGAAAGCTTGTTATTTAAGTTCACCTTCAACTTGATCTTCAAATCACATGTAATCCATATTACTTGCATTTTATAATGCAAAATACAAAAAGGTGGCCATTTTATTGGCCACAGATCATTCTAACTTTACAAAAACTAGTATTTTCATTTAGGATTTTCCAAATCTGTCTAAGTTCCCTCCACGGAGAGCTAAATGTTTCTGATCATTTTGGGGGATCCTCCACATTATATAAATACAAATCAGCTCACTTCAAACTTGCTTTCTTTTGGTTTAGTCACCAAGGACAATGTCTCTGAGTCACTGACACTATTCTCTCCTCTGTTCAGCTTATCTAGTCAGTCCTCTGGTCCCTCAAATTTTTTAAACACGCCTCCCCTTTTACTCCCATTTCCAAGTCCATCCCCACTCTACTGGCACTGCTTTATGCAATGACTTTGCATAGACCCTCTGAGCCTTTCGCAGTTTCCCACTACTGTCAGGATAAAGTGCCAGCACCTGAAAAGCGCTTACAAAGCCCATGGTATGGCCTTAAGTTTCATGCTCAGCTTAATCTTCTAACTCTCCCATCTTCCAAATTCTGTTCCCATTTTCCACAATTCTGAACTATTTTTAGTTATTTTTGCACACTGAGTTGTCAATCACATATTTGTTCTCTTCCTAGTACATTCCCCTTCTTTCACTCCAGACTTCCACCCCTAGACTAACTTTCCCAGTTTCTCCCGCCCCATATGCCTGGGTTTGAGGCTGGTCCTTTGCACCTTTGTGGCTCCTGTGCTACCTCCAAGGTAACAACATGTTCCAATTTGTGCTGCAGACTTGCTCACTGTCTATTTTCCCAGATAGATTCTAAGGCTAAGGACGAACGTGAACAGGGTGGGTTTTATTTGTTTGTTTGTTTGTTTGTATGGTTTGTTTTGTTTTTCCCATACTTTTATCCTTAGGGCCTGGTTCAATGTCAAATTTACAGCAGGCACACAATTCAGATTTCCTAAATAAATAAATGAGTAAAATGGACTAAGTAAATTCATTATCTAACACTTAAAATTATATCATCTATCTGTTTTCTCTCTTGATATCTGAGAGGGAGAATAATGTACCCCATTATTCTCATTCTCCAGAACCAATGAACACGCTGTGCCATATGGCAAAGAGGAAATAGCATCACAGATGGAATTAAGCTTGGTTATTGTTAAGCTGATCTTAAGATGAAGAAATTATCTTCAATTGTTTAGATGAGCCCAATATCACAAGAGAACTAAATGGGAATGAGAAATGAATAAGACAGGAGCATCAGAACTAGAGAGATGGCATCATGAGAAAGGCTCAACCACCTCTGGCTGGCTTTGAACATGGAGAAAGAGGTCCATGGGCAAGGGCTGTAATCAGTCTCCAGGAGCTGGAAAAGGCAAGAAAACATTCTCCCCAACAGCCTCTAGAAAAGAATGCAGATACCTTGATTTCAACCCATTTCAGATTTTTGACCTCCGGAACTATAAGGTAATAAATTGTGTTGTTCTAAGGTGCTAAGTTTGTGGATGGATTGGACAAATGCTATAGCTCTGTGATGAGGCTGTTCCCATCTCGAACTATTCTGAATAAGAATAGCCATCTTGGTCATTGGCCTACACATTGAGAATGACATGCCAACAAGTTAGAAGGAGTGTGGGTCACTGATGAGAGTGAATCCATGCATCATAGCAGCACCAGATCGCCTACCAGAGCAATTGAGCAGTGAAATCTTCACTGGTGCCAACCAATAAAACAAAACAACCACTACCACTTGTGATCTGTGTTCAACAAAGCAATTTCATATCCCTCTTGGGCACATAGAAAGACTCATTCTCCCATACTCTGTTGCAGTTGGGTTGGAACTTATGATTCAGTTCTCGCCAATGGAAAGTGGGTGAAAATGATGCATTAACACTTCCTAGAATGACCCATAAAATCTCACCTCTTGACTCTCCACTTTCACTTCCTCCTTCTTCGGTGACCTCGGAGACTGCATGTTAAAGGAGACATCACACAATAAAAGGACCCCGAACCTGAGGGACACTGTGAAGCAGAGGGCCTCCACCTATCAGCATTAAATTGTGACATGAACAAACAATAGTTTTTTTATTGTGTTAAACTACTGAGATTAGGGAGAATTTTGTGCATATGTGTCATTACTATAGCACGGCATCACCTTTGTTTTAATAAAACTTATTAGTTGCAATAATTTAGAAGGTTTTATTTAAAAATTATTTTTACTTTTTTGAATTACAGTTTACATTAAATATTATTTTGTATTAATTTCAAGTATACAGCATAGTAGTTAGACAATCATACTTTACAAAGTGTCCCCCCACCCTGATACTCCCTGTAGTCACCTGGCACCATACATAGTTATGACAATATCACTGACTGTATTCCCTGTGCTGTACTTTACATCTCCATGACTATTTTGTAACTATCAGTCTATATTTCTCAATTCCTTTATTTTAATATTTTAAAAGGTTTTAAAATGTAGCTATCAGTATATGAAAGCATATTTACATCTGTTTGTGCTAATCCTTATTTCTCTCTCTCTCTCTCTCTCTCTCTCTCTCTCTCTCTCTCACACACACACACACACACACACAAAACCTCTCTTCTCTTTTTTTTTCTTTAATATTACTGCCCATTTTTGTTATCCTTAAATGTCTATAATGCAGGATTGAGATATGTGCTGTGGTGTTGGGTTTATTGGACAGTACATCTCTCTAAATTTCTGGGCACCCTGTTACAATACGCAATGACTGCTCTACTTATAGACAGTTGGAAAGCCAGCTTTTCTAACTCAACCATGCTGACTCTTAAGATGAAGGCAGAAAGGTTTTACTACAACATTAATTTAATTTTCCAATGTTTAGAGGGTGACTGGGGGATTTGCTTTTGTTTAGACAAGACAATCAGTGCCATAACTTAGAGGTGTTCTGAGTTGTTTGGATAACTCCCAGTGCAAGTAAATGTTGAGAAAATATTTCTAACCAGTGAGCATTTTTGCTAAAACCTTGTGGTTTTAGAGAAGTCTATACGAATCACCATAATAAGCAAATAGAGTTATTAAATTGTGCAATTTGGCTGATCCCTTTAATGTAAGGCACCCCTATTTTAGTTCTGTCAAAGCCTCTCATTTGTTACCCACTATGCTGCTGAATCTTTAGATTTAAAATAAACAATACCAACAAAGCCAAAATGATTCAGAATGTCAGTGCAATATATTTTCTTTATTGAAAAAAAATTGCTCTTGAGTAACACAGCTGTGGCTTAAAAAGAAAAGAGAGAGAAATTACTTTAAATGTGTAGGTAAAGAGAAACTGACATACAAAAATAACTAATCCATTTTCCCAGTGCAGTAGCCAAATGAACCCTTCAGTCCAACACACAACTGGGCTAGAGGTAATGAATCAGAAGCTAAAACATTCTCTGCATATTCTCATAGAGAGGGCTTACAAATGCTTTATACAAGTTAACTTGACGGATATGCTTCTAGAAATTTCCGAGATAGATATTCAGAATTCTAACCATCTACAGGAAGAAATACTTGGTAGTTTCAAGGACACTTTTACAACAATAAATGCATTAAGAAGCTCATTTGCTATCACAATGAATGAAAAGCTTAAGCTACCCATTGCCTCCCTATTGCTTAGAATGGCCCTTCTATCATGGGTCATTATTTTTCAGTCACCTATGAAGACTGAAGAGTATTTAACAATATATATAAACATACTGATGACTAAACTTCAATAACAACACTTCAGCTATCATTGGCCATGTATTTTCTCAAGCTTAAAAAATTAATACAAATAACACCAATTGTTTACTTTCAAAAAATATACTAGAACTTGATAATTTTTCTGAAGCTCTGCTGAACAGTGTAGGGCTACTTGGCCTCAGAGTATAGCCTCCCACTTCTTGTTATAGTGGCCATTATCACCATGACCCCCTCCATCAGTCCATGAGTCCCAGGAAATTTGTACCTGCTTTGTATAAGGAACAACGTCACTTTGGAGGTGCAACATATCCATTGATTTTTACCTGTCCAACAGCTTTTCATACCTACTCTCAGAAGGCAGAACAATGGGAGCACTATAATCTTTGTGGCATATTCTCTGAGGCCAGACTCTTAATGATCTATGTATTTACACATATCTCATCCATGGACACTGGCGTGGAGGTGAAGAGTTGTTTGATTTTTTACAAAGTAGCACAGATGAGAAACAGGGAGAGTTCTAAGAGTAGTGTCCAAACTCAGTTGAACCTACAATCAGAACTGCCCATGGTGTCATGTGCCACTATGGAATGTGTAAAATTTCTAAGCTAAGAAATTACTGCTAAGCTTTATGTAGTAAACAAAACCAATTATTACAGAGTAAGAAATACACAATTTTCCCATTTCAAAGAATTCCAGAAATAAAGCAGTTATTACTTACCACATCTTTACAAAAAAATTAGGTAAGAAATAGGCCTATGTATATAAAGATGTATACACATACACAAATAGGATGATGATAGATAGATAGATAGATAGATAGATAGATAGATAGATAGATAGACAGACAGATGTGTTGTTTCCTCAGATTCTCCAAAGGAGTGGACAATTACATTGTTTAGCTATAATGGTATTTCTTATCCTACAATTTGGATAACACACTGCAAGTCAAACTCCCCAAAGAGATAACTCAGGCCTAATGGCATTATGCTCCATTAGGTCCAGATTGAAGTTTTATTTATGCATGAGAAAATTATGTTTCATCCCAGCAGTTCCCTGTGTTATATTCACTAGACAGAGGTAGCTGCCTGTTGGGATTGAGGCAGCTACTCTTTTCTGGACCCATCTTAACCAAATATGTACCAGTTCCAGATCCTCCTCACTCACCATTCCACAGAATGCAAACCATACACAACAAATATATCAAGTCCTTGGTTGGTTCATTCTGCTATTTACTTTACCTGTTCACCTCTCTCTAAGTCTTGGTTTCTCTTTCTGTGCTGTGAAAGTCAGGGTCATGTCTCATTAGGTTGATTTTCTAAACTTCACACCAACTCACCATGCCCACAAAGACATATTAAATGCATTTCAGTGATAAGAGCTCTTCTAAGGATACATAGCAGTCACCAATTGCCACATCATCATATACTTTTTTGTGTGAAGATTAGTTAAAGAAATGGGGGATAAAGGTTGAGGGGAGGAGCCTAACGTCTAGGATTCTGTTCAGTGCTAATGTTCTAGGAATAATTTCTGGGTCTGCTTCTTCAGTGCCCTTTTGGGATCTCCGCCTGATTCTAGACCCAAAGCCTTCAGTCTAGTGTTTCTCATAATGAGATTCAACACCCCACAAAAGGTGGTTCTGGTTGTCTCTGATCTTGCTGAAAAATCTCAAGCTCTTTGAGTTGTTCTAGTGCTAAGATTTTGTCTTTTAAAAAATTCTTTTGCATATTCACAAACAAGAATGCATACCACACCGTAACACATCAGTGTTGTTGTATGGTTGAAGGGGAGGCAATCCATTATCTCTGCTTTTATACATCTTTGTGCAATGGTTTTCCAATGAAATTGTATTACTATTTTAATTTTAAAATACAAAAAAAAACTTTTAATAATTTGCCTTAGCATTTTTTGTAGTCTCTATAGGATGTGTTGTAATCTGTCTACATTTTCTGTCATTTTGATGTTATAACATAAGAGACAAACTTAATTACAGAAGAAATAATTTTCTCCCAAGAGTTCAACTTGCCACTCAAAATACCTGTATTCTATACAAGTTTTGCTCTGAAAAATGCATGGAAATTTTCCCTTAAGGGATTTGGCTATGGAGAGTCTCAAGTGGCAAATTTACCCCAATAGTATGAGGAAAACAAAAGGACAGTTACTAGCAAAAAAAATTCTAGAGCCTATTGTAAAACTGCAAAGGCCTCCTACCCACTCTTTCTGCCCTAAGGATGAAAGTCCCCACAGTACCAATTTACTCATCTCCCACTGACCTGCTCTTTTCACCTCCCCACCAAATTACTAGACCCATTCTTCCACCGCTAAGCTTGTGTGCCCCTGGGATTTGCAATGAGGCATTATTCCTTTATAATTTGGAAAGATTATGTACCCTACCTGCTTATTCAGGAAGTAGTTACCACAGATCTTTTTTTTCTACCACATCTCCACGAATCCCTCTGAAAGTTCCTCAGCACATCCCGGAAATTTGTACACACCCTTGCTATGTTTTAAAGTCCCATTTTCCTTAAGGTTTCTCTCTGTGTGAATTAATAGCCATCCTCACAATATTGTACAAAATACTCATTTAATTTTGAGCAGATAAAGCAGATGGAAGAGCCTTGAATCACAAAGGCTTCTCTAGCTCATTTGCTTTCTGCACTTTTTCCAAAACTTTGGAGCTGGCCCCTGCATCTAACACCTCCAAAAGTAAAACATGGAAGGCTGACTGACTTCTCAGTGCAAGTGAGTGTTTTAAACATTTGTTGTTTTGAAAGTTTGGTGTTAGCAGGAACTTCCTAGGAGCATGAAATGGGCATTTTTCACTCTGAATTTTCTCAAGCTAATTAAACCAACCAGAATATAAACGAGATTTACACTCTCACATCACAATAACCACTGACTACTATGGCACATACTTGAGACAAGAAACCAGGTGGCCAAACCAGGAAAAAAAATACTTTCCTTCCTACTGTCACAGATCTCAAGGTCATTTCTTAGTGCATCACTTTGGCTGATACTTAGTGTGTGATTGGCGCTTCTGTTTTTCCCTTATCACTGCCCTTGGGCTGGCTGACCTTCCTCTCACTGATGAGGCCAGTGGCAGCAGGATGGCTTCCTGTTTCAGAGGCGCAGGTCTCTTGTTTGCACACCCACCTCCACCACCTCTCACAGGGCTCTCTGTTTTCGTGTGATGCTGCCTTCCTGCTTTGGGGTTTTGCTCCCATTTTAAAAACCACTATTATTAATAATTTCTTTAGGACATTGCAGGTCCTTATATCATGTTATTTTATCCCCCCAAAAGCATTTTAAATGTTTATTATTATCATCTCCATTTTCAAAAAAGCAAACCAAGGCTCAAAGAAATTAAATTATTTTCCCAAGGCCATGTTGTCAAATGTACAATTAATTTCTTAACCCTGGCTGTTCCAATCCAAGGGCCAATGCTATTTTTATTGTATCATGATGCCTCCACATTTTTAATAAGTTTTAAATTTGTACCTTCTCTAATTCTGAGAGGGGATATAATAAATAATGAGATCATGGTGCTTACTCTGTAATCTCTCATCTTGTAATGTATCCAGGGACAAGTATTTTAATCACCTGCAATGAATGATTATTTATAATTTTATGGTTGAGATCTATACAGGACGAAAACCTACTGAATTGCCCTTTGTAATTACAGCATGTGGAAAAAACCTATCGCATTTGCTTACCTTGACCTACTTTAATGAAGTGATAATGTTCATTATTAGCAAGCCATACATCCAAATGTTCCCTATCTCTATGCAAGAGTGTCTGAGCCAGAATAAATGCCCAGTTCATCAGGGCTGTTTTGCCTCAGTGAACTCTAATAATGCTGGTGCTTAATTCTGTGCAGTTATTATACAACTGTCCTTCCTGTGATACATTTGAAACTAATTGTATAATTTTTTAGCTTTCTGCATAAACTTGTACTCATGGGAGAATAAATAATCAAACATGTATTCTAGGAGGCACTACTTTGACCTTGACAAAGAAGTTGAGATGGATGATAAATAGCTGCTCATTGCTCTTCCCGGCTAAATCACGGACATCTCATCTAAGGAACCACTGTGTGGTTCCACAGAGCCCCTTCATCACTGTCAGGGTGGGTACCAGGGCTTCCAAAACAGGGTAGGGGTGGGAGTGGGCTGGAATCACAGTGAGCATTGGCAGAGTTTGCCCCGATCTAAAAGAGCAAAAGGATACAATGGTATTCATAGGTTGTCCTGTGAAAACTAAATCTTTAGATTCCACCCCCACCTACCCTAAAACATGAAAAACACAATTTAGATGCTGAAGGAATCACCAGACTTTGCCTCCATAATATTTCAAAAAGAGCATTACCACTTGTGGGCTTTCCATTATCAAGTAATCCTGGATTAAGGCAGCCTCCCCATCTCCCTTTCCTTAGCTTCCCAGTTTAACCCAACCAGAACAAGCCAGGAGTCAGGGACATACCCCCTTTGTCAGTGGAGTCAAAAAAATGCACTGGACATAAATACCCAAGTTCTAATTCCAGTTCTGTAATGAACTTGTGACCTTGAACAAGATCTATACCTTTTCTATGCCTTATTGGCTCAATAGAAATAATGCTGATCCTACCCTTTTCTCAGGTATTAGGAAGTTTATCTAAAGCAATAGATGTGAAAATAATCTAAAAGTATACAGCACAATGGAAATAGGAAAATGTGATTGAACAAAATCATTAGCCAGATGACTCTTACTCAAAGTGTGTTGTACTTGTTCCCCTTGTCACTGAAAGAAAACAGGAGGATGTCAAGCCCACTAGAGGATGCTCACGCTACCACACATGGCTAGCACCTCTCCAAATGCGCCTGAGAGCTCAGGTTCTAGGGTCACAAAGATGTGGGAGTAAATCTGGTCCCTGTCTCTTAACTGCCATGTGACCTTTATCATGTTATTTCATATTTCTGAGCTTCGATTTCTTCATCCAAAAATGGGGCAATACATTTATCTGTAAATCCCATCTCCACAGATTATTATAAGGATTAATGAGGTAATCCATATAAATCATATTTTACAGAAAAACCTGGCACATGGTGAGTAGATAATAAATGTTGCAAATATTATCTCAATATTTTTCCATATGATGTAAATAGGATTTCCTGAAAATAAAGTGTTCCAGACTCAGTTAGGTTTGAAAAATACCGGTTTAAATGAATTCTAAGAAGTAGAGTTCTCAAAGCCATTCAAGTGTTAATGTGCAGGGCAACTCTTTGCAAAGAAAAGATGGTGTCTAGCACTTGCTCAAAGCGTTTGTTTAGAAGCCTTTATAATTGCAGAAGTTTTGCATGCCAGGATTTCTACAGATCAGATTTTGGAAAATCTTGTTCTCACAAATTAGACATTCATAAATTTGTGGTGAAACCACAGGGTGTTATTTGCTTCAAAATAATCACATGGGAGGGGAGAAAAGGAAGTAGATATACATGCAATAAGATAAGGCATTTTTTGATCATTGTTCAAACTGGGTAATGGATATATAGTTCATTGTACTGTACTTTCTCCTTTGTATATGTTTGAACAATTCCATAAAAAATTTGAAAGGAGATTAAGCAAACCAGAAAACACACACACACACACACACACACACACAATCTAAGAAGAGTTGTTAACCTCTTGAAGGTAAATTAACTACTTCTCTCACTAACTTGGGCATGAAGCTCTTCACACACCTGAAAAAAACCTGAAAACATCTCCCATGGTGACAGCAGTCAAGGAGAAACCAGCTGGCTTAATTTTTTTTTCTTATATGCTTATTGGGTATGCTATTATGGTCAAAAATCAACCAAAAGTTTGGCAGGAGGAAAAATAGAATCAGACCCCGGGTAACAGAGAATTGAACACATCAAACATTCAATTGAGCTGTTGTAACATGTTATAAACTAGACTTGAATATTCATGTATATGTTTCATTTCAACTAAAAATGACAAGGTTTCTAGCTGTCAGGGAATCTAAGGGACTTCCAGTTGGCCTAGAACCTATTTCACTTGCCAAAGTGTCCAATGTATTATACCAAGAGATTTATCTCCACTGATAATGGTGAAATCACCAAACAAATACTACTTCTTGGCCTGAAGCAAATTTTTTCTAACTGCTCTCTTGTTCTAAATGTTATTATTTTTAAACATACCTCCTCTTTTGGAATTATGCCCAATTAAAGGTACTTGCAATATTTGCAGCGCATATTTAATAATTTAAATTACTCTGAAGCAGTAACAAAATTCTACTATTATTCAGTTAACCTTTAGAAAGTTCACAGATAGCTAACCCGCCTGTCACCAAAATTTGTGTTTGTGCATTAGTCATTTACCAAGGAGAACATTTCATAATCTCCTACTGGACTGATTTTATTAATTTCTTATGTGTTTGCAATATACTCAAAATTTATAAGGTGCTTAAGTTTATTTCCATCCTCCAAATTTCCTAAATCTACTCTCCTGGTCATGCATAATGACCTTCTTCTTCACGAAAGAGTTACCCTTGAAATTTAGGTAACTCTTCCTATTTTGTTTCTATTGTATAATCCAAATTTTTTTTTAAAAAAAAGGGAGGAAAAAAGCTATTCTACTGAGTTATAGTAATAATGAGTTTCATTCTTCTCTTTACAAAATGCTGATTCAGGTTGCCCCAGTTAGACTTCTTATTCTCCGGAGACGTCTAATAGGGGCATTCCCAAGATCTTTAAGCAAGAAAATAAAAGAAGATGGTGTAATTCAGTTGCAACAATTGGACAGTTCCTGCCTACATGAGACCCACATGCAGGAAGTTGCAGCTAGGTCTGGGCACTCACCTACACATGAACTGTAATGAGTGGGCACCGTCTGGTCATAGGAAGCCCACATCATCCTCACTGAAACTGGAGTTGGGCTGAAGAAGCCCCAGAGAGGTGCTCAGGTACTGAGGTAAAGGCATCAGGACCAAACCCTGCCTCCCTAATCTGGTGACCTTTCCTGTCAGTAGAAGAATCCTTTGCATTGCTTTGTCAGTTATACAAAAATATTTTTTCACCAATGCACAATTCAAATTACCAATATGGGGAGAAGCTGCCCCAGATGGAGATGCAGACTGACCTCCTTTAACCATCTCTATGTCCAGACCAGTTTTCGCAAGTCCCAGGTCTGCAGGAACTAAGTCCCTTACTTGCTAGACAGAGGTGTGCTTTGCAGATGCTGTAAACACAGCTTTCTAACACTATAGTCAGTAAGTCAGCCATTCTATTAGAATGGGGCATTTTAGTTAACATATTTGACTTCAGTACTCCTAGGGTGCATAATTATTTTGATATTCCTTGTTAATTGCTTTTCTCCTGACAGGGTATATAGGGTGGGAGGTTAGAGAACATTTGTGGGCTACATTCTGTGTACGTACCAGGTACTATATAAGAACTTTAGAGGCATACGTCACAACAAATAAGTTTGTTATTCACACTGCAGAGAAGGAAAAAAAAAATGAGCTTCAAGGAGAAGCAAACTGCCCGTAAGTGGAAAGATTCCAAAATCAAATTTAGACCCAAATCATACTACATACACATATATCAGAAGGACAGGAATTGGGAATTGAGATGGGTGTTGTCATTGAATACAGTTTCTCTGTAAATTCCTTTCTCCCTTTTTCCACATCCAGATAGTCTGGTAGATGTGAACCTTGCAGAAGCATCTCATCCTGTTTCTTCCTGGAAATTCAAATGGCCAGCATTCTAGCTCAGACCCCCTTTCTTATCTATCATACCTATAATAGTCTCCCAACTCATGTCCTTGTCTTTACCCCTACACATGACCTAGAATGAAATGCAACCTTCTAAGACTTACCTATAAGGCCCTCTAGGATCTGCTTCCTATTTACCTGTATAGTCTAATTTTCCCCTATACATCTTTTGATCCATTCAGTAAAAACTGTTCTATATTCTCTAGTCATGCCTCTGAAAAGTTCAGCCCCTCTACATGCTTCTATGCTTGAACTCTAATGTATCCTTTAATTTTTTGAACAATTTGTACTTTCTCCTTGAAGTCCAGCTATATATCAATCCCTTGATTATCCTTGCTGTTAGAAAATAAGCTCTTTGAGGATTAAATTCATATCTTATTCAACATCGCTCCCAGTTATATCCTGGGCCAAGGTCATACAACCAACCAGAGGCAGAACCCAGTTCTGATAACTCCTTTACCAATGTTCTTTCCCATAAGCATTTTGCTTGGGGCTTTGCTAGAATCCCAACAGGGTTTTGCACTATTCTCTTGTGCTATTCAGAACAGGAAATACAAACTGTATCCTTAAAAGTGTCTCTATCTCTTCATCAAATCCACAGAGTGACCTCTTACCCTACTTCTGGGTTACCTAGAAGATTAGTTCATAGGCTTATGAAGTCTTCAGATTTCGTCTGGAGGGTCTAATCAGCAGAAGTGTGGAATGATAAAAACAATTAACCAAATAACATCTCCTCACGAAAAAAATTATGATATTGGTTCATAAACAAGTCATTAGCTCTCTAGTGGCCAATCTGCCTACAGATCAGACTCCTTAATTGAACCAAATTGCTCATGTTGTCAGACATTTTCGTATTTGGCATGACAATTTCAAAACTATAACATATTATGTATTAGGATCTTTGTTCCAGTAAATGTGCATTCTAACCATATACCCTGGAAAAGTTTTGAGCTTCTAGGGAACTAAACTGAGTGCTCACTTCCAGAGGGGTAGGGGGACATGGAAGTTGTTGAGCAAGTTTCTGACTTAATCTGGGAGAGAAGGCATGAGAAAGAGCAGTTTTAGTTGGAAGAAAAATATTCTCTATCGCATTTCAATAATAAGCCAGAACTTTTTAATTCAAGGGCATTTCTTTTCCTTTGCTACCCACTACTCGCATTCAACTAATTACCAACTCTTGTTTATTTTTATTTCTAAAATACTTCTAAAATTTGTCCTTCCCTCTGCAGTCCAGGCTCAGACCCTCATCAGCTCTCACCTAGATTAATTTTTCACCCTACTCTTAAAACCAACCTGCAATGCTTCTCAAACTGTGGAATGTGTAAGAATCACCTGGCATGTTTATTTGAATACAGATTTTTTAAAAAAAACACCACCAGATTTAAACATCGCACTGATTTTAATAGGTGCCACTCCACAGAGAGTCTGATGTAGGAGGTGTGAAAAGGGGCCCAGTGATTTATATTTTTAACAACCATCTCAGGCAACTCTGAGGATGGTATTCCAGTTGTCACGCTTTAGTGAGAATGAGGACTATGCTGACCTCAACTAGGCGGTCCAAAATAGAAATCTGAAAACAATTTACAGGTACTAAGAACATTTACATAATTTCCCACAGTCAACTGAAAATGAAGAAAGCTATCGGCTATGATGTCACAGTGTTTAAAGGCTTTTGGGAATTGATGAGCTCTTCCAGGTCTCCTACCCAAGTTCCCAGAGCCTTCATAACACAGTGTACGATGACACATGGTGTGCCCTTCCTCAAAAGCACTCACTGGTTTTGAAGACCCTCCCAGTCATTTCTTTTGATCAATTCCTCTCAGGATTCCCTCTCCCAGGAATGTACTGGGTCCCATCTCCTTTTCATACAAATCTGGGTTAGGAGGGGCCTTGTATGCACTGACAGCTCCCTGTGCAACCTCTGTCATAGCACTCCTTACCGTGTACTGAAACTATCTGCTCACTCATCTGCTTTTCCACTAGACCATGGCCTCTTTTCATATAAGGAGCATGCGTTATTTTTTGTCCAGCCTCCTATATAGGAAGCACTTGTTGAATAATGTTTGCTTGACCTTAGTCTCACCTGCATCACCTCAGCACATGCTCATAGGCGCGTGTCCCCTTATAACATAAACAGGATAGAAATCAATTCTTCATTCCCTAATTCCATTTATAAATCAGGCAAGAGAGTTGAAACCTTGAGCAGGACATTAAAGTAAGAAGAAGAAAGGAGAAAATCTAAATACAGAATAAATCTCTGTCAACCCCTACAGTGGGAATAGGCGCAGGCTTTGAAGGCAGCCAGAGAGAGAGAAAATCCCACTTCTTTCACTGAGAAACTGTGTGGTTTCTGAACAGGTGGCATAAATTCTGTGTGCCTCGGTTTCTTCTTCGGGGACAAGGAACATCCCCAGGAATTGTTAAGACATGTGGAGAGAAGATTTTGGCAAACTTTTTTGGTAATGTAGCAGAAATTACATATTTTAGTGTATGCTAGAAAGTCTCTATCTTAACTACTCAAAAGGGGTTGTATTCCAATAAAACTTTATCTACAAAAACAGGCAGAGGCCTGATTTGACCTAAGGACTGGAGTTTTCTGACCTCTGCACTAGATGCTGACACAGTTTAAACTTAATATTATTGTAGCTGTTATTTTCCTTGGAGAAATTTACTTCCTGAAAAATGACTCAAGTTTTGACATTTTATACAAAATTTTAACCATGTGGCTCGCCTGTATGTATTAATTGCAATCAATACAAAATGGGCTTGAGCCTGAGACTTATGATCTTAAATAATTTCCCACCATTCCTCATTTATATTGATAATCAGAAGTAAAACCAATAGAGTATTTATCTGGAATAAATAGCTCCCCCTGAAATTATGATCATTCTGAAACATAATACTTAATTTGAAAACCCCCAAAAGATACTACAATGGGAAACATGCATCAATAGAAGCTGCCTAATATGGATGATTTTGTTCATTAGAAAATAATTTCTTTTAAATAATAAACTATGTTAATTAATAATTGTGCTAAATTGAGTCAGAATGAAACCAAGTCACTAAACTGCTAAATGTGGAATAAATTACTCCTTCTCTTCCCTCCAGGATTCTATTTGTACTTAGAGTTTTCTATCTATTTATCTATCTAGATAACCTTCAGAATTATTCAGGTGTTTCTCATTGGCAGGTCATGGCATTGATGCCACCATCTAGGAAATTTGGGGTGACCAAGGAGTGAGGCAACAGCTAGGCATTCTGGTTATGATGCTTGTGCTGCTAAATTGGGAGTACAATTATCTAACCACCTCTGGTATTTTTTCTAGGAGCTAAGTACAAATACATACATTTATAAATGAATTTTTAAAAGCCATATCTGCCTCCTTTTTATATCCACTTTTGCAAGCAAGTATTTTTTGTAGAGTGTCCCAAGAAGAAGTCATTGGTCTCCTTCCTCTGCTCACAGTCCCAGCTTGTTAGATCTTCCAAGTGACTATATTCATCTGCAGGGCCTCGACCAGAAGTGGCTACCTCAATCCAGCATGAGACAGGAGGTTTCCTTGCGCCTCCACTCTGTCATTGTACTCTCCCTCTCATTTCTGCCTTAGCCACTCAACCCCAGCTCCTTGCCCTTACTACAGCTGCCTATCGGCTGGGGTGCTACTACTCAGACAGGTTCTGATTGTTGCCATATCAAGTTGGGAAAAGACTTAGAACCACATCAGTCTTAACATAAGCACTAACTTAGCCTTTTAATGGACATGCAAATCACCTGGTTAAATTGAAGACTTTGATTCAGTACGTCAGGGCTGAGGCCCAAGTTCTGTGCACCTAATCAACTCCAAAGAAATATCCATGTGCTAGGTCTAAGGAATACACTTCCTGGGCTTTAATGCTTGCCCTAAACCACTGTATTTTGCTGTGTATATTATGCTCCCATGTGTAAGGTACACCTATGTTTTGGGGCCCAAACTTTCAAGAAAAAATCTTTCACTTTAGTTTTTTAATTCAATTTTTAGTTAATTATATTTAGAAACAAAACCAAGATCATATTACGGGGTATTATTTTGCATGTAGATAACATTATTGCTTTCTAGAGTTACACTTATAATGCATAAGCATAAATAAAGAATTTAAAACATTTATATAGATATGGAATTAGTACTACCCATGTATTCTGCACATCCTTATTTTTCACTCAAAAATTTGGGCAAAAAGTATGCATTATACAAAGCAAAATATGGTACGTTGAGCTGGTTGCTTCCTACAGCACCTACTCGGTCTCCTCACTCCCAGGCTGACCCAATCCGGCCGCTGATTTCCAGGACCATCATGCGCCCAGTCCACACCTTCCCTGGCAGATTTCTCATGGGTGTCTGTCCAGCTGTCTCAGCTAGCAATAACAGGAAAAGTCTCAAAAGAGGTGTGTAGTGTTTTGTTCTCACTTTGGGGCTTCTTCCCCTTCTTTGGAGAGTATCTGGTTCTATCCCCACCCTAAACTGGGGCCCTTCTCTGTGTCCCACATTTAGGCTCAATTACAGAATTAGGTTATCTTTTGCATGAAGGCCTTGCCAATTTTCCACTAGCAGCAAGTAGCTGCAAAACACTAGCTTGGAAGTGTTTGTACAATGTTCAGTCCTGGTCCTATATTTAGAGAAGGGTGCCAGTTTCTCCACTTCTGGGAGTGCCTTGCTGCCTTGCTATTATTCCTCACTTCCAATGCTGTGAAGTTTTTTATAAGTCTGGGCTCATACATGGCTTTGCTTCTACATGGATGAAATGTCAAAACTTGTAGCTTCAGATTTAATCCTAGGCAGTTTGGATAAATGCCACATGCTTACTGCCAAATTTGGCTCATTTTTCAAAATGGATCAGATGCTTTTATTTTCCACCCATAAAATTAGATTCTGTTCATTTGGGTCTCTGTGTTATGTGGGGAGGGTGGGTGTTACAAGTGGATGACTCTTTCAAAATGGAAAATACTTACAGAAGTGTAACTCTTCGTATCAGGAAAAAATATTCCCCTTTCTGAACGAGTTAGCTCTGAGTAATCAATCGGTCCCCACTGATACTGCTGATGTGAGGAATACGCTGTTTCACCCAACAGCCTCTTGTTCCCCTCCCCTGGTTTCTTGGGGAAGAGGATGGGCCCATCATAACAGAGGTCTTCCCCTGAGACACCTGGTGCTATGTTCTGCACCTTTGTTCTGAGTGTGGAACACAGCTTAGAGAGTGTTATTCTCATAGAAAACTCCTTTTTAAAAGCACTTTTCTTAATTAGTTTGAACCTTAACCATTCCAGAGGAATGAGACACTATACTAACTGTATGTAGAGACCTTCACAGTTTGTTCATTTTAGCACCATATATTCTTAGGGGTACTTTTAAGTTACCAATTCCCTGCCCTTACACCAGCTGCCCATTGGCTGGGGTGCAATTCCTCAGGCATGTGGGATTTTCACCACATCCAATAGGGAAAAACTCATAACCACATTAGTCTTAACATAACTCTGATTTAGCCAATTTTAGTGGACATGTAAATCACCTTGTTAAATTGCAGATTCTGATTCAGTAGGTCAGTGTTGAGATCCAAGTTCTGTGTATCTAATCAACTCTAAAGAAATAACCAGTGTGTAGTTCTAAATACTATACTCTGGGCAACAAAGATTCAGACTGCACTGTATATAACATCATACATAGAAAGTAGCAGGTTAAAAATCCTCGATAAGCCTTCAAAATTGCATCTTATCTGCTTTGAATGTAGTCTCTAGCCAGGAACTAAAGGATAGGGTACCTATGTTGAACTCCAAAAACAATGTCTGATTCTGCCTCTATTTCCACAAAGATCCATGGTGGGAAATTATAGGGTTCTCACCTCAATGAAGTATCTACAAAAGGCTGACCATCTTTATCCTCCCATTAGAGGTAAATAGACAAGGTGCTCTGGTTCCCCTTCCCCCCAAGGAAAACTCCCATTGGAACACAGCAGAGCTCTACTCTCTTGGTTTCATGAACTACCAGCAGTCCCTGGCCATGGTTCAAAGAGGCAAGTCTCTTCCCAAGGTGGTGATTCCTAACACAGGCAATCCCTGCCCTCCGTGGCCGATACCACTGGCAACTCCCACAGAAGATTAGGGTTGTGTTTCTCACTTTCTCAAAAACTTTGAGCACCTTCAAGGTCTATAGTGACCAGACATCTTGAAGAACACTCTCTTACAACCTTTAAAAAAGTTCCCAGAACCTACTTGGAATAATTATACGGTTCTTCCAAAAAGATGATAATGATAGTTTCCATTTATGGTATACTTTCAATGAGCTAGGACTGTCCTAAAAGACTTACAAAGTTCACTCAAATTTAAAAAAAATCTTAATGAGGTAAGGTTGTTGCTATTTCATAGCTAGGACAACTGAGGACTGAGTGACCAAGTAATTCATCGACACTGTCATTGCTGGTAAACAACAGAGCCTGAACTTGAGATCAAGTCTGGCTGACTCAGCAACTACTCTGTACTTCTATATAGTGCTGCCTCTCTGATGGCCTTGTCTTGGTTTGGGAGAAAATGTGTAATTCACACTTTCCTAAATCATGTGGCCAGCCTAATTTTGTTGTATCCTGGCAAAGAATACAGATCCGTGAACTTCTCCTGTGCTCATATCAAGCATTGTCCCCCAGAAATTATAGGGATCATTGTCCCTGAATAAATTCTACTCTAGAAGACTTAGCAGAAGCCCCGTATTTCTCTCCTCATCTGGGGCACAGAGGCAAATATGCACACCAGTTCCCAGAATATGTCCCAGCATTTTGCAACTTCTCAAAGTATACCATCAAAGTCAACCCCATTGGTATCTGTAGATCCTCATCTAAAAATTATTACTATTACTATTACTAGAGGTCAATAATTTGCCAAAACCCCAAATTCTTAAAGCACATCCTCCCCTTGTTTTGTATTTCCTGAAAACAGGATATACTACAGGCACTTAATAAAAACTTCCTGAATTCAATGCTGAATGAGTGTATGCAGTATTTGCCTATGTACACTTGACTGTTATAACCAAAATAAAACAAAACTAATCATAATGCATATATATGTATATATAACATATACAATTTGGAGTGATTTTTGCTTTCAAATATATTTCATATAATGTATGTAACGTGTCTATTTTAGACCTTGTTGTATATATGAGGGTACTATATATGTAGTATAGATGTATGTGTGTATATATATGTGTGTGTGTGTATGTGTGTGTGTGTGTGTGTATAGCTATGATCAAATTGGAGGGGTCCCTACATACAATTGCTATACTGTCTCATTTGCCAGGTATTAAGGAAAACATATTCAAATAATTGAGAAAAGTACCTTAAACGCCAATGCTTGATTTAAATCTATTGGATAAAATTATATTCAGAATATACTCCACAAAGTTTCATAACCTATACATATATATGTTTAAAGTGCAATCATTAAAAAAATCATGCAAGGTCACAGTGATGACCAGTGGTTTTACTGTGTGGTGGAGGCTAATGGCTTGAGACTGGGGATGCCCTCCAATGTATTTTCTTACCAAATCCCCTATAGTTTTTAGATTTCTTCTCACCTGCCCCTTTTTCTCAAGAGAAGTACAGAATGGCTAACTCTTTGGTCTTCTGGACAATAGGCCTGCCTCTTTTTCTACAAATTAGTTATTAAGTCACTAACATTTTTTTCTGTAACAACATGTATCTTCACTCTCTGTCAAACATCCTTGGATGTTTCTGCAGTCTTTAAGGCATTTAGTTATGTAGTCATCAGTGACCCCTTCACTATTAGTTAGCTTAATCCCCCTCTCTCCTTGTTCCTGCCTTATTTGTTCTAACTTAATGAAGAAGCATTCCCATTGGTGGATTTGGGGTTCATATTCCTAAAGCTCATTAGAAGTGATAATGTGTTTTTCAAAGCAAAAGTAAATGAGACAAAAATTTTAGTTACTGTCTTAGTTCAAATAAATATAATGCTGAAATCCTGAAACAACTGCATTTCTAAGACTCATATAAGTCATTTACAATATATTACTATTGCTTCACTCTACTTGGAGAAAAATTAAAATATATTTGGATTTTATTATGATTCTGAATTCCAATCTTTCAAGTCCATAAGTCATTTTTGTTCTTAATCCCCATTTCACAAACTTATATCTCCATTCATTCATTAATGAGACAAGTCATATTTAAATAGAGGTTGATAGAAGCAAGTGAATTTAAAATACAGAATAAATCAGGGATCTAGGATTTTACATTCTTTATTTAATACTCCATCACATGCTTCTAAATCCCTCCCAAACCATACCCTGAGAGCTACTCTTGCTTTCAACCATTCAGTTTCTGAGCACCCTGCCCATGTCAGGCACTGGGCCCCATACAAGGACCTAAAGGAGAACAAGAAAAATGTCTGCTCAAGATTTCAAAGTCCATCTCACACACAACCTCCCCAGCACACCAAATGTCATATACCTTTTTTTAAAAAGTAAAGCAAACTTACACTGAATTTTTAGAAGTGTTTGAGGACTACATAGGGCTTTCTAAAATCTTTGGAAGCCCCTGGATGATAAGGACAGCCTGGTGTATGCAAGCCAGTGTCAAGGACCAATCTTTTCTTTCTCCATCTACCCAGAGGACCAGCGCTCTCCTTCCCTGTCAATGCTGGTAACAATTCTGGTACCTCTCAGTTCCCAGAATATTACCAAAAAATGTAGAACCACAGCATGGAGGATATCTTTTTATATAATGTTTTTCAAACTGGAAACAGATTTTAATTTTTCAATCTTTGCCCAAAGCTCCTAGAATTAAAACTCTACCTCCCAAAACACCCCATAACTATGCTAATCCTTTCTTACACACACTTTTTAAAAGTATGTTAAAGAACACATTCTACTTAAACAGCTAATAATAGACAGGTCATGGTCTACTTTCAGGGAGTTCTGTACAATGTCTTTTAAATTCTACCTTCTAGACAATGTGACACTACTTTGAATGTTCCTTCATACTTCTTCATTCCATCATTTACTTCTATGATCACTTCCTCGAAAACAAAACAAATAAAACTCCTTCACTTTTTTTCAGGTCTTCTGAAACAGCAATATCCCCTTTAACAGTGCTTTCCTACTTGCTTAACTCATGAACTCTATAATCCCTGTGTCATTGGGTATGACTCTAGATTATATTTAACTAGCTATTTTAAGTAGCTTCACCTGTGTTGTGGGCACTCTGTTTTCAACAAATCCCAAATATAATTATCTGCCTCATCCCCCTCCTCTACCTGCATTTTCCCCTCTACAGGCACCATTGTCTCCACTATTCCCTAAGCAGATGCCCCCTTCTCATCCTTGACTCATCCATCTCACATGCAATCAATTGCCAAGATCTCTTACCTCTGAAAATATTTTAAACCAATGCATATATTTTTCATTACCATGCTTTTATTCAAGCCTTTATAAATTCTACTTTCTTGATGAAGCCCCCTAACTGGTCTGCCAACTTCTAATCTTGAACCCCACCCCTACCCAGACACTGCACCCTCCACGCTGTCATTAGATTGGTTTTTCTAAAATTTCTAAATCCCATCCCTTCCTTTTCCTGCATAAAATCCTGCAGGGTCTCTCCATTATGTTCAAGGTTAAATTCATATAACAGCATAAACAAAGCCTCTTGCATCTGATCCTGCCTCTGCTGTTATTTCCCCATTTTACAGGGTGCCAAAGGACATCAAGCTGGGGTGCTGCACAGGCAGAGGCTCTGCCATCTATGCCTGTGTCCCCTCCACCTGTGGCACCATACACTTTTCACACCTCTCTACTTTACACTCTGCCTGAAACTCCCTTGCATCTCTGGTCTCATGGCAAATTCTTCCTCATTTCTCCAGACTTTGGCAAGCAGCCCCACACTACAGGCAGAACTGTCCTACTTTTGCTGTAATCATAAAGTGTGTTTTATACACACATCTATTTAGCACTAATCTTAAACCACTGCTACCCATCAGCTCATTTCTCATCCCCACCCTAACTCTGAAGAAAACTAAAACACAAAGAAACTGAAGGCACCGTGTACGAAGGGTTGAACCTTGGAGAGTGTCCTATGCTCTATAAATACTTGAATGCAAGGATTGGAGAGATTATCAGAGGCACTGAAGGGGCCTCTCTTCCCTTTTTTACTTTTAACACCAGCTGTGGTCAGATTGGTAGGATCAGAATTGGTGAGCAGAGCTTAGAGTCATAGAGCAGTAGGGGGTGGATGGAGCGGGACAGCATGGAGAACACCTGCCTAAGGCTTGAGTTAAAACCATTGCAAAATAAATGGCCCTTTCCTTCAATTAGGAAAGATGATCAGGTAGACATGGATTTGAAGACCAATTTGGACCTAGTATTTACATGCCTGCTCTTTCATTAGCTCTTAAAAGACAGTGATCTATCTGCCTTTGAAATTCTATCTCATTCTTATCTGTCACTCTTTATCCATAAACTTCAAAAGGTATTTGTTGAAAATAAAGAACAAACACATAAAAGAATAAAGGCAACAAACAAAAGAAACAATGCATATATAGTTATTTTCTCTAAATTTGTTTTTCCAATAATTATAGTTGGTAAATGACCTGGTATACCCACTATATTAGTATGTAGAACTTAATGAGAAAAACCCATGTAGGTAAAATTATCATCAGTAGGAATTACTTTAGTCCTTAAATTCTGAGATACAAGAGAGCTTTTAGGGATTTAAGGCAAACTTGACCTCCCTAGAGAACAATTTTGTGGAATCTCTACAATTATACTGGGACCCTCTGTCAGCAAGAGAAGAGAATGGCTGTGGGAATCAAAACACCTACCAGTGAAAGCTGGGGTGCAGCCAGGGACCCAATGATCACCCACCTCAGTGAGCCCCATAAACTGCCTCTCAGCCCTACATTAAGGAATAATAATGATGATGCAATAGAATTAAGTAACACCCTGATAAAGAAAACTTTCAACATGTTCCTTAATATCTCAGACTTAATACTGTTTGGTGTCACAATAGGTTTTAAAAAGAGAATTCCAGGGAGACTCTTTCCAGTAATATTCCTTAAGGTAGCATCCTATAATCAAGATTCCTTTTGACCATTGGAATTTTCCCAGTAAATCCTGGTGTAAGGAAAAAAGAAGAAAAGTATACAAATATAAAAATATACTAAAGAGAAAAGTGTGTTTGCAATCAAACATTAATAGCAGTGAAGAGGCAAATAAGTGAGTAATTGTGTCCATGAGTGATGCTGTATCCATCTTCATACCTCTTGATGGATTTCCAGCACAGCAGAGGACTCCCTGACGGTGGTTATGGTGTGTAGCCTAGATATAGAAGAAAAATGCAATTTAACATGTATTATATATATATACACACACACATATATGTACATCATGTCAAAATTGACTACCATGAATATTATACGCACAAGAATCAAATTAAAATGATGAAAAGTAGTAATTCAATTTAGAATTTTCAAAGTTAAGAAGACCCTTGGGTAGAACTTTCCAAAAACAAGCCACTTGTTCCTGGCACATTTTCTGTGCCTTAGTGATTTTGCTGTCCTCCAGGACAGAACTCACTGCATACCTATCTACCAGTCAGCTGGGCCCTGGGATTCACCTACTAAAAGAGCATTCTTTTTCAAGGACAGCACTAAAATTAAGGTGGTCAGGGGAAGTTTGATTACAACAGCAATGTGGAATTTAGGGCTTTGTTCTTCGTTTATCTTTACTAAAATCCTAGGAATGTAAAATGTTTTCATCCTTCATTAGGTACCCTGTGTCTTTTGAACTTTTCTCTTCCATCTAAGATTCCATCCTGGCATCTGTAGTCTGGTTCACCTGCCACTGACACTCAGTGACCATTGGTGTCTATGTGGGCAGGTGAAAGGCCTGTGACTGCATGAGCTGCACTAAGGATTTTCTTTCCCAGGCTCTGGTTCACTGCTTTCAACAATGCCTGTAAATGACAATCATCTGGAGAGTTAAACAATCAAACAACTGAAGCTTAGCCCCAGTCAAGACCAATTAAAACTGAATCTCTGCAGGTGAGATCCACACATCACTAGTTTGTCCGTTTCCCAGGTGTCTCTTACACACAGCAAGGTGGAGAAGAACTATTTACAAAATGCAGAATACTACATCTGGATACCCTGGGTAGGGAAAGTGAATAACAACATTTCAAAAATGGCTCTTGGCCATATTTTTTTTTATCAGCTTCCACCAAAATCTCAAGAGACTCAATGTAGGGGTGGAGGGGAGGAAATAAGTTAACTTTTAATTAACTGTTACATTTACTCAAAACTTATTTCCACAATCTCATTCATATTCAACACATTAGCTCTTTTATTTGAAATCTAACTGTTTCCTAAGAGGTCTTCCATTAAAAGCAAATACATTTCAGAGCTCAGAAAAGGAAAGAATACAGATATCAATTAATATAAAGTAATTTGATTTAATTGTTCTGGTAAAACATGCACCATTCTAAACTGGCTTCATGCCTCTTCATCTCACTCTACAGGCCTCCACATTGCCCACTCTCTTAGCTCCTTTATCACAACAAAGACAAACAAGATTGTTTTCTTCTTTGGAATGTTATAAAGAAACCCCTCATGGTCAGTTCTCACCCTTCTGCCATTGTCTGAAGCAGATCCCTCTAAACTCTGCAACCTCGTATCTCTTTAGCATTCCTCCCCTGAATATGCTCCAACCTCTAGAACCTAAGGGCTCCTCCCAGCTTCAATGTGACTGCCTGCTGTCTCCACCAAAGGCTGGAACCCTGGAGTAAGGAAAACAGCCCTTGACTTCCTCCAGCAAAGCAATGGCCGTATTTTGCGTAAGTGGCTAATGGGAGTAGGTGAACTGAGCTGTCTCTCTCCTGGTGATTTCTCCAAAGGTTTGTAGCCTTAAGTCACTTTCTTCCACATAAATTTCTCTTTTCGTTGTTGAGTATTGAGTATTTATGTGCTGCTCACACTCATGAGCGCATGTTCAGAAGACAGAGTCAGTATGAGGCGGAATTACGAGGTAGGTGAAATTTGCTTTCAGCTATTCCTGCCAAATCCCCATCTCCTTCAGAAGATGACTCATTATTTTCTCTCATGCATGCTTTATTAAAAGTATTCTACCTGTATTCATAATAGAGTATTAATAGTTGATAAGGGCAAAATGTTATTACTTCTAAAATAGATGTATTTTGGTTCAGCATTTGATTTTTTCCAATTCAACAGCAAAATCATTAACCACCAACAGAGAGGGCCAGAGGGGAGTAACAGTTGTGACATAGCCCTTTCCATACACACATTTGGTGTAATTCTCACAATTTAGGAAGAGGAGTATGGCCACCAGTTATCTCAATCCTGGGCTCTAAGTAATTAATTTGCCCCCAAATATAGAGCTATTGCAAATAACAAAATCAATCTTAAACACTGGTCTTCCACCTCCAAATTGCGAGTTTGTTCCTCTGTACCATAGCAACAATGACAGCGCCATGTTTTATTTGTGCTATTTTTTAATTATCTTTTTTATTTGATCCTGTACTCACATGGTAAGGGAACAAAAAGTCAAAAGATTGGTCATTTAAGCATAATGAAAGAACAAGATGAAAACCCACTTTTTCTCATAGTTAGTTCTACCCTTTCCCCGCTCTGTTCCCTACTTAATTGAGGAAAATAGTTTTGAAAAATAACTAGGCTTCAAGCAACTAAGAAAAAAGTGGGCTCAGAGAATCCAGGGCCTTCTCAGCAGTCCTCACCTCAGACGAGTTCAGGTGCCCATTCCACGTTCTACTGCTAGACTGGCCCTGAGTGGACACAGAAGACCACCCCGAGTCCTCAACTCTTTACCTACCCTGAGTCTTCAGGAAAAATGGTGCTGGATCCCTCAATTCACTATCTGTTGTGTAGTAGAAACAGCAAAGATGAATAGGAACGACTTTTGAAACCCTGTGGACCTGAATTTAAATACCTGCTCTGCTACTTTCTGGCAGCTCACTTAACCTCAACTGTCCTTGAATCTCAGTTTCTTTTTCTGACAATGGTAAGAGCAAGACTAGCAGGGGGCTCTTGTAAAAATAAAATGAAGAACTTGGCAGAGAGTAAAAATGTCACCTCCCTTCTTTCCTATCTTTGCCTGCCCAAATCTCATACTCTTAGCTAATAGTAGAAATGTCCCAAACAAGAGAATCTTTTCTGTTGTGAGAACTTAATTTTGGATTGATGCCATGTGGAATAGTAGTCTTGAAGTTACATGGGTTTGGTCTCACATAATGGTTGTTCAAGTGAACATAACTTCCTATCTTAGTTGCTCTGCAATCACAAACAGAATAATGAAAAGCAGCACAAATTGGTAGTTACAGAATGAATGGTCACAGAGGTGTAGATTAGAGCATACGGAATATAATGCATAATATTCTGGTAACTATGTATTATCAGGTGGGTGCTGGAAACATCGGGGGACTCCTAACCACTACGCTGTACATCAGAAACTAACACAGAATAATATTGAATATAAATTGTAATTGAAAATGAATAAATAAAATATTAAAAAAAACAGAATTACATTTCTCACTCTCTACTCCTGTCATCATCCCCTGCATATCTCATGACTTGATTTCAGGAACAGAAAATAAATCCCTCCTCACACTGACTGATAAGCACCAACCCTAAGAAGACAGCATATCAGAGTGGCTTGAACCCTATGGGATTCTGAAACAAGAGAGTATCATTAATTTCTGGCTTCTGAAATTTTACCTGTAGTCTTCCAAAGATTTCTTCTTGGTCGCTCTCAAACTGCCACTTTGGCAACAGGCAAATTTGTAATCGATGACCTGGTAAATAATGGGATTGTACATCGCTGCTGATTTTGCAAGTAGGGTTGGCACCACAGACAGTTGTATGGGGATGGAGTCTGGCCTTCCAAAAGCGGACCACACGGAGACCACTGCATAGGGAATCCAGGCAATCAGGAAGCCAGCACAAATTAACATGGCCACCTGGTGAGAGAAAGCAAGGGAGAACAAAATCAAAACATCTGGTGGAAATGATGGATGTGGGGGAAAGGCAGGTAGCCTATTCACACCCAAGAAAATCTATTATCTTTCTATTTCTCTCGTCTGTAGGAATGATTTCATATGAAATTCTGAAATGTTAGGCCAGAAGAAGTCATGGTAATTCTTTTCCCCACTTATCACATCTCATTTATTCTCTGCTCCAGAATTTGAATGTACCCAGGGGCCCAAAGTTTACCCCCTCTAAACACTGTCAGATTGTGCCTACAATGGGCAGGAAATCATGCTAAAAAGACATCAGTGCTCCTGCAATTTCCAGATTTCTCAGCCTGCATTCACTTAAAAATTAGATGGAAAATATGTTCACCTTGATGAAATTTTAAATCACCCAGATTAGCCTCAGGAAACAGAAACTCTACCCTTGTTTGAAATTCTAATATGAATCTTCTTCAGAGATTTCTATTAAATATTATTTCTTTTGGCTCAAGTTTTTATGTTTGAGGATTAGTTCATAGAAATTCACTAGCTACAGAGGAAAAGGGAATCCATTGAGCGTTAACCAAAGTGGCACAGTTGCATAGAACAAGACTTTTCCAGAAAACACTTCTCTCTCTTACAAAATTTTATTAATTTTAGTGGCCTCTTAATTTTCAGACCAGAGAATAATTAGAAATAGGGCTTAAAACATCCTTACTAGTTTCTTATCATCTGCAGTTCAGTCCCCTTAGTAATATACTCTTAATTAGTGCTCTGTAACTATCTCCCTGGCCCTACACGTCATCTCATTTTAATTCAGCAAACCCTTTTTTGGAAAGTGCTTTGTGCAAGACACTAGCAGGTGCTGTGAGAGGTACTGGTACAGCCTGTGCCTTAATTGTAGCCCTCTAAAACACAAATAACTACAGTACTAGGCTGAATAGGATTTAAGTGCCACGAGGACAAAATTACGTGCTATGGGACACATTAAGTTTCATAAGGAATGTAGCATACAGCATGCACCCTGGTGAGTGGAAATAAAGGAATAGTAGTGAGACCAGCACAAGCAAAGATGTAGACAGGTATGTGTGAGGTTTGTGTAGGAACTTGTGAGCAATTCACTTTGGTGTATGGGAAAGCAACAAAGGAAGATAAAACTGGAAAAAAAAGATAGCATCCATATATTCAGGGTTTTATATAACAAATAACTGAGCTTGTACTTAATCCCCTAGGTTTTCAGAGGCACTAGTACATTTTAAGCAGGAGGCATAATGAGAGCTATCTTAGGAAGATAGCCCATAAAATGAAATGGAGAAGGTGGAAATCAGGAGGTGGATAGGTCACCGTTTATGCATCCAATCGATAGGTATTATTGAGCATCTCCTGTGTGTTTTGTGTTGAGGATAAAGCAATGAATGAAGCAGACACAGTCTCTGCCCACACAGAATCTTTACCTTTAGCAGGTTTGTTTAGGCAACAGTCTACGCTAGAACTGAGGGGTCTCAGTCAGGGTACTGACACTGGCAAACGAAGTCAATGCTTTCATTTTGATTTTCAGCTTGAGCTATTTCAGGCCCTTGTTGAGAGAAAGCATGCTAACTTCAGTAATCGTTATCTACAAGAATATTTTTCTGTAAGGTAAACCCTGTAAGGCCCCACA
Source organism: Glossophaga mutica (assembly GCA_039655065.1). Classification (NCBI taxonomy): domain Eukaryota; kingdom Metazoa; phylum Chordata; class Mammalia; order Chiroptera; family Phyllostomidae; genus Glossophaga; species Glossophaga mutica. The sequence continues at coordinate 124,489,376 of CM077306.1, forward strand.
TAACACCATCAGTAGGTTCTGCAACTTTAAGTGAAACAACTTATAACAAAACAATCTTACTATAGGGCAATTAATATAAGTAAGTTATATTCCTCTGGCATCTAATCAACAGGATAACAAAATGACATTGAACAAAAAGGATTATTCAAGGACCCGCTACAAAGACACTGCATTCAAATGAGTCCTCTGTGTGGTGGATACCTGGTTTTCTTGTTTGTACCCTGTACCTTAGCATCACCAGCCTCTCTTCCAACCCCAGGCTGTTTTATGGACTTGGCATCACAAGTATCACATGACCCTGGTTGACCTGAGGACCACATGCCACTGGCTACAGTAGTAGACACGGGGATGGGTACATGACTAGAAAAAGCATAATTAGACCCAGCTTGGAAGCTCTAGAAAAAATGTGCCTTCCTTTTACCTTTGAGTTCCCTAAAACCCTGGGAAGATGTAAGAATAGAGCTATCTGAGAGCAGGGGCCACTTCTTCTTTCCCCCTTCCCCCTTATTTAAGAAGTAAAACAGTTCCCAACATCAAGGTCATGACAAACTGGCATGAAGGATCAATGATGAGCAATGAGACACAAAATGTTTTATTAATAGTTAAAGCAGCAATGTTTGTGCATTCTTTTTTGCTTTAGAAATCCAGTTGGATAAGTTTTTCCTACAGCAGACTCATTTGTGTGCATGTGCATTTCAATATGCTTTTGTGGGAACAGAATATTGGACACAGGGAATGATCCATACCCTTGGGTCTATTTGACCTGTGAACAGCTTGTCAGTAGCGCATGTGCACACTGTGAACCCCACATGTATGGGATGTGTTAAGAAGGAAGCCTGGGAAATTACCCTTACATCAGGGCTGTCAAACTCATTTTCACCGGGGGCCACATCAGCCCCTCAGTTGCCTTCAAAGGGCTGAATGTAATTTCAGGACTGTGTAAATGTAATGACTCCTTAACGAGGGACAAGGAGCTTGGTGCTGCCACCGGGTAGAAACATGGTGCCGGGCCGGATGAAACAAGGTGGAGGGCCGATTCGGCCTGTGGGCCTTGTGTTTGCCACATCTCAGGTTCTAAAATTCCACCCAAAAAGTCCGAGGCTCGTCTCTAAAATTTAACTGCAACAGGAAAAAAACTAATAATATTTATTTCACTTGATTTTTCAAGTAGAAAAATCTAATCCCAAGGAGATGAATCAAATGATCCCAAATCTCCTGCACATTCTGAAGCTCAGCCTTAGGGTCCTGCTGCTTGCTGTAAGGTCCTCAGCCAACATTCTCACCTGTGCTTCACCATTGTAAACGAGGCACACAGCACACGTGCAGGCCTCCCACCTGCTTGTTTTTGCATTTTTCTGCAGAAGCTTGCCCAGGAGAGGCTGAATTTGGTTTGGTCTGTGTGAATTTTGTTGGTAAGTTGAATGGAGGCTTCCAGGCTTACACTAAGGGGAATTTTTTTCTCAATGCCCAAATAAACAATAACTATAAAAAGGTAGCCTTAGCAGATGTCTTGGAACTTAACACAGCTCCATCATTTCTCCTTTGGTAAGTCATATGATAATTCCACAGTATCTTAAAAGCTGTTTTCTGTGGTGCTGCCAAAGTCATTGACAAAAAAATAGATTAGCACTTAGTCCACAATATTTTTCACATATTACGTATTTTCTACTGTTATGGGAGTGTGTAATGGGCATTAGAAAGGACTTAAAATATTGACACTGTCCCTTCTAAAAAGACATAGGAGAATTAAATATACTGTAGTTTTAAACACAACAAATAAATCAGTATGGTTTTACTCAGATTAGAATAAAGCTAAATACTTTTTTAAATTATATTTTACTGATGATGCTGTTACAGTTGTCCCAATTTTTTCCCCTTTGCCTGCCTACACCCAGCACCCCCCACTTCCTCAGGCCATTCCCACACCAGTGTTCAAGTCCATGGGTAAAGCCTATAAGTTCTTTGGCCACTCCATTCCCTATACTGTACTTTACATCCCAATGGCTCTTCTGTAACTACCTATTTGTACTTCTTAATCCCCTCCCCTCTTCATACATTCTTCCATACACCCCTCCCATCTGGCAACCATCAAAGTGCTCTCCATATCCATGATTCTGTCTCTGTTCTTCTTGTTTGCTTAGTTTGTTTTTTAGATTCAATTGTTGATAGATATGTATTTATTGTTCATAGTATTGATCTTTTTCTTAAACAAGCCCCTTTAACATTTCTTATAATAATGATTTGGTGATGATGAAACCTTTAGTATTTTCTTGTCTTGGAAGCTTTTTGTCTGCCCTTCATTGTAAATGATTCTTTGCTGGGTAGAGCAATCTTGGCTATAAGTTCTTGCTTTTCATGACCGAATATTTCTTGCCAATCCTGTCTAGCCCATGAAGTTTCTTTTGAGAAATCAACTGACAGTCTCATGGCAACTCCCCTGTAGGTAACTAACAGCTTTTCTCTTGTTCCTTTTAAGGTTTTCTCTTTATCTTTAACCTTTGGTATTTTAATTATGATGTGCCTTGGAGTGGGCCTCTTCATATCCATCTTGTTTGGGACTCTTCATTTTGTTTGTGCTTCCTTGAGTTGCATGTCTATTTCCCTCGCCAAATTAGGAAAGTCTTCTTCCATTATTTTTTTTCAAATAGATTTCCAATTTCTTGCCCTTTCTCTTCTCCTTCTGGCACCCTTATGATGAGACTGATGGAATGTTCATAGTTGTCCCAGAGGCTGTTTATACTATCCTCATTTTTTTCTTCTTTTTTTTTCTTGTTGTTCTGATTGGTTGGTTTTTGGTTCCTTATGTTTGAAATTGTTGATTTGATTCTTGGCTTCATTGATTCTACTATTGTTTCACTGTAAATTTTTCTTTTTTTCAATTAGTGTATACTTCATTTCTGACTGGATCTTTTTCATGCTTTTGAGGTCCTCACTAAGTTCCTTGAGCATCTCATAATCAGTCTTTTGAACTCTGCATCTGATAGATTGCTTATCTCCATTTTGTTTAGTTCTTTTTCTGAAGTTCTCATCTGTCTTTTCATTTGGGCCATGTTTCTTTGTCTTCTCATTTTAGCAGCCTCCTTGTGTTTGCTTCTATGTATTAGATAGAGTAGTCATGACTCCTTGTCTTGGTAGCATGGCCTAATGTAGTAGGTGTCCTATAGGGTCTAGCAGTACAGCCTTCCCTTTCACACATGCTGGATACTCCAGGTATGCCCCTTGTGTGGGCTCAGTATTTCCTCCTCTTGTAGTTGAGCCTTGGTTGTTGGCAGATCAATGGGAGGGATTTGCCAAGGCCAGTCAGCTGCAAGGACTGGCTGTGACCACTGACCACAAACCTCTGCCTTCCATGGAGGATCAGCTGTGCAGGGTGGTGGTGGTGCTCCAATGTGGTCTGCAGCTCTCCACTGGGTGCATAGGCCCTGGGGTTTCCTGGGTGATGCTGGTCAAGGTCATCTCCAACCTGCATTTTGCCCAGGGTCACCCTGCCTGAGCTATAAATTCATGTGAGGTGGCTGCTACTTGTGCTGGGCTTGGACATTCCCAGGCTAAGGCAAGCTGCAAGTCTAGGCTGGCTGTTGCTAATGCCAGGCCTGGGGCAATTTAGCAAGAGGTATAGGGGCTGGGGGCTCACTGAGGCCAGCTGTTCCTATTTGAAAGGGTTCAGGAAGTTGTGAAGTATGAGCCAAGACCAGTCATTCATATAGAAAAACCACTGTTAACATCTGTAAATTGGGTAAGATGGAGCTTCAGAGGATCTCCAGGGCAGGGCAAACAGTGTTAGCCAGGTCGATGGAGTCTCAGATATGGTACCAGCCTGCCAGCTCTGTGGTTCTGTGGAGTGAGGGTTCAGAGAAGAAACAATGGCTTCTGCCTGACTTTCTGTCTCAGAGAAAGCTGTTCCCCAACTCTCACCTTGATGTCTAGTATTTCATTTCCTCCCTGTAAGCCACTATCCTGGTGCTGGAGCTCACTCAGAGTGAGTAGGTGAGTGAGTGAGTAGGTGAGTCGATGTGTGGGTTCTTTAAGAGGAATTGTTTGGGGCTCTGGAAGTTTCCTCTACCAACTCAATCCCTACTGGTTTTTGCAGCCAGAAGTTGTGGGGCTTGTCTTCCTGGCACTGGAACCCCAGGCTGAGGGGACTTGGTGTGGAGCTGGGACTCCTCACTCCCTCCCAAATTTTTATCCAGAATGTGGGCTCAGCCTGTTCCTCTCCACTCCTCCTACCAGTCTGTATGGATGTGGTTTCTTTAATTTTGTAGTTCTCAGACTTCCATTTGACTTGATTTCTGGTGGATCTGAGTAATGTCTGTTCTATAATTTAGTTGTAATTTTGATGTGTTTATGTGAGGAGGTGAACCGTTACCTATGCTGCCATTTTGACCAGAAGTCCAAAGCTAAATACTTTAAATTGAGTAACTACAAAGAATGTTTAAAGTAGAAAGAGTGATAGAATCCTAGATTTAAAATGTACTGAAGAATATTACATATGGTTTTGAAGTAAATACAAAGTTAAACTGAGACACATTCATTTTAACCTTCTTCTGTTAAAACTATAATCCACAAAGTACTAAACATTAAAATATTAAAACTATTTTAAGATGTATTCTACAAAAATTTCCAAAAAGTTCATGTTGCACTCAGTTTTTCAAGAAATTTCTACTCAATTTGGAACATATTGGATCATTTCCTCTGTCAGTTCTTGACTTTCCTCATTTCTAATTGTGCCCTCATTTTGGTTTTCCAGAATTTCTCTCCCAGATATCCTTCAACCAGTTCTAATGAAGTCACCTGTACCTGTCTATTCTTCTAAGTTCTTAATTGCTTCACTTTTATCACTGCATTTTGGTTCACTGGAAAAGCAGTAAAACTTTAAATTCTTAAATTAGGCAGTTTTGTGGGAGGAAATTCATAGAATACTTGTTTAGCTTCTATACGCAAAAGAATCACACACATCTACAACCCAGTTCATTTCAAATACATCTTGCTGCAAAAGACCAGGGCATATTCCCACGCTGAAGCTACAGTCCAGGCTGTATCAAGTATGATGTAACATTGTCCACATTGGTCAAGTCCAGTAAATTAACCAATTAAAACAATAATACAACAATAGGACTGAAAGTTAATTCTCCAAGTTACGTAAGGCTCTGCTTTGGGATCCAGTACGCCTGAACCATTTCAGCAATAAGATTTCCAAGAAGAGAGGTCCTGTTTTCTCTGTGTTCTGGGGCAGTGTAGAATTGTGGGACAGTCATTGATAGGGAGGTACTCTGGGGTTTGGATGCCAATCATGGCTCAGCTCCACCAACAAATGTAAGTGAGACAGAACCCCTGAATCTCTAAGAACCACCATTTCAGTTCCTTCCACCAGGCTCTTTGCCCAGATATGAATAAGACTCAGTCAACATTTGGAGCTGCATGCCACCTGGAATAGTGAAATAGATGAGAAGAGGACATGGAATTGATATGGAAATGCAGGCTTAACAGGAGGACCAAAGAGATGGAATAAATTCCCCACCAATATCAAGATTGAGTTACATTATGGAAGCAGCTAGACTACAGATGAAAAATATCTTTTTGTGTCTGGGATGAGATAAGGTCATAAGAAGAAAGACCACCACATCTCTACATTGAGAGAATGGGAAGGGGAGGGTCCCTACCTGCTTCAGGAAAGCGTAAAATTGACAGGACCATAGGAATGATAAGATTTGATTTTCTTTCTTGGGTCTAGCTAGAAAGTTTATAGATTTCCTCCCAACCAGAGGGACAGAAGATATTAAAATACAGTAATGTAACAGCAAGTTCCAGTTATAAGACTACTACCTTCTACATGGTGGGCAGCCTGTCACTGAGTGATTTAACCAATGGCCTGGAGGAAGGCAGAGAACTTGACAGTCATGACCTCTCTCCTTTGGCCCCTAGTCCCCTTATCTATATAAGAGCAAGGTGGTGATATTAACCTTTCACATCACCTTTAAGAAAGTAAGTAATTTAACAACTCTAAGAAAATCTAGTTTGAGTTTCTTCCTTCTTTCTATATTATCAGCAGAATGACGACGGCTAGAGCCAACTGCCCCAGACCCTCCTTCAGACACTCATAGAAAAACTTGTGAGAGCTTTGGTGTGTCTGCCATATGTTAGCCCTGGTTGTGATCCAAGCAGAAAATATTAATTCAAACTTTTAAAAAAAGAAGCAGAAGAAAAATTCTGCACTTCCAAGTTGGCATTTTGTCAAATCTTAAAATACCACTACTCTATAAACAAGCAAAAGCTGTGTTTGAAAGGAGAGGATGTAAATCAGGTCATGTCGTTCCATGCATTTGTATTTTAGAGTTTTGGTCTAAAACCGAACACAATATTCCCCAACTAGGCTGCAGCTGGCATAAAAAAATAGAAAATATAAATTTATAAGTATCTGCTTCCCCAAAACAAGGGAGAGTCTACTATTCATCACTGATGAACCAAGGCCCTTGAGATGGGGTCGCTGTTACTCAGCAGGGGCACCTACTCAGGTCAGGTGGAGAGGCCAGTGGGTTTACAAGTCAGAGCTATTACCACAGATCTTTACACAGTCTAACCAATCCAGCCATTTTCACAGAACCTCAGAGTTTTAGAAAGTTATTTAGTTATCATTTAATTCTCCTCCCACACCTCCTTTCACAGATTAAAAAACTAAAGCTCAGAGAGGTGAAGTGCTTGCCTCAAGGTGAATCAGTCAAGATTCTGAGTGGCAAGCAACAGAAATTGACTTTGGCTGCATGAGACAGAAAAGGAGCGTGTTGGTTAGGACCTGGACTTACTGGGACTTCTGGACTTAGAATTGAGGCTAACTACACAGAAATGATAACCCAAAATGATTCCCTGAACTGGTTCTGAGGCAGAAACTACTGCTGCTGTAGCCCTGGCCTGGGGAGAGATCTTCCTGGCCCTTTAACTGGTATCTCTAGTTCCTGAGACAGGTGAATGTGTCTGCAGCCTAGGGTCATTGCTGCATTCTAGTTGCAATGGAATCTTGTAAACTTAATAACTGGTCTTTCCGTATCTTTTAAATTAAGAGGCAATCTGTGCTCCCCGCACTCTTCAGCAAGACACAAAATTTTAGAAATTCCTCCTTGGAGAAGTGTCTACCCAAGTCCTTTGCCCATTTTTTAATTGGGTTGCTTGTCTTCTTAGAGTGGAGTCTTGAAAGTTCTTTATATATTTTGGAGATTAAACCCTTATCTGAGGTATCATTGTCAAATATGTTTTCCCACACAGTCGGTTCTCTTGTTCTTTTAATACTGTTTTCCTTGGCCATGCAGAAGCTTTTTATTTTGATGAGATTCCATTTGTTTATTCTTTCCTTTATGTCCCTTGCTTTAGGGGACATATCCATTGCTCTGTGGAATATCTGAGATTTTCCTGCCTATGTTCTCCTCTAGGACTTCAATGGTGTTACGACTTATGTTTAAATCTTTTATCCACCTTGAATTTATTTTTGTGTATGGTGTAAATTGGTGCTCAAGTTTCATTTTCTTGCACGTAGATGTCCAGTTCTCCCAACACCACTTGTTGAAGAGGCTATTTTTACTCCATTTTATGTTGCTGCCCCCTTTGTTGAATATTAATTGACTATAGAGACTTGGGTTTATTTCTGGGCTCTCTGTTCTATTCCACTGGTCCACATGCCTGTTTTTATGCCAGTACGAGGCTGTTTTGATTACAGTAGCCTTGTAATACATTTTGGTATTAGGTATTGTGATCCCTCCTACGTTGTTCTTCTTTCTCAAGATTGCTGCTGCTATTCTGGGTTGTTTATTGTTCCATATACATTTTTGAAGTGCTTGTTCTATGTCTGTGAAATATCCCATTGGTACTTTAATAGGTATTGCATTGAATCTGTAGATTGCTTTGGGAAGTATGGACATTTTGATGATGTTAATTCTTCTGCAACCCAATTAAAAAATGGGCAAAGGACTTGGGCAGACACTTCTCCAAGGAGGACATACAGAGGATCCAGAGACACATGAAAAGATGCTCAATATCGCTAGCTATCAGAGAGATGCAAATTAAAACCACAATGAGATACCACTTGACACCAGTCAGAATGGCCCTCATAAACAAAGCAACAAACAGCAAGTGTTGGAGAGATTTTGGAGAAAAGGGGACCCTAGTGCACTGTTAGTGGGAGTGCAGACTGGTACAACCACTATGGAAAACAGTATGGAATTTTCTAAAAAAACTAAAAATGGATATACCTTTTGACCCAGCAATTCCACTGCTAGGACTATATCCTAAGAACCCTGAAACACCAATCCAAAAGAACCTATGCACCCCTATGTTTATAGCAGCACAATTTACAATAGCCAAGTGTTGAAAGCAGCCTAGATGCCCATCAGTAAATGAATTGATCAAAAAACTGTGGTACATTTACACAATGGAATTCTATGCAGCAGAAAGAAAGAAGAAGCTCCTACCCTTTGCAACAGCATGGATGGAACTGGAGAGCATCATGCTAAGCGAAATAAGCTGGGCAGTGAAAGACAAATACCATATGATCTCACCTTTAACAGGAATCTAATCAACAAAACAAACAAACAAGCATAATATAACCAAAGACATTGAAATTGAGAACAGGCTGAAAGTCACCAGAGGGGGAAGGGGAGGGAATTTCAGGGGTAAAGGGGAAGGATTTACAGGAACAAGTATAAAGGGCACATAGACAAAAATTATGGGGAGTGGAAATGGGAGGGAGGTGGGGAGGGCTGGGGCAGTGGGTTGGGGGTGAGAATTAAAATAAAAATTGAAAAAAAACCTAAAAAAAAGAAATTCCTCAACACAAAAATTCCAGACACATAAAGGGGTTAAACCACTGTCAGCCAAAGTAAATAACAAATGTCACCTACGTGTGAGCTTCTCAGTGCCCTAGTGGCAAAAATAGACACAAAGTAAACACAATAATACAGTGGTTAATCCCATGGGCCTTATTACTAGTGGTAAAACCAGACATTGAGGAAATAATCACAAGTGTGGAATTGTAAATTCATTATACATTGTGACAAGTTCTGAGAAAAGAATGTCATTGTAAATTAATTGTATATTGTGACAAGTATGCAATTATAAATGAATTATATATTGTGATAAGTTCTAAGAAGAAAATGTAAAGGCAACATTAAAACAATGTAATAAAGAGACTTGAATTCAATTCTGGAATGCTTCTCTGGGAGGTGGCATTTAAGCTAAGAAGAAACAGAGAAAAGAAATTCATTAATTAGGTTAAAAATAAAGCAATACAGTTCAGCTTTCTCACAAACTACCCTTAGACTTCACAGGGGGTTCCCTCCTGAAACTAAATCCTCAATGGTAAGTAACACTCCATAAGCAATAAAGGAGAGGGGAAACTTGAGGGAAGCAGACATTCATGTTTGAGTTTTAAAAAGACTTCACAATCACAGTGAAAAAACGAGGCAAAGTAAAATGCCTTCTCAGGTATAAACAGGTAGGAGGCGCTCAAGCCAGGAGCCAGGGGTCAAGGGACTGCTTAACACTCATCAAGGTAATTAGGCTTAGTTTATTCAATTATGTATTCATTACAGCAATCTTGATTAACCATCTAGCAGGCGTAAGGCAATGGGGGGGCAGCAGCAAACAGGGCCTACTGTCTCGCAAAAAAAGAGCAACAAACACAAGAAGTAAATGTGCCAAGTGCTCTGATGGCCTGGGGAGGGGCTTCAACTAGATGGGCAGAGTCAGGAAGGCTTTGGAGGAAACATGAAAATTCAAGAAAGCCAGATACCCATAGGATGTGGGTACTAGCTATAGGTCTGGAACATCATAGATAATCTATGTCTGTCAAATGAATAAATATGAAGTACTAATAGAATTAGCATAATAATATTTGCAAAAAATTGCTCTTCTGGTACTTCCTTCCTGTGACTACCATCCCTCCTCATTAAAGCAGCAAGAGTGTTCACTGTCTTGTGTAAAGCTTTTTACAAGCCGAAATACCCAAAGAAGTAAAACATTCATTTCTCAGCTTCTGAGTTTCAAAACAGAAATTGGAAACTTAGAAGAGAGAAAATGTTTGAGAGAAAAGAATTTTGAGTGGAATGAAAATGACTTGAGTATCTAGTCATGCCCAGAGGCTTGAAAGACTTAGGGCATAAAACTATTATAGGAACAATTCAAGGGATGCAGATATAGGATCCAGTTCTCCCACTGCAGTGTGGGTAAAGAGCTTGCAGCCCCACAGTGAGGGGGGCAGTGGCATTGGAGGAGCTGGTAACTGACCTCCAGATGCTCTTCTGAAAGCTGCTGGCATGGAGGACCGAGGGTGGGGTTGGGAGAGCAATAGGTCGCCAATGCTTTGCAGATAGAACAGAAAACTTATGCCTCACTTTCCAGGGTCTTAACCAAACTCCCAGCAGCTACTAGAGGGTTTCCAGTGGAAGGATGGGGAAGTAGTTGGAATTGCTTAATGAATCTAAAGAGGTTTTCCAGTTGAGGCAAGAAGGATGCAAAGTGATCCATGACAATTGATGACTGAGACCAGAGGGAACCTTAACCCTCTCAGTAACACTAGGGTCAATACATAACAGCCAGACCAGGGAACCCTACCCACTGGCATCATGGAAATAAAGACATTTCTAAAACATAGTTATAAGAAGAGAAGGAAAACCTTGGATTCAAATGAATTAATACTGATTATTTAAAATTATTTGTTTTACAATGTAAAATACAGGCGTAAATACAAAATTATACTGAATCATAGAAAGTGTTTTTTCTTTTCCTTTTGGTTTCTTTAGGGGTTTTTCTGGGGGGAATACACCTCTGCAATTTCTGTAGTCTGTGAAATTCCAGCCTGCTACAAAAGTCTAGCAAAATCACTTCTTAAATACATTAGAAGAAAGCTACAATGTGGAGAAAGTATTATAAATAAAACATCAATTTTTAAGTTGACAAGGCCAGACTGGCAAAATACAGGCCCAGGTAATAATCCACCTAGAAATAATTAGAGTACACAGAAAGGGTAAATGATTTTAATCCCAGGATCCTGGGAGGTGGCCTTTAAGTAATAAGCTTTTAGACCAGGCTGTTCTGGAGATCAGAAGCACGAAAGAAACAGGCAATTTGCCAGTCCTGAGAGGCAGCTAAATGGAGGAAAATGACTATGAAATGGCCCAGCATGAGGCTGTTTCTACTTATTTTTATTCAGTACAGAAAATCAAGGTCAAAATTAAAGAGTAACTTTACATAGTTTTAATTTAGTACAGAAGATGCCACTGTAGAAATTTGTGTTTATTTTCCAATGTAGGTTTAAATTTGACTTAAATTTTTTGTACCAAATGTTAAGAATTGAAAACATTTATATTTAGCTCATTTTCATATAGGTTTTACATATGGAAATGAAATACAGAAACAATATATAATATAATATAGATATATATATATAATGTCATTTAGTTTTTATTTTAGAAGGTACACATTAAGATAAAACCATATACATATATGTACCTACTCTTTCCATTTAACATTTCTGTGTTAATCTGGTCTGGGTGAGCCTGGCTGTTTAATCTGTACAGTTCAGGACAAGGAGAATGATAATAAATCAAATTAAATGATGTGTGCTGAGCTTCACCTCATGTGGATAATGAGCTTTAGAAGCACTGACTAAACAAGTTGCTCACCCTCAAGAACACACAAATAAATAGGTTTCTAGCGTATTAATACAAACTAGCTGTGAATGGGTCAAGCTACGTAACAAACAGGAGACAGAATAACGAGTAACAGATTCCAGAAAACTAGAGAAGGACCTCGTGGGTATGAGGACTCAGATTCACTAGGCAAGACCATCAAAATGTCTCAAGGCCAATGATGCTGAGGGAGGGCAAGAAGAAAGAGAAAGTCATATGAGATCTCAGCAACTTTACTGGTATACCAAACTACAGGGCTGCAAGGTCAACCGAAACCCACATATGCGTGTGAGAGACACCCCCTGGCTTCCATGGGCATATTTCTATAAAATATTGAAAAGAAAAATTATCACCATTGCATTCACCCAGTTCCTAGAAAGTGCTTGGGATGCAATAGAATTTGGATTTTTTAAAAAAGATCTTATTTTTTTTTTTATTTTTAGACAGAGGCAAAGAGAAGGAGAAAAAGAGAGAGAGAAACATCAATGTGTGGTTGCTTCTCCCATGCCCCATGCTGGGGACCTGGCCTGCAACCCAGGCATGTGCCCTGACCGGGAATTGAACCAGTGACCCTGTGGTTCACAGGCCAGTGCTCAATCCCCTGAGCCACACCAGCCAGGGCAGAATTTGAATTAAATGTAACCCACATTTAACTTGGATTAATTTATTTGGATTACATTTATTTAAAAAACACACACACACACACACAAGAGCTTAAAGAAGACCTGAAAATGAGTAACTTACTATCCTACAGATAATATATCCTATGGATATATTTTCTTACTTTATAGCCCATTATAAGATAGAAGTAGATTATGATTCTTGCATCTGTATTTTTGTCCATGAAGAACGCTCTACATTTAGGTTATCAATATAGACTTAGAGGATGAAAACATCCCTCAGTTGCTTCCTACTCAGCACATGGAGTTTAGGGAGTAAAAGTCATTGGGAACAAACCAATGGTCACCAGAAGGAGTAAAGTAGGCACAAAAAATGAGGGCAAAGAAAAGGTACAAACCTCCATTTATTATTATTATTATTATTATTATTATTATTATTATTAATGTCATGGGGATGCAACATATAGCAAGGGGAAATAGTCAATATTATCATAATAACTCTGTATGGTGACAAACAGTTACAAAACTTATTATGATGATCTCACGAGGAATATAAATGTTGAATCACTATGTTGTACAACTGAAACTAATATAATATTGCATATCAACTATACTTTAATTTTTAAAAAAGTATCTAGTGATATACTAGATTGCTTATATACTAGGTTGCTTATAGCATGCAACCAAGAGATGTTAGCACAACTTCAAAAAGTCAGCAATTTTGAGAGAGGACTATTACTAAGATAAGGGCCCTGATGTGTTAGGACACCATCTCTGGTCAAGAAAGAACTGCTAAATGAACTATAAATCCCTGAGACCTCTGGTCCTTAAAGTAGGCCGTGATGATGCCTGAAGGTGGGATATTGATCAACATGATTGACTGTGATACCAGAAGCAATTACTACAACTTCCATCTACATTTATGTTTACCTTTAAAAACATGAAAAGTGAGGTGAGCTAATATTCAATGCATAGTTTGACTTTACTTGTATGTCATTTATGTTTATGGTATGAGCTTGAAAGTATTATCAACATAAGGGTGAGATATGATGAAAGTATATAAAGACTGCTGCCATAGATTTTACCAGAATTCCTAGAAGTTATGAGAGAAAGGACAAATTGTGGTTTATTTAACATATCCCATGTACCAGAAGACAGGACAAAATACTTTATCTCACTAAATCTCCACCGCAACCCAGTGAGGTGGATGTTACTCTTTCTGTTGTACAAGTGAAGAAATAGAGACCTAAAGGTATGTAGCTCTGGGTCACAAACCTGGCAAGTGTCAGTGATGAAGTTAAAATCCTAGTTTATTTTCAAATTGTTCTTTTTCTTACACCACTACATCTAAATTGCTGCTAACTCTGAAACTAGCATTTACCAAGGGATTCAAACCTGCAGAAACTACTCCTGAGTTAAGTTCCCCATAGGAAAGCAGACATAATAAGCTCTTACTCCATAAATAATGTGAGAGGGTAAAATATCCCTCATCATGCCTACTGAAGTCCATACAAAGCATTTTATAATTCATGAAAGTTATTATTCTTACTACTAAAATAATTTTTAAGAACCAGTAATATTCTCTTCAGTAGAAAAAATAAGCCTCTGGCAGATCCACTGTACAAATTTTGTAGATGTTAGAATTGTTGCATATGCACGTATGTGTGAGTATATGCAAATGAGAGAGAGACAAACAGACAGAGACTGAGACAGAGAAAGGAGATACCACAAAGGTTTAGATAAAAAATAACAAAGTTCAGAAGTACATGCACAGTAGAGACTCTAAGTCCTCCCAGTCTCCGACATTCCCTATCCTTTCTGCCCTTTGAAGTTTGTTTTTTTTATTTAAATTATTTTATTGTTGTTCAATTAAATAAACCCACTTCCAAACCCACTTCCCTCCCTTGATTAGAAAACACCTCTATAATTATTACTGCAGTTACCTTGGTCAGTTTCATTTCCAGCATGTGGCTGCCATGAATACGACTGTCAAAATGAGCTACTTCTTTGGAGGAGGACTTAACCTTGGCAATGATCTTCACATAGGAGAACACAATCACCGCCGTTGGGAGTAAGAGGCAGAAGAAGAGGATGTTCAGGATGAAAATCTGACCCCCTACTGAGGCCTGGGCCAGCCACCAGTCCAGGGTGCACGAGGTTCCAAAGGGCTCAGGAACGTAGTCCCCCAGACCTACCAAGGGCATGGTGGTCCAGAAGGAAGCATAGGCCCAGATCACTGCCAGGCAGATGTAGGCGTGCTTTCTTTTCAGCCAAACCCCTGGAGGCAGAAGAAAAGCATTACCAAGATATAATCTGCTCTCCACCCAAAACCTCCCCTTGATATGTCAAATTCCACATCCAAAGAGTTATTTCATTGGCTTCTGGGAGAAGTGGTCAGAGGACTGAAGCCTGAGGGAGAGTGGAGGGAAGTGAGAAAAGTTCCAGAGCTGGGCCTTTTTCCAAAAGAATAAAATTGGAAGTGATTGCACAGGGAAGGTTTCCTCTAGGCATCTGGAAGCCTTGGGAAAGGAAAGTGACAAAAGCTGGAGAAAGGGGATAGTAAAAGATTAGGAAGATGCTGAAGGCAGTGGAGGATCTTGGGAAAGCATCCAGAATAAACTTTGAGATCTTGTCCAATGTAAAAAGCCGACTGGTAGATCAAGCCCCAAAAGGCACATATTAGTGGACCACCCAAGGGGTGGTGAGAAATGACAGGACATTGCTTGTGCCTTTAAAATGTGGACCCTTCTCCCTAAAACCTTTAGTGTGTCTCATTTCATTTCTCTTCCTAAGCACTTGTCGCGTGGGGGTTGGTGGGCCATGATCATGACTGAGTGCTGTGACATCGAAGTGGATGACTAAGCTCGGTGAGAGCAGATTCTGAATCTTCAAATGTTATTAACACAACAGCCACGCTCACAAAGCCCTGGGGGAAGAGAGAGAGAATCTAGGTAGATTGTATCATGTTCTGCAAAAGTAATTCTGTAAAAATACTTTCAGGAAAACTCAACAAAATAACAACAACAACAACAAAAAGGGCTCCATTTTCAGCCCTAGTATCCATTAACCAAAAGAGAATTCCAGGAGAAAGAAATGGTGCAGTCCTCTGGAAAAGCTAAAGCCCTAGTGATCATTTTCTAAAGTTCTACACAACCACTGAAGATAGGTTGGCCTCACCTAGTGCTGCAGCCTACCTGGGGAATTATCTTATTTCCACACCCTACTTATTGCCTTGAACTGAAAGGGCTGGAGAAGTGACTCCTTACAGCCCTGGTTTTACAGTAGCAGGGAAGAATATCAAAACACGCTAAAAATAAACCAAACCACTTCTTCGATATAGACCTGCCTCCGCTTAGTGCCAGGTGAGGTCTGGGAGGTCAGCAGAGCCTTCTTCTCACTTCTAGTACTTGACGTTCTTCGTGTGACCTTTCTAAATGTTGGTGTTCTTATGAGTTAAATAGAGGAAGGAACACTATATTCCTGACAGGTTTTGATAAGAGTTAAATGAAAAATGCAAGCTACGAAGAACTACATTAACATACATTTTTACTCCTGGGTTTGTCTCATTTAGCGCTAATAAGAAATATGACAGATGGTTTGTATACTCTATTGTTGCTATTTTTTCACATACATGACATTTTTATGTTATAAAATGCAATTTCTTTATCCTAACCAGATAAGGATAATAATTGTTAGCCCCAGTATATGTCAGCTCTTGGTTATCCATTATAAGAGATAAAACATTGGCACAGATACTCACATATATTTATGGGAATGTGCATAGGCATACTTACAAGCGTTTATGGTTAGAGTTACTTGGTGAGGTGTTTTATACTTACATTCGAGTATGGTGAAAGGCTGTCAAGTACAGGAGGGAGTAGATTAGTAGGTTGGTTCTGTGTTGCTCCAGAAGTCAGAACTAGGACCAATGGGTGGAGGTTACTGGGAGGCAGTTTTGTCTTAATATAAGGAATAACATTGTAAGAATGAGAGCAGACCAATCAGAGAATGGGCTGCCTTGTGCAGTAGTAAGCTCCCCGTCACTGGTCACAAGAAGAGGACAAATGGCTGTCTGTCAGGGATGCCTTCAAACAGTTTATCACATTACATGGGAGAAAGGTCTACATATCCCCAAGTGATCTTCTAATTCCAACAAAATATAAGACACTGTGTGGAGAATCTAATCGTGTGTCAGATCAGATGATGAAACCATCCTATTGAAGTTCAACCTTAGAAGCAGCTGGAAAATATAGATAGTTCCCATGTGGAGTTAAGCCCTGAGATCATTCTAGGGATGGAGAGTATCATCTCTTAAATTGACACAAAGCCTAAAGTTTAAGAAAATATTTAAAAAGCAGAGACGTTAAGGTTTTGTATCCTTCAAATATCCCCAGGGAGTTTAACTTTCTGCCTCCTTGTCTATGAGATATGTATACTCATTGCATCGTGTGTCCACGCACCAAGGCAAGTTTCCGTCCATCACTGAAGGGACCAGAATCAATTTTATAGAAAGAATTGGACCCTGAAGTTAATTAGAATACACATAATTGTATATTTTTTATTTTATTGGAAATTTTGATCCACACTATTTCTTTTGGAAGTTTTAAACTATTTAGAAAAGGAGATGCAAACTTTAAAAAAAAAAAAAGACTAAGTTCTGGATTGGGGAGATGGCAGGTCGTGATGCGCCCCTTTCCTGTGCATGGTTTCCTTGCAGTTCGAGACTGTAAACTTTTAAAATATAGAGGGAATTCCACCACACTGAGAGTCTTTCCGACCTGAGCCTCCAGGTCATCCTCTGTCCCCATGGTCACAGTCACTCTGATGGACAGATCGACAGACAAAGCAGCTTTAGCCAGAGGGAACTAACATTACAACCTGGCTGCACTTGGTCCTCAACATTAAACTTAAGGGCCCAAATGTATCTCCTGTGGGTTAAATAAATTCCCAGAACTCCAAGAAGTAAAAGTAATAAAAATTTGTCTGAACACATAGAATAATCAATTGAAAACAAATCTCTAGCCCCTGAAAACTTGTTTATTGCTGGCTTATCCCTCATCAGTTTTCTTAGTCACTCACCTTTCTACCTACCTACCAACACCACAAAAAGAACGCTGAGTGGCATTTCTGTATGTGTGCACTCTCCTGAAGACACACTGTGCATCTCTCTAACTTAGAGGTAGACTGTTGGAGTTCCTCCTCTCTGAAATCACAGGGGGCCTGAGTGCTCAGGAGGATCACAAACATCTTTTCATGTCATTACACTTATTGTGTGGGAACCAGCTAAACATCCCAGATCTAATATCCTTCCAGTGCATTTTATTTCCTTTGTTTGCATGGCAAGTGATGGTAGAAGCTTAAATAGTCTATAAAAGGAAATGATACTTTTAAAAGCAAACACCAGGCGTCCCTATAAGAGTAATTTTAAAATAAACCTACATTGACACAGGTTCAAATCTTCAAACATGTTAGAATAAAATAGGTTATAAATTGAAATACTCTTGATTATTAATGAGAATACTCATTATCTTTGTTTATTACACCTACGAGGTGAATATGACCAGCTCTGACAACTACCTAGCTCTGACAATCAGGGAAGGAGAAACTTTGCTCCTTACCGTAAGATAAATAGCAGATTTTCAGGTATCTATCCAGGCTGACAGCAGTCATGGTGATAAGACTTCCACAGCCAAAGAAAAATCCAGCCCATCCGTACCAGCGGCAGCCAATCCAGCCAAACACCCAGCGGTGACAGAAGCAAGAGATGATGGTGAACGGTTTGCCTACAACTAGAGCGCCACACAGTTCGTCAAGTTCACATGTACCCACCGACCTCAACTCACTGCTCAATGATATCTTATTCAAACAAGAGATAGCTGTTTTACCACATGTTACATTCAGTTTACCTAAAATAAGATCCAGATCTCTGGGATTTAAATTATTTATTTCTTTGGCTTCTGTTAGTTTCTCTCTTGTTGTTTACTTTCTAGAAAATATTCTTCCACAGATGGTCCCCAACTTACAGTAGTTCAACTTAATGATTTTTCAACTTTATGATGGTGTGGAAGTGATATGCATAATAAATTACATGAGCTATTTAACCCTTTTAATACAAAATAGGCTTTTTTTGTTAGATGGCTTTGCCCACCTATAGGCTAATGTAAGTGTTCTGAGCATATTTAAGGTATACTAGATAGGCTAAGCTACAATGTTTGGCAGGTTGGTGTATTAAATGCATTTTTGACTCATGATATTTTCAGTGTAGGATGGATTTATTGGGCTGCAACCCCATCATATGCGGAGAAGCATTTGTACTTTACATTCTGTATTGCACCACCTGCCATTCAGTCCTTCTATTCAATCTTTGCCCTCCTGAACAGAATGCGTTCAAAAGCTCTTCAAAGCCTCTATCTGAGGTATCTATCAAAAGGAGGTTCTCTGACCTTATTGTGTGAGAAACAACAAGTAACCAATATTCGCAGCCTGCAGGTGCTGACCTTCCCCGCCCCTCCCAGGTATTCCCCTACGTTGATACACAAAGGTGTACAGAAGTTCCTGTTAGTATAGTCAGTTAACACATGTTTCTTGAGTGCCTTCTATAAGCTGGGCACACATCTCCTTTAGTTGTCCACACAGCTGGACACATTCCATCTTGCTAAACTGTATGCCCTCATATTCAAGCTTCCTAATCCAAGTGAGTCTAACCCCTTGGTCAGTGAGGAAACTGAGTGTAAAAGAATAGTTCATACTCAACAAGTAATTATTCAGTGCCTATTATGTAGCATGCAAAGCAAGGTGCTAGAGAACAAAGTGGAGATCAAAATTCACAAATTCATTTTTGAAATAGAACAGAAAAAAGGAAGGACTAATTTGCAGTGTAAAATACAATGTGATAGAATGATAGACAGTGATTAGCGCTCTGAAGAAAAATAAGGCAGAGGAAGGGGATAGACAGAAACTGTTTTTTCACATAAGGGAAATGAGGGAAGAATGTGACATTGAAGCAGATGCCTAAATCAGTGGAAAAGAACTCTAGCAAATATCTAGAAGGAAAATATTCTAGGCAGAGGAAACAGCAAATTCAAAGTTTGAGCTGAGTGTCTACTAGATGGATGCTAAGGGCAGAAAACGAAGAGTGAAAGTGACTCGGATGGAGTGGATTTGGTGTCTGCTGTGCCTGGAATCCATTAGTAAAAGCTATTTTAAGATTCCTTCTGGAGCAGAGCTTTCTTTTCCTTTTCTTTCTTCTTCTTCTTCTTCTTTTTTTTTTTTTTTAGTATTTATTTATTTATTTTCAGAGAGAGGGCAAGGGAGGGAGAAAGAGGAGAGAAACATCAATGCGTGGTTGCCTCTCACAGGCCCCCTACTAAGGACCTGGCCCCCAGCCCAGGTATGTGCCCTGATTGAGAGTCGAACTGGCAACCCTTTCGTTCACAGGCCAGCGCTCAATCCACTGAGTCACACCAGCCAGAGCTAGAACAAACCTGATGAACCTTTGCAATGTCATGTTGATGCCTCTCCTTTCTCTGCTTAGTAGAATGGTAATAATGAACCTGGTGGTTCTGAATCACTGAAGGTATTGTTTTATTATGTTTTGTTTTGCATTGTTTTGATTTATTTTAAATATCGAAATCTAGGACTCCAATCCTTAGATAGTCTGATTTAATTTCTCTGGAGTAAGCCCAGGCATCTATATACTTTTATTTTTTTTAAGTACCCTACGTGATTCTAATACATCCACACAGTTGCAAGCCACTGCTACATAAACAAGAAATACTAGTTGTTCTTACTCAAGGTGCTTAAAATGGAATATAGTCAACCAAGAAAAAATAATATAGACATAAAATGTTTAAGGTTTATTGGAAAGGGACAGTTAATTGAAGATAGTACTCAGAAGTTGAAAAAACAATGGAGTTAGATCAGAGAAAGCTATCACATGAAAGAAAATGTTTTCTGGTGAATTACTTTAAAGACGTATTCAACTAATGAGGTGGTTTGTACAATTCTAGAGCCGATTTGCTTAGTTGAGAGCAATGTATCTGACCAATTAAGGGCATTATTATTCAAGCCTACTCTGACTGAGCTGTAAGCATCAGTTGGGTATCATCAATGGCAAAAGATAAGGCTGAAATAATAGGTTTCATTCAAGCTTTTACCTTCAGTACCAGGGAGAGAACAGAGTCAGGGGTCAGCTGGGTGTGCAGAAATGACCCAGGAAAACTGTCATTCATGTTGCGACACCGCCATCACGTGGCAATACTGAAAATAGCAGCCCTTTTGCAGCCTCGAAAATGCCCTAGGTTTCATTTGATTTCCACAGAAAGGGGCTTGCCACGTCATGTCCTTCATGTCCTTCATGACATGTCATGTATGGGAAACACACATGTCAGTGTGCATGTGTATTTCCCATAAGAGTACATGCTGTTTACGTCTGTCTGTACTGAGTAAAGTCCTTCTAAATAGCCTTTCAGACTCTCAGTAAGCGGGCAACACATCACTGCTATGTGTGAAAGAGGGAGAGGCTGATTGTAGAGCCTTGTTTTCAGAGACTGGCAGTGGCAGAAATATTCCTTTGTAAAGAGAGACATGAATATTGGGACATACTTTTGAAGGGGTTGCTTTAAATGGGAAACTGTTAAAAGGGTCCCCGCAGAAAGAGGAAGGGACATGTGTTGTTCGAACGCGATCTTCCCAGTCTAGTAACAAGACTGCACTTTCAGCAGCAGGACATGGGCTCCGGGGATGCTTGCGCACGTGTCCGGGCAGCCCTGGAATGCTGCCGGGGACAGAAATTCGAGGTGACTCACCCCAATTACGTGTATTTACAAATATGTATAAATATGTGAAGGACAGTTGAAGGGAAATTTTATTCCAACCTCTACGTGATGGGTTACCACAGGCCAAAGAAGCAGTTTCCAATTTTGGCTTCACATTAAACTTATCTGGAAATCCTGATTGCAAATATCCTGACATCCAGGGGACATTCTCAACCAATTCAATGAAAATTGCTGGATATGAAACTCGGCCGTGAGTATTGTTTTAAAAGTCCTCCAAGTGACGTTTCTGTGCAGCCACGTTTGAGAACCAAAGGTCTAGAAGCTTCCTCTGTCTGAGTCCGCCCCTCAGCTGCACTTCACTGTGTCACCAACAAGGCAGCCCTTCCCCCTCCCTGCACTCACGTCTCAGACTGTCTTCACTCATCATTTACCCTTCAGACCTGACCCTCTTGATGTTCATTCTAACAAATGTCTGTGTGGACAAGAGGGATGTGATGGAGCTCAGTCAGGGACCTAGAGCCTCCCTGTGAGTTTCTGTGTTCTGAATCATTAAGCCTCGCTACATTTGGAGGTATCTAAGGTGTCCTGTGTTATTCTAAATAGTAGCCTTGGCATCAAACGTGCCTGGCACATAGAAAGGATTCAACAGAGATTAAAGAAATGATCGGACAGCACTTTGTGGACTTACCACAAACTCTAAACATGACTTGTGAAGGGGTGGGGAGGTGGCAGGGGGTGAGGTTTGAGCCAGCGAGAACTTCAGAATGGGACACAATTCAAACCCCCAGAGAAGAAACAGCATGATTATGTTACCTGAGATCCCCAGGTCACAGACTGCCAAATTGATCGTCATTATTTCCGCAGGTCGCAGCTTCTTCTTTCGTCTAGAAGACATATAAAGGACATACCCATTTCCCACTGTGGACAGAATCCCTACAAAAAAAAAAAATACAAATTCCCATCATTAAAACTAGGATTCAGAGTTCACTTGAACATGAAACACTCCTCAATTTCAAAAATAGACACCAAGGATTTAGAGGGTAGTGAGAGGACTCTACATAAAAATCTAAATTAAGAAGATGAAGTAAAAAGCATGAGTTGTGAGTGACAGGCGAGGGATGGGTTGCCTCCAAAAAAATTAGAAAATAGGGATTATAACACCAAACTTACCCAGGAAAAGGAACCACTAACTTCCCCGTGAAGCTAGGAGGGTGTGGGCATCCTGAAGGTCAGTTCTCATACGGGTGCCCTGGGCGAAGTGCTTCCTCAGGCACTTTCATGGAGCATTGGCTTTATAGAATCCCCTCCCTCTGATAGGAAGGGACAACCCCTCAGCTCCTGATACAGTGTGAAGATGAAGTGACCCAAACCACACTAGGTGCATTTCCTCTCCCTGTGCACTCCTGAGGGATTCAGGAGAGGCAGAGGCCAGAGAAAGCTGGCACGACCCTGGCAGGGAAAGGGTCAGTGCCTGGTGACACAGCCCAGGACTGTCTCCTCCTGAGGACACCTGGGCTCTGGGTGTCTGCAGCTGCTACTGGACTAGGTACTGAGGGGCAGTGGGTGGCAATGGGTGACACGGGTTCTCCCACTCCTGCCAAAGGGGGAGAAAGTGACTCTCAACCCACCAACCTACCAACGATGGTATCAATGCTTTCTCACTTTTTATATCCTTTCATTAATGACTAATTGGTTTTGGCATCATAATGAAACTGTCCAAAAGTTCTTACAAACCCAGCTTAAATCCAAAAAGACCCAATCCCTACTGACTTTATTGAAGAAAAGAATACACCTACTTCCATAGCTTAACATGTAGAGTAGATTTCTTCAGGAATTCTTGCTTCATAGTGTAGCTGTGTATAAATGAGAATCTGGTACAGCTGCCTTTGGTAGTAAGGAATAAGGAGAGTATTAACAGGAGAAACCCAGAGTTTTCTGTTTTAATTTCTACTTCTCCACTACAATGCATTTGGGGGGGCAAGGAAAGATATGTGTGTTTTCAACCGATGGTCTGAAACCACCAGGAAACTGTGCTGAGCTCTGAGGAAGTTCTGAATGCCTGGAGTAGTGCCACCTAATGGTCCCTCAACAATCTCTAGCTTTCTTAAGACAGAAGAGGAAAAAAATAGAAGCGATTATGGAGTTCTAGAGCAAACCAACTAAAGTGAAACCTACATTTCATTAAAGGAAACCAGCTAGCAAGGTACACTGGGAAATTAAAATGTAAAAACATGACTTGAAAAATTATAAACAAATGCCATGTACATGGTATCCAGAAGACTGAAATAAGTATGCATATGTATTTGATACACAAAGCTCATTTAAACACCCTTCATCTTTCTACATTTCTTTTGCAAATACTGATTTTCTTACTTTTCATTTCTTAAATTTTCTTTTCTAAGAGATTCACAAGGCTTCACCCAGTGCCCAAAGCATTATCCACAAATAGCCAACTCTCTGAGAGCTGCAGGTAGACCATTCCCACAGGAAATCTGAGCTGTCAGGGGGCAACAAGAGAATGCAAACTTATTTTTTAAGGATAGCTAAAGGAAAAATAAGAGTAAGAAGGTAAAGTCTACAAGGGGGCATCTTTAGATGATCAAAACCATGACTCCATGAAAGCAAAAATATAAAATCTCACATATAAACTTAATAAAGTAAGTATTTACAGCATACAAGTAGAGGGTAGAAATGGGTCTCTAGTTTACTTCTTCTCCATTCCAGTTTCATCTGTTCATCTTCCAGCTTTCCCTAAGAGTTCTAATATTTAACAAGGTTCCCCAAGAATGTTGTTTCACTCTGGTTCCTTGGAAGGAACCTGCGCACATCCCTTAACCAACCCTGGGAGGGGGTGAAAACCAGCCACACACAGGACCTCACCCAAGACCTGGGTCTGGGGTGAGTCCACTCCCCTCCACCTGCCCCTGACTTCACCGGACACTGCTCTGGAGCAGGTGTCGGCTGCACCCCCAGCTGCTGAGTGACTTCATGACCTTTTTTGGACTTCTTTTTCTAGCTCCTACCCAATGTGCATCAAGTGAGACATCTCCCGGATTCCCCCACTGCCACCCTGCCGGCCTCTCTTCCCCAGATCCCTCATGCCAGGGTGGGGAGTGGACACTCTGTCTCCCTATTTTGCGTTGCCTAGGGAAATTTATCAAGTTAAAGATGTTGCTTTGTATTTAATCCCTTGCAGTTGATTGAGACAAATTCAATTTATGTCTATTTTTCTGTCTTTTCTGATCATTGAAAGTACTTATGCTCAATAACAGTGCACTTTGGGTTTCACTGCCAGGTCACCCCTGTGCAGACAAGTGTCCATTCGTTCACCACTGTCTTCCCAGTAACTTAAATGCTAGTGAAAAATGGGCATTCACTATTTTTGGTATTTGAAAGTATGTGGGGATATATTTATAAAATGTAGAATTTAAGTCTGTTTCATACTGACTTATAACAACACCAAGGATCCAGGGAATTCCTTTTCAGTATAATTTCTGATCAAACTTGATTTCTTTTGTCCCAAGCACTGACCATAGAGGGGTCTCCAGACTTATCTAGTGAGTTTTCCTAATTTCAGGAGTTTGAATAAAAATTTTACCCAGTAATAAGTAGAGAGAGAGAGAGGGAATCGATGAGAGGGAGGTAAGAGGAAAGAAGGAAGGAAGGAAGAGAGGAAAGGTTGGAGGGAAGGAGGGAGACAGAGAGAAAGAGAGAGAAAGCTTGACCCAACATCTGAAAAGATTCAAGGCAGACACACCTGAAGACATAACCCACCTGCATACACGGGTTGCTCAAATTTGAAGCAACCATTTTACATTTCAGGAAAGTGTTATGGCTGAATTCTAAGTGCCTAGACCAGTGCTGTCCAATAGAAATACAATGTAAACCAGAAATGTGAGCCACATATGTACTCATTTTTTTTTCTGGTAGCCAAATTAAGCAAAGTGAAAATATTACTAAATTAACTTCAATACTTATCTACCCTAATATATCCAAAATGTTATAGGTAGAACATGCAGTCATTTTTTAATCATTACAAGCTATTCTACATTATTTTTGCAGTACTGCATCTTCAGTATCTGGCGTGTGTTTACACTGCAGCGCATCTCAATTTGGAAAGGTCGCGGTGCAGGGGCTCGGGCCCATGCGTGGCCACTGCATTGGACAACACAGTCCAGAAGCTGATGTGGGTCATGAACAAAAGCCTTGATCCTGGACTAATGTCCATGTATTACCAATATATCTTTTCAACTCTCACCGAAATTGCATATTGCTGCAAACATGTGCAGCTTTACTTTAGGTGAGGTAAGCTCAGTGTGCTGCGGTCACTACTGCACTGGGCCCGAGTTCCCTCTGTTGTGAATAGAGGAAGCTGAGCCAGGTGATTGCTCAGGTCCATGCTAAGCCTATAACATTTTGATTGTATCAAAGCATTTTTTAAAAAGAGAAAGCACTGTATTTAAATAAGAGTTCATTATCATTAATTTTGTTATTTAGTAGATAATCTTACTACCAAAGCAAAGACAATGAAAGGTGTCTGAAGATGAGTTATTTTGCTGTAAAATATTTTGGATTATCAAGAGAATATCTATCCCTAATAATAAAGATAATCAAGAGTTCACCCCATCTTCTACCTTCCTCCCACTTTTCACCTCCACTCAAAATATCCACGTAAGTCTTGGAATCTTTCTGCAAAATCAACGTATCAAACCATTACATTTCTAGATGCAGCTTCTGCACAGAAATATTAAGGAAGCTTACCAATTACAGTTAAGTAAAAGCCAGCCACCAAATCCGCTTCCCAGGAAAGTTTGGAAGCAAAGGGATCCCCATTTCGAAAGTAGTGCGGCAGGCCCTCGTCCTGGGGCAGGACCGTGTGGTTCAGCGCCATGCTGCTCTCCAGGACCAGGAGTCTGAAAAGCAAAGTGGTAGAGATGTCAACAAACCCGAATAAGGCAACATGAACGGTCTTATAACCAAGCCGCTCTCGTGAAATGGAAAACAGTTTCCCAGAGTCAGGCTTGATTGTCTGATGAATAACTAGAGAACATTTAAGCATTTTTCTTCAATGATCCAAATATGTCAGCATTTAATTATTCAGTGTGCAGATTCTCCAAACCTACATTATTTCATTTCTTCATCATGCTACGCACTTTGGGCTACTTCAAACCTCTTTTGGGTGAAGTGACTATGAATTTGAAGGCCAAGTTCCATCCATTTTACTGTTTCTTGGCAGTTTTTATAAAACATAGATAGATGACTTTATCAATATTTCACATATATTATACATATCTAAAATATTTTAAATGTTCCAGATTATAGTTTCTTAAAATTCACACCCAAAAATATATTTATTGATTTAGAAAGAGAGGAAGGGGAAGAGTGAGAGAGAAACATCAATTAGTTGCCTCTGGTGTGCACCCTGACCAGGGATTGAACCTGCAACATAGGTGTGTGCCTTGATCAGAAATTGAACCTGTACCTTTTGGTTTATAGGATGATGCTCCAACCAACTAAATCACCTAGCCAGGGCCCAGATTATAGTTTTTTTTTTTTTTAATTATGCAAATTGTTCAGGGGGAAAAAAAACACCTCTATCAGGTTTAGTGTGTTTTGAGAGAAGAAATAGTCTTGGTTATTAGGGTATTAAGTAAAAAGTAACATAGAAACTTCAGTAAATGAAATGAAGAGGTGGGTTTTCAGGGAGCTATTTAGAAAAGAATTCAGTCTTGGTCGTAACTCACAATTTGTCCACAGGAAGATTTGGGTTCCAAGTTTCCTGAAGCAGAAGACAACTCTGTTGTTTCCCACCATCACCCCTTCCTATCCACTCTCTAAATTTGCTCATCCCGGGATGAAATCTTGAGCAATGAGGAACTCCCAAAGCACAGAAAACTATGTAGTGCTTTTATTAAATTTTGATTTTTGAAAATTTACAAAAAGTCTTTGATGGGCACTGTGCAAATATATGTCACAGTGTACCCCAATCTGAAAGCTGGGGTGCTGTGTTAAACCTGAGATAACGCATACTGCTGATATCATGACTTCCTCTGGAATGATTGCTGTTATTTGGAAAGGGAAAGAAATGCTAATTGTGAACTTTGCAACCTGTTTTGAACTTGCTTATCTCAAAATGAACCACTAGATGGCACTGCTCAGCCCTCTAAGAAGCCAAGTGAGGCAGAGAGGGGACTGTTGTAAAGCCCACAATTAGTGACAGGCTGATCAGCAGATGTCAATAAATTGTGTCTCTTCAAAAGACACAGATTTAACCTCTTGCTAACTACCTGTTCACAACTGAACTACGACTTCAAAACCCACTCCTGACCCTCCAGGTGCCAATTTAGCTGAATAAGCTAATAACCTGGCTACTTCCACACACAGCTTGAAGACAGTCGTGTGGCTCACGGTCTTTCAAAATCCTTCTTCCCAGGAAGTGACACTTCCAGAAGAAGACTCTGATGGCCAATCCCATCCCATCTTAACACCTGCCCCAAGTCCAAGTTTATCTTCAGAACTGCTCATTCCCCTCAATTTGCCCCTTCTTCTGGTAAATTCTCTCACCACAGATTCCCCTGCCCACTGGCTGCATCATAAAATGAGCGTTTGAGTGCAGCTGTGACACCCGCCCTCTGGTCTGAAGCAGATTATTTCAACTCTCTGGACCACAAGCATTTCGCCTGTAAAATGGGCATTGACACTTTTACTCACCACTCATACTTGTGGGAGGAACAACAGGGTACTGGGTTTGAAATTACATTGTGAATGGGGAGTCCTGTCTACTTACTCTGTGCTGAGACACTTGCTTTTGCCTAACCTAGCCATCCATAAAGACACAGCAACTGCATGATACATTTCCTCAAGGTCCTATATTAGATAATTGCATGCTGTGTGACAATTGGAATATTTATTGAGCACCTACTATTAATCCAATGCTATGAGATGGATGGAATAGGAGATGCACATCATGTTGCCTAGACGTAAAGAGCATAATTTTCATTTTGGACAGAAACAAGATGCAACTAATGATCAGAAAATAATAACACAAGAATGTAAATCCAAAAAAGAATATTGCTTTATTTGGCTTTAGACGATTTTAAGCAAGAAAATAATTGTGCTGTATATATAACATGAATATTTAAGATCTTAGAAATTAAGTCAATTATATTCGTGTGTGCTTGTCCCCAGTTCCCTGGGACAGCATCCTACAATCAAAACCAATGGTTCTCAACCAGCTGTACATCTGAATCACCTGTGCACTTAGTTTTGCTTTTTGTATGTTACTTGTCGATTGTGTTCTAGCTGTTCTTTTTGATAGCAAGGTTTGGGGACAACTTTCAGAGACTGTGATAGCTACAAAAAGACCATTTCCAAGAGGGTCTCATAGTGTGCAGAATTTATCAAATTTTATGACCAGAGAAACTGTCTTTTCTTTTACAGTATCTCATGGAAATAGTGCACAGAGGGAAAGCCTACATGGGGAAATGCTGCTCTAATAAAATTGCATTAAAAAACCAACACTTTAAATAACATATCTGTGATTGGGAATTTGAAAAGCATATTGCATCTAGGGAAAATAACTTTAAACTAAAATAAACAAGGTTTTGGTTGCTGGGAAAATACTGCATCCCACTGGGAGTGCTTCTTTGAAGACTCTAATATTTCAGAAGAGATATTGAGGGTTGAGGGGATTGCTAGAGAAGCATCCTTTTTAAGAGTGGAGAATAAAGTAAATGATTTCTCAAGATTCCTCCTGAATTCATTATTCTATGCAAACGTATAAAGTAAACCTCTTGGAGTAAATCCTATGTGATTATTCACATTACTCACATTAGCATAATCCTTTAAGCAACAAAATATACTCTACTGCCCTCATGTGCTAATTAATGGTTCTTTTGACCATGAAAAGTATATAAGATTATTCTCAAAATGGCTTGTTACAGAAAAGTCTGAGAACACCCCACCCTCATTGCCCATAAAGTTATAAATATTTTTGTTACTAGGATTAACCTGAAAAAAAATCTCTATGCTTCCATAATTAAAATTAAGGGGTAATTTGAGGCATAGCCAGACCCAAGTCCTCACATGTCTAAACTGAATGGACTAGCAAAATGGCTATTCAGCAGGTATGAAAAAAAGAATGGCAAAGTGTCACCTCCTAAGAAGAAATAAATGCAATGAATTAACATAAAAGATGACAATCTAATACAGTTCAAATTTATTCAGCCTTAGAATGAACTTCAAAAAATGTTAGAGTGGATCAAAAAACTGTGGTACATTTACACAATGGAATACTACGCAGCAGAAAGAAATAAGGAGCTCCTACTCTTTGCGAAAGCATGGGTGGATTTGGAGAGCATTACGCTAAGTGAAATAATCTAGGCAGTGAAAGACAAGTACCATATGATCTCACCTGTACGTGAAACTTAATCAACAAAACAAATGAGCAAGCAAAATAAAACCAGACACATTAGAATTAAGAACAAACTGACAGTAACCAGAGGGATGGGAGGAATGGGACAACAGTGGAAAGAAGGGGAAGGGTCAAGTCAAGCAACAGGGATAAAGGACCCATGGACAAAGACAATGTGGAGTTGGGGGGAGAATTGAATGTGGATGGTGGGGGTGGCTAGGGCAGGGGAGAGTAATGGGGGGATGGGGACAACTCTAATTGAACAATACAAAATTTAGAAAAAATGTTAGGCAACACATTTTCTTTTTGTCATGCTACATTACATCTTCATTGGCTTAAGGCAGGAGTTAGCAAAAAGCGTGGATAGCTATTTATACAAAGTATCTGAAGGTGTTCTACTCATCATGAGTTTTCCCACTAGCCTGCTCTGGCCTCTGAAAATTTTACTATGTTTTTCCTTAAGGCATCATTGCCTCCAAATTTATTTCTAGGTATATATTATCTGAGAATGTAAGATGTGAATTTGTCAGCACCCGTGAAAACTTTAATATGAATAAGTTCATGAAATTAGTTACTTGATATCTTAGAGCAGCCAGTGGAGCTGAAAATAGGTGCGATCAGGTTATATCAATTATGGCGCAGAGGAGGGAGCTGGCAACAACACCATCCCTGGCATCGTGGGAGAACACAGAAGGCTGTGAAATGTCCAGAAAGCTAACAGAGAAGCATTCAAAAGCTAGGGAAAGGATGCCAAAGAAAGACGAGCAATGATAATTGAAATATTCAGCCTCTAGGGGTAAAATTTTAGTGTTAAGCCTGATAAAACATAAGGAAAAAAACACAGTTTTGAAAATATTAAGAAGACCTGTGGATGGCTTACATAGGTCTCTGTCATGTGAGAGTTTGCCAGTTCTCCCTACGGTCTTCCAGGATTGCCCACATTAAGCCTGCAGGAGAAAGGGTCCCTGGTTAAATTCACTTGACGTCGACTTCAGAAACTGTGCCACTGGCTTCTGCCAGTGTTTCATGGTGAGCGTCCGGGACCCCAGGCCCAAACTTCCATGTGCCTGAGCCGTGATGTAGGCCAGCATGGGTCCCCCACTGTGTGCAGGGGGGACATTGGCAAAGGCCAGGAAGTGGTGTTTTCTTTGGCGCGTTTGTTCTGGTCCCTCTACTCCTCAGCCTCCAGCTCTGCATACCTGTTGGAGCACCATTCTGCCCACGCCCACTCCTTTCCTGTCACATTCTTCTGTACATTTTGTTGACTTAGTAGGATGTTCATAGTATATTCAGTGGGAGAAAATCTAATTATCAGTGTCTTAACATTTTTTAAGAGAAAAAATATAGTGAAAAATATATACAAAGATATATGTCAAGGGGTTAAATTTAGAATATAAATAATGATAATATAGTTAATACGTTAGTGATGTTAGGAGTAATTCTTTTCTTTGCCCTTCATGGGGGTGGTATTTAATATATCCATTTTCTAATTATGTAATGTTACTTTAATAGTATGTATTGTCCATATTTGAATAAAAGATTTGTTACAGATTACTTATAACATTAGTGAGATTTTACACCCATTCATTCATTTATTTGTGTAAATATTTAGTGGCTACAGATGACATGGCAGGCCCTACTGAGTCCATGAGTTACTTCCCCTGGGTCTTTGCCATTAACAGGGCGCCTTGCAGGACCTGAGATAGAAGATTTTTCCACAAAAGACTCTATTCATGGCCCTGAAATCTCTCCATACAGACAGCAGTTCACATCTGTGCTCCCAATCACAAGCCTAGCACTGCCTTAGATGGGTGTCAGGTACAGGCTGGGGCCCAGGTGAAACCTTGGGGACTTATATCCCCAGTAATTGTATCTCTTCTTACTCATGAAGTGTTCTACTGCTCTGAAATTCAATAAGCATTAGCCTGAACTTCATAATGATTTATTTTTCTGCATCAGGAGCTATAGGTGCTTAATGTATGTCAAGCAGTAATAATACCCATACTAATATGTTATAGATCAAATCTGTATTCTAGTGAACAGATTTGGATTACTTTGGCATGTATGAAGACATAATATTTTATATGCATTAAAAAGAAGCTGTAAGCACTTTTACAAAGTAGCAATCAAGAAATAAAATAAGTAATTTCGGGGCCGAAATGTTCTTGCCTTCTTTACAGGGGAGTGCTCCCAGCCACAAAGAACACTAGTGATCAGCTGAGGTTAGCTGTCAGACAAGAATGCGCACACACTCTTCAGGGTTTCTGCCATGGTTCAAAAAGAGGCTAGAGAAGAAATAAAATTGTGGGTTTTTGGACCCACTTAACTAGAAATATGGCAGGAAATAGAAATGAAAAGAGAAAGGGAGGAAAGGGGGTAAGAAATAAAGAAGGAAAAAAGGAAGAAAAAAATATTTCCCTCTACAAAATAGAGCCAGCAAGAGAGCAATCAATTCAACTCAATACCTTCTAAGCCATGTAAAAAAGGGACAGAGTTGTCTGTTGAGAATAATGACCTCTGTGTCAGCTTATTCCTAAGCAGTTCAGCTTGAAGCAAATTGACAAGTCTAACATGATGGGAGAATTGTAAGCAACAGAGAGGTCTGATTTAATATTGTCTTAAATTTTAATATTAATTTTTAGAAGTGTCAACTCTTCTATAACTCTTATTTTAACAAACTATCCTCTTCTGAACGTCTCAGTAATACATCTCAAATTAATTTATCCCACATTCTCTCCAACCTAAGGGCAAATTTCATGTAATAATTACTACTTTAATTACCAGCCCTCAGTAATTCTCTGTCTCAGAACATGAGGCCTCTCCAGCTCAAGTCCCAGACCATGCTGCCCAGCTCTGGCGTGGCGTTCATTCTTCTATTCCTCTCCCGGGGACTTCCCCGGTGCCCCTTCCAAGGAAACAATCAAATAGTCCAAAGTTCTGCAGATAATCAAGGTAGCACCTGGCCTAGAGATTAGCTCAAAACTATCCAGGACACTTTAAACCTCAGAGATGAAACTAGAACCTCAGATCCCCATCAGCATCATTATAGAACACAGGACCTAGAAATCCTTCACAGGTTGGGAACACCTTTTGTCTGCACCCTTCCTTGTGGACATTTATTTCCTCCTCCAACCCTCGAATTCTGCTGTAAAAGAAACAGGCAAAATAAAATAACTTTGAAAAACAGAGTCCAAAATCCCCTACTCACTCCCCACATTTAAATGCTTCTGCTTTGAGATCATACATCTCTACAGATAATGTCAGCTGTGATTAATGCTTATGAAGTTGCCATCAGTAATCATAATGGTCAACATCAAATACACACAGAATTTTCAACAATAGAATCTATTCACTCTTTCTCAAAAAGAAATGAACCACACCACACAAGGTTTGAAAAAATAAAAACTGGGAGGAACAAATAGATTAGACACACAGTTATTTTGACAAGAATCTCAGAGTGCTACAGACAGATCATACATTATAATTTTACAGTATTTTATTATTCTACTGCTGGGCATCTTCCTAGTTTTACTCCTGATCTGAAATTGTTTCTGAGATGTCTTTTAAGCATAAATTGATAAGCATTAATTCATAGGTTTCAGCTTAAACTCA
The DNA here is from genome assembly GCA_039655065.1 of Glossophaga mutica. Classification (NCBI taxonomy): domain Eukaryota; kingdom Metazoa; phylum Chordata; class Mammalia; order Chiroptera; family Phyllostomidae; genus Glossophaga; species Glossophaga mutica. The sequence continues at coordinate 124,522,470 of CM077306.1, forward strand.
GCAGGAGAAAAAAATCTGGTTAATGTCATCCATTACACTGTGGCATTCAGAATAAAGATTCGGACAGAAAGGCTCTCACTTGATCTTAATTCTTCTAACCACAAAAAGAGGGGGAAACCCCTGAAAGTAACTAAGAACCATTGTCTCTCTGCCCTATGAATCATGCTGTGGCTATCATCATAATTTCCATTAACTGGTTATGCAATCCAGAGTCCTAGTTTCCAGACACTACATCTTAGAATTTACTGTTTCTTAGTTATTTTATCCCCTTGTAAAACTCACCAGTTTAAAGGCCTGCTGAAAAAGAAGTTTCTTTTCCTGGGCTTCTCAGGCTGAATTGCTCAGATCTTGCAATGTCTTACTCTTGGTTCTTCCCAAAGCAACACTCTAGTTACTCTGCACTTCAGCTGATTTCAGACATTATCAAGTGAAAGGTATTCATTTTCTAGACTGTCCTCTTTTCTCCACCCCTCTGTTGAAAGGACCAATCATATCATTGGAAAACTAATCTCATCTTATTGAATTAAGAGGAGAGATGCAATTTTTGGAAGCTTAACTTATTGGTGATTAAAAACCCAGCAGCAGCGCTTGGTTCTTATAATTGATCAGGAACTAGAATAGTGTTGCTTGCTGAATGTACTTTAAGATACCCCATACTCACCTTTTTCTTTTCATAGTTAAAATTCTAATATTAATCTTCAAATAATCAAGGATTAAATCCTGAATCTTTTATTAATCATTTGTTTTCTTAGCCTAATTTTTATCAAAAAGTACTGCCTTCAATTACCTAATGCTTGAGAAAGAGTACTAAAATAGAAAAAAAAGGTCACAAATACTTTTTTAGACTCTGTTTCTATGAGTTTGAATTTCTTTTTAAATTCCTCATACCAGTAGTACCATGCAATGTTTGTCTCTGTCTGGCTTATTTCACTTAGCATAGTGGCTTCAAGTTCCATCTGTGTTACAGTAAAAGGATCTCTTTCTTTCTCGTGGCTGAATAATATTCCATTGTGTAACAGTACCACACCTTCTTTATCCCTTCACCCGCTGGTGGACACTTAGATTTTTCCATACTTTGGCTCTCGATATGATCCCATTTTTGAAAAGATTCTCACTGTAAGTCATGCCTCAGTTTAGCTCCCATTCATCCACCTACCCTCCATCTGGACATAAGATACCTTATTTTCAAAAGCCTGAACTTGGGGGACAAATTTGTCTTTTTTAGACATGTGTGGTTTATTTTTTTTAAACCTTAAAAATTATATGTCTCTCTAAAGAAAGATACTGAAATATAATAAGAAGAATTAAAAGATGCTCAAATGGGGGGGGGGTGGATGAATACAATACAAAGAACACTGACATCCTTAACTTGCGTGTGATTTTCTGCTTATGCCAAACCACACCTTGTGCATAGATTCATACTTGCCACAAAATGAAATCTCTGACTGTGGCTTTGGAAGACCCAGGTTCCAGGATTAGTTGTATTTACAATCTGTATGAAAAGATAACTAATAGCCACAGAAAGTAAGAATTGAGTGTCAAAAGAAAGGCCCACACATTGGAATTTTGAGGAGGAAGACATCAATGGATTAAAAGATGTTGGCATTTTCTTTGCAATATAACAGTGTCTATCTGACCAAAGGGGTGATATCATCTATTTAACAGAAAAATATATTAGTTCATTCATTATGAATCAGGAAATCTACTAGGCACTGGGAATACAACAATATAAAGGACAGACAAAACTTATTCCTGCTTTTATAGAGTTTTAATTTTAATGGAGGTACATGGTCATTACCCAAAACTTATTTAATTACAATTGGGATAAGTGCCTATCCAATAACCATTAAGAAGAATTATAAATGTCTCCAAAATCTGTATCAGTAAATCCTTCTTTTAGAGATAGGCAAACAACTCAAATTCAAAGGCCAAGGGATATGGGAGGGTGTACTTGATGAGGATACTGAGGTTGGTAAAAGCATCAACCCTGAACAAGGGTCCATTTATTAGATCCAGCACTTGACTTCTACTGGGGCACTTGGTATCCAAACCAAGATGAAAGAACCTGTAAAATGTGCATCTCACACATCTCAGGGTCTCAGCCAAAAGGATCTTAGTGATGCCACCATATGTCTATAGTAGTTCCCAGCATCTGGTCCACTGAATTGTGTTCCCTGTTACATATATCCAGATAATCTTGAACTTCTTTATAAAACTAGTAACCACCTTTTTAATGTGTCTCTTCCACCTTAGAGAAAAATTCATGAGAACAAGGACTGTTTCTTGGTTGCTAATGGTGTATCCAGGGCCAAGCACAGTATGAGAAGCATGCTGAGTAGGCACTCAATAAGTATTTTTTTAAGGAATCAATGAATAATTCAAGAAGAGTTCCATGATAGCAGTAGAACCAAGGGACAAGGAAGCAGAATGAAGTTGCAGAAGTCTTGTACAGAAGACTTCATGGTATTGATTTGTTTCCTCATAAAATAGAGTAGGATGTTCCATTTTTTCATCTCTCTTGCTTCTAAATTCTTCATATTATTAGTCATAGTACCATTCTCCTGATCCTTCAATACAACTTTAACTTATAAGCTCTGGCCTCCACATTTTGATAAAAAAGAGATTTCTCTCATCCATTTATTTCCCCATAGCTCCCTTTATCTGTCATTTTGACTTACCACCAAAAACACTCAAGAAGATGGTTGTAAGTTAATGCTGCTTCCCTGGGATTCCACATATAAACCTGGGCTTCAGGGTAGATGCAGAACTGTTCCCCCTTTTATAGAAGGAAAGCAATAGTTGTAAAAATCCATCTCAATGAAAGTCCCTTCCACACAGAAAGAAAACAGCTATGCCTCAGCTAAACTGAAGTAATCCAACTTGTCACTTGAGCTAGAATGAGTAATATATCTAGCAACATTTTTTCCAGAGTATTAGCCTGTATCCAACTCACTAGGTCCATGTTTTCAAAGGATTGCTTCCATCTTCACTGGGAACAAACTGAATTTATCAAATTATTTTAAGGGATGTTTGATAATTATTCTTAATACCCTTTCCCTAAAACAAACTACTTGATAAATACATTAGTGCAGCACTTAAGTTTTAGTACAATTAATTATTTGAAGTTTTTCTTATTTCCTCTTTAGGGCCTTGCCGCTTTCTCTGGCTGGAAGGTTTGTTTCCCAGATACCTTCAAGGACATCTTTGCTTCCCTCCTCCTTTGCTCCAGTGACACCTTCACAGCGAGGCCTTCGCAGGCCCCTCACTCTGCCCAGCTGTGTGCCTTGAGACAGTTTCCAGGTGATACTCTGAAAGAAATGATCCGGACTTACTGAGCTGAAGAGATGGAGTTAGGAGATTCAAACAAACAAACAAACAAACAAACAAACCAAACCAAAATAAAGCAAACCCAAACAGGAAAATGCCATCTCTAATGAGGCAACTGATTAAAACTGATCCAGATCTGACACAGATGTTAGAATTAGCAGACTAGTCCATATAAACACTTATTATGACCGAACACCATATGTATGTTCAAAAGTTAACTAGAGACATGGAAAATATAAAACATAAAACTAATGAACCTGAAGAAAAGGCAATAGATACTCAAAAAATAAAACATACAGAGGAAACAGAATATTTTTAAAATCAGAAGTGAATTAGTGGGCTGCAGAAAAACTTTAAATAGGTTAATATATATGTAGTTAGAGTTGCTTTAGCATAAAATATTCAAATAAGTAATTACCAAATTTTCCCAAATTTGATTAAAATTATAAACCCACAGATCCAAGACAGTCAACAAACTCCAAGCATAGGATACATGAAGAAAAACTACACCAAAGCATATCATAATTAATTTGCTTAAAAGCAGTGATTAATAGAAAAATTTAACAGGAACCAGGGGGCAGGCAGGGGAAACAACAAAACCTCACACACAGAGGAGCGATGATAAAATGACAGGAAATTTCTCACCAGGAATAACCAAGAGAAAAAGCAGTGGACCAGAGTGTTCAAGGCAGTAAACGGTGTAGAGAGGATTTATTTAGAATTCTGTAGCCAGAGAAAAATGTATTTCAAAAGCAAAGGTAAGCACGGATATTTTAAAATATACAAAAACTGAAAGAATTCAGCAGCAGCAGACCCACACTGTAAGAAACATTCAAAGAAGTCTTTACGGCAGAAGAAAAATGATGCCAGATTGAAATACGAATCTACACAAAACAATGAAGAGCAACAGAAATATAATTATGTGGGTAAACACATACATTTTTCTTTTCATTATTTAAGTCTCTTAGAAATGTAATTGCTTAAGCCAAAATAATAAACATATCCTATTGAAAGTATAGCATAAGTAAAAGTAGAGCAAATCAAGACATTACAAAAATCAGGAGTGAAGGAAGAGAAGTATAATTTTGTAAGGTTCTCATGCTTATGTAAAATGTAAGCCTCTCTGTAACTGACAAACACACACCCATTATTAAGGTTACTGATTTACGAGAAATGAGACTATATTTGTCCTAGATTTGTCTTCATATTAATGTGAAGAGGTAATGAGACGGGGATCTCCTAAAGCAAACAATTCCTCAGAAATAAATGTGTGTGCACAGTGGCAAAACATCAGGAGAGTAAGAAATGGGAATAGCATCAGACCCTTCCCTTCCACATTGTAAGGAATAGCAAGTCCAGCTCCCTGCCACTGAGAAACATAATACTCAAGAGGCAGGTGCTCATGTAAAGGAAAGTTGTTCATTTGCAGGTGCCAGCCACTTAGAAGATGGGAGTTCTCACGTCTCAAAGCCTGTCTCCTGGGAAGAGAAGTGACTCACATCTCAAAGCATATCTCTGCTTCTCAGCACAGGCAGAGGTTTTTATAAGGAGGGAGAGGGGAACAGAATGAAGAGATCGAGGAAGGGGACTGAAAAGTTTTCCACCTGCAGACCAAGTGATGGGCTGGTGTGCATCGTCCTGGTTTAGTCATCCCGGTTTCACGTCATCCTGGCTCCACAGTTGGAGGTCAGCAAATCTCCTAGAGCTTGGATGCCTGAAGGTTAGAGCCTGTATCTTTTGAAATTAGTTCCTAGGATTCTTATACAAATATGCTGTTCACCTACAAGCTACATGTTAGTCAGAGTCTGCACTTACAGAAACAGTGTCAAAAGAATGGTGGGGGGGGTTCAACTTCCCACTGTTACTATCTGGCAACCTGCCCCCACCATAATGTAAGATGCCCTCTATGACAACTCATAGCAGTCCATGTCCCCCAGGTCCAAGTCCCAAACATGGGAGAATGTGAAACACAACTAAATATGAAATCAGCCACCCACATTATAAAATATTAGTAAGGGTCTACAGGCTCAAAAATAATGAGAACAAAACAAATTTCTTTCCAAGAAACATAAAAAATAATCTCATGGAGAAATTTATCACTACTACCCAAAGAACTTCTTTTTACCTGTGATTAAGATGATAGTATATGGCCATAAAAATGAAGAAACTAACCTTTTGCAACAGCATGAATGGACTTGGATATTACCATGCTAAGTGAAATAAGCCAGTAAGAGAAAGACAGATACCATATGATATCACTTATATGTGGAATCTAATGAGCAAAATAAACTGATGAACAAAATAGAAACAGAAGCATAGATACACAGAACAGAGTGGCAGCTGTTAGAGGGGAGGAGGTGGGGCTGGATGAAAGAATGTGAAAAGATGAGCCAAAGAACGTATATACATGACCCATATACAGGTAAGAGTGCTGTGATGACTGGGGCGGGATGGGGGGCAAAACAGGGTGGAAATGGAGACATCTGCAATAATGTACATAATAAAAACAAAAAGATATTTCAAATTAAGCAGTTTAACAATAAAAATAATGGCAATTTTGGTAATAATAACAATTCCTGTATTTCTTAAGTGGCTACTACATGCCAAAACATATACGTGTGTGTGTGTGTGCTTGCCCAGTAATGGTGTTTAGCTCATAAATATCAATAAAAAAGCAGTCCCCAAAGGTATGTTAAAAAATTGTTGATCTTAGACCAACAAGTCAATCATGCTCATCACAACCATATTTTAGGATATTAAGTTATTATTACTTGTTTAAACCCACACTACCCTGGCTGATCAGTCGAAGACTTAATGCTTCCTTCTGCAATGCTCCCTGCCTGAATGAGACAGTAAGGAAGATGAGCCCACTCATGAATTCTAGTTGACTTCCCTGGAAAGTGTGTAAATACTGAATGTTGTGAATAAATGAAACATAAATCCTGTCAGATATGAAAACTTGGAAAAGAGCTCTGTGGGTGTGTATTTTGAAGGGAATTTATATAAGTTCTCATTGAATTAGCTCTCTAGAGAGTTACAGGAGCAAAGTGCAGCTATACTTACATTCACACAAAGTTTCAGAGAGAAAAAAGTGAGATGAAGTAAATGATATTTTAAGAGATACTTATTTTTAGTACTAACTGGAATTTTCATTCAGACGTAATTTAAGAGCCCCTCGGGTGACACTTCCGTGCAGTAGAAAAAAAAATACTACAAGAACATGAGGACAGAATTTTAAAGATCTATCAATCCTCAAAATTTATTTTAATGGTAAACAAAATTTTCCCAGCCTCTCTCATATAAAGCAAAACATAAATCTGACAGCTAGTCAGCTAATGACAGCAGGGATAAGGGATAAGATGTCATAATGATACCTGAACGATAGATTTCATCTACAAATTTTATATAAACTGTTAGTGCTGTTCATTATATATTTTCAAGTCCATGAAGTTTATACAAGTATTTTTGCTTATTCCTGTTTCCTAATTATATTCTTTAAATTGAATGAAATAACACATTAATGTATATTATAAATAATAAAAATAGAAAACAGGACAAATCATTAAAGGTTCTAATAACATACATACAGATGGGGATGTAGGCATCTTAGAAACTGTTTGATCATTCCATGCATCTAGTTATTCTTACCTTAAGCACAATTCTATCAAGTTTAGCTGTTTGGCTTCTCTGACAACAGGGTATTGGAAAGAAGAGATTAAAAGTACAGAGGTAGCACAATGTCCTTAAAGTTCATCCATGTTGTATTTTATGACAGAATATTCTTGCTTTTGGAGGCTGAATAATATCCCATTTTAAGTATATGTGACATTTTCTTCATCCATTCATTCATTGCTGGAAAAATTTAGTCTGTTTTTATATCTTGGCTATTGTGAATAGTGCCGAAATGGACATCAGAGTGCAGATAACTCTTTGAGGTCCTGTTGTCAATCCCTTTGGATACATGCTCAACAGTGGGATTGCTGGATCATATGGTAGTTAAGGGCAAATACTGCATGATCACTTACATGAGGATGTTAAGGAGTTAAACTCATAAAAGCAGAAAGTACACAGTGTTTACCAAGGGCTGGGGGCAGGAAGGCAAGATGAGGAGCTGCTGCTCAAGGTGTGTAGGCTTTTAGTCATGGAGGATGAAAAAGTTCTAGACATTTGCTGTGCAACAGTGTGCATACAGTTAGCAATAGCATACTGTACACATAAACATTTAAGTGGGCAATCTCATGTTAATGTGTTTTTTACATCAATTAACATTTTTAAAAAGCTCAGAGAACAACTAGAGATGTCAGAGACTGAAGCAAGAAGTGATTGGACTGCAATAGCCATTTCGGAAGATAGTTTGGCGGTTTCTTTCAAAATTAAACATACCCTTACCATGGTCCAGTAATCACATTCCTTGGTATTTATCCAAATGAGTTAAAACTTACACTCACACAAAAACCTGTACACAGATGTTTATAACAGGTTTATTCATAATTGCCAAGGCTTAGAAGTAGCAAGACCTTATACATTTGTCAAAATCCATAGAATAGCCCTGGCTGGTGTGGCTTAGTGGATTGAGTACCTGCCTGTGAACCAAAAGGTTGCTGGGTTTGATTCCTGGTCAGGGCACATGCCTGGGTTGAGGGCCAGTCCTAGGTGAGGGCTTGTGAGAGGCAACCAATGGACATTGATGCTTCTTTTCCCCTTTCTCCCTCCCTTCCCCTCTTTCTAAAAGTAAATAAAGAGTCTTAAAACACACGTGCGCACGCACACACACACAGAGAATGTACAGCACCAAGAGTGAACTCTGTGTAAACTTTGGAAATTAGATGATAATGGTGTGTCTAGGTAAGCTCATCAATTGTAACAAATGTTGATAGTAGGAGAGGTTGTGCACATGTGGAAACAGGAGGTATATGAGGATTCTCTGTCCTTCCCTCTCAATTTTGTGGTAAACCTAAAACTGCTCTAAAAACAGTTTATTAATTAAAAAGAGGTGATTATAAGCCACAAGCCAGCAAGGGAAACTAAAATAAACAAACAAACAAACAAACACACACACATATATATAATAAACAAAATAAAGATTCATTAAAAAATGAAAATGCAGAGATACTGAGAGTTGAGATAAATAACTCTCATGGTGGTATACAGTGGTAGCACCTGGAAAATCAGGGTATGCTACAGCCTGATGTAACAAGGAATTGATATTCATAATTACGACCTTAATGTAGTTGTGACACCAATATTTATTAATTATTTTCCAGGTAAGAAACATTGATGGGAGAGAAAATGTGGCTTACAGTGATGTCAGTCATAGATGCTTAGCTCTATGAGCTTTAATATGGTAAGAGCTGAAAAGTGATGACATGAAGTGCAGTAACTACACAGCGGTGCGGAAAGTTTGCAGTGCTATGAGTCAGGCACAGGCTGCATGCATAGTGCCTGGGAGCTCAGCCTGAGACAACAGGAGACAGATAAACAGCACAGATGACCTCAAGTGTGGGAACTTTAAGGGTAACTAAGATCTAAATTAAATATATTAATATTATGTTATATACATTATTATATATTAAATAAATATACAAAAATAAAAAATAAAATGTGACTAGTTTCTGGAGTCCTACTTCCCTTGTTTAAATCCCAGCTCCAATACTTATTAGTTGTGTGCCTTTGGGCAAGTTACTTAAAATGAAATGAGTTAATACTGGCAAAGTGTTTAGACAGGGCTTAGAAAGGTTTGCTGTCAAAATTTAAACAGGAGTGTAGTGAGGATGAATGAGTCCCAAGGATCTGCGCAAAAGGAACAATGTGATTTATGTGGTAAGGCAACAATAAACAATCCTTGCATATGAGCATCCACCCATACAAGTCTGTGCCAGAAGTAAGTCTGAATGAACAGGAAAAAAAACAGCAGTGGAGAACACGGGTTCATATATCAGGTCAGGAAACTCTCTGAACCTCATTTCACCAGAAGCAAAATGGGGATAACAATATAATGCCTATGTTAGTTACAGGGTTGTGGTGAGGAATAAAGGAGATTGGCCTGTGAAACATACTGCTCGATAATATTATTAATAATTTTTTGACTATAAAAAGGAAGAAACCATTTTTGAGTGCAACCAGATTATTAAAAAGCCTTTGAAATAGATTTATCAAGCCTTAATAGACTCATAAACCTGATAGCTTGTTCTCTAATAGAATAAATATGACTTTTGTCAAAAAGACCGCCTTTATCCCTAATCCTCTGTCCCCACCCCAGAGATTTGGGGGGCTGGGGGTGGGGCCCACTGAAAGTTCTCACCCTCTAGTCATGTGGTTTGCTCATCTGCAACCAGGTCTCATCTTCAGGTTACTTGCAGGCTTTCTAAGAGTCACCTCACTGACATAACAAAAGACACCTTTATTGCTCTCAGTATTTAGGAAATCCCAGGATTTCCCCAGCTCTCTGCCAGAAGATGAGGAAGACCAAATAGACATTTCTTATTATAAATCAAAGTATCACAGATCACATCTATCATTTCAATGAGAGTTCAGTGAAATTAAGCACCTGAGTCTTATTCATATCAGTTCTCCTGGCACCTTACTGGTACTTTTTATTTTTTTGAAACTAAAATTAAAAATTAATTTATTAAAAGGACATACATATATCTCTATTAAATTTTTCACTGTTAGTTATTATTCCAAATTGTAAAGATCTTTTTAATTACGGTTTCGAAAGTTCACTACCCTTCCCCAAAAGGGGGTAACCCATAAATCCAATGGGAAGTGAAAGGCTAATTAAAAAATGGTACAAATACTGGAGGCCATTAATGGGTATTCATGAAAATGGTATGACAGCATGAAGAAATGCTTGCAGTGCAATATCACACACATAAACTAAACTTTCAAAGTTTTATGAATGCTAATTTATCACAAACATGAAAATGAATATTTGCATAAAACTACAGCAAAAGATTCATTCCAGGTAGTAAAATTAAGGGTGACTTTTTTTCTATTCTTGTTCTCTCTTCCCAAATGTTCTATGGTCCTTTGTTGACTTTTAAATCAAAGGAAAATGTTTAAAGAAAAAATTAGGATGGAGATTGTAGATTTTGTTCTGAGAAGTCAAAAGAAAGTAATTTTTTCAAAATTATTTAGCAATTTCCCTAGTTCCTGCTTCAGTGCAGTCTTTCCAGACTGCCATGCTGTGTGGTTTCAAATGTGTTTCCTGATTTCCCTCCATGTATGGAAAACCTATGGGCTGGTTAACCAGGCATCTCACTGATCCCCAATTACTGATGTGTTTTTGTGCCTCACGCACTTTGGTCTGTGACTCTTTCCACCATTAGTCTCATGCCACTTCTGTCATGAAGGATGTTCAGTTTCCCCGACTGGAGATATATTTTTTTTTGTAATTTTCCTCTGTATTGTAGTCTGTTTGCCTTACTTTTTCCTTGTGCATTTTTCTGATCGTAGGCTGCAATTTTTCTCTAGGAGAAAGGCTCTAGAAGTATGATCTAGCATTCCGATTTCTTGGTTAGTGTGCAAGATGGTCTTACTTTATTGAGGGTCAATATGCTTACTCCAAGAGGAAGAAAATAAGCTACTTGTAATAAAACGAGTAACAGCAAAAACCCATATGACTCTCTCAGCTACATTGTTTATGGGGAAAAGAAAAATCAAGAGCCTAGGCTATAAACTGAGAGGAGTAGGGCCTGCAATTCTCACGCTGCCCTTTGAAATTCTCGGGCTTCCAATGACATGTGCAGATGCCACCCTGACGTGCCACTCCCCACTCGGTCCACCAGTGCTGCTCTGTACCTCCAGTTCTTCGATGGCTCTTTCCAGCGTCTGTTTCATCACTGATCCACCCCACTTCTACTGCCCCTTTCCAACTCTTCCCCATCTGATCTTTCAATCCCCAACACTGAGGACTGCCTCATTTGTTATCTACCCCCTGAGAGTCTCAGCTGCTTCCACCGTGAGGCAGCAAAACATCTTCCTCAGGTGATGCAGCTCTTCCAGCCCCTCAGCGGCCCTGGCCTAATCACTGATTACCTCCCATGGCCCCATCTACGGACACCATCACACTGGGGATTAAGGCATTCACATTTTGGTGGGGATGCATATTTAGTCCATAGCTTATGTCATCGTTGAAAGTAATTATCAGAAAGATAAGTGACTTCCTTTAATATTTTCTGGGTCTTCTATCTGTATTTGCTAAAACAAATATTCTTTATGTAATGAAGAAAAGAAAATCTACAGGAAGTGCTAGTTTCTGTGGCTTAGAAACACTCCTGCTTCCAGCCATAAAGGTTTGACTTGGAGAAAAACAATTCTCCTACCGAGAATAAAAACGGAAGTTTGTGAAATGCAAAATAAAGAAACAAACGGAAAACCTGATCTGAATGAAAGTATTGGAATGCTACCAAGGCAGCCCGGACCTAAGTGGTTAAGATCACACAGGGGTGCTTGACATTCTTCTAGGCTTTTCCTTTCATGGCATTTGCTAATTCATAAATAATGTGGGCAAGTAGGCTCAAAAGATCAGTGAAAACTGGGTAACAGGAGAAATTTTAAGTAGCATTTTCAGTCGTTTCAAGTGTCTGGAAAGATATATTTGGTGTTTAGAGCTACCAATGCAATCAGAACTTGACCAACCCAAATCCTGTAGGCAGAAGCTCAGAAAAATGAACTTAATGTCAATGGTCAACAAAGAATGACTGGTAAAAAGGCTTAAAATCTCAGCACGACTATTGACAATCTCATTGTGCTAAGCAAATAAAAACTGGAATCATCTATCTGCTTGTTGGGAAGGATACTTATAAACAATCCAAGGCCTCAGAATGACTGTATCCTATATTAAGGTAAGGTGGAAATAGATCAGGTCTTTAAAAAGACTGCCCTGGCTGGCGTAGCTCAGTGGATTGAGCGCAGGCTGCGAACCAAAGGGTCGCAGGTTCGATTCCCAGTCAGGGCACATGCCTGGGTTGCAGGCCAGGCCCCTAGTGGGGGCCACGGGAGAGGCAACCACACATTGATGTTTCTCTCCCTCTCTTTCTCCCTCTCTTTCCCTCTCTAAAAATAAATAAATAAAATCTTAAAAAAAAAAAAAAAGACTGAAATAAAGCTTAGAATCAGCCTAAACCCTGACTGAAGTAAGATCATCTGCTCTTCTCTGGAAGATAATCATCCAGACTAGAACCTCAGTATTTCATACACAATGGTTGATATTCAATCAAGAATTACCAGGCATATGTATTATAGGGTAAACAAAGGCAGTCTGGCTCCCTCACCCACCCAGATGTCTGGGGATCCAAGATAAGTAGGATTCTCATAGCCTTGAGACTGGGTCTGATAAACCGTTCCCATAACAGTGAGTGGGCTCACATACTCAGAATCATGCTGTATCATATAGTATTCTGGCTCCCTGCTGGCTTTGTGTGCAGTTAGTTTATAAGGGAGTTAGGGGATTCCTAGGAGTTAGAGGACATGCAGCTTGCAGCGTGTGTGTGGCTTGCCCACCTTTGAAAAAAGGCACGTCAAGCATCCCCACAGCTCCACGACTTTTCTTCCATCTGCCTAAATCCAGAGGGGATCTGCCAGGCCTTGACAGGCTGCAACACATATATTAAGAAAAAAGAAAAGGTAGAGAACCAATGATAAAAATACAGGAATACAGATGTTGGAATTTAAATAAAATAGTGATTTACATCAAATGATTTTACATTCAATATTTATCAAGATAAAAAATTTTACCAGAGAAGTAGAATCAACAATAAATACAAAATGAAAATTTTAGAACTGAAAAACACAATAAAAATTAGAAATGCAAAAGATGATAAATTAAAAAGAAAATTAGACACTAACATAGCTTCAAATTATAAAGCTGAAGGAATAATAGGAGAAATAAACAGTTTCCCAATCATAGTGGGAGGTCTTAATGTACTCTATTTTTAATAGAACTATTGGCAGCAAGGAAAACAGCACCAGAGTGTTACCAGCATTCAGCAAACTTGGTGCTTGAGTTCTGGATAAGAAAGAATTCAGAGCCAAAGACTAGAGCGTGCTCCTAAGAGGGAGAGCACACCAGGTCCTCTGTCATAAAAGGGCTTTTGTTTTATTTTTTTGGGGGGGGAGACAGTAAAATAACCTTAATTTACAAAAAACAGGAAGACAGTGATATATTACATAGAAAGTTAAAAGGAATAAAGACCCATTAGGAGGCTAATACAATAATAACATAAATAATATTGCCTTATTCACTGAATCTTAGATACCACCTATTAACAGATGCGTAATTATGTATTCATTATTCTAGAATCAGGAGAGAATCGACTCTATCATGTAATCTATGACATACTATTGATGATAAAATACGATCTTATTTGTAAAATGTTAAAATGTGAAGAAAGTATTGAATATGTCATTCAATAGATGAATACAATATCTACTAGGAGTACAATGATATCAACTATTTAGTGGGTAATTTTACTTGTTAGAAATTGTGCTAATGTGTACATTAATTCACTCTCTAAATCTCTATGAACAATTAATATTTCAGGTATTACATCCCATTTCTATAAACTCAGAAAACCATAGTTTAGAGAAGATAGGCAACCTGCCCTTGGCTATGCATCAGAGAGAAAAAATCAGACCAAAAAAGTGCTTGAATCTTCTCTGATTTAAAAAAAAAAAAAAAGATAGGAAATGATGAGTGACTGAACAATCATTAGAGGGAAAGAGAATTCTCTTGTCCTAAGGGCTTTTAAAGATGAGGATTTCAGAGGAGGTCCCAGGGAAGGATCTCAATAGAATATTCATTACCTTTCCAGGTATGTTCTTTCAGGGTTGTGATCATCTCCACTGATTGGTAAGCCCCAAGGCAGGGGTCCTTAATCAATGCAGTTAGTCCCCATATCAGCCATGGCATTGCTTGTCTGGTTTTGTTGCTTTTCTGGGTCTGCAGCTGAAATACAACCGAGGCCTAGATGTTGTCCCTAAGTGTTAACTCTTAGGAGAGTGGTTGTGTAAAGGCCCAAATGGGAGTCATCTGAGGCCACCCTTTGGTGCCTTGTACCTTCTCCAAAGGTTCTACCAAATGACTAGTGACATGCTAGGGAAGGGAAGGTCAGGAGAGGGTTCAAAGTGCATGACCCTCAATAAGAAAAGTCAGGGGGTCTAAACCACCTGACCAGATATGCTAGGGGAGGAAAGGTTACCCTCAGGGTGAGGTCCTTGTTTTCCCAATTTTGCCCATTGCTAGACCCCTGGGGCTTTTTGCCCTGGAGACCTTCTGTATCTGGTCTTTGTCCTTGACCTACTTTTATGTCTATCTAACTGCCTACCACAGTAGAAATGCAAAGTAAATAAATAAGAAAATACAACTATGCTGTCCAATGTAATAGCCACTAGGTACATGTGGCTATTAAACACTTGAAATGTGGCATGCAACTAAAAAATTAAATTTTTAACTTTTTATGTAAATTTAATTATAATTCCATTCAACTTTAAAAACTAAAGGACTATGAAATACTTTTTGTTGAACGCAAATTTTTTGCTTTAGTAGGGCTGCATTTTACTTTAAGTATTTCATTGAGCAAGATATTATTGCTGTATATACTAAATGTGCGCAGTGATTGCCCAGGCCTAGTATTAAACATCAAGATATCATCAGTCTACTTGGTGTTACCAGATTGACTAAGTTGAAAGAAGTCTTTTCTGCAAACCAATGCAACATTTTAATGTGTTTATTTGAATATTTTATACATATAGCAAGGATCAAAGACTTTGTAAATTAATTATGTAATTAATTAAATAGTTGTAATTATAATGCAATTAAATTATTTTTCCAACTTAAAAATTAGTAAGGACAAATTTCTAAACTTGAAATTGTCTTCCTACGGGTGCAGAAATGAGTAGATAGGCAGAAACTGGAACTATAACTAATACAGTAACTTTTTTAAAAGACTAGGGAAAAGGGTGCAGCAATTTTTACAATAAATGGCTATTTTAACTTTTTTATGACAGAACAAAGTGTATAAGCTGTTGTGCAAAATCTCTTTATAGATACAGTAAAAAATATTTGGAAAAACGTTCAGCCTTGTATAAGAAGTTTACTTTCAACAATGAAAAAAGAATTGGCAAAACTAGCCACTTGAAATTAGAATTGGATGTCCAATAAAAAGTGTTAAACAATTTTTTAACAGGAGCAAGCTTCATAACCTTGTTGAGCTGTAAAAGAGTTTGGATTTTTGCACAACATAGAAAACATTTTTAGATAAAGATATAGAAAATAAACAATAATTTTATTTTTATTTAATTTTTTAAATTTTTATTTTAGTTGTTGATCTTGTACAGTTTTCTGTCTTTTACTCCCACCCCAGCCCACCACCCCAGCCCTCCCTCCCATTTCCACCCCCTCCCCCCCCAGTTTTTGTCTGTGTGTCCTTTATACTTGTTCCCTTTTCCCCTGGAATTCCCTCCCTCTCCCCTCTGGTGACTGTCAGCCTGTTCTCAACAATAATTTTAGATATGAAAAATTTGCTGGAAAGTTTCCAGAAAAGCCTGAAAATTTTAGCTTTTGTAAAATATCTTTGATTAAGCCATCAAACCATTACCAATAAAATATAAAATCTTTCTAAAAATACAAAAGATCAACTGACTGAAAATTTGAAAATTGTAAATTGTTTCCTTTAGGCTTAGATGAGTCACACAACACAATAGACTGTCCAATTAATATTTTGGATATGTAACTTCTCAAAGGAGTTATTTTTTTAAAAAAGTTAGAAATTCAAAGCCTAAAGATTGTAAGCTTGGGGCCCTGGCTGGTGTAGTTCAGTGAACTGAGTGTGGGTCTGTGAACAAAAGATCGCAGTTTGATTCCCAGTCAGGGCACATGCGTGGGTTGCAGGACAGTTCCCAGCAGGGGATGCACAAGAGGCAACCATACGTTGATGTTTCTCTCCCTCTTTCCTTCCCTTCCCCTATAAAGATAAATAAATAAAATCTTTAAAAAGTTTAAAAAAAGATGTAAGCTTGGGGCATATCCTTATATCTTTTACATCTCTCAAAGAAAAATTTCAACTAGATATGCAAAAATAGTTCCTGCCACAACTGGTAGTACTCCAGTTACATTAGATCAAAAATTCATATTGATCGAAAATTTAAATCATAGACTCTTGCTTTCTTCATTCCTGTATTCCAATGCATGATACATATTGACAACATTTATGTTTATCTTTCTGAAACAATCTCTATGAAAATGTCAGGTGCAGAGTTGTTAAAATTGTTTGATATACGTATGCAAATGCTAGAATCTATCATCAATTTATGGATCTATTGAAAGAAATAGAAGACAATACATTTAATTACCTGTGTCCATTAATTGGTGGAATTGTGAAAGATTTTAACAAATATTTATTGTATTGTTAACTCTAATTCAAACTTTTCTTGAAACAAAAGGAAGGTCTTTGAAATATGCCATAATCAAAGACAAAAATCAGGGATTTGATCTTTTTTTTCTCACTGGAATCACACTGCGTATGAACAAGATAAATTTTCAAGCTCCAAGGGGAAAAAAAAAAAAACAACCCGAACTAGATAGCTATGATAATTTAACATAAAAACTTTTTATAGTACAAGTCAGTAATATTTTTACACATTTTAACATGAATCAATGCATAGAAGATTTTAATTGTAATTGGAAGTATTATATCAATTGACTATTAGCACTACAGAAAAATTTGAATGATGCTTTCTTGATGTTGATAAATGTAAAGTTGCTTTCAACTTTAATTGCTTTGAAATTGATGTTAATAGTACTGAGTTGGCATAAAAGCTAGTAAATTTATTAAATTTGAACAGATGTAGTTTTGCAAATTCTATGCATTTACTTAAAAAGTTAGATCAAGTATTCTAAAACAGATAAACCAGTTTTTTCAATATGAATGTAAATATTCACATTAACAGAAATGAAATGTAAATAATCACATTAACAAATATGAAAGTGAGGTTTTGCTCTTGGTTCAGGTATTGAGCACTTTTAAATTAGGTTGAAACAATCTAGATATGAGTCTGTGTTCCCTTTTTCAACGGCAATTTATGAACTCTAAATAGGGATTAAAATGTAACACTTGCATTTAGATGTGCAGAAAGTATAAAATATACATCAAATATTGAAGGCTAAATATGAAAAAATCTCATTAGTAACTTTATATTAATCCTACTTTGAAGTGATAATGTATGGGGTGTAGCACATTAAAGAAAATGCATGACTAACATTAATTTCACCTGTTCTTTTGTATTGTAATGTAGTTACTAGAAGATTAAAAATAAAATTGCATCACAGCTAAAGAAAACAGCATTAAAATGAAAAAAGAACCAACTGTATGAGGGAACATATTTGTCAATGATACCTCAGACAAGGGTTTGATCTCCAAAATATATAAAGAACTCACATGAATCCACTCTAGAAGACAAACAGCCCAATTACAAAATGGGGAAAAGACTTGAACAGACACTTCTCCAAGGAAGACATAGAAAGGGCCCAGAGACACATGAAAAGAAGCTTAGCATCACTAGCCATTAGAGAAATACAAATTAAAACCACAGTGAGATATCACTTCACATAACTAAGAATGGCCATCATAAACAAATAACAAGTGTTGGTGAGGTTATGGGGAAAAGGGAACCCTAGTGTGCTATTGGTGGGAATGCAGACTGGTGCAGCCACTGTAGAAGACTATGGAATTTCCTCAAGAAACTAAAAATAGAACTGCCTTTTGACCCAGCAATTCCACTGCTGGGATTATACCCTAAGAATCTTGAAACACCAATCCAAAAGAACCTATGCACCCCAATGTTCATAGCAGCACACTTTACAATAGCCAAGTGCTGGAAGCAACCTAAGTGCCCATCAGTAAAGGAGTGGATCAAAAAACTATGGTACATTTACACAATGGAATATTACACAGCAGAAAGAAAGAAGGAGCTCCTACCCTTGGCAGCAGCATAGGTGGATCTGGAGAGCATTATGCTAAGCAAAGTAAGCCAGACAATGAAAGAAAAATACCATATGATCTCACCTATAAGTGGAACCTAATCACTAAAACAAATACGGAGGGAAAATATAACCAGAGACATTGAAATAAAGAACAAACTGACAGTAACCAGCAGGGGGGTCAGGGGGAGCTTCAGGATAACATGGAAAAGAAGGGGAAAAGTCATTAAGGGACATGTATAAAGGAACCATGGACAAAGCTAAAGGGAAGAAAGATTGAGGGTAGGAGGTGGGGGTGGGTGGGGTGGGGAAGGTGGTGGTGGGAAAATGGAGACAACTGTACTTGAACAACAATAAAAAATGATAATAAAGTAAAATTACATCATATGATAGCATTAAATTTCTGTTGGACTGTGCTGATATAGAAGATTTGAATAGCAAGACTGATCAACTTTACTTGTATATGTAGAACACTACATGTAGCAAAGCAGAACACACATATTTTCAATGCACATGAAATAAAACAATACCTTCTGGGCCCCAAAGCTAGTTTCAATAAGATCAAAGAACTGAAATTAATAAAATTATGTTTTAAAGCTTATAAATATATATTCTGCACACTTATAATAATGGTAAGAAACAAAAGAAATAAAAATTTCCAATGCCAATATAATGATACTCAAAAAAACAAAAATATGCCAGATGGTCATATGTCATGCAATTATTGAAATGAGAAGCATGAAGAAAACAAAGCAACATGAGAGAAATAAAGATTGGCATAAAAACATAGAACTCAAAATCATATATATATATATACACACACACACACAGATATATACACACACAGATGTAAACAGTATGTATTTAAAGAAATAAATATCATATAAAAGAACCTTAGAGGATATTTGGATACTATTTTCTTTAAACTCATTAAAGGCTATATTTTAAACATTTTAAAACATGCTTTTCTAACTTGACAAAAAATGGAACCTTACTTGATGCAATTCCTGAATTTATAAAAAAAAATTGAAAGACTTGCATACTGAGTAGCACTATAATTACACTTTTTAAGGCTCAACTTGATTTCCCACTTATACTAATGGGACTTCTAATATGATCATTCACTATATTATTCACAAAACAACAGAACTTTTGATCACTAAAATATAATAATGGGATTTGCTTTGTTAGATATAGTTAGCAAAATAACTATTATGATTCATAAATAGATTTTTTTAAATTCTGGGAGAATTGATGGATGGCTGTAAAAGATTTTATTTTTTCCCCTTTTATTCTATTTTATACAATCACATAAAAACTACTTTTAGAAAAATAATGAGGCATTCAGGTTCATTTGGGTTCAGTGCATGCAGAAATAGGATAGAAAACAAGCCATTATAGAAATTGACACTTATATTTGCACGTTCAGTACTTGTTTTGCAAAAACTAAGAAGTGTGAATATCATCCACCAGTTGGCTGATTTAGAAGAACCTTGCTCTACAAAGTTGCTAGCAGTCTGGACTTTTAATTGGATGCTAAAAAAATACCATTTGCAGTAATCAGAAAATTCAATATTATAAATAAAAAGAATAATAAACAAGGAGCCATCAAAAAGCTATATTTATTTAAAGAGAAAAGATTAAATTGGCTTACTAGGGAGAGCAGAGTGAATTACGGTAAACTTTTTCAGAGCACCAGGCTCCCATTAACACATTGCAAGTCTTTGTAGCAAGAACCAAAGAACACTTTTCTTCTCTCCCTGTGACTTCAGGAGGATGAACATAGATTGCTCTGTTTCCTAAATTTTCTTTTATCTGCCTTTGCTATTTGTCAATATTTTCTACTTTTTTATTTTAATTTATATTTTTATTTTATTGTCTTCCTCCTTTAAGCTACTTCAGAACCTTTATGGAATAGCTGATCATTAGTGAAAAAAAAGTTTCCCAATAAATAGATTAAATAAATCTTAAATTTGCCTACCTTCTCTATTGTCAAGATCCTACATCATAACCTATTAGCTCTACCTGTCAGTAAACCATTCTCCATTTTCTGTCTTCTTATCCTAACTTTTAACTTACACTACAAGTTAACGAATACGGTGATCCACAACATAATGGCAGATGCCCCCCCGGGATTCGTTCATTCATTTTATATTCACAAAGGAGAGCGCTGTGCTGGCCACTGGTCTCCTGTACTGGGAGGGTGCCAGCACCTTGGCCTACTGGCCCCATGCCTTGCTTACTCACTTTTCACTGGTCTTGGGTATAAACATTAGGTGAAGAGGAGAGGGTCAGGCTGTAGCTCACTGAATGGGCAGTCATCACAAGTAGACTAATGAAATTGTGTACCTTTTGTAGACAAGTTAGCAAAAAGTGGAATGAAGATATGCTTATCAGCACATTAAGTGATAAACTGAAATAATTTCCAGTATAATATCAGGAAAAAAATCAAAGTGGAGGCAAGGATAATTGCTGTTGACTTTGAATCAGAAAATTAAATTGTTAGAAATTGTATTCCAGTAAAGAATGTGGGAATGTCACAAGAGTGTCCTAAGCACTTTGGATATTCCCAACTTGCACGATACCATCAAGAAAGTAGTAAATAGACTTCCCGAAAATGGACATGTAGGTAGACACACTAAATCTTCTTGCACAACCACAAAAAGGATTAAAACTGAATCTCAAAACAAATAACACCCAGAACTGTCAGAAAATTGAACTGTCAGAAAATCGAACTGTATGGAAATCCAACAACCAAGGATTTAAAGAAGCCACCATCATCCAGATGGGTACCTTTTATAGGGAGTCAAAGCAGCTCTACCTAATATTAGGAACAAATACTGGGAGGCTGCCAAAAAAAAAAAAAAAAAAAAGGAGACAAAGAAATATGGCCCAAATGAAAGAAAAGAACAAAACACCAAAAAAAGAGCTAAACGAAATGGAGATAGCCAACCTATTAGATGCAGTGGCCAAAACAGCGGTGATCAGGATGTTCAGAGAAATCAGTGAATACTGCAAAAGCATAAGGGAAGAAATGAAGTGAAATAAAGAGAAATCCATAGGAAACCAGCAATGAAGGGAAGGAAGCGGGGATTTAAATCAATGATTTGGGCCATAGGAAGAAATAAACATTCAACCAGAACAGAATAAAGACACAAGAACTCAAAAAAATGAGGAGAGTATAAAGAGGCTCTGGGACATCTCCAAAAGTGCCAACATCCAAATCATAGGGATGCCAGAAAGAGAAGAGGAAGAGTGAGAAATTGAAAATGCATTAGGAAAAGTAATGAAAGAGAATGTCCCTAATTTGGTGAAGGAAATAGACGTACATGTCCAGGAAGCACAGACAATCCCAAACAAGTTGGGTCCAAAGAGGACCACGCGAAGACACATAATAATTAAAATGTCAAAGGTTAAAGACAAAGAAAGAATCTTAACAGCAACAAGAGAAAAGCAGAGAGTTACCTACAAAGGAGTTCCCATAACACTGTCAGCTGACTTCTCAAAAGAAACAAGAAATGCCTGGCAAGAAGTATTCAAAGTCATAAAAGGCAAGGACCTACATCCAAGATTACTCTATCCAGCAAAGCCATCATTTAGGACAGATAAAGTGCTTCCCAGACAAGATAAAGCTAAAGGAGTTCATCATCACCAAGCAATTATTACATGAAATGTTAAAGGGACTTATCTAAGAAAAAGAAGATCAAAACTATAAACTGTAAAATGACAACGAACTCACAACTACCAACAACTCAATCTAAAAAACAACCTAAGCAAACAATTAGAACAGGAGCAAAATCATAGATATGGAGATCATATGGAGGGTTATCGGCTGGGAGGGGAAAGGGGAAGAATGGGGGGAAATGTGCAGGGATTAAGAAGCATCATTTGTAGGTACAAAATAGACAGGGGGATGTTGAGAATAGGATAGGAAATAGAGAACCTAAAGAACTTATTTGCACAACCCATGGACCTGAACTAAGGAGGGGATTGCTGGAGAGAAGGGGGATATCGGGCAGACGGGGACAAAGGGGGAAAATTGGGACAACTGTAAGAACATAATCAATAAAATATACTTAAAAAAGAAAATGGCAAATAATATTGTAATAGTGTTGCTCTTTGCAAAATGGTATGATCTGTCTGGCATGATAGAAATATCAGAGAGGGCAATTCTGAATGTCTCTCTGCTAATGGCATGTACCCTGTTCCACCAATTACTATTTGCTCCACACCCAAGACCTTTGTAGATTTCTTTTCTCAGTGATTCCTAGCAGAGTATAGAAGCAAGGATATCTCTTTGCACTGTGTCATGCCTTTCTTCATAGCCTCAAAAATAACTAAGATTGGAAGGCCAACTTTGTAACCTATTTTCAAAAGCATTTGTGAGTCTACAGTTAGAACAGTAATCCTGCATTCCTGAAACAGCAGATACCTAGTTTGCTTCATTTATAGAATCAATACTCTTTTCCCTGCCTTCTTGGATTTCCATAAAACTTGCTATGAGTGTAACCAAGTCAACGTGGAATACTACTTGAAGAAAGTCAAGCAGATAAAACTATTGATAACTGCATCAAGTAAATTGATAATATGCTCCAACCTAAGCTCATTAATTGAAAAGCACCAACCCCTTTCTTAAATCTTTGGTTGTCACCTTGATAGTTAGTAACCTGACTAAAAATTTTCATACCTGGGAGGAGAGCAGAAGTTGTTTTATTGGAGCTGCAGACAGATACACTGAATACTAGCTGAATTTTTTCCAAAGTGTATATAAACCCTTGTATCACTAATAATAACAAGGTTAATATAAATAGTATGAATAATATTAACAATAACAGCTTAATGCAAAGAAACATACTTATACCAAATCACAAACCCATAGAGTCAGATATAAAACTTAATTTCATCTGATCCAAATCACTAATGACATATTCATGTGTTTTCTCCAAAACACACTTGCTAAAGTAATGGTCAACTGTAAAACCGGAGCTCCAAACCGGGGAGTTGCTTAAGTGCTTATGATATTCCAAGAAAAACCAGCTGTAGGACTAGCAAATGCGAGCATGCTGTGCTCACATTACTGGTGAGTGCACTGATGGCAGCAGGTTGGTGCGAGGGAGACTGCATCTCCTCCGGTCTGAAGCTTATTATAAGGGGTTCCAGACAAAGGCAGCATGGGTCCACTTTGCACGAACCTACGTGTAGCCCGGAGCTACATCACATCAGTGTTTATGTGCAGAAGGAAAAGGTCAGGACGCAGTCACAGGACAAGAAGCCATTCCCAAAAGGAGGTAAGGAGGGAGTTACAATCCATTCCCAAAACAATACATATTTTTTTCTGGCCAGGGCTCCCCTGGCCAGCCCTCATCAAAGAAAGTGGGAAAGACATGTATTGAGTCCACACCAACTATTAATTTTTGTCTTTAATGCTTTCAAGGAATACAAGTGGGTTGGTTGTCTTTATAAGACCTCTATAAGGTTTCCCAAAAGGATGCTCTCAAGCTTGCTGACTTACAGGGACTTACACCTTCCCAGAAGTAGCTTATGAAACAAAAAGTATAAAACATTCTCTTGTTTCCGATGCATGAAACCCACTAAAATTTGCTTTCCTCTAAGATATATTTCTTCTAGAAATTTAAATGTATATATCTTTTAAGTTCCATATTTGATTTCTAAAGATAAATGGGTGAAAATATACGTTGTTGCCAGTGGCCACTGGTGGTGCCGCTGAAAACCTGCTGTGGGAAAGCTGTGGGACTGGACAGTGCCAAGACTACTGATATGAAAATAAGCTACTTTTATGGCAGCAGTGATATTTAGAATTAGCAAAAAACTCTTTAAAGCCAGAAGCTTGCTATATCTTTTAGTATTAATATCATTAAAGGTCTTGGTGTTAATATTGATAAAGGTTTTTCCTACCTTTATTAAGATATAAATGATATACAAGGTCTGTCCATAAAAGTCCAGCCATTGTTAATATAAGAGAATGGTTTGTACATCATTGGTGCAACCTGGCAGCCAAGAAGAGTGGACTTGAATGCACATGTGTCAACAATGACGACTTCACTGTACTAGTCAGTAGGGGTGGTAGACGCCATTGAGTGAGCATGTGTACTGTGTGTTCATCACATTCAAAATGACTAAGGGAGTAGAATAATTAATCTGTATCAAATTTTGCATTAAGCTTGTACATTCCTCTGCAGAAACTATCTCAGTGATTCAAAAAGCCACAGCTATGGGCAACTGGTGATTGGCAGCTTCATCATAATAATATGCCTGCTCATGCATCACATTTGATACAGAGTTTTTTGGCAAAACATCAAATCACCCAGGTGACTCAGCCCCCCTACAGACCAGATTTGGCACACTGTGACTTCTATTTTTTTTCAAAACTAAAATAACTTTTGAGAGAGAAGAGATTTTAGACCATCTATGAGATTCAGGAAAATAAGACAGCTGATGGCAATTGGGAGAATGATGTAAGGTCCCAAGGTGCCTACTTTGAAAGGTACTGAGGTGGCATTGTCTTATGTACAATGTTTCTTGTATCTTGTATCTTCTTCAACAGGTGTCTCTATTTTTCATATTATATGGTCGGTTCCTTCTGGACCTCATATAACAACGTATAAGTTTAAGGTGTACAATGTGATATTTGATAAAGACAACATTAGATTTTAATTGAAGATAATATAACCAAAAATAAATAAATAACAACAAAAAAAGTTAATGCGCTCAGAAGTCAGGCAGACCACCCATCTTCCTGCCCTTTGACTTTGGAGATGATTCATAACTTCCCTAAATCTTGGGTCCCCCTACAGGGATTCAGTCAACACTATTTTCTATTCTTCTTTGTTTCTTCCACCATGCACAAATCCTGATGAAACCTTTTCTGAATTAGCAATGCATTAAGATCCGTACATTAATTAGCAGTTCTGCAAACTACATATTAGAATAGAAATTAATTACCTTTTACCTTCCATGGTAGGCAGTATATCAGCTTCCCAAGTATGCCTGTGTTCTAATCCCAAGAACCTGAGAATATGCTACCTTGCATGACAACAAAGACTTGGCAAATGTCATTTGGTTAAGGATCCTGGAAAGGGAAGAGTATCCTGGATTATCCATGTGGAACCAACATAATCACAAGGCTTCTTAGAAGAAGGAGGCAGGGAGATAAGAGGGAGAGAGAGAAGGAGCTATGCAGATCAAAGTAGGGATCAAAGAAAGAAAAATTCGAAGATGCTACACAACTGGCCTTAATGAAGGAGGAGACCACCAGACAAGGAATGCAGGCATCCTCTGCATACCAGAAAAGGCAAGAACACAATTCTCTGTTAGAGCATCCAGAAGAAATGTGGCCCTGTTAATGCTGTGATTTTAGGATCTCTGACCTCCAGACTATGCCATAACACATTTGCAGTATTCTAGCCACCGAGTCTGTGGTAACTCATTACAGCAGCAACATATCTTTTTAACACTAATTCCACTCAAATAATTGTACACTGGGTCACACAGCACACTGCACTGCGAGGGGGTTAATTTCTTTGGAAAGCAACTGGCAATGTACGTCAACAGACTGAAAATGTTGCGTCACTGCACCCAGCCATAGCACCTCTGGGACTCTGTCCCAAAGAAATCGTCATAAATTTGGGCAATACTCATTCTGGAACTATTTATATTTACAAAAAAAAATTGGAAATAACATAAATGTCCAATGATATGGGTATGGCTACATAAATTGTGTAGCATATTAATTATGTATAAGACATAGAGCAATTTAACATATACTCAAAGAAATGTTAATTACATGGCAAACTGTGGAATAATAAGAAAAATAATAATACACAATTTGTATGTGAAGTACATTCTTACTGCATTTTTAAAAAAATGCCTGGGTAGGAAGAAAAGAATCAATAAAAATACCATAAAATGTAGAGAATGGTTATCCTCTAGATGAGTAATTTTTATTTTTCAAACAAATATATTTATAAATTTCCCTACAATGAACATTACCTTTATAATAAGTAAAAAGTAATGTCATACTATGTTGTTAACTCACACCACAATTCAGTATGGAAACAGACTGCTTATGAAAAAGGAACCTTCAACACTTAACAGGGAACAGCTAATTTAAAAGGAATCAAAGATGTTCATTCCAACAATAAAACCAGGTCACCATCCTCTCTCTGGAAGGAGGTTGTGCACAAGCCTGGGCCTCTGGATGGCCTGGCTCTCATATCCAACAGTGCTTGCATTCATGAGACAGACAGGACTGTAATAAACAAATAGGCAGTTCTTAATGGGGTCGTGTCCAAGCACTTGTAGAGGTTATGCCTCTGGTGGCTGAGCGCAAAGAATGCAGGCAAGAGCACCAACCCCCAAGTCTTTCCGGGAAAGGAGTTTGATTGCACAGTTTACAAGCTGCAGCCTGAGGGCTCAGTTTATACTTAGCACAGTTCTAGGGGATGGCTGTGAACCTCCTGGAAGCCCAGGGCAGCTAGTGGTCACTACCCACAACCTTCTCTCTCCTGCTAGCTGCAACAGTGAAACTAAATTGCTGGTATCTCTCTGAAAACAGCTTGTCCACGCATTTAGTGCCCCAACTTATATAAATGCCATCCTCTCCCGATAGGCAGCAGAGATTCCATCACAAGTCCCATGGGACTATGGCAAGCATCAATAAACTGCAAGCGGGGTGGAGCAAAAGCAGCTCTCAGAGGGAAGTTTACAGTCGTAAATGCCTATATTAAGAAAAAAGAGAGATTTCAAACAACTAACTTTACAAATTAAATTAAAAGAACCAAAAAATAATAATCGGTACATGAGAAATTATAACATATTTTAAAGATACAATTGCATGGAGAAACAATGTGTGTCGCATGTGTAACTTCTATGGGTAATTAGAGCCATTTACTTCTACATACTCACTATTTCAAAGATTTCAATACTTTTATGTTCAAAATTTTTGGACTATGTATTATATATTTTTACTCATCATTAGGTTAGGGTCAACATACATGATTTATGTGATCATTTGACATTGGGAACATTACTTGAACCCAAAATTTCTACTATAGTTATTACCTAAGTTGTTTGTGGGGGTCAAATGAAATATATCAGAACAGCTTCAAAACTGAATTATGCTATAAAAAATGAATGTTAGCTATTGCATCCTAAATGATTCAAGGTTATTATTGTATACATCAGTGTTTGTTAGATGCTGGAATAAATGATGTCTTGTGAATTGTCTAACTACTCAGTGTTTTTGTGACTTCTGGAATCTTTTTTTTTAGAATTTAGGCTGTGTTATTAAATAAGTAATAGCGGAACAAAATGAATCTCAGCCATAAACAGTAGATTAGTCTGTCTTATTTCATAAAGAATTACGGTACTGAAGTCGTTGGACACTGGGTAATGGTTTAGGCCCAGAGGCCAATAGAAGCTGAGCATAGAGGAGTGAAATTTGTGTGTGTGTGTGTGGACATACCTTGTTTTATTGTGCTTTGTTCTATTACACTTCTGCTTTTATAGACTAGAGGTGTGTGGCGACACTGTGTCAAGCAGGCCCGTCTATCACCATTTGCTGAAGGCTCGCACTTTTTAGCAGGAAAGTCTTTTTAAGTAAGGTAGGTACAGGGTTTTTTTAGGCATAATGCTATCACTGCACAGCTAATAGACTATAGTATAGTGTGAACATAACTTTTATATGCACTGGGAAACCAAAAATCTATGTTACTCACTTTATTGTGACAGTTCCTTTATTGCCGGGGTCTCCAACCTAACCCTCAGTATCACTGCAACAGGCCTGGGCACATGTATACACTCTCTGTTCCTGCTTATTATCCATGTTTTCATTCCATTAAATGGGCAGATATTCTCTCTGTTTTTTAAAGAATCGATATTTTATTTTTTGCCCAACTAAAACTTTGATCATCAATCTTAAATTGTAATCTCGTGTAAAAGAAAAATATAGAATCTGATTTCCCGTCCTGTAGGAATTTCTTCCTCCCCCGGCCACCCAAATTTTTTATGTACACATGGGCTCAGTTCTGAGAAGAGACACTATGGGAAAAATAAAACAATCACTGACTTCTCAAGAATATTGTATTTGCACTTCCTGAGTCATTTTAATTCATACAGGTAAGAGTCAGGGTTTAAATTGGGCAAGTTCTGGCTGGGCAAGTTACACTGTTCCTAAAATGGAACATGAAGAACGGGGGTGTGCCAATAGTGCAAAATGACTCATCATCGGCCATAATTAGACTCTTGGTCGCCTGCCAAGTGCTTGACAGACATGGCCCAGAGCTTCACGGCCCCTGTTAAGGGCTCCCTTGACTTCTGGTAATCTTCCTCAGTTACTGAAGACTATTGATCCTGTCTCCACACATGTCCATATGAACAGGCTTGTCCTCAGGTGTCCCCACGGACATCACAGACCAACTAGACCAGTTAAATAAGCAGGTTGAGTCCTATTAATATTTTCTCTCTTCCAAGTTGAAGAGTTGGATGCCACCAACTGAGGCAAGTTTTAATTTGTTCTTAAAATAGGACAAACATCTCTAGTTGCCCCACGCATACGAGTCCCTGTATTTGACAGTGATTCAGCAATATAATTGGTGTCAAGACAGACAGTGGTCCAGGGCAAGACTGAGAGAGAAGAAAAAAATCACAGGCAAGACAAAACAGGCCATGTACGCTTAGCAAGCAATGAATTTAAACCCCTGATCTATCACTTTTTAGCTATTTGTGATGAGCCATCAAAAGGGAAATATAAAATATACTCAGTTCTTAATATTTTAATCTTCAAAATACAGAAAAGTCTTCAATTATAGTACATTAGCACTTCTAGCAGCCATTTATATGTAATTTGCATAATGATAAATATTTCAACCTAGACAACATAGATAAGAAAGCTTTATTAATTTTTGTTTCGATGAAAACAAGCAATAGAGCAGAGTGAGAGATTTTATTTTTTTCTTCAAGCACATAGGAGAAAACAAAAGGGCCGAGGGTCCTTGTTTAGTCTGACAGAGCAATTCTACAAGTACTTATGCTGGTTAGGAACATAGAATATCAAGTACCACATTACTACTAGGATAAGAAACATCAGCTAAGACAGAGTTATGTTTTTCTTCCTGAGATTACTTTCATAAGACAGCAATATTTACAAAATTTCAGACTCTTCAAAGTTCACATTATTCAAATTATATTTCCAAGGAGACCAGGGCAAGCTGATATATTAATAATATTCACAGAAGCGTTCACACTGCACAGGGAACAAGTTGACATTTTTGCACTCATTCTCCATTACAAGCAAAACGCAGGCCTGTGAAAGTCAATTTTGCCAGCAAGCTAAATGGAGAAAGGGATTAATAGGGTTTTACTCAAACACAGTGAAATAAGCGTACACAAAATGCCCACTGGAAAACCACATAAGGAAACAGAGATTGGTTATTATCAATCTCTGTTTTTCATTTTTTGGGGGAGGCTTTTGTTTGCTGACATGTTATAAAAGTCAAACTCTAGATAAATAATGAAGATAAATTTCAACAATTTTCACTGAGTGGCCTGTGTCCCTCAGGACAGCACTGGCTTTACATGCAGTGCTTCGCACTGTTTTCCAGCTGAGTCTGCTTCAAGGGCAGACTGTGTTTCACTCCTTTTGCCGTGTGCCTGCAGCACCACGCACACTGGACACCTGCTATCAATTGATGAGAAAGAACCCAGGTGCCTATTGTTCTCAGTGCCTCTGAAGGCTTCCTGTGGCAGTAATGTAAACTTTCATCATTTTTTTCAGGTACCGTCCATTAGGTTTGCCCTCTCTTTGAGGGAACTTAACTCTGTTTCCTGGCCTGTTGCTCTTTGAACTTAATACTTTATTGTTGTGGAAACAATATGAATCCTTAAACCATTATTATTATGGGTGAAGAGAGGTGCAATCGGTATTACACCTGCATCCCCATAAATCTTCCAAGATATGTAAGGGGGTCAGACAGATATGTAAAGGGGTCAGACAGACAGACAGCCTTGGGGTAATGCCCAACCCCCAGTGGAGAAAGGGAGAGCTGATGTACTTTGTCTAAGAACATATCTCCTTCTACCACTTACCCCACGATCTGGAATAAACAGGGGGCTCCAGGAACCCACCTTCTCCAATGCTCTACTCAAAGCCTGACCCAACTACCTCCCTTGGGTCCACACTGTTCACTTTATCCTTGTTCATTAAAACGATCTCAAAAGCCTCAAACCCTGAGGTCTTCCCTCCCCGCCACATTGTCAGTGCATGACCTCCGCACATCCCCAGTTCTGTCCATGCCTTCCACCTCCCCCCAGATACTGAGATCTTTCCACTGTACTGTCCAAATTCACAGTGAGTCATAGAGGACAAATCCCCTCTGTCATCCTCTTCCCCAAATGTTTCTTCACCTCTTTGTTCCAGCAGAAGCCTAGTCTCAGAGGGCCATTGTGTAGCCTGCATCCATCTCCAGTAGTGGCCACTGCCCCTGGACTTAGAAGGGGAATAAGCGCCCTCCTGGCCCCCCTCACCCTCCACACTGCTTTCAGGCCATCCTCCCATTAATCTGAACCTGTCATCTATTGACCCCAAGTCATTCCTCCTCGTTTTCCAAGGGGACTCTTTGTTCACTGTCACTCACTCACTTTGGTCCTAACCCTTGGTAATTTCAATATACTTATAGTTGAGAATTCCATCACTGGAGCCATTTTCATGGTCGGAACATAAGATCCCACCATTACTATCGTTTACAGAGCTGTTCCCCCTCCATGACCTCAGGTGTGTACGTCCCACTCTCCACGCTCTAATGTTTTGAGCCAACTCTCCTTCCACCTACTGATGCCTACAACCACTGATTCTTCATTCTCAGTCTCTTCACTGTTCCTCACCTTCATGGTGGTTTCATTGTCCTCCTCACCAGCTGAAATTCCACAATAACCCCTGGCCTTCACCCTTTACTCTCTCATCCCTCTCTCCTTATGTGCTCCCCCATGTTGGGCAAACCACCATCAGGTGAAAGTCAATTCGAGGACTTCCCTCCCTACATCCTCTTTAAATCTACAGCCATAAATCAAGTGGTTCCTTTAAGCTGCCCAGCAGTCAAAGGACTCCCCGCTCTCCAAAATGACACAAACTCTTCTCTCAAATTCCCGCACCACATTCCCCATCCTCATTCTCCCCCACTGGCCTTCCTTCCTATTTCTCTGAGAAAATTGAGGCAACCAGTAAAGAACTTTCACAGACTCCCACCATTGCTGTGGTCCACCCATCAGCAATATATCCATCCACTCTTGCTGTCTACCTGCTACCAGAGCTGCTGTTATCTAAGCCAGCCCCAACCCCTGGTTACCAGATCACAGCTACAAGCAGTTTTACATGTACAACTCATGCTAGTATTTCCCGACTGCAGGAAGCTTCTAAAAGAATATGAAAAGGACATTCTATTACAGTTTGCCAGTAGAGGAGATTTTGCTACTTTCTTAGACAACAGATTAAGGAAAGATTTATGTGAGCATTGTGACAGACCATGGACAGCAGTGGAGTAATGGAAAGACCATTAGCTGATGTTTTAAATGTTAGTTGAATTAAATAACCTTGAGAAATATCTAGATTCATAAAACCTTGAGTGTGAATCATAATTCTGCTACCAGCTGGCTTTATAATTTGAGTAAATGATTAAATAGCAAAGGTATGCAGTTTCCTGTATATGACAGCTCTACCACCTATTTTATGAAGATGAGATATATTGAATCATGTAAAATGTACCAGATATATTAATACATCCTTTTCCTGTTTGCTTTTTTCCTATGTCCATTTGTTATTTTTAATATGTAAGACATTTACAAAGTTAAAAACATTATAATCATTTTCATACTGTGGGAGGCAGAAAAGTGCTTCCCCCAACCTGCCACATACATGCCAAAGATGCCCACATCGTAGTCCTCAGACCCTGTCAGTATATTGCCTTACATGCAAAAAGAGACAACAGATGTGATTAAGGATTTTGACGTGGACAGATTACCTTGTATCATCTAGGTGAGC
This sequence comes from Glossophaga mutica, assembly GCA_039655065.1. NCBI lineage: Eukaryota > Metazoa > Chordata > Mammalia > Chiroptera > Phyllostomidae > Glossophaga > Glossophaga mutica. Next base: position 124,554,830 of record CM077306.1, read on the forward strand.
TCAATACAATCACAAGTTTCCTTAAAAGTAGAAAAGCGAGGTAGAAGAGTGAAGCAGGGGGAGTTAGGACTACAGAAGAGAAGGTCAAGGTGACCCGATGGGAGAAAGACTCAACCCATTGTGCTGGCTTTGAAAATGGAAGAACAGTGTGTAGGAATGTGAGCAGCCTTAGGAAGCTGGAAAAGGTAAGGAGTTCTATTCTGCTCTAGAGCTTCCAGAAAAGAACCCAGCCCTGCTGACATCTGATTTTACCTCAGTGAGACTCATTCAAGAACTCTGACCCAAGAACTATCATATCATAAACTTGTGTTGTCTTTAACCACAAGATTTGGGACAATTTGTTACAGCAGCCATAAATATCTAATACACATGCTTATCAAGTCCAACCCTTTCCTTAACCCCTATCCCGCCCTGCTGTTATCAGTACCCATATTCCCACTTTCTGCTTATCCTTCCTGTGAACATACATTTTAAATAAACAAATACATGTATTTACCCTAATTTTTATTTCTTCCTTACATGAAGGTTTCTACACTGTATACCTAGGCAGGTCTCACTGACTGCCTATTTTCCATCACCTATCCTTGCAATATAATGCTGTTTTCTTTTTCAGTGTATTATTTGTTAGCCTAAATGAATCGTTTCAACATTATAAAATCATTTCATCACAAACAATAAGCTTAGTGCCATGCTTGGAGTACAGTAAGTGTTTCTTTTTAGGGGGTAGCTGTAAAGTGATGTCATGTCAAGTTAATCACTGTAAGTTTTCAGCTACCAGGTGGCACCTAAGTGTTTAATTTATTAAAATCAATTGTCTGCACTATCGGTTTGCTAAGTTTTAAATTAATTTGCAAGTGAATTATTTATGACTCCATCGTTACATGTAGTGTATTAGTTTCTATCACTGCTCATGCTTTGGGGCCATTATTAAGTAAAATAAGGGTGACTTGAACACAAACACGGAGATGCCACGGCAGTCAATGTGATAACAGAGATAAGATACGAATGGGCAGGTAGGGTACCTAGCATCGCTCTGCTGGACAAAAGGGAGGATGGCATGAGATTCCACCACTGCTCAGAACAGCAGCACTTTAAAACTTATGAATCAATTATTTCTGGAATTTCCCATTTAATATTTTCAGACCAGGTTTGCCCATGAGTAACTGAAACCATAGAAAGCAAACCCACAGATAAAAGGGACTGCTGTATTTACTAAGATTCTTGAGAGCGTGCCTCTCTGAATTAGGGGCTGGGTGCTACTTTGTGAGACCCCTGTAACCCTGGCCTCCCCAGCATAGGAAAAAAGTAAGCATTAGGTTTACCCAAAGTTAACCAGGACTTGATTCTCCAGACACTAAAGAGGTTCTGAAGGTATTATGGCTGCCACACAGGACAAAGCTTGGGACAGCTTTTTAACAAACATAGTCTCTCTCTCTCTCTCTCTCTCTCTCTCTCTCTCTCTCTCTCTCTCTCTCTCTCTCTCTCCCCCCTTCCTTACTCACTTCTAAGGTGTTGTCTGTGCATGGAGAAATAAAAAATAAATGCAAAACAGTGCTAACAAGTTTTTGTGAGTTATGGAGATTAGAACGAAACCCCTACTAACAAATGAGTCATAGAGAGAGGCTCTCACACAGCCACACAGATTCAACTTTTAGCAACTCTGGGCACCACCCACTGCTGACTTTGGCTACTACGGAAGGGCCACTTCCAAACACACCTCAGTATGCTAATGGCAACAGAAACCTGAGAAATCACTCAGGAAAAAAAGTATCCTAGGACATCTTAATTATCCTTCATTTCTTCAGATAATGAAGTGATGTAAGAACAGTAAGACAAGAAAAAATAAAAGGTGAGTATTAGAAATGAAAAGTCTGTCTTTATTTGCATGTAGCTTGATTGTATACACAGGAAAACACCTATAGATGAGCTATTAATATATAAATAAATTTAGCAAGGTTGTTGGATGTAAGTGTAATATACAAGATTATTTTTATTTCTACATAACATCAATAAACTATTAGTAATTAATATTTAAAAATAATACCAAAAATAGTTTTTAAAAAACAAACACCTAAGAATAAACTTAATGAAATAGATGCAAAACTCCTACACAAAAAAACTACAAAACAAGTAGAGAATTTGAAGAATTGTGGATCAAAAGACTAACATGGAAAGATAAACTATGTTAACAAATTCGAAGACACTATCTTGCAAAGCTAATAATTCCCTGTAAAGTCAAGGCAATCCCAACCAAACGTCAGCATGTTATTTTTGTGTGTATCGATGGGACAAATTGGCCCATCACAGCCCAGAGTCAGGATTAGCAGTACAGCCCCTTCCTGTCGATGTGATCTGGGCCCAGTCACCTAACGTCTTAGCCTCACCTTCATGGCTATAAAATGGAGATAATATCTCCTGCACAGGGTTCCTGTGAGGATGAAATGGCCTTACTTACATAATATTGTTCATAGTTACCTTCTACTTCTACTTCCTGTTCAATCTTCTCTCTCCTTCAGTAAACTGTAAGCTCCCTTGAAGACAGGGACAGGGTTTTGTTGACAATTATAAGACCGTGTAGATGCTCAACTGATCTAGCTCACAGCAAATAAATTTCCTATATATTTCCCCTTAAGCTCAAAATCAGTCCTAGAGCCTAAGGCAGGGCTGATGTTGAAGTTTAAGATCAAATGACCTCAGCTGGGGAAAAACTTTGAGGTCCAAGTAGGTCCATTACATATTGGAGACTCTTTCTATACACTGATTAAGAGATGAAATTGTATACATATATACATATATATATTTCTGTTTAATGAAGCCTATTGGAGAGAACTTGTTATTTTGGAGAACTTCTCTACTGAGCTCTCAGCAGTGTTAGGGCTGGAGAGCAGCAGTAAGATGTGAGATGGCAAAGATGGAGGTTCAAAGAAAGAAGCTCTTCCTGAAGTATTCTGAGACCTCAGCAGAAGAAGTTAATGGAGAAGAGGAAGGAAGGGTAGGCTGGGTAACTGGTGCTTGGCCTGGGCCACGAGCACTGTCTGAGGGGTTTAATATACGGCAGAGGGTGCAGCAGCCAAAACAGGCATAAGCAGTGACAGTCCTTCCTTCCCAAGGGGCTGACTAATGGGCCAGGGCTCTAGCCAGGATATGGGACAGTGTCTGAGGATGACTGTCCAGAGCGGGGGTCAGGACTCTGGTCCTGTAAGTTAGACCTCAGCACAGAGAGCTAGTCACAACACAAAAGAAGTTCAGCAAACCTGATCCTACCGATACTAGGGATAAAGGTAACAGCAACAGACTATAGATGCTCAGGACTCAGGTCTCATCTTCAACACACCTAAACCAGATTGATGGCCACAAATCCCTCACCCTGATCCTGGGTGCATACAAAGCTCTGAGCTCTGAGTGTGCTTTTCAAAGTGATTAATTAGAATTAGGTCAGAGGTGGGCGGAGCTGAGCTGATAGGTAAAAGGCTTCAGTATCACAGCAACAGAGGCTGGGAGGCAAGGGCTAAAACAGAGCATGGGGCACAGGTGACTCCACTGAAGCAGTTTAAGTAGGAATCCTGGAGCCTGTAGTGTAGACCACTACTCCAAGATCTAAAAAGAAATATTTGCCTAGATTTGAAGTATGTTTCTTTGATTTCATTTTGGACTTTGAGAGTCAAGATCAGAGAGGAAAGAAACCAAGGACATGTGGCCTTAGGCCAGAAGGACAAAGAGTGTCTGTCCTTGCAGATCCCAGGTACATGGTAGTATGTTTGCACACAGAAGAGCTTGTGAGAAAGAGAAATTGCCAAAGTGTCCATCAGCAGTTCTACTTTGTGAGCTTCTAACAACAGTCTGTCAAAGAATTAGAGATTCCACATTGCAGCCATCCTTCTTTCCTCTTGGTCCGCAGTGACAGGTGAGGAAACGGATGGATGGAACAGTTATGACGTTCCTCAGGTCACATGAGTAGTAGCACTCAGGTGCTTTCTGCGTTTACGGCAGTTTCTAGAGCCTGAGATTTCCTTGTTTTTCATTACTATATTATCACTCTAAAAATCAAGAGTGCTAGACCGCTTTCACACTGTTCTCCGTGCTCCTTTATAAACTGCTTGCTCACCCCTCAAGTAAAAATCACATCCCAAAGTATAATTATCTTGTGTGGCAACGCTCAAGGTCAGGGGCTGTGCTTTCTCTTTACAACATCCTAGCAGCCTGCAAGGTAATTGATTGGCAGGTCTCTGATAATGGTAGAGTAGCTTGTAATATTTAGACTCCAGATTACTTTGGCTGCCATGTGGCCATATATATTTTTAAGTGACACTTCCATAGGGCACAACACATCATTAAATATTAGAAAAATTTCACCAATATTCCCTCAGTCCACCATGCAGAACATTCAGACTGTCAATGACTTCCACTTATTCTAAGTAAAGAACAGCATTGGTGTATCAATAAAAATGCAGACAATGAATGATATCATTGACCACATACTATGGAAAAGAGCCTTGAGGTGGGGATTTGCTTGCGTAAAGTTTATTGGGGAGGACTCCTGAGGGTACCCATGAGAGACTGAGAGAAGCAGGAGAGGGCTGAGGAGGATTGTACTGTGATGCATTTGCAATCACAGAGGCCTCTGCCAATCCTACGAGAAGCTCTGGAGCTGGGTTGGTCCTTCAGAAATGTTCCAAATTTGGGCAAGGGAGCTGGGCCTATATATACAACATCACACAATCTTTAGATGCAAGCTGATTTTGGCATGACCTGGGGAAAGGCAGCTTCCTTCAGTCCTTGGAGGGCAGTTCTTAGGGAGGAACTTGGCTGCGAGCATCAGCCAGCAACACTCCTGGCAGCTGAAGGAGTGAGTGTGCTGGTCCTGAAGGGAAAGGCTTCTCCAAGATGGTTGCCTTGATAATATAAATGGGTGATGCATTTTCACAACCAACTCTTTGCAGTATGGAATCACCATTCTAACAGACTAGCTGTTCTGATGTTCTGATGCTCTTTGCAAAGAGTCAGCTTCAACAAATATTTGGATTAGATTTGACTTAGATAAAATCTGCCCTGCTATTGGTATGTTGCTATATTATTTCATACTCTGTATGATACTAATAATGATGATACATGTCGTTGTGTATTCATGCAAACTGTTAGAATTTACAACACCGAGTGTGAACCCCAGTGTAAACTGTGGACTTTGGGTGATCCCGATGAGTCAGTGTAGGCTCATTGGCTGGAGCAAATGTCCCACATCGATAATGCAGGAGGCTGTGCATGTGGGGGGCAGGGTGTCTCAGAGAAATCCCTGTACCTTCCTGTCAGTTTTGCTATGAATTTAAAAACTTTCTGCAAAATTGCCTTTAAAAAATATCTCTGGGCATGTGTATTAGTTTGTGATGTCTGCCATAACAAAATATCACAGACTTGGTGGCTTAAACAAGAGAAGTTTATTATGCTTTCTCACTACCCTGGAGGCTGGAAGCCTGAGATCAAGATGTCACGGGGCTGGTTTCTTCTGAGGCCTCTCTCCTTCGTTTTCGGATGGCTGTTCTTCTCCCTGTGTCTTCCCATGATCCTTCATTTGTACTGGTATGTGACCTAAAGTGCTCTTCTTATAAGGACACCAGCCATATTGAATTAAGATACACTCTTATGACCTCTCATTAACTTAATTACTTCTAAAAAGGCCCTTTCTTCAAGTCCAATACAGTCATATACATACTGAGGTATGGGGGTTAGGTTGTCAATCTATGAATTTTAGGGAGCACAGCTCAGCCTAATAGCAATAAAAGCATGTGAGGAGGGCTCATGCTTTTATTGCCATTTTATTGACAGAGATACTGAGACAGGGAAGTTGAATGGCTCGAAACACAGCTCATGTTACCTATCTCACTGGGTTATCTTCTTAACTGCACTGTCAGTGTAAAAAACATCTCTCCTCAATGGAATCCTTTGTACACTTTTAATTGTTTAGCATGCAGAGAGCTCTTACACTAATCTTTCATTAAACTTACTTTGGATTGTGAAATTAAGTGACTAAAATCATCCAAGAATGGAATGTATCTCCTCCACAAGTTGTTACTCTGAAATTATTGTTATTTTATATAACATCCTTTGTTCTCTTGCACCTGGATCCAGATGCAGTTATAATTTTCATTACTGAAGCAGATTCCTTGCTCTGAAACCTTCTCCCCTTGTCTGCCCTGTGGCCAGGCCAGCCTGCTAGAAGAACAATTGAAGGCCACCTCTGAGTCTTGTCCATGAACCTATTGAAAGTTCTGACACATAAGTTCTTGATTTCACTTCTCTAGTCTGTGCCACTAGCCCTCTTGTGCACAGAGCCAAAAGTACCTTCAAAAATAATGCTTTTCCATACTCACGCTCCCATCCCTGGACAAATAGAGTGATGGGGAAAGGGAACTAACATTTCTTTTAAGAACAAAAATTAATCCTCACTTGAAGATATTTTTACTGATTTGAGAGAGAGAGGAAGTGGGGAGAGAGAGAAGTTGTTATGAGAGAGAGACATCCATTGGTTGCCTGCCATGCATGCCTCACCAGGAGTCAAACCTTCAGCCTAGGTGTGTGCCCTGACCAGGGGTCGAACCTGGAAACTTCTGGTATGTAGGACAATGCTCCAACCAACTGAACCACCCAGCCAGGATGGAACTACCATTTCTGAAGCATCTACCATGAGTTAGACACTGGGGCAAATGCTTTCATAGACATCATCTTCCTTACTCTCCACAATAGCATAAGGTATGTTTTATATTACCATAAAATGGATGACTGCTGGGGACTAAATAAATTGTCCTTGTCACCCCTAAGAGTATGAAAAGAACAGAATTGAAACACACATCTGGATGTCTCTAAAACCTGTCTTTTTCTACTGGCCCACACTGCTTATGTATCGTGGGCATCCCAGAGCCAAGCCGCAATCCATACCTACCCCACACTAAAGCCTCCAGACCCAAAGGCTGAGGTATTGGTGCTCTTCACTCCCTGACTCTCAAGGCCCATTTGGGAGTCTGAACAAAAGATTCTACCCACTGTCTTAAAATGTCTTCTGTAACTTGATTGCTTCCTATTTAATGAGTTTCAGCATTATCCATTTTATCAGCTAAAATCTTTCCTTTGCTGGCTCATCCTACCCTGCACTGAAGGCTGTTACATCTTGACAGACCCCCTGCTGGAGAAAGTGGTGGGAAAATGTCTGGACATGGGTTTCATTCTCTGGTTGCCTCCTTCAGTGGTGCCACTCCTTGACTGGCTGTTTTCCAAAGATCCTGCATTTCTTTGGAAACCAATTCTCCACTCCCCGAGCAGATTGTTAGCTCTTGGAGAGCTGGGTTGGGAAACCAAATATCCGGTATAAGCCACCTCTTCTGTTTGTAATGTAGACTTTCAGCCACACCTTCTAATGGAATTAACTGGAGGTGGGATGGTGGAAAGAAATGAGAAAATATCACCGGATCACATCATGCAAATGAAAAATGGGTTTCTTAGTGGGAGTACAAACATTGAGTCACTGAGTGGTATCCAAGATGAGAATTACCAGGAGAGAAAAATTCCTAGGCGAAAATTTATCTTTGAGGTGCATGCCAGGCATGTTATGTCCCTAACCCAATTTATCCCATATATTCTATGGATTTTATTGGCAATTTTGCATTACATGATAATTTTTAGAAATGCATGTGTCCTGTTATTGCAGAACTAATTAAACTCAGCACCACATCCCCCTTAATATGCACTGAAAAGACGAAGGGCTTAGGAAAATATGGAAAAGAAAGGAGACTAAATGCCCTCCTTGGGGAAGTGTCTGTTCAGGTCCTTTGCCCATTTTTTAATTAGATTGTTTGTCTTCTTGGAGTGGAGTCGTGTGAATTCTTTATATATTTTGGAGCTCAAACCCTTGCCTGAGGTATCATTGGCAAAAATATTTTCCTATGTGGTTGGTTCCCTTTTCATTTTGCTAATGGTTTCTTTAGCCGTGCAGAAGCTTTTTGATTTTACATAGTCCCATTTGTTTATTCTTTCCTTTATATCCCTTGCTTTAGGGGCATATCAGTGAAAATATTGCTGTGTGGGATATCTGAGATTTTATGTTCTCCTCTAGGACTTTATGGTGTCATGACTTATATTTAAGTCTTTTATCCATCTTGAGTTTATTTTTGTGTATGGTGTAAGTTGGTGGTTGAGTTTCATTTTAACTGCTGTCAGCATTAGGAAATTATTAATTTAACCTTGTATACAGTTGCAAATAGATCTACTGATCTAAAGGCAATTATTTGGCTTGAATTACATGATGCTCTGGAATTTCTAGACCTTGTATTGAGAGAAATAAAAGTCATTTTTATAATGGCAGGCATCAAGAAGGAAATATTGGTCAATAAATTAGTGTTCGGAGACTTTTATAAATCTGGAAGTTAGATTCATGTTTCTTACTATGAACAATTTATTTTAATTTCATAAGAGGAACATAATTTCCAATTGACTGGAAAATTTTATCACTTCAATAATTACTATTTGATTTGAAAGCAATCCCTGTGTTCCTAAACTATCAGTACTTTGAAAGTCCTTGAAAGGTTTCGAAAGCAGTCCTGCAAAGAGGTGCACACTCGTTTGTTGGCACGTTTTGTGAAAAGGGCTGACTAAACAGCTTTTACGTTTCTGCTTTGACCAAATTGCTCTACCCATAACCACGTGGCCATCTTCAGCCCTATTGACTGGTTTCCTGTTTCAAACCAAACTGGTGATAGAAATTTCATTGGACGTCTCTGAAGGACAGTAGTGCAGTTTGCCAAGTATTTCCAGGTCTCACCTTACCAGTACACAGTAGGACCGCATCCCTGAGCCTCCTGTGCATCTAATCAATAAGTTCAGGTAGACTGATAAAAGGATTGATACTCAAGAATGTCATGGTACCAATGGAAACATCCATCTTAAATGATCTCACACATGAAGGCGTTGTGGAAGGTAAATATTTCCATTTTCATTTCCAAAATAACATTGAGAATCTTTTTATACAGTGGTTTAAACAGACAACACACACAAAAACAACAATAGTAAAACCTACAAGGATAGTTTTCCTGTTTCACAAATGAGGAAATGAATGTCCTAGGAGCTAAATTAATTTTTCTCAAGGTTTAAAATAAACTAAAATCAAAAATACCTTAAAAAGTCTTCTTATTTCTCTTCTGCTCCCTATCTTTGGGAAACCTGCCATGATTTAACTGTCTCTAAACAGATTCAATATTTCTCTTGCCACCCTGCTTTCCCACTCACACCTGCAACCCTACATCTGAAACTGAATTCCAACCCCTGTCCCTCTACATGCCCAGGGTCCACACAGAGTGGTGGGTGACTGAGCCCATGGGGGCAGGGAGCCAGCCGGCCCAGGAGTGAAAGCTGATCAAGTCCAGCAGGGCCTCAGTAGCCTCAGGCTTTTCCAGAGGTGGTCAAATAGTTTGCAGGTAGAGTCTTAATCTTGCCAAGGTTGTCCAAGAAGCCAAGCTCTTGCAGGTCAAGGGTACGTCACAGGGATGGTAGGTCAAAGGGTCAGTAGAGGCGCTTCTTTAAAGCCTAGTCACCAAATATTAGCCTCAACTTTTCCTCAGGAAACACTTTCACACCCAGAGCTTAGGTGTTGCTCCAGGCAAGAAGGAAAAGTCTCCCAAGGAAGAATAACTGTCTCTTTTCATCCCAGCCTTCCTTCTCCTGGAGCTCAATTCTCAGTCCAGGACATGGAACGTCCGTGAGGAATGCGGAAACCTAGGCAAAATTGTTGAAGCACTGGTCAGTAGAAAGAATGATGGCTGGCATTTACTGATAATTTAATTTGAACCAGGCACTACTCTACAAGTCTTTAATGTATTAGCTCATTAAATCCTGAAACTATCCTGGGAGGTGTGTACTCTTACTAGCCCCATTCTGCAGATGAGGAAACGGAGGCATAGGGGCATTATGCAATTGCCTCAAGATCACACAGCAGGAAGGTTGTTCTCCCAGGTTTGTTGGTCAGTGCCCTAGCCTTCCCCCCACACTGCTCCCTGAACCCTGAACTCAGCGCTCAGTGCTGAGTGCTCTCCCTCCTCCGCTGCTCCCCTTCCTCCGCTGCTCCCCCTCCTCCGCTGCTCCCTAAGCTTGGTCTCTGGAGTGGCTGCAGCTCTGCATTTACAACTCCAAGTAGAGAACAGTGTTGCTTCTCTCTGGTTCCTTGTCAAACAGTGATATTTTTCATGGTGTAATGAAGAGTGGAAACTTTTAGGTGAATTTCTGGCATAACAAATATGTGGAAGAGATTTTAAGGAACGGAGCCATAAACCTGAAATCGCTCTGGGTGAAATTGGCTCTGTTTGGGTTCTAGGAAAGGCCCACCCTTCACATGACCAGCAGAGGGCGCAATTACCTGTGGCTTGTCATAAAAATGGGGTCCCCCACCTGATAGCGCCTCCCAAAATAGGGTCTCCCAATGAGAATCTATACCTGAAGGAAACCACCCGTTTTTCACAGCTCTGCCATCCTTCACTGACCCTGGGACCTTCTGACAAGCCTGTCCCCATCAAGTTTCTAAGAGCAATTGAATCCGAAGTCTCTGGGGTATGAGGAGCTTCCACAACCTTCAGGGACCTCAAATCTTTGCAAGTCAGGTCCTGATCTCCCCTACACTTTGAATTCTGTGCATTTCCTGCGACCCCATCAGTCTTTGATTTTGTATTCTGAAATAAGGTCTGATATATGACCTTTACCCTGTGGTTTAGCTCTGCGCTGGACTATGACCCTGCTTTGCACTTACTACCAACCCCATGTCACTGAGTTGTAATTCTGCCCTAAATACCGGGTGAGGCCTGATCTCTGATCTCTGCTGAAAGACCTCCCTCATGCTGCCAGCTCTCCGTTCCGGACAGGGGAAGATCACTTAGTGTGAATTTCTTGTCCCTGTTCTTAACACTTGTTGGGTCCCAATATGGTCTGCCACAATGCAAGCTGTTGTTCCTGAATCCTTCTGATGCCACATGCAAACAAAAGTTATACGCACAGCCCAATTACTGAGAGAATTCAGTGAGCCCTGGGCCAACAGAGGGGGATGGGCTGAGACAACGTAACCCTCAATTCACCCCCACCTCATAGGCTCAAAAATATCAATGGAAGAATTATGTGGATTTCTTTGGGGAGAGTTGTGAGTGCATTCCTACCTACACTTGCTCCTACTACGGGTCTACGCCTTGTGCACCTCCCCAGTTCTACTAAGTACCATAGTCCCAGATCTTGGCTTCTACTGGTTTTCCCCAACTTTTTACTACAGCCACTAGCTGGACATAAGACTACAACCATGCCTCTCTTCCCCAGAATGGCTGGATATACCATCCCTAGGAGGAAGGGTCTCCATCTGAGGCAGTCGAATAAACTCCTGCACAGCAACAACTGGGACCTTAATGGAAAGGTTAACTTTAATAGATCATCTGAATTACCTCTCAGTGGGTGACTAATCAGGGAAAGTTATAGTGATATTTCACCACAGAGGAACCCTATGGGCCAGGAAATTAGAAGGGTTAACTTTTGTTAAGTTCCACTAAACAAATCCTCCCACCTCCTTTTTAAAGTTCTCATATAAAAATCCAAATGTCAGGATGATTGATTTAGGATAATAAGCCAGTGTTTTCCTCTGGTTTCCCAGCACCCCACATATGCCAGTCAATGTATTTAACAGAACCCTCCTTACTCTCCCTCCTTCTCTCTGGGACACCAGCACATCGGGTTGTACCATCTGTTAACACAGGAAGTCCCTTTAGGGTTCTTTAGTTCCATGAAATTTGCCTTTGCTTTGTCCCATTGCTGACTATATGAGCCATACACATGACTCAGAAAGGAAAGGAATGTAAAAGAGGATGTGCCTGTTGCCAGGTGGTGCTCAAAAACAAAACCTGAGACCCATCTATATCCATTCAGGAAACCACAAAACTTTCCAAGACAAAACCATATCAAGATTGATCATTCCTACCCACATTTTTCTATTCCCTTTTGCCCCTCAGGCCTCTGGCTGCCATTTTGTGACTTCTCCCCTTGGTAGCTGCCTAATATTTGTTTTCCCCTGTATAGAAATGTCTCAGAGATTGGCTATCAGTAGACAGCTAATTTGCTACAACTCCACCCACACCCCCTGAGGAATGATTCGGGGTGGGAAGGCAACTTCATTAGGGAGAGACAGACTTGTTGTTCTGTGATTTAAATTAATTAAGTCTTCCTTCTGACAATTGGGCTATTATAAGTGCCACCACTCACTGCCAAGATGGAATTAGGTGTGTGAGTGTTGTGGACGGCAAGGTGTATCCTGTAGCAGTGCAAGTGTGATGAGAGCATCTTCAGAATGGGGACAGAAAAAAAGTGTATTTAAGAGTTGGTCCTGTAAATTGAGATGACATAGTTTTTTAAAGAAGATGTGCCTATTTTCATGTACCAGCTGAGCCATAAAGAAGTTTCTAATCTCTGAAAGCTATGTCCACCTTCCCGCTCATCCCAGCATCATAGAGGAGGGAAGAGCATGCTCAGAAGGGGCACTGAGTGGTCTGTCACAACTTGCAACTGAAGCTTCTCCTTGAGTTTTTAATACTTACATCTCATCCTCAACGATTCATTAACTTAGATCCATTGGTTGGGCTTAACGATGCATTCTACATAGGAACAAAAATAACTGTCATGTCAATGAGCAATTGCATTGACAAAAATGCACATACATTATCTATGTAAATGCCTGACTAGAGATAAACATGTAAAAATAAACACATGAGGAGAAGGACCCAGATGACACAGGTATACAGAATTAAATTATCATGTTTCACTGAAGCTAACATCAGAAGCTCAATATTATTTTTATGTTCCAGCAAGAAAGAAAAAGGAAAAAAAAAAAACAACTTGCCAATTAAACCATAACATGCCATTGATTGGAAGATACATTTCAATTTCAGTTAAAAGGTGAAGAAAATGGCTATCATTGAATTGGTGAACTATGTTAAAAGTCACACTTAATCCTAGATAACCATTAATGCTGATTCCCAATGTGTCCAGCAAGTTTTGTATTTGTTTGTGTTTAAGGAAAACAAATAGTTCATATTTAGAAACTGTTAGTTGAGTACATGACTTCTTTCTAATTAACATAGCAATAGTAGCAATTTTCCTTGGTATCTGGAAAGAAAGATGACAAAGGTCACCGTCAAGATCTATAAGTACACAGATGTTCAATACAACAGAATATAGTTTACTGGACCAGTCCTGTAAGCAGAATGTTAATTCTCATGGTGAGCTGGTGACTTTGGGCAAATCTCAAGTACTCTGAGCCTTGTTTTCCTTACCTGCGAAATGAGTGAGGTACACTAGAATTTCACTTATCATTCATCTTTCATTTCTGCCCACTAGCATTTTATGAATCTGTGATCCTGGATCCACGTTACCCATATTAGTGGTACAAAGGTCAGGTTGAAATACGTTCAATGTGGAAAATTCTCTTGAGGGGTATATTCTGCTCACTGTAAGTGTTAGCAGAATACTCCAATATTTGTTGAATGAAGAAATGAATGAATGAATGTAGGCCCTGATAATTTTCTTTGTTAACAAATCCAGAGTGCTGAGCTATAATATTTTTCTGTGTGACTCTTCTGAGCATGCCGACCCTCTAGTGTTGAGACTGAAAGGCAGTAGCTTACCTCTGCTACTCTTGGCTGCCCCTTCAGTGAAGCCATCTTCATCCTCAAAGCATCTCTTATCTGAAGAAACAATGACAGTGTAGAAATGACAATATCCCCAAGGTCCAGACCCCTGTCCTGAAACTGTGAGACCAGTAACACTGGCAGAAGCAGCATCGAATGGCTTAGCACAGTGCTTGCCAAGTAGTAATGCTTAAATAAGTGTTGCGGTATAGTTGTAACAAGGTTTACAATTAAGGTCAAAATTGTGGTTATAGTTTTTATTCTTTTCACCAGCTATACTCATATACAGCCTCCTGTTGACTTGATGAAGTGCAGGAAATGAGAGAATAGAGTTCTTTCCTTTCCCCCTCATAGCTGATACCCTGATCCACCTCTATGAACCCAACTCCCATGGACCAAGCTCTCTGACCAAACCTGCTTCATCCTCCCGCTTTCTTCAGCCATGTGGAAATAATTTACGATGAGTGGACAAATTCAAATTACCTTGTGATCCATAATGGTCCCAAATAGCAAGATGAAGAACCCCTGTGGCAAAATTCAACAGAAGTATGAGACACAGTTGTGCAGGCAATATCTCAGCTGTTCTATTAATAACACTCTGGCAGATATCTTCTAGAATGATTATCAGACATTAGAAACTTTACTTTCTACTAATTCAAATAAAAATGTGTTGGTGGATGGTCTATTTTCTTGAATGTACCTCAAAGAAAGAGGATCACTTTCATGTCTGTACATCACAGTTATTCACACTTTTTAAATGGCTACAGATGTAGGATAGAGTTTTCAATCTTATTAAATCTGTGTATTTTCTTCCCAGATATTAAGATGGTTGTTCTCACTCATGATGACAATAAGACATGACATGGGATCTTGTAGCTCAAAGTCACAATCTTGGAAGGTGTCTTGAGAAAATAAAATGTATTCTAGACTAATTTCACATCAGATTTTTGGGGTTGGTGGAAGACATTTCTGCATAAAAGAGAACTACCAAAGCGGATAAAGTCAAAGTCTACTCAAGTTTATGTATTATTAGTCACTTACAAAGTTCCAGTAATTGTTTATATTATGTTTGTTTGTTTGTTTTGTTGATTAGTTTCCTGTTAAAGGTGAGATCATATGGTATTTGTCTTTCACTGCCTGGCTTATTTCGCTTAGCATGATACTCTCCAATTCCTTCCATGCTGTCGCAAAGGGTAGGAGCTCCTTCTTTCTTTCTGCTGCATAGAATTCCATTGTGTAAATGTACCACAGTTTTTTGATCCATTCATTAACTGATGGGCACCTAGGTTGCTTCCAGCACTTGGCTATTGTAAATTGTGCTGCTATGAACATAGGGGTGCATAGACACTGAATTTGAGAACAGTCTGACAGTGTCCAGAGTGGGAGGGGAGGGAATTTCAGGGGAAAAGGGGAACGGTTTAGAGCAACAAGTATAAAGGACTCATGGACAAAAACTATGGGGGGTGGAAATGGGAGGAAGGTGGGGAGGGCTGGGGTGGTGGGCTGGGGTGGGGTAAAAGACAGAAAACTGTACAATATCAACAATTAAAAAATACTGATTTAAAAAAAAATGGGGAAAAAAAAACAAAGTTCCAGTAATTGGAAGGCAGTCTTTTTAAAAGCTGGGAGTTGAGATTCAAGAAAATTCTGGATCCTGACATGACAATGGAGGGAAGCTTGGGTTTCTACAGATAATTTTATGGTGAAGAAACATCGATCAGAAGACTGAAATTGTAACATATGAGTCACAGTTGTTTTAGTATTTTCTTTCTATTAAGAAAGGAGGAAAATAAATGATCTGAACAAAACCATGAAGCTTTCTGAGGATTAATTAAGTTGCAAAGTAAAAGTAGGATGAGATCATTAGCCACCAGAGTAATTGGTGAAAATCTTTCTTCTCTCAAAAGTTGGGGAGATTTACATGAGCTCAAGAGCTTTTGGTTTAAAAAAAACATATAACAAAAAACTTAAGGCAAAGGTTTCTCTTTAAAGTAATGAAAGGAAAAGAGTGAAATAAGTGTTCTCCATAGTTATTAAAGAATTATGAGTAAGATGTATAAGTATCTGAGTTGGCATTTATTTAAAGCTTGTTTTATATTTTGTACCACATTTTTAAATAGAATGATAATGGCATGTTAACAGGAATAATTTTCTGCTTTGTTGTGCAGTTATATTTATTTTATATAAATACTAGTCAATTTTTTCTTTTTGCTTCAGAGAAGGGGATGATAAATACTTCAGGTTTGCCACTGGAGCTCAAAACAGCCAGAGGCAAAATGTAAAGGAATGAGTATGGCTGTATTTCAAAAAAACTATTTACAAAAACAGTCAGCAGGCTATAGTTTGCCAACCTTTCATTAAAAACATAATTAAGACTATAAACTTGCCAAACTGTCTGTTACCCACGGGTATGGAAAGCAGTGTGGCTAATGACAGTTTGCCAAATGTCCACACTTCACAGCCAAGATGGAGTCAAACAGCTCTGAGAGGGAAAATCATGCCAGTCAGGTATGTTAAGGAAAAATGACATCATAGATGTCAGATGACATCGTAGAGATCATATTAGATACATCTTTTTATCTTATAGGTGAGAGGGTTGAGGCCCAGAGAAAAGTGACTTTCTTGGGATCAGGTGACATGTGGTAGGATTTATTTCTATGTATAACAACCTACGATTGCATCACAGGGAATAGAGGCATGACAACTCCTGACTGGCTAACATTCAAACAGAATGGCACACCATGGGAAATGACTCATTTCACCGAGTTCTTGAATTCCTTGAGAAAGGGTAAAAATTGTGCTTGTTTTGAGGCATGACGTGTGAGTGTAGCCTCACACATCCTTGACCAAAGACTAGTTCTTAAAAAGCACAGGTTGACTTCTTCTTACATTGAAACCTTAGGAGGGAAATAGGTGGATCAGTGTGGAGAGAAGGAAGGAAATTCCCACCCAACCAGTCTCATCAGTTAAATGCAACTTAATAATCAATACTGTGAGAGATACAATATCTAAATGTCCTTAAGTTATGGAGGAAAATGGAAGAAATATTTTATGTTCTATATTTTAAAATCAGAGCCATTTTTGTTGGAAAACCAGAATAACAAATTATAAAATAATAACATGTCATATGTAAAATACTCAATAATAATACTAATTAATGAAATAAATCTCCCTCTTGAAACTTACCTGGAAAGCATTGAGCAGGGCAAAGATTATGTGGAATACCAACGAAGTGCCTTCTATGAGAGTGGCTATTCCGAAACCCCAGGTCAGTCCTAGCAGCGGGGTAAGGATGGCAACATTTTTACTGATCCTCCGAATTATGGCCACATCCTGAGACTTGGAACTTCCAATAAAGGGCCTCTGAGTGTTGACAGCAACAACCAAAACCACAAGTAGGTTCATAGCCACAATGACCAAGGCTGGGATGGCAAATGCTAGAAGGGCTTTGGTGTTATCCCAGTTGAGCCAACAAGCATCGTGTCTCACATAGCCTTTCTCTGGCACAGTGATAGCAACTGTGGTGACAGCAATGATCAACGGGAACCCATAGCCAATGACAAAGCCAATGGCCATCATGCGGGACTTCATCATCCTATGAAAAACGACCAATATTCCATAGATGATGAGCAGTGCTTTGAAGAGCATCCAGAAAAACAGAGAGAGGTAGAAAAAGTGGCTAAAAAATGTCATTGCAACACACCACTTGTGGTCTTGGGCCCTTTTGCTAAAGTTAGAGGATATAATGAACCACACATTAGCGGTCAGGAGCGACACGGCTATGTTCACGATGCACACATGACGCATGTATGATATCTCTGTGACAACAACCCGGGACCACACCATAGCTTCGATGAACAGGCAAAGAACCAAGCTAAGGATGGAGACGCTGAGCCCAATGCAGGTGATGTAGTCCAGGATTTTGTTATCTATAGATTTGGGGGACATTAGGATGGAGAAAGACATCATGGCATTGGTATAGTTACACCGGCACTTCACTTTGTTCCTCGTATCTGACGTCATTTCACATACATTCTCATCCCATCTCCTTTTCCTGGAGTGCCAGCCCACACACAGAGCCCTGGCACTCCGGGATTTATTGATCTTCTCAAACGTGAGGAAGATTTGCTTTAATCGTTCTGGTAAAACCACTGAAAGGACCAGACCATTTGCCGGCCTGGGAAGACTCACATTTTGCAAGTGAGCTTCTTTCAGAACAGCCCCCAAGGTGGGAAAAGCTATGCTGATGGCTTGGGATGTATTTGGTGGCAGCGTCCACAGCTCATGCTTGGGAATTTCTATCATTCCTAAGATATCCTCCGTTGTATTGTTAATGCGCCTGGAGAATCTGAAACTTTTCTCTGAGGTATTGTGGTTGAGGTGAAACCCTTTCGTCTGAATGAAGGGTTCATCCACAATGTTCTCAGATTCATTTTGGATGTGGAGTTGCTGAGCGAATAAGTTCACCGACTGCAGCAAATCCGAGCCCGCGTTCTTGTCGGGGATGAAAGACCAGTTTGAAATGGCTGCTGGATCAAGGATGTGGTTGGCCACTATGCTATAGCTCTGCAATAGAGAAAAGTGGATATTATACTAAAAGTTTACTCTTTATTTTACAAAGTTGGTTTCTAAAGTCTGAAGTTTCAGAATCTAATGATCTGATCTAATTTGACATATTTCTCTCCAAATTTCCTGTTCATTGCATCTCATGCCAGTAAGCTTGCAGGGGAGTAAAGTAGAATAATTCTAAAAATAAAAAATAAAAAAAATAAAATAAAATAAAATAAAATGTATCATTGATAAAATTTATCTGCTTTATTATGTGCTTAGGGAAGCATTTCCAAAATGCAGAATGTACAACCCAAGTTTCTCATGAAATAATGATAACTATTTAATAAAGGGGGTTGGGGGTAGATTCTCTAACTTAAGTTTGAGAAATACCATATCCCTATGTCCCCCTTTCTTCTAAAGAGTGCCAATATTCATGAACACATTAAAAGCTCTAAAAAGTCCTATAACAAGGAAACCCGTTTAACTCAAAGTCCCTACACCTGCCACGCTATGGATTTCTCTATTAAAAAGGAAAGTTCCATTAACATTTCCCAGGAAAATTATGTTCTATGGAATAAAAATCTGGAAACACTGGAGTAGACATGAGCTTGCTCACAGCCATCACTACATGATACTTTTCTGAAAATATTAATTCTGTACGAAAATGTGTAGAAACAATGTTCTAGCTTCTTGACAACTTCCATAAACCGGAATGTGAAAACTGAAGTGAAATTTCTGTTATTGTTGTTACATCTCTTGTGGTGGATGTAGTTTTTATCCTGAAAAATATATCTGAAACTGTTAAAGTGCAAGATTTTGAGGGAAATAAGGGCAGTTTTTTAAGGGCATTAACAAAGAACACCTACCTTCATTTTCTCTTGGGTAACATTATCAGACAAGTCCTTAGAAATATTTTTTAATATCTCCACAATAAATGCGATATTTCCAGATGTGGCTTCTGAGGATTTCACAACATTGACTATGCAGGCGTAGTCCTGTACGCAGTTCTTGCGGATTCCTTGCACCACACTCCCTATGGGCTCTGGGGCTCGGAAGTCAAGGATGCGCAGGGGTATAGAGGGTGCTGCGATGGAAAGGCGTGATGCACTATTTGAGTCCTGTTTTTTAAAAAATAAATGTTGTTTTATTAAAAAATGATTAAGCAACTAACATGTATCAGACTAAATGAGGTAAAGGTATAAATGATTCACATGGAGAAACCAGACGGAGAAGCAAATGGTCCTAGAAAGTGGTTTCGGTGCTGAGAAGGGCAGAGGGGGTAAGGTGGGGTCACATGCAGGTAGGGGATGCTATCAAAATTCCTGCAGAAGTCAGCATTCCAACTTTTCCTATTGGCATTTGCTTCCAGGACTGTGACTTTAACTCAAGTATTATAGCAAGGCAATTTTCTCCAGAGATGTGGAGAAATTCTAGAAACAAAACTTGTCTAATTACTTTTTTTTTTTTTTTTTTTAAGAGAAGCCACAAGAAATTTCGGGGGAGAGGTTGGTGGTAGAGGTTGGCAGGTCAAACAAGGAATGCAAAGGAAGTGCAATTTCAAAAAGCTGAGTTCACTAGTTAGAAGAAATTATTCCCTCATTTCTTTATACTTTTACCCAGCGTTGCCCAGAATGTGACTTTTGATAAGTCAAAGAAACAATTCACTACATTTAATTCACTTTTGAATGTCACTACCTATGCTAAGTGGCAGAGACTCCACAACAACCCCTTTACAAAATCACTGCTGGGGTTTCAGGAAACTACGAGATCCATGTGCTTCTACAGGATTGGAGAGAAGGTAGGTGGACATGGTGCTTAAGTTAAAGAACATAAGATAGGATATTTTAATTTGAACTCAGATTTCTTGTATTCATTGGATTTCTTTTTCCTTTGGGTCAAACGCTTCTCCTTTCTTTTGGTCAAGTGATTGAAAGTACTAGAAAAAATTGAAAATGAATTTGATTTTAGACACTTTTAGTTGTTTAATTGATTAGCACAAAAGACATGCAACTCCATTTTTAGAGCTAAAACTTTAACCTCCAAGTATGTACTGTTATGTAAATGAGTTTCAGATCTGTTTTTGAGAAAAGATTCTGAAAGGGAGAGGACAAGAGTGAGGACAGAGGAGAGAATCTGAGTTTCGGTAAGAAAGGAAGGAGAGACCAATTTAATCCACTCTAGGTTTTCTTAAGTCCTGATCTGAGACGTGTTGTCACACTGAACAGAACACACTGAAAATGTCTCTACCACCTCCTGAAGGACTGGCTCCCGTAGCCAGTAATACACAAAGGCATCACCTTAAAGAGCAATTCCAGAGAAAGGCTGGTACATGTTTCAGTTGATTTTTGCCACTTGTTTTGATTACACACAAATCCTATTTCTCCATGAAAGGGCTGAACACAAGGCTCGCTACAGTTGGATGGAGTGAAGCAAGGTCCATGGCATTTCTCTGAAAAGGAAAAAAGAAGGAAAGAAAAATCTAATTAGCAGTTCTACACTTTGATGGGAGCATCAAACTCATACTGGGGATTTGGGGTTATACCTGGAGGAGGTAACATTGACCTGGGTCCTCAGCAGTAAGAAAGGTCTGCTTCGCAGAGTGAACAGCATGGGGAAAAGAGGGATCACTGTCATTTAGAAAGGCTTGTTCACAGCATCAGAGTGGCAAGAGATGAGGAGGGGCAGCAAAGCGTGGTCAAGTTCTGAAGGACCTTGAATGCTGTGCTAACATGGGAGTTACCAGAAAACAAGCTTAAATTTGTTTTTGAAAAATAATTAACAGTAGCATAGATCAGGGGTCTGTAAGATTTTCTGTAAAGGATGGGATAAATGGCAAGTAAAATACAGGAAGCTCAGTTAAATGTTAATTTTATTTCAGATACAGTCAATTCTTGTTATTTGCAGTAGTTATTTTCTATGAATTCACAAACACTGAATCAGCAGACTAACCATGGCTCCTAGGTTAGTTTCTGGGAGCTTCTGCTTGCAACATTTTTGACAGCAAATCGGTATTAATCTATGTTTGGTTTATGTAAGTTTCTATTTAAAGTCACCTTATATAGTATATATTGTTGATTTGTTGACACTGAACTTATGGTCAATAACACTATCACTCATGACAGCATATAAACAAAGCTTCTCTAATGCAAATATTTTCTCCATAAGGTACATCACAGCTCTGTTGGGAATACTAGATGACACTTCAGCCCTAAACTTGGGGGCCATATTCAACAGCAAGATCATCAACAGAAAAGCAGAACACATGGCACTACACAGCCCATGAAATGAATGCTTGTGTATGGTAACAGCTAGAACAAGAAGGCAGAGCACCACCTTTAGTCTCAGCTGGGAACTGCATGATGGCCAACTCAATCTTTTTGCTGTTCTGTGAATGTCTGTGAATAATCGAGAAAGCTGAGTGTTGATTGGAGATTAGAAATACATTTCAAAGAGTAGGAGAATTTGCAAATACGACATCCACAAATAATGAGGATCAACTGAGGATGTTCAAATGAACAGTGAACAATGTTTTAGGGTATGTATGGCCCATGCATTATAACTCATTGTTTTTCCTGAAATTTAAATTTAATTAGGCATTCTATTTTTTTATGTGTTAATATGACTACACTAGCCAGAAGGTAAATATTTTCAACACTGTGGGTCACACAGTCTCTGTAACAACTACTCAACTCTGCTTTTGTAGCATGAAAGCAGTCAAAAATAATATATAAATGAATGGGCATGTCTGTGTTCCAATAAAACTTCAGTGACAAAATCTGGCAGCAGGCCTAACTTGGTCCATCAGTAGAGTGGACTGACTTGAGATAGGGTGCCCAGGATTGAGGCTATTGAAGGATTCCTAGGAAGAATTTCCCTAGGATAGTGGCAAAGGAGTGAAAAGAAGTAAATGATGCTGAGAGCTATTGAGGTGTTGACATCAATAAGATGTGGACCATTTCATTTGGCTGTGAGTTAAGGAATGCATCCATATTTATGGCTTGGGTAGATTTGTAGATGACTCCATTCACAGAGAAAGGGAACAAGTGGCTTTTCGTCTTTGCTTGCCATTTATCCAGTGTATTAATTTAGCAAGCTATTCAAGCTAAGTGCTTCTCAATTTGTTCATCCATAACATTTGGAAAGGTACCATGATGTTGTTACAAACATTGAATGAGATAGCATCTTGCATAGCACTTAGGCCATAAATGCTCAGTGATCTCCCTATCTCTCCTCTTTCTTTTCTCAGTTCCATATCTAAATAGATTGACTGGCCACCAAAATTATACTTGGCCATGATTGTGCAGAATCTAGTCATTTCTATTATTTAGGTGAGAATCACATGATTTCATTCTCTTTCACCTAATGATTATTTCCATAGTTTGCCTTTCACTTCCTAAAGATGACCAGTCCAAGCAAAACAATATCTATCTGACACCATTTTATCATACCCCCCAACACCAAGGCATTACATACACGTAAGCAACCCCCAACATATCTTTGAATGAAGGAATGGATGAATTCTGTCCTCATCCTCTTCTGCCTCTTATTAGCTCATTAATTCAGATTTCCCTTATGGGTTTTAAAACAAACACTTACCCTGGTGTGACTTAGTGGATTGAGTGCTGGCCTGTGAATTGATAGGTCACCCGTTCAATTCCCCAGTCATGGCACCTGCCTGGATTGCAGGCCAGGTCCCCAGTTGTGGGGGTGGGAGAGACAGCTGATCGATGTTTCACACATCGATGTTTCTCCCCTTCTCTTACTACCTCCCTTGCCCTCTTTCTAAAAATAAATAAATAGAATCTTAACAAAAACAAACACTTATCTACTATTCTATAACGTGAATATTTGCCAACTTGCTCTGTTAACTATGCTATGGAGAATGGCACAATTGTAAGAAAACCTATCAATACTGGTAAATCTTATGAACTTAATTAGAGATTTTTATTTTATTGGAATATTTGTTGTCTGGGGACATGCTTGCCATGTCTCCAGATGGAAGCAGACTCTTCTGCAGCCACATACCTTGTATCTTTCCAGTCTTGGGTTTCTCTTCAAAACGCTGACGCTTATCTCCATCCTGTAAAACATAAATCCCCGAAAGTCCTTTTTACCGTGGAACTCTCCTCTCTCATGTCAGTTTAGAGGCTCCATTTGGATATGAAGAGAAAATGTGTTCAGGACTGGGAAGAAAAATGCAGCAGGTTCATGTGCTGATGATATTGTAGGGACTTCCTGAAGGAAACATGGATACGAGCATGGACGGAGAACACACTGCCCTCCAAGCAGGGCTAGAACCTTGACAGTGGTCGTTTGGGCTGTGAAGGTCAGGTTAGTGAATTGGGTACATCTTTTGGAAAGTTTAAATACCCAGAGAGAACACAGAGACAAGTATAGCAATTAAGACCCCTTAAGCTCTGCTCTAATTCTCTTCCATGTAATTGTGAAATACAGTGAATATACTCCACCAGATATCATATATTCTTAGAAAAGAATAAATAAGTTGATACTAGAAATAAGCATTAGGTTTCAATAATAGAATCACAAACTCTTTTATAGGTATAAAGGACTATAAAGATTACCTAAGAGAAAAAAGACCCTTCATGTTATAAATAAGGAACTTTAAACTCAGAGAAGTGTAGCGACTTGTGTAACTAACAAGAATCAAAGTTAAGGTGTGAACCTAAACTGCTTACCTGCCAGACCAGTACAGTCGCACACTTTGATCGACGATGGGCTGTGTGTACGACAGGGGTCTATCACACAGCCTGGGTGTGTAGCAGGCTATACCACCTGGGTTTGTGTGAGCGCACTCCATGGTGTTCACACAATGACGTAAATCAAGTAATGATGCGTTTCTCAGAACGATCCCTGTCTGTCATTAAGAGGCTCATGACTGTACTTCCTCCTCTCAGTAGCTGCCTCTGTACATTCTCTGTGGTTTGCCAACTGATTTTTCTACTGTGCTGTTGCTCCCTGTTGCACCTTGCAACTAAACTGTTGCAAGTCCCAGCCACCTCTCAACATTTCTTTGTTCCCATCTTTAGAAAACTACCATCAGCAAGAGTGAAATGGCAATCACTGAAAAAATTTCTTTAACATGACATGTTATTTATCATAAATCTAACCATCTGGGGGAACTGCCAGTTTTCTCATGGGGCCACATAAGAATGGATCAAACTTACTTTTGTGTGCAGCTTGGCTCTATAGTGAGAACATTCTGTGGCCAGAAATAACATTAAACAGCAAATCATGGTTTGCAGGGGCTTCATTTTCACACATTAAGATCTTCACCTACAATAGAGAATGACGGTGAATCCAGATGAGGGTGAGAATGTCATGCAAATAACACAATACTTAACAGACTAAAGACTAATGACTAGTGACTAGCTAACCACTTAGCCACTCCACTGGGTACTCCCAAATATTTATACCAAACAATCCACCCCAGGGAAGGACACCAACATTTACATTCAAGCCAGCTAAGATGTAAAAAAAAATAGTCTATTGGCTGTTGACATCTTTACAAACAGTAGGCAAGAATGATGGAAGTACCAGGGAGAATATATGTTCACCAAAGCATCATTTCCTTTTTAATACATAGTTTCTTTAATAGTAACTTTACTATCTTTTTATAGTGTCTTTACTATTGAATAGCTTCTTAAATAGTAAAATTTATTAAAAATTTTTATTTACCAATCACTATTCTAAGTACTTTTTTTCATTAAACTCATTTAAGCATGTGATACAAGACACTATCACTATCTTCATTTTATCAGTGGGGAAACTAAGGCACAATGACTTGAGAAACTATAAGCCAAACACTGAGATAAAAAAAATGGAAGCCAAGCGTTCAACCCATATGGTTTGCATGCAGATCAGTTCTTAATCTATATAGCAGGGTCTTTCAATGATGGCACTATTGACATTTGTGGCTGGATAATTCTTTATTGTTGTTTGTCCCGTGACTTACAGGATGTTTAACAACTTCCCTGGCATCTACCTACTGGTTGCCAGAAGCAGCTCCCTCTTCAGCTGCAACGGCCAAAAATGTCTCCAGACATTGCCACCTGTGCCTTTGGGGAAATATTGCCCCCAGATGAGAATCACTCTCCTGCAGTATACTGTTTCTCTAGGCATGTGTAGTTAAGTACATTAAAATGAAATAAATATGGACTATTGTTTGCTACTAGACAAGCACGAAGACTCCTTATTAGATTAATAAACTACTATCCAGAGAAACTGAAGGTACCGGAGGATAACTCTCTATTCTTTTGCCACATCTCTGTTTTTCATCTTCTTCTTGATAGTTCCACCTTTCAAAGCCAAATCTATAAGAAGGTATCTCTACAACAGTTGACATTTATAAACATGATCAGGATCATTATCAGTAAGCCTTTCTTTTAGGGTAGAGGCAACAAAGACCCCTTATTGGGAAGAAAGTCCCTTAGAAGGACTTTCCCAGTAGTGCAGGTACAGTAAAAATATCATGAATTTTAGAATCGGCAAGAGCTACATTGTAATCTAATCCCTGCTGTTGGTGAACTAATTGACCCTTGCTGAGCCTATTTTTATATTCATTTCATAAAGTACAGGATGATCACTCATTTTACCAATAAACATTTCTCAAGTGCCTTGTATTTGCCAAGAAATATATCAGATACTGTGGTTACATAAATAAAAACTGCTGTCCTTTCCATAAAGGACATACAGTAGGGAATACAAGAAAGTCAAACTGATAGTGAGAAGAGAGGTCCTCTACATATCATACCTACTGCGCAAGGCCTGACAGCCTTGCCTCCAGCATACAGAAGCTCCCTTATGGTCGAATAGAGATAAACTGACTCTGATCTCTCTCGGCTCACAAGGCAAGCCATGGCCTGGGACAGACAAAGTTCACTGATCTGGGGTCAAACTTTTCCTGGCTGGATCAAGACTAAGATGGGTTTTCATGACTCCGGTGGCCTTCAGTTGCGATGATGAGACACAGACACTTATAGGTAGGTTTTTAAATGGTCTTTGAGTTTAAAGTTGCCTTTGAGTTCCTAACCATTGAACAGGGGGAAAGTATTCCGATTTATACCACAGTCTTGTAGAGTGAGTATAAGCAGGGGAAAGTGAACATGGCAGGATGACAAGCTAAGTGTGGTAATAGATTTGCATAGGTGTCAGAATATGTGCGCAGAACTCATGATCTTACGGTGTGGGAGGAAAGAAGTTCTCATGCACACAGCCTATTGGGAGATGGGCACACTAAGCAATTTGCAATGATAATATCATTTAGATAAATTTTTAACTGATGATCATGAAAAGAAGTACCAGAGAAACCAGTATAGGCTGTTTTAAATGTATCCATGTGTTTCACCTATATACCAAATGTTTTATTATGACACAATAGAAACAAATCATATATTGTGATTCAGTGTGTACAGACAAATGTGTGTGTGTGTGTATCTATATATAAACTGAAAAATATGTTTTTTTTTATATTTTGAAACCTTTTTTTATAAAAGTACTTATCCTTCCTACCTACAAGAAATAATCGACAGTATGATATGTCATGATTTTTATCTTATGTTACACTCTGTTCTATCTGACATTCTCTTAAAAATTGGTTGCCACCACTAAATTAAATTAAAAAACTAAATTGAATTCATAACCCTATGGATTGGGACCTGCATTTGAAAAGCATAATTAATATAGACTATACAATTCATTACTTATCAAGTTGAAAATTGTTTACTTTTCCCACTAAAGCAGTCATTTTGATTCTTTCTCTTTTGTTTGGTTTATACAGTTCTGTTGAAACCTCTTTGTTGTATCAGGGAGAAAAGATACCTACATTTAGGACCAAATAATAGGACTGATGCTGAGGATAAACGCAATTCTCTCTTATCCGGAGAAGATGGTTTGAAACGCACAGTTAAATGGGTGAGTGCCTGCTATCTAAGGTTTCATAGAAGCACCACTTTTATTCTTTAAGTTTTCACTACAGAAATTTTACTTAAGCCAACCTCGCTGGAAGAAAGTTAGGCATTTAGCATACTGATATGATGGGATGTGGTGCGAATTATGGAGTCCATGAATGTTTCCTTCCCCAACCAGTGCTGGGGCCTCTAAGTGTGCAGCTCCTGAAAGGGTTCAAGTGGAAGGTTCAACAGTTGTGGCATTTTATGGAGATTGTTATGCTCTCTATGGAATTTTATGAAATAATAGTATATTTCATGGATTCATATAAATTAAAAAATTTACTAGCAGAAATATATATGCAATATAAATCATAAGCATGGGCATAAAAACATAAACTTCAAATTGAGTATAACTGGTTATTTGGGGGGTTTTGGTTAATTAATTTTCATTAATTTGCTACTTGATCATTCATGTTATTGTAGTCTGCTATAAGTAGCCCACATACCATTTGGTATAATAACTATATGGTAAATTTATTTCAGTTATTATAAATGTGTGGGGGGAAGGGGTGGAGAAGGGAAGGGAATCATCATGTTTATGATGCTACCTAGGAGGAGTTGTAACATTCTTCTTTTTGCCCATTTTAATTGACAAGTATGGGTCAGATAGATAGATGTTTTCAGGTTAGCCCCCAGCTGGACTGATTCTCTTCCTACCAGAAATTGTGGAATGGGAGCCCTCCCTTCAGACTCAGACCCTGACTGAGGCCAAAAGGCAGAGTGCTCTGCAGAGCAGACAATGAGTAGTGTTTAAGGACTCTGAGAATGGAGACATTTTTAAAATAAAAAGAAGCATTGCCTGCATAATTCAAATCAGAGGTTGACATTTTATAGCACAGAATGAAGGAAGCGCACTTTCTTAGACGTATCATTGATAAAGATATAGCAATAAAGTGAACTTTGAGTCTGGCATCGCTCCAAACTGAAAAATGTCTGCAAATACAAATAAAGTACCTCTCCAATATCTAGCATAGTGTCTGCATGTAGTAAGTTATCCCTTGAAATAGTGAGAAAAAGAAAAGAACAAGGACTCAAAATCTAAAGACATTAAATTAAATGTGACAGAAAGAGTGTGGGTTGTCCAGAAGAGTATCAGCAAAGCACGGACAGAGCCATTGTAAGAAGCTTTCAGATGTGGTTCTAACGGAGGCTGCCTCTGCTGGCCGAGGGGTGTGCCAGCAGTTCCAGTGAAGACGGGCTGGAGTCAGAGTCGGATCCGTCCCTGCATGGCGACTCCAGAGCTGTCCTGTCTGCGTTATGCTCAGATTACCTTTATACCATTTATCGACTTCTGGTTCTACAGCGCATTAGATTTATCTAAAAATTGCGTGTGTTTGTGAAACCCCTATTTCCATAAATTCCTTGGGCTTGGTGTCTGGAAAACGCTGTTTGAAAGAACCATCACTGGCTATTTAAATAAAAATCCTAGGGTCTAATTTTTTATGGATCCCCAAATATTACATTCATAAAATAAACTTCAATCATTAAAAACCAATTAATCAATCACCAGTGGGGGAAATAAAAACAGTAAGCAGTAATCCTGATGGAATAGTGCCATAGTAGGCATAGTTATACCTGAGATCCACCACTTGTTTGCCAACACTCTGTGGCAGGCACCAAACTAGAAGAAATAAAAAATGGAAGAAAAACACTGAGGACAGTGGTACATACTGACTTAAATGTTCTATGAATTCAGCAAGTCTGCCTGCTTTACTCTTAGTAGTGAAATAATACAGTCTTATCTATTATATTTAGCCAACGTATTATGTGTGGAAGTGGTTTTCTGTGGAACGCCGGTCTCACAGAAGCCTAAGAGGTTCCAAAGTCAGATCCATTTGGGAAACAAGGTGCGCCACCATCACCACTGCCGCCTCTCACAAACGCATGCATAGCAAAAAATCTGGGGATTATTCAGTAAAATGTCTGTTTGACCCAGGTTTTACTTAATTTAATTGATCAACCAAAGTGCTTTGGGAAAACTTAAGGCTGCTGCTCAAGGACAATGTGTTATCTTGAGTGTAACCCATTAACCTGTCCCAACTCGGGCTCTACATGCACTTGATGAGCATCTACCCTATGCCAGTCCCTGTGCTGATACTTCCAGAGACGTTCCGTGAAGTTACTCTCTCTGGACCTGAAGTCGCCCATCACAGAGTAACAGTCCTGGCTTTAGTCAGTCCTGATTGGCAGTGAACAGGTCATCTTTAACTCGTGCAGTGAGTCAAAATTACCCTGAAACATGCTGTTCATGGTGGAGAGGCGAGCAAGGGACAGCAGGCATGGGTGGCATGGCAATGAGAAGTTTGGAATGGTCACCAGGGAAAGGAAGGTAGACTCAGAAATGGAGAACAAAACAGAGGAAGAGAAAGCAAGATGCAAAATAACTCCTGCCGGAGACTGTGGCAATTCTACATTTAAAGAGTTATGTGGCATTTACAAAGAAGCTCTCTCGAGTTTGTACACTAGTCAGTCATCCAGTAAAGGCAACTCTGTATCTTGTTCCCAGTGTCTGAATGGTGACATTTCAGAGATAAAAGCAACAAGGAACCTGGAATGACAGTCTCTCAGGACCCATAAAAATCATGTCCCGCACTTCTCACCCCTGTTTCCACAACCTGCCTCTCTCTGCACATCCTTGTAAAAGTGTAAGTACCCACTACCATCCACTTTTGTTTCTCATTTAATAATAAACAGCATTCTAGGCTGCTGAATGAAAGCCAGGCTCTCTGCTCTAACAGAGAGAAAGTATTATTTGCTGTCCTCAGAGGCTTAAAGGAAAATATAACTAGATCCAATAGTTCCAGAAGAAATGTGTCTCAGGATCTATCACCCAGGGGATTTACAGAGAAGGATGCCTCCCACACCACTACTGTGACTCTAAGCTGTAATGACAAGAGGTCGACAGAGCACAAGACTTAGTACTTTAGCACCAGAACCTAAGAGAAATTGGGCTGCACCTAGTAGAATAAACAAAAAATTTAAAACAATAAATCATATTACCATCAGTCAGGATGTGAACATGGAGGGAAGTTTTTCTGTCCCCAGCACCCCAGCAGAGCTTAAGGTACATAAGAGACACTCAGTACACAGTTGTGGACAAGTGAAAGAATGAACGAATGGCCCTTGCAGAAAACAATGCCAGCTTGTAAAGGTTTTTTTTAGAATCACAGAGGGGCAGGTGTGAGCATATTTGCAACTCCAGATAATTTTGGACTGTGGTAATATAAGTAGAAATGCTCCTAGCCTACAATGGACATCCTTTTCATCGGACCTGGAGCCCTATGTTAAAATGGCTTGTAAGGTCCCATCGAGGTTTAGCAAGACGTAATGTCATGCCAGATGAGTGATGTCAGCCACGAGCACGGCATTGCAAGCATCTCTTATTTGTCCCATCTTCCTTGTGCTTAGAGCTGAGTTTCTGAATGAGTTGGAATTCAAAAATGCAATTTTTGTCTGTTGGTTGTGGAGCTTATTTCTGATGCACTTGTAGGTGATGACTCACACAGCCTCAGGCACCCCACCCATCTGAACAGGCTGAGTAAGAGCTGGCATCTGGACTCCCAGAGAAAACCAAAAGAGGTACAGCCTGGGAACTGTAACTGCAGTCAGGGAGGAAGGAGCACCCAAAGGTGTGATCTCCCAAAACTCTTCATGCAAAACGACACCCTAAGGTGAGCTGCGTGGGAATTCCTATAAACTCAGTAGACACTTTCCCAGTGTTTCTCTCCATTGAACTTCACCCCAAGGTGACAGGGAGGGCATATTCTCAGTGGTTTGCTAATCTTCTAGGTGGCATCTCACCTTACACTCCTTGGCCAGTCCCATTGGTGGGAAGGACCAGTTCTGGAAGGTTAAATGGGGAATGAGGAACTTAGAGTTAGGTGGCCCAGATTTCGGGGTGTGTGTATGTGCTTTGTTCCCCACAGCCCAATTTCATAACCACATGCCCCACTATTCCACTAGAGTAATTAGAACTCTGATTATATAGTCAGAGGGCTAGTGAGTTAATGTTTCTTGGCCTTAATAGCACAATGTATGCAGTCACTCTTACCAGTTCTCCCTTGCCATGGATAAGCTGTTTCATAAAGAGCCTTGGGGAAAAGAAAGATAAAAAGATCTATTAGAATCAGAAATATCTCATCCTTGGCTATTTTAGATGGCTTCCAGCCAATCTCTTTGTAGCTCAATATCTTTTATGAGGATTGCAGTGTGGATTCAAGTTTGAAGAATCATGGAATTTCAGAGTTGAAAGGCATTCAGCATCTTAACCAACTATGTTGATACTGAGATGATTTTAAAGAAATTGACATACCCAGCAACTGCTCTGCTCTGTGAAGAAAGCTCACTGGTGTGCCAACACTTAAAAAACAGTGCACCTTGTGATGCAACATTTTTGCACTCCTACAATTGTCCTCAGATCATAAGAAATGTTAACATCAAGTGCTGTCCTGATGGTCACTCAAAATGAGCAAGATGCTTTTGCAAAAAAGAATTTAGCAACTTCTAACTGGAAGAAATGTTTCCTTGGAAGTTGATATAAAGACAGCTTTGTCAGCCCACTAGGAGAAAAAACTACTAAAGAATGATTTATTGCTCTGGCCAGGTTGCTTAATAGGTTGGAGCATCGTCCCATACACCAGAAAGTTTTGGATTTGATCCCCCATCAGGGCACATAGTAGGTTGTGGGTTTGATCCCCAGTCAGTTCACATACAGAGAGCAACCAATCGATGTTTTTCTCACCTTGATGTCTCTCTTTATCTCTCTCTCCCCAACCCACTCTCCCTCCAACTCTCTCCTCTCTCCTCCTTCCTCTCTCTCTAGGGTCAGCAGACACGTCCTCCCTCAGGAGAAGGCTTAAAGGAAAAAACAATGTCATATTTAAAAAAAAAAATCTAGCTTTACATTCAGCCTAAAGGAGGGGGATTGAAAGCTAGTTTGCTCATCCATTTATCAAGCAAGGGGACAATCGGAGAAGAGACTGCCTAATTGCCTGACCAGGTGTTTTGCATTTTCAATCCTAGGAATGAGCAGTTTAGAGCCTGATGAATGACTTTTAAAGATGAACAAATGTAAAGAAGACAGCAAACAATCCAAACTTGAGCCTGCCAATTTCTAGCTAACGTTAGGAAAGGTTCCTATCTAATCAAGCATTCCAGAAAACACCATCCTAAATCACACAGTTCCCCCGATTCTGCAACATGTGCAAAAGCAATCCTGTCTTCAGGAGGAAAAAGGTGTCGGTGCGGCATCTGTACTCACAGCATCCAGGAGCCAGAGCAGCCCAGCAGGAAGGTCGGCGCTGAGCTTCCCACCACCGGGCCCCACCATCACGGGTGTCCACCCTGGCACCTCCTGTGGGTAACTGTGACCCTTCAGTGGCAGTCACCCTTCTTCTCCATTTTTCGGAAAGGGAAATCTGGGAGGCCCCGACAAACCAGCTGTGCGTTGTGAGAGGCCAGCCTAAGAACTGTAAAACTGCCCAGGTTGCGAGGCTTGTGTAAGTCTGTGATTCACCCTACGATGGGTCTGTCAAGTCAAGCACGCCTAAGAGAAATTACAGGTTTCTCTTGTCTGAAGCATATGCATTTAAATGAGTCACTTGTTTGTCCTTTAATTTCTCACCTCTATCTCAGATGATCACATGAGACTCCGTGTTGCCTCTGTCACACTGGTGCAATTAGGATGTGGGGGATAAAATGCGAGATTGTGCCCCTGTTCCTGATGATTTCAAAAGGCTATCAAATTTTTGCTCGTACTGATGTTGAACTTGGAGAAAATGGCTAGGAAATTGATCAGTAAATCCTCATGTAATCCCTACTGAAGCACCAAAGAGATTTTTGTTTTAATTTTTAGTTATTGGGCCATGTTGTTCTTACTGAGTCTCCAACTGGGGCCACCGCCACAGGGAATTCAGACCAGAAGGCACCATCTCCACTTGCAGCACATGTCACATGACCCGACAGGGTAGCTGGTTTGGATTGTCCTCGCCACCAAATAGCCTCGCACATCCCCATCCTAGTGTCTTCTACGTATGTATATTCTTGGCCCCCAAATGCGATGCAAACCTCCATTTAAATATCACCAGAGGAAATGTTGACAATAAAGGAGGATAAGGAAAGGCAATTTTGTTATACATTTTACAGTAAGGAAGATCAAGAAGGTACTGTTTGTGGAAATAGGTCAGTTCCGTTGAGGTCGCTAGTGAAGTGCCAGCAACTGGAAAAGCCAGTATCATCAAACCTTTGGTTGTGTAATTAAAGAATTTTATTAAACATAGAAGACACCTTGCAACTGTAATAGCATAATCAATAAAATACAATTTTTAAAAAAGAAGACACCTTGCTCTGCACTTCGGGCTTACAAAATTGAGTACACAGTAACAAACATGAGTTATCCTGTCTCCAGAAGTTTACAGTCTGGGAAATACCTGCACACACAGAAAAGACTAAAGTTCAACAATGTAACAATAAATACTAAATGTGAAGCGAATGACACAGGTTATAAATATTGAAGGAAGTCAGGTGGGGAGAACCAGCACTTCTGGTTGGACAAATCAGGAAAGGCTTTGCAGGGAAGGCAAAGAGTGAAGCCGAGCTCAGACAGAGGGTGCCCTGAGTAGAACCCGTGGTGGTCACTCTTTCCCGGGCAGGGACCATATTTTACAACCGTGGTAATATCGAGGGAAAGATTCATTCAATGGCAAGCTCAGCAGATTTTGCTGGATGGCACCTCTTGTGTTGAATCAAACGCTTAACTCTTCTTTAGAAGTCACGGGACTCACTCCCACAGGAGTGTCTACATCCAAACTCATTGTTTAGCTGTGCGTTTGCTTGTGTGTGTGCATAATTCACAGCTTTCTACTGAAAGCTGCTAATATTTTAATGGGCAAATAGTATTTGTCAAGCACTGTTCTATCATTTACCTACAATTATTCATTTACTCTGTACAACAACTCTAGGAGGTAGGCTCTAATTTGCTCAAATTATAGATGAAGAAATTAAAGTCTAAGAAATTTAAATAACTGCCAAAGATCACCGTGTATTAAGTGTTCTAACCATGCATCTAAGGTAGATGCTGTTAGCACCAATGTTTCCTTGAGCCACCTGACCAAGTCACTTCCTGGGTGAGGTGTGAACAGGACTCGGAATGTGTCTTCCTCTGGGGGTCTTCCACAGTCAACCTAATCCGTGTAAGTTTATTGACATCTTTCAGAATGGGGAGGACTGGGTTGTGGGCTGCAGGAGACAGGGAACAGCTTGTTCAAGGGATTTCCAAATAATTCCAGAGTATCTCTCTCAGCACCCATGAGCTTTTCTTAGTTAATAATCATCCCTACGGAGAGATTTTCCCTGCCATTCTACTGCAGTAGAGTGTACTTTCATGCTAGATGTAACTGCTCAACGCACAATGCATATGAGAGTTCTCTCTCTCTCTCTCTCTCTCTCTCTGCCCCCCCACCCCTCTCTCTCCTGCTCAGAGTTCCCATCTGTAAAGTGACAGCTGGACCCCGTATTTTCTAAAGTTCCAGATTTATAATACTATAACTATTTGACTTCATGAGATTCCCTCCTCATTTCAATATATTACTCTGCATAAGTGACATTTCTTTGCACTTGAAATCTCTGCATTGAGAAACCAGCATTGTGCCCACCCCATTCCTTTTGCCTGAAGAGACCCTACAGACACACCGGGAAGTGTTGAGCTCAAACCACTTTCTGACTTCATCTGAGAAGGGGGCAATTGTTCCAACATGAGCAGTGCTGCTTAAAACATGATCCATTCTTCAGGTTGGTATATTTTTCTACCTTCTAATTGACCTCTTTATTTTATTTTTATTTTTCAAACTTTCCTATCTGGAGGGAATATTGAGGAGGGGGAGAGGCGGGGGGGGGGGGGGAGAGAGAGAGAGAGAGCAATGCCCCAGTATTTCACAAAGTGAGCTTCATGGTCTCATTTGTAATGTAATGTCATTAATGCAGGCTTCTTGGTAGGATAATTAGGGGTTTCCCATTGCCCCCTTTTCCTTTATCCACTAATTTTGTTCTGCTGCATCAGCCTGTGTTCTTGCTTTATAAAGGAGCTTTTAAATATTTTTTTCTAAAAGAGCTTGCTTTTGCAGTACTGCTTTCCTATCAGGTGGCTCCCACTTTGAATGCTGAATTTGTTTACATACAAGGTTAAAAAAAATGAGCATCTCTCTACTTGAAACATGATATTTCCCCTTCTTCATCCCAGGTGTCAAAAACAAACATATTGCTGGTGAGGGTTAATCTTGCATGGTCAGAATAGACAGAGTCTCTCAGTGGCTCCTTGTGTTTGGAGAAAGTCCAGGACTGGGAGCCTGAAGATCAGTTTAAATCTGGAGGGTGGAATATGCCAGCAGTAGGATTCCTTTTGTACAAAGAGCCATCGATGACCTACTTAGAGTCAGCCCACCTGTTGGTGACTATTCATGAGGGCCTTTCCCTCAGCAACCCACAGAATCCAGCCAGGTGACATTGCAGGCCACCTTTGCCAAGATGAGCCACAGGCCCAAGGTAAATGTGACCCACAGCCTAGAGCTGAAGGCCCTGACAAGACCAAGGTCCAGCAGTGGCCCATGTAGTCTTTCTGTTCCTTTGTGGATGCCAAGAATGGCACGTTGATGTTGCCAGGTGACGTGGGAGAAACGATTAGCAGCACAGAAGTAGGTAGGCAGAAAGGCCTTCCAATCCTTTCCTCATGTCACTCCCTCCACCATCAGCACCACTGCCTGGGAGGCTTCCTTCATACTCCCCAGGGGCGAGAACACAGGAATAAGCACATTTGTCCTGGAGGCTCTGCCATTCCTGGAGTGTATGACCTTGTCAAGAACAGAAAATCACAGCTTTAATGTATAAGCAGCAAAACCTAGAGCCTCACAACAACTGCATTATTGATTCACTCTTTCTTTAAGCTGAACCACTTTCTTTCCTCTCGGAAAATACCCCTTTCTTTGTGCAAGACCCTGGGCTGTTGCAGAAGGTCTCAGCGACAGAGGCTGCTGGAACCCGATGTGTTGGGGTGGGAGTGGTAGGTTCTCCATACATATCTGGGCACCTCTCTCTGCATCTCTCTCTGTTTCTGTCTCTGTCATTCCGTGTGTGACTCTGTATGAGTCTCAGTCTGTACTCCTGCCTCTCTCTCTCTCTCTGGTTCTGTGTTTCTCGGGGTCTCTCCCTGCAACCCTTGGCCTCTCTTTGCATCTCTCTGTCTGACTGTGAATGTGAGTGTCCTGGTGTGAGTGTCTCCATCTCCCTGTCT
This sequence comes from Glossophaga mutica, assembly GCA_039655065.1. NCBI lineage: Eukaryota > Metazoa > Chordata > Mammalia > Chiroptera > Phyllostomidae > Glossophaga > Glossophaga mutica. Next base: position 124,591,321 of record CM077306.1, read on the forward strand.
GGTCTCTCTCTAGATCTAGAGGGACATGGACGCAGAGGTAGGGAGACCCTTCGCACGTGTCTGTGCAGCTGGATGGCCCCCTTCCGACAGTGAGCTGCCATGTCCATGGGTAAGGGTCTCTTATCTCTGCTTCCCCCTGTCGTTCCACTTCTCTGACGGTGTTTCACTCTCTGTCTCTCAGAGTCTAAATTCTCTCCTTGCCTGTTTGCTTCTGCATTATCCCTGAAGCCTCACATAGGTAATGTTGATCATAACTTCTTGATCATTTAACAGGAGAGAAAAGGTTTCCCACAGTGGGAAATATGGGGATATTGTTGATATCATAGAGGATGTCCTGGGGTGGGGGAACTAGAGGAGGAGGAGGAGGTGAGGGCGCGGCTGTGTGGAGCTGGCAGCTCAGCTCACTCCCTCTTAAATACACCCACGCTAATTTAAGAGCATTCTCCACAGGCTGGACTGTTTCACAGGGACAGCCAACATTTCAGTAGGACAAGAATGAGACGTGTGAATGTATCTCTGACCTTCCCTAGATGAGAATAAACTGCAGAAGGAAAATCCTTTCAATCAAGAAAAAAATCATTTCTAATCACAAGTCATCAGAGTGTGATTTATTTAAAGAAATGTCATATATATGGCATGTGTTTGGGACACACTTGCTTTGCACTCACCTCCCAAATTAGGGGCGTAGTAGGCAGGCTTGTTAGCTTGGCCCTTTGATGGGGTGACAAGAGAACTCAGAAGAAAGGTTCTGCTGAAGACAAAAGTGTAATTTCACTTATTATTAGTCTGTTTACAATGATCACAATTATCCAAAGCGCATGAAGAATTGTAACCACAGCAAGTCATTTTATCCTTTTAATTTCCCCCTCTCCTTGTTGGTATTTGGAACCACTGACAGCACAGGGACAGGCTGGTGGGAGAGATGCCCACTGCGTGGTGGGCCTGGTACCTTCTCCGGAAGGAGCCTCTGGTTTGGGAGGGAAATGGGAGAAGGCCGGTGAGTGGAGTCGAGGAAGGGGTCGACACTAACATGTTTGCTAGCCCCCAAATGGCTCCTTCTCAGCTGGCCTGCTGAAATCCTCAATGCTACAGTCACCCCCTTGTGATGAACCAGAGTCTGAAATACCTTGTGTTTTAGGTATGTGTTGCCAAAGATAGGTAATGCATTAATTCATTGGTAGAATTATTACCACATGAGCATAGACCAATTCGTCGCATCAAATATAAAATGAACACAGACAAGCACATTGATTATCCTGGCAAGTATCATAAGAAGAAAGAGTTAAATCTGGACTGTACGCAATTACCACCTAGGGGTTAGAACCTGCAAAGCAGGAGAGGAGAAAACAGATGTTAAGTTCTGAGTAGGGCTGATTAAACAGACTTGCAATGGCTGAAAACTACTGGGCAGAGTGAAGGAAGGATTGGAAGACGTTAGGCTAAATTTACTTAGTACCTAGACCAGAGGTTCTTAACCCTGGCAGCACTTAGAACCACTGAGGAGCTTAAAAAATAAAAGTGACTATGCCCTACCACTAAGACTTTCTGGTAAAATTTTTCATGGGTGGGGCCAGGACAGTGGTAGTTTTAAAAAGCTCTCTAGTTGTTTCTAAGGTGCAGCCAGCATTAAAAACCACTGACTCAGATGATCAAAAACTGAGAATAACGTTCTGGATATGATCCTGACATGTCTTTAAAATTAAAAAAAAAAAAAAAAAAAGACTATTTTCCAAAACACTGAAGAACAGAATTTCCCTGTGGTGGCCGAATGGACTGATACTGAAAACCCAAAAGGAAAGGAGCCGTGCTACATCGGAAGGGAGAGAAAGCATCGTGCCTCTGTCCGGAGAGCATGTGGCAGACCAGGGTGAGGGAGCAGAGAATGCTACACCAGGTGGACTGGTTTGAACAAAATGTTGATAATGCTAACGCTCTTCAGAAAGGCCTAGATGAGTGGGGCCTTCAACTTTGACTACTGTACAATCACCCAAAACCCAGGCCACACTGCAGACCAGTTCAGTTGGAACCTCCAGGAATGGGACCCAGGCAGCATTGTGAAGCTTCCAGATCGATTCCAATGTTTGGCCAAGGTTGAGTACCACTGCTTTAGAACCACTGCTTTATTCTTAGAAAAACTGGGTGGGATTGGTGGGGGAAAGGGTGTCAATTTTTTTGTTTGTGTTTACTTTTCAGATAAAAGGGATGTAGAGTCATCAATCTCCCAGGTATGAAGACCAAGGACTAGGAATAAAACCAAAGCTTTGGTGAGAGTAGGGCAAAAAGGGGTAGAAAAATAAAGAGAAGAAAAAGAAGAGAAGAAGACTAAGAGAAGCAAAGGAGAAGGAATGAAAAAGCAAGGATTACAGGTACAGCCCAGTGCTGTTATCCAGGGGCCCTGAAGGGCCCAGCCCCTGAAGGACCTGTCACCCCTCTCCCTGCAAATCAGGATGCACTGGCCCACGTGCATCCCCTTGGATGCTGGTGTGGGAAACAGCAGATGGTCTCTTCTCTTGTTTCTGGGTATGTTCTGTGGGCCAACCTGGAATCCCCTTTTTTGCTGCCACTTAAATTGTTTTTTTCAGTTTTCCCCTCACTTTTAACAGCTAGTGAGTGGGTCACATTTTGCACAACAACACTGCAAGTGGTAATAAATGAAAGGGCATGCATACCATCCAATGACTGACCAGGCCCCTAACCTTTTTGTACAACGCCAGTAACCGTGGCCAGCGGCCTCTCTTGAAAATCAGGTTATTGGATAGTTCTTTGTAACAGGATTAGAAATTGTTCCCTTGAATTTTCAGTTTGCACGTGGTTCAACCAATAGGAGTCATAAAGGACAAGTGGGCTGTCATGGCAATCCAAGACTTTTTAAATTCTCTTTTGCCTGTTTCATCCCTTGCTCTGCTGCTGCCAGTTCGAGGTTCATCCCTCCAGGCCCTGCCATTGAGTCACTCTCCTCTAAATGCAATTAAGTTGACTTTCCTCCCTTTGGCTGTGGTTCCAGGATGCCAGAAAGAATTTGAACAGCTCAAAGAGGCACTCCCCCAGCATTTGTGAAAGCCCCATGCCACGAAGTGTTAAGGGAGAGTTTTAGCCACACTTCATAGGCCAGAAACTCCAGCATCATTATCTTGTCAAACTTTTAGGTACAAAAATGAATATGAAGGCTTTACCTCTGATACTCTGGAGATCCATTTTGCAGAAGATATTCGATCCTTTAAGGCTTCTCTTATCTGGATAGTCAACAAAAAATTTTGAATTAAAAGATTATGAGAAGTTAACATGTGTTTGGGGCTGGCTAACACAGTGGCAGTGGAGTGTGTTACCAGCCAGGTCCTGTCCGTGGGACAGGATCTGTAACTTGGTGACAAGGTCTGGGAAAAGGTGGGGAGATGGGGACAGATAGGCAAAGCCAAGCTGGCACAGGAGATTTATAATCAGGGCCTTGAAATGAACCCTATGCCTAAGAAGTAACAGTTTGCCAGCAGTCTGAGGATACCTTGACATGGCTTTGAGGGTATTTGGGGGAGTACTTGAATAGTTGAACATTTCCCCATGTTTATCAACTATTCAAACTTCATTTTCTAGAGGGCTTAACTATGGTTTAAAAAAAAGAGTTCTATACAACATAGCAAAGACTTTTAGAACCAAGAAAACCAAATAATGAATAACCATTGTGTTTTGTTTTATAACTTTAAAGTGTTTTTTACTCCTGTCATCTCCTTTTATCCAAAGAAATAACTCTGTAAGATAGGTACAACTGAGGAAATGAAGCCTCTGTGATTATGTGGAATGCAAAACTAGTCAACTACTGAGAGAAAGAGCCAGGGGTGGGGGCCTGACTTCAGGCCATCCTGTCATTTTCCCTAAATCTCCCCTACTGTACCAGGCACGCTCTTGCCTTTTGCCATATAAAATGTTATTCACCTTCCAAGGCCACGTGGAAGTGTTGCCCTCACACTGAATGTAGGCTGAAGTCCCCTAGCTCAGAGCAACCTCACCCTTCCCTGAAAATGCAGTGTTCTTCGCCACACACAGGCCCCACGAGGCAGCAGCTCTCCCTGGTGTGGCGTCCCTGCACTCAAAGCCCATTGCAACATGTAGAGACATACTGGAGCCTCTACTTGAATTTCTTTCCTCCCATCTTTTTTTTTAATTCCGTGTTTCATAATGTGCATAATACATACTGTGTGAATTAATAATAAACACATCTGGGGATAGGTGATCCTAAAAACTTAAAGACTGCTGGTGTATTCAGTACTATCCGCTTACCCATGGTTTTGCTTTCCATAGTTTCAGTTACCCACAGTCTACCATGGTCCAAAAATATTAAGTGGAAAAGTCCAGAAATAAACGATTCATCGGTTTTAAATTGTGTGCTGTTCTGAGCAGGGCGGTGAAATCTCCCGTCATGCCATTCTGCTTCGTCTGCATCGGATGTGAGCCATCCTTTGGGCAGCACATCCTCGCTGCTTGCACCGTGCGCCCGTTAGTCACCTCGCAACCATGTCAGTTATCAGACTGACCATCACAGCATTGTAGTGCTTGTGTTCAAGAAACGCTTACTCTACTTCATAACGGCCCCAAAGCCCAAGAGTAGTGGTAGCTGGCCACTGGGATATGCCAGACAGAAGTTGTGACATGCTTCCTTTAAGTGAAAAAGTGAGTACAGTACAATAAGATATTTTGAGAGAGAAACCACATTGATATTACTTTTATTACAGTACATTCTTATAATTGTTCTATTTTGTTATTAGTTATTATTGTTAATCTCTTACTGTACTTAATTTGCAAATTTATTGTAAATATGTATGTGTAGGGGAAAAACAGAGTATAAACAGGGTTCTGGACTACCCATGGTTTCAGGCATCCCCTGGGGATCTTGGGAAGTATTCCCCATGGACAAGGTGGGGGGCTACCTTACACCGTTTTATCAATTAATTATAGCACTTCTCAGTGACCACCTGCTACATTACAATTTTAAAGGTGAAATGTTTTGATCTTGATGGAAGCTTCCATATCTTAAGAGTTTCTGGAAACCTCACAACACCTAACACTGGTGCACTAATAAATAATAATAATGCTGATGATGATTTGGCTATAACATACTAAGCATGGTGTTACGTTAATGAAAAACAATAATATGGTATACAACTACATCACAACATAAATGCTTTCTATGTGTTTTCACTTGCAAAATTGCTTTTGTTCTTTACCATAATCTAGCAAAAAAGGAAGGGTAAACATTATTATCTGCATTCTCTCTGAGGAATCTAGGGTTCATGTGATTTAAGGAACTCCTCAGTGGCACACAGCTAGTACAGAAAAATATCAAAGCTAAAAGACTAATACTCTAACTTTGACCTCTGGATAACTTTTATCAGGTAATGGTATTCTCATAAGAAAGTGAAAGGACCATTGTGAAATGTCTTTTTTTTTTTTTTTAGGAACCTTGCGTATTAACTTGTTAGAATAGCATTGATAGTAAGTTAATTAACTAATTAAAAAATAAAAATTCCTGCAGTGAAGGTGTCTGCATCTACATCTGAGAGGGTTATTTGCTTTTCTCATTTCAAGATACAGTATAATACAATAGAAAGAGGGTGATTTTAGAATCCTAAGTAAACATTTGGTGCTTTGTTCATTTGTTTAGGTTTTATTTGTTTTACCACCCACTACCTATACCCAGTCTCTGTGTTAGGAGAATTGCTTTCTTTGCATCCATTTCTCTTGAAGGTAGAAGCCAGGAATTCACTTTCCCAGCCTCCCTTGCAACAAAGATGCAGCCATGTGACCAGAGCTCAGCCAATAAGACATGACAACTCAAGAAGCAGCTGCCAGTGGACCCCAACAGGCAGGATGGAGGTGATCCCTGAGACAGTAGTACCAGCAACTCCAGCTTGGCATCCACTATTTGACGTTGGCTTGGTGGGCTGTGCTTTCATGTCCAGGAAACTGGGGAACGTGTGACATATGGAGCAGTTCTGAGCTATGAACTGGGGACCATTCCTGGTGTGTAGCCTCCATGCCTCCAAGCCAAAGAGACATCTTCCCAAAAATGATATTGTGAGATTTAATAAATTATTTTCCTGCTTCAACTGGTAAGAGTGGGTTTCTATAGAGATTGTGTACAAGCTACTTAATCACTCTGAATGTTTCCTCATCCATAAAACTGAAAATAGGAATATCCAAGATTGTTTTAAGGATTAAAGCTAATGTGCATAAAATGATTAGCTCCTTAAGAGCTTGGAATATGGCCAACATTACTTGCATGACAAAAAACAGTGATGTCCTGTTCAAGTGTCTGCAGAAATAATTGAGGCAAAAGTTACTCAATAGGTGGACTTTACAAATAAGCATCTCAGGGTCAGGTATTGTTAATGCAGGTGGAAAAAAAAAAAGAGAGAAGAAGTTACAGTACCTTTGGATCCAGGATTGTTCCAAACACCAAGATGAAGAAGCCCTGAGAAAGATAGAAGAGGAAAGAAGAGCCATTTTCAAAATAATATTGATAATAATAACAAATAACAAGAAATACCAGCATTCACTATCAGTTCCTGTTCTGAAACTGATAAAAGTAATAAAAAAACTGAAATGTAGACTATTTGATTCAATCATTGTCTCTCTCATGTTAAGGTCACAACACCTAGATTTGCCCATTCCACAAACATTGATAACACACCTTCCATGTGCCAGCCCCTGTTCCAGACACTTGGGGTATCCCTGATTCATGCAAGTATATTATAAGAATTTCTTCTTAATTTGGGCAAAATAAAAAGTGTTTTGTATTTATCAGGAGCTGTGTATCTCACCAGGAAATAATGGTCCAAGCAACAGTCAGAGGAGATGTTACTCAATGAATGGTGCCATTAAATCCCTGAATAATTAGTAATAAAAGAAACTTTCACAGAAAAAAGAAAAAGCATCCATGCTCAGTTTTATTTAACACCCTCAACCTCTTTCTCCCTTTCACAACCAAAATCAGGTATAAAATGCAAAGAAAAATCAAGTACATGGATCATCAGAAAAACCAAGACGCAAAGCAGATTGAATTTCTAAGTACATAACTGGTGCTCTGAAACAAGTGCTCTGAGTATGATACAGAAGCAAGTCATTAGCTCTCATGTCTCTTATCATCCATAATAAAGATAGACAGCATCAAAGTCAAAAGGAAGCTGTTCCTCCATCATTGGATCCATCTGAGTTTTCAATCTTTTTTTCCAAATGTAGTGCCTCAAAACCACCCCAAAAGAAGAAAAGGTGTTCATCTTATTTCGCAGATAACAAAAGGAAGCTCAGACTCAACTTTCAAAATGTGATAGACAGCAACATTAATTAGACAAAATTTCTCTTAGAAGTGTGGTTATGCAGGTCTTTGCTCACCAGAAAAGAGAAGGGAGATAATGACTTTTGATTTAGTCATCCTTTTTAAATTGCTCTGATTTCATAATCAAATGTGAACCTTTACTCAGGCAGAGGCCTATCAAAGTTCATGAGTTTAATAGGAAATAATAAAGATGGTACAACCAAGTGGTCATCAGCGGGAACAACACTGAAGCCACTACTGCCATGATTTGCAAAAAACCAACTGAGCGGTGGAGGACTTCACAGGGACCAGCGAGTACCTGGATGGCCAAGCGGCTCATCCACTCCCCTCAACCTTCTAAACTACACCTCTCCACTCTGCCAGTCCAACAAAATATCATTTGTATACAGGTACTTGGGACAAATATATCCCAGTCTGGTTTTGGCACTAAGAATACATTTTAAATCAGAATCTCCATGAATTTTGCCCAATAATTAAAGTTTTAAAAGATCTGAGAAACCACAATTCTAGTCTGTTTCCTCCACAAATACATATTCCTTTGGCTAAAGGACTAAGAGGAATTTATTGTCTTGAGAGACTTTCAATTTCCTGAGGTAGGGCTAATTATATTTATATCCGCAACGTTGCATAATGCTTGGCACAAAATAAATACTCATTAAACATGGTATCTCTGTGCATTTGTGTGTCTATGCCTGCATGTGTGTTTACTTTATTATGCAATCCGCAACTGCATAGCTGTAAATACATAACAGGAAAATACCCCACTATGATCACTTTATGTTGGTTCATGCCACCTTGGGAAAAGTTACACAAAGTATTATTCAGAAAATTTGGATATAATATTAGTCATAAAGTATAGTTTCTGATTGAGATGCATTCAGAGGTAGCAACTTCTTTGCATTTCTTTTAGTAGAAAAAGCACAATTTGAGCAGATAAATCCCAAAATGTTCTCCCAGGTTTAAAAGCATGTGCTTTACTGCTATAGATTGCATGTTCCCCACTCCCCAATTCATATGTTAAATCCTCACACCCAATGTGATGGTCTCCATAAGGAGATCAGGGGCCTTGTAAAAGAGGCCCAGGGAGCTCCCTCACCCCTTCTACCACGGGAGGTTGTGGCAAGAAGACAGCTGTCCGTCTGAAAACCAGGAAGTAGGCTCTCACAAGACAAAGGATCTGCTCATGCCTCAAGACTGGGCTTCCCAGTCTCCAGAACTTTTAGAAATAAATTTTTGTTGTTCATAAGCTTAGACCAGCTCACAATTACTCTCAGTATGTACAGGAGAAGATACCAACTAGACGCTGTGGATACAAAGTAGCACTCAAGGCAGCGACTTACCGTACAGGCTGGGTGGGGCAAAAGTAGTTTTAAAGTTGTTCATATGGAAAATGACACAATAATTAATAAATAATAATACAAAAATAAAGCCTGTGTTTTGCATACCCACAACTGTAAATCTACTTTTACCCCACCATGTATAATAATCCTTCCCTAGTAAAAGGGTTGGTTGAGTTTTAAAACCAGGGGAGGTTCTCCCATGGGCCTAGAGCTAGGAAATCTGTCAAAGAGCCTTTCTCCCACACCGTCTGGATCTCTCGGTATGCTTAGAGGAGTCTTTCCTCTCAGCCTGTTCCGTCAACTTCCGTTTCCTCTCTTCTCAGTTCATCCTAAGACTCCACTTGTCCTGCTTCTTCCCCCTCAGTTGTTTTGGCCTCCCACCTCACTAGATCTATGGCTCTCCCCTCTCTCCTCCCTGGGACACCTTGATCCCCTCCCTGGGATAACTGATATGCTGGTAATCGGCTCTGCTAAGTTGTAGCACTTGCCAGTCTCCATGGCTAAATACTTCCACCATGGTTAATGTAAATCTAGCAACATGACATCACTGGCAATGACGTTAGGAAGAGATGGGCGTAACATTATACAGTGTTTCCACCGTACAGATACAGTAGATTCAAGTACCTCGAGAGCAGAATATACTGTGGACAATTAGGAAGTGATGAGTTTTGAGGATATTTGAACTTTGTTTTTAATCTGATTTTCTACATAATTTAGTGATGTTTATGTTTACAACCAGCTCACAAAACTCCTGAAAATATAGCAGTCAGCTGAACAAGGGCAAGCCAGCTTCAGCACATCACTGCCTACGGCCTTCACCCAAAACCTGCTCTTGGTTTCTTACTCTCCCATTGGTACCAGTACTTAGATGGGCCCTGCCCTCCTCCTTGTCAGGGGTCAAGACAGAAACTGAGTTTAAATTCCAAGTTAGTCCTGTTATGGCAGGTAAAAGAGCTCATGATACCAAAAGACAAGTGCTTACAGCCTAGTCCAAAACAAAACCACAGTTAAGATGGCCTGAAGGGAGGAAAGGAAAGGAAAATTCTGAGGAGTAAGACATGAACTCATTAAGTCCATACAAATACCCACAGGATATGCTGAACATAAATTTAGGAATACTAGGTTTTATCCATCCTATCAGTGGCTGGATGCATAAACAGGTAAGATAATTGATAATTACTAAGAGCTATACAAAAAATGTAGGGTATTGGATTGGCCAAAATGTTCATTTGGTTTTTTCTGTAAGATGGTGCTAGTAGCACTTAGTTGTCTTTACCTTCATTCAAAACAATTTTATTAGATTGTATTGTGACAGCTGTCATATCGGCATATATTTTTAAAAAACTTATCAAAATTGGTGAATTTTTGTGTAGCCATTTTAATATTGAAGATGGAAGAATATACACAACATTTTTGGCATATTATGCTTTATTATTTCAAGAAAGGTAAAAATGCAACTGAAACACACACACACACACACAAAAGATTTATGCAGTGTATGGAGAAGTGCAAATGTCCCTGATCGAATGTGTCAGAAGTGGTTTGTGAGGTTTAATGCTGGAGATTTCTTGCTGGATGATGCTCCATGGTCATGTAGACCAGTTGAAGCTGATAGCAATCAAATTGAGACATTAATTGAAAACAATCAATGTTCTTCCACTTGAGAGATAGCCAACATACTCAAAATATCCAAATCAATAAAGTTATTGGTGCAAATGAAAACTATGTTTTTTATTTTATGGAAAAAAACATATGGTCTTTTTGGCCAGCCCAGTACAATAATATATTCTATAGAAATGCAGAACAGCAACAACAAAGAGTCAAAAGATCGGGGCCCCCATTATTGTTAACATTGTCCTCTAAAACATCAAAATGTTTATTGTAAATAAAATCACTTACACTTAAACTTTGAAAGAGAAAAATGAGAAAATATTTGACTTGAAATTTATATTATTTATTAGGGAAAATATTTATTTGAAAATAAAATTTTCCATAAACATAAATTCAGAAAAAGAAATATTTTAGAGGTCTTTAGAAAAATAAAAGCTTTCTTTTCAATTAGTTGCTATTTACATATTTAACATTCAATATAATAAACTTTGACTCATTGGTACATTGTGACCAAAAATATGAAAAATAGAAAAATTCAATCAAGAAAGGAATTGTTGAAAATTGAATACTATGCATCCATTAAGGAGACATATATATCCATAGTAATCTGGTAAAAATGCTAGGATGTATTTTTAAGTGAAAAAGGTGCAAAATACTACATATTGTTTTTAACCCCAATACTATATAAAAATTTATTTGTCTATTAAACATTTTTCAGTTGACAGAAGTGAGATAAGAGCAGAGAGGACAGGGGAAACCATCTTTAATACTACTCTACATGACTTGCTTTATTAAAATAAAATGGTTTCCAAAGGTAACTAAAAATTATAAATGGAATAGAATATAAATTCACATATGTAAATACATCCAGTTACATACCTAGATTTTTGGGGAAATGGTATTGCTTAATCTCAAACCAGTTAAAACTCAGCCTACTTTTAGATTACTTGTGATCTGTAGGGCATTTTAATACTTGCTGTTTTCTCATTCACTATTTTGTTTCATTTCCAAACACTGCTGTAAAATGGGAAGACTATACCCATTTCTATAAATGAGAAAACTATGGCTTGGAAAAGTTAAGCAAATATCCCCGGAGAATGTTACACATTAGTAAGTGATTGACGTGAGATCTGAATCCAGGCTTTCCTGGAACAAAAGCTTATTTCCTGACCCAATAGGCTCTGCTAAATCCACTGTCTTTTATAAATAAATATGATGCCACGACCTCCTTATTACAAAACTTTTTTCTGAATTCTCTCATTTGGACTTGGTCAGAAGCACCTGGACTTACCTGGAATGCATTGAGCAAGGAGAAGAGAATGTGGAAGACCAGGGAGGTATCATCGATGACTGTGGCTATTCCAAATCCCCAGGTCAGGCCCAGCAGGGGTGTGAGGATGGCGATATTCTTACTGATTCTCACAATGGCTCTTACCTCCTGGAACATGGAACTGCCAATGGCAGGTCGCTGGGTTTTGACAATCACCAATGTCACTGTGATCAGGTTTACTACCACGATGACCAGGGCTGGGACCACAAAGGCCAGGAGGGCCTTGGTCCTGTCCCAGTTGAGCCAGCAGGCCTCAGGCCGTAGGTAGCCTTTGCCAGGCTCAGTGGCAGCAACTGTGATAACAGCAATGACCAAAGGACATCCATAGCCCACTGAAAAGAGAGATGCCACCAGGACTGACTTGGGCAGTGTATGGAAAACAATCAGGATTCCATAGAGGATAAGAAGTGCCTTAGCAAGCATCCAGAAAAACACAGAAAGGTAAAAGAAGTGAACAAAAAACGTTGCTGCCACACACCCATTGTGATGTGCTGTTGGACCACCAAGAAAGGAAGCCACAATGAACCACACATCGGCCATCAGCAAGGTGGCTGCAACATTAGCAATACACAGGTGGCGTAAATAGGAGATCTCCGTCTTCGTCACTCGGCTCCAGACCAAGGCCTCAATGGACAAGCAAAGGATCAAGCTGCAGATAGAAATGCCCAGGCCTATGTACGTGATGTAAATCAGGATGGGACTCTCCAAGGTGTGTGGTGACATAAGAATGGAGAATGAGGTAAACAACTTGCTTGGTCTACATTTGCAAACAGCTTGCTGGGAGTTTTCTTGAATCATCTGACAGGCGTGCTGGTCCCATTTGTTCTCGAAGGAGTGCCAGCCAACACACTGTGTCCCCTGCCCCTTGGAATTCCTGATCTTTTCAAAAACCAGTGAGATTCTTTTAAGTTCCTTGGGCAAAATGACAGACAGGACAAGCCCATTCACAGTGCCCTTTTCCAAAAGACTGGCTTCTAAGATGGCTCCAAGAGTTGGAAATGCAATGCTGACGAACTGAGAAGAGGAACGCACCTTCTGAACTTCATCTCTGGTGATCAACACCCTCCCCGTGACATTGTTGCGGGTGTCATTAACTCTCATTGAGAAAGTTAAATTCTTTCCATTGTTATCTCCAGATATGATGGTGCCCATAGTATGAATGAAGGCATCCGGTATGTCAATGGGATGTTTATTTATAAGTAGCCTTCTTGCAAAGGTATTTACCGAGTGTAGTAGCACACAGCTGCTGTTTTTTTCAGGGATGAAGGTCCAGTTTGAGATGCTTTTGCTGTCAAGAATGTGGTTGGCCATGATGCTGTAACTCTGTCAATGAAGGACCAGCATTAGTACCGAGCCACTGTCTGAATCTGCCAGGACATTCAAGCTTCCCTTTTATAAAATGTGGTCCTACAACCAGCAATATAAGCATCGCCTGGGAACCTCTTAAAGATGCAGAATCTCGGGCCCCACCCCAGACCTAATGAATTAGAATCAGCATCTTAATGAAATCCCCAGGTGACTCATGTGCTGCTCAAATTTGGGTTGGAGGACAGAGCTACAAGGGAACTGCCCTCCTCCAGCTTATGCAAAGCCTCCTGTGAGACTGGCAAGTGGGAAGCCTTCACCATGCTCATTTTCCTCATCAATTCCACTTCATACCTGGGTGAAACCGGAATTTGCTTACCCTGGTCAGAGCACCCACCCACTAGGTAATTAACATGTATTAAATACCACTGTAGAGGAATATGCCAAATTGGAAACTGACTCTAGAAGCTGAACCTCCTCTTTACTGTCCTCTACTTTGAAGATCAAAAATAAAGGAAATGGGTCCAGTTCCATTTCACATTTCTGCAGCAGACACCTATGGCTATTTTCTTGGCATCCAGTTATTTTCCATTTTAGCAACCTGTTCTGACCCACAAATCAAAGCTTTCTCTCTGTGGGACCTGGGACGGTCCTTAGAGGTTTGCAGTAACCAAAACATACATTGGAAAAGCTTGCCTCAATTTCCAATCCAGCACCCAGTAAGTGCTCTCTTTAAATATGTTGATTGACTTTTTCCACTCATTTTTTTTCAATAAAGATTTATTTTCAGCACTTACAAGGTATCTGAGATATGGAAGTAAGAGACGTGGTCTATTCAGACTCCCAAAAGCTTCAACTAACAGGCATTCCTTTCCCACCCCCTGCAAAATGCTTTCCCAAATATTTGAGGCCACTCACCTGCATCTTTGTTTCGTCCACATTTGTTGGTAGCTCTGCTGTTGATATGTTGTGTAGGAGCTGCACAATGACAGCAATGTTGCCCGGTATCCGTGGAGAACGCCGAATGTTCTTGATGACACAGGACAAATCCATCGGACACCTCTGCAACAACATATCTGTAATGCCCTGAGATTTGATGGACTCACTTATTTTTATACTTGTTGGAGGTGCTCCCATTGTAGGTGAATCCTCCTACGAAGTAGCAAAAAAAAAAAGAAGTTTTTATAATGTTACCTTTGTTTTAATGTAAAAATACCTTTACTAAAATATAGGACAGCCTTATTACGCAATTGTATATTGCATGATGCTTCTTTATTTTACATTGTCCCAGTCACATCTGCTGTGGAACAACCTGCCCAGTACCAAGGTCTATGAACAGAAAATGGAAGTCCCAGCTAGCCAGTTGCCTAGTTCTGAACCCCCTATACGTCCAAATAGCATCTGCATCTTTGGCATGCCACTTCACACCACTTCTGCATATACCTACTGTGCACATAGATACATTTCTTATGCCATGTAAGCTTATTTTTTTACTCTTCCTAAGGGGCAAAGCATGAAACATAAGTATGTTTCAAAAATAGAAATTTCAAACAGATTTGGATGAATCAACTGAAACACTAAGAAAGAAAACAGACTAAAAAATAATGACAGACTTTATTTCACACAGGTTCAGGCCCTGGGTCCCACACTTTAAAGGAGGGGTGGCAAACTATGGCCCCAGGTCGGCTACCTGTTGTTTTGTAAATAAAGCTGTACTGAGATTCAGCTTGCTCACTCATTATAAATATTGTCTATGGCTGCTTTCCTGCTACAATGGCAGAGCTGAGTAGTTTCAATAGAGACCATAATAACCACGATGCCTAGAATATTTACTATCTGGCCCTTGACAGGGAAAAAAAAGCCAAACCTTGCTTTAGCGGGCCCCTTGCTCCAGCCTGCCATTTGACAGAGGACAGGAAGTCTGTGGCCTAGAGGACATGCCTACTCAGAACCCATGTCCCTGCTTCTAGACACCTGAATTTTCTACTCAACAATTGCAAGCCCATTTCCGGGGCCTCCCCTAGGTCTGTGCTGCTAGGGATTGACCATGGTACCAGTGTGCTCACCCATAGGCCCAAGAGGTGTCAAACAGACACCTGTGTTCAGGCTTAGGGATGTGTGGCCTTGGCTTTCCTCTACCCTCGAGGTGCAGGATACAATTCTGCAATGGGAGACTGACAGAGCCTATTTTATGTATTGGTTTCATTTGAAGCATTTAAATAGGAGAGGATATATATTGTTCTCCATGTGTATCTTTGCACAGGTCCTTCAAATGAAGAGTGGTCAGCCATTTGAAGCCTGGCAGGGGAACTTCAGGTATAGCATCCACTTTCTTCCCCAGCTCTTCCCTGAAACAGGGGATGGGAATGTCGCTAGGACACAAGAGATGCTAAAGCACTGACTCCTCTGAATTAGTCAGGAGCTGAACTTCAGAAAGATAAAGCCACTGCTAGAAAAGGAGGAAAAGAAACAAAAGAAGAGGAAATAACATTTGACCTGATTTTATTTACTAGAATTTGATTTTTTTACATATGTAACCACTTAAGTATATGTAAAAATATGTTCTTTGTTTGACAATGAATTCCTTCCCTCTATCTCAGCTCTATTCTCATGCTTTCCTGAGCTCAGAAATCACCTGGAGATCTGGATAAAATGCAGATTCAGACTCAGCAAGTCTGAAGCGGGGCCATGTCTAAAGGTTCTCAGAGATCTCCTGTGCTGCTGGTCAGTGCAGGACACATCGGGTAGCCAGGCTTTGGGGCATCAAAGGGCTAAGAGTGGGAATGGAGAAGTAAGCTGTGAGGATGCTTGACAGCTTTTCTGGCTCTGACCTAAATGATCAGGTTCCTTTGTGTCACGACAGGTGTGGGCGACTGGAGCACAAACATGTAGATGCCCAAAGTTAAGAATGCCATTCTAGTGTAGAAAGAGGACAGGTGGGTGTTTATGCCTCTTTAGCTGTAAATGCCCCTACCTACTACCCTGCCCGGAGCTATCCCTCTCTCTTATTGAGTGCACTATGCATTGCTAATCTGGCGCTCTACTTTGCATGTGGGAGAAAAGATATTATCACCTCAAAGATGTTAAAGGCTGTAAGAGTCCGGCAGGTATCGATGATCTTGTACCATTTCTTTTGCCTGCATACAAACCCCACATTTCCCGGAGTGTCAGGGGGGCATGGTTGAGTGCAGTTGGAATTGTCTACACAGACGCCATCGCATGCACCTGGGAACATAAAAGGTATCAGCATCACATGGAGAGGTCTGGACTCTGGTCTGCGCAGGTCAGTCACCAGGGTGTCAACACATGAAGGCACGTAAACCCTGCAGCTATCAGGTGTCTTTGCTTTGTAAAGTGGAGGAAGGTTGAAGTGGATCAGTCATTGCCATGCATTTCAGTGACTAACTACTATTGTTGCCAACAATATCTTATCCTGAACTCAAATACAGAAAATAGATAAAAGTGCAACTGGCCCACTTGAAGTGAGAGGGAAGAGCCCAGAGCTCAGTCCACTAGGTCCCTGTCTCACCCCCACAGGGACACCCTGAGCACCTCCTCAGTTTCCTGGATGAAGGGACAGTTTGGAAGCCATAGTGCCTGGTGTTCTTCAAGAAACCTCCCAATGCTGGAGCCTTATAATGAATTATGTCATCAACAAGTTCTCACAGATCTGTGCTAGCCATGGCCCCTGTCTGAGTTGGCTCAATCAAAAGGATTTATAACAAAGAACTGTCAGACCAGAGGAGAGCAGAGCATGCTGGCAGGAGAGGGAAGCAGGAGTCAAAGGCACAACGAAAATGAGAAAAATAAAAAGGGAGTCCTAATGCAAACCACAAGGGAGTCCCATCGGCCATGCCATGAGACAGGGCTGACGATGGCCCTCTATTACAACAGGTGGACAGTAAAATTTTCATTTGATTAGTAACTGCTACATACCATGTGTTCTGGCAGACACTTCCTCCTTGCTTTTTCTGGCAGCCTAGAGAGGGAAAATCAAAATCCATCAGTGATATTCCAGCCCAATGATTTACTTTAGTCACAGACCACCAGCCACATCTTCATCAGCTTTAATGCCAGGACGCCACCAAAAGCTTAGACCATGAAGCTTGTCCCAGGACCCATGTGTGCGTCAGCCTGGACAGCTATCTCTCCCACTGCTGTTCAGTAGGAGCCCCGCTTCCACTCTGATGGAGATGAACTGCATTCTACCTAAGAAATACAGTGCGAGCAGAGGTGGATTCACTGGGAAGTTAATGCAGGTTAAACTGCAGAACCCACTGCTTGTATGGGCCCCTTCATTGCCCTGAGAGAGGATCTAGCAATGGGTTCACATGATCATATGTTCTATTATTTTTTAAGATTATTTATTTATTCATTTATTTTTAGACAGAGGGGAAGGGAGAGAAAGAGAGAGAGAAACATTAAGGTGTGGTTGCCTCTCCCATGGCCCACACTGGAGACTTGGCCCGCAACCCAGGCATTTGCCTTGACTGGGAATTGAACCAGCAACCCCTTGGTTCACAGGCCAGTGCTCAATCTACTGAGCCACACCAGCCAGGCCTGTTTTATTAAATTTTCAAAAACAAAACTGTTTAAACACCATCTGTTCAGACCATTATTTTTTGCCAGTCCAACTCCCCCTCCTTCACACACTTCCCCATTTTGGATAGCACCAGGGAGGCTGCAGCTATTTACGGAATCCGGACAAGAAGAAGCTGAGGTGGGGATACCTTTAGCTTGGGTTTACCAGTACTTACATAGTTTGCTGTCATTTCTGCATTACGATGAGGACATCAATACCTAAGTGGCATTGATTCCAGGAGTACTTACAATTAGTCACAGAAGAAGAAAGTTCTAAGGGCCCTGAAACCTTATAAGTACATATGAAAGAA
Source organism: Glossophaga mutica (assembly GCA_039655065.1). Taxonomy (NCBI): domain Eukaryota; kingdom Metazoa; phylum Chordata; class Mammalia; order Chiroptera; family Phyllostomidae; genus Glossophaga; species Glossophaga mutica. The sequence goes on from CM077306.1 coordinate 124,609,126, forward strand.
ACTTGCTTTGAGGTTTTCCCAAATTTGACAATTCTACACATTTGCATGGCATTACTAATAATGAATTGAGAAGCCAAAAGCTATTTTTCTAAACTAGAATAATAAAGTTAATCAGCAATGCTAGATGAAAGACTGAATAATCTTTCTATTCTCTCTATAAAAAAATATTACAAAATTATTGACATACCAATATGCAGCCAGAAATGTAGGAACAAAAATGTGGGTTTTCATTAATAAAAATGTTGTTATTTTATTGAATTGACTACGAAATAATGCTAAGCAATTATTGAATGATCCTTTTTCTTATCCAAACTAAAATTCACTTTTCCCTACATTTTGTATTTATAATTTTGTATCATTTTTTTAAAGAGGGGTTCCCAAAAACCTGGCTTGTCCTTATCACAAGCATTCCCACCTTTCCTGATTAGAAGCCCCTTTCTTCCCCACCCATCTGTATGATGCTGAAAAGCAGTGTCACATTGTGATCAAGGGGTGATTCTGGAAACAGAATGGCTGGGTTCAAATCCCAATATTGCCACTTGACACCTTGAGAAAGTTCATCTTTCTGAGCCTCAGTTTCCTCATCCATAAAGCAAGGCAGGAATTCTAGTACTATAATTCCATAATCTTGCCTCAGATGATTTTTATGAAGAATAAATGAGATCATGTATGAAAAAACACTTGAACTGAGCCTGTAATATTGTAAGTGGTATTTAAATTTTAGCTATCATTATTATTCTCACTGCACTCAAATTCTCAAATGGACTCACTGCATGTCTATGACATACAAAGGTCAAGTTTGCCTCCTCCAAGAAGTTTTTCCTAATCCAATTCAAAATGATACATCTTTTCTTCTCTGGCTCCTGTAAAATTTATTATCCATACCACCATATCACTCATTCAGCACTTGGCCTGTACTCACCTGACCTGCTGTCTCACTATCTAATCATTTTTACCTTTGCATGTTAGCTTCTCAATTAAAAGTTCCTTAAGAACATGGATTGTGTAGTGTGCTTCTTCATACCCTGCTAAGTAGCTACATCACTACATATATGTATGTATACATATTCGTATGTATATACTGGCACATTTGTGTGTATGTGCACAGGTGTGTGGAATGTGAGTCTATGTTTTCCTGCTTTTGCACCAGAAGTTTGCCCTCTAGTGGCTGGAAAGAGCCTTGGTACAATTACTCCAACTCACTGGGGAGGAACTGGAAGTTCAGTGACACAGCTATGTGACTAACACTGGGAGTTCATATTCCTTTCTTCTTCACAATATTGTTTCTCTCTATGTCATCAAGATGAATCTCCTGTTTTCTCTACCAGATGAAAGTTTATGGAGAACCTGATTGAGCATTTGGGGTTTGTCAAAAGTGAGGAAGGTATCTTTAATTCATGGAATACAACATCTTTCAAAATACTGATATAAGATGACTTTCTCATTTCACAATCAAGAGAATCAAGCTGTATTGTATATACAGAAGAGTAAAGGCCTTTCACTAAACAAGAACACTAAAATAATGTTTGTGGAGTTCTGAAAGACCTTATAGTCTAACCAGTCCAACCCTCTGATTTTACAGATAAGGAAAGTGAGTGTTAGATAAATGAGGTGACTCATACCAGGCCATGCAGGGCGTTCCTGTTTGAGCTGGGACTAGAACTCAGCTCTCCTAACTCCTGCAACACTCTTCTTTCTACCAAGTCAGCCCATAACCAAGTGGAGAAGGCAGAGGGATGTGCATGGAAGTATAAGCATCTCAAGAAACCCTAAGCTCATCTTGAGATGGCATGGTCTCCAATACATTACAATGAAGTACATAAAAGTAGACAACTCTGGATAATACTTGACACATTAAACAGACTACATTGAAATCACATTATAATAATCAGATATGTGGGCACACGGCCGTGGTATGCCCACGTGGTATTTACAAGGAATTCTGGAAACTCTGCCTTCTTCAGTAAAGGACCTGATTCACTTCTTCCTACTTAATTTGCCAAAGCACACCTGTATACAACTCCTGGTCATTTCATATCTAAGGGTGGCATCTACTATGAGCTATGTTAGCTTCAGATACCAACAATCCTCAACCAAATACATACATACATACATACATACATACATACACACATACTTCAAAACCTGCCACCTGCTAAACCTGCAGAGCTGCCTGAGTGAGTAGGCAGGTCAGGAGAGGAGTAGCACCCAGAAGCTCAGCATCCACAACTTGCTTAGTAAAAACAAAAGGATTGAATGTCCTGGTAAGATGATCCCAAATAATCAAGAAAATGAAGCTAACCTTCAATGGTCTAGTTAATCTTCAAGTTCCAGCTTGTAGAAAAGCATGGAGGAGAAAATGAAGAGAGGAAATGGTATCATGCTGTGGGTTGGGGTGCCACCTGGGAAAGGCCTTTCTGAAGGATTCTCTTCCAGAGAATCCCTTCCAGAAACTAGGGACTGGCTCAGTGTTAGGGGGAAGGGGACTCATTGGGAAAAGTTCCACCCAAAGACAAACTACTTAGGGAGTAAAGTAAGTATCACTTGGAAACTCTTAGAATTTCCAACGCCATTCTTTCTTAAGGAGGCTCTTCTTAAGAAGGCACATATTAAAATAGAAGGATCAAGAAACTAAGACTTTGAAGACAGGTGCCCTGGGCTTGCCTTTTAGCTAAGTAGGAAGGTAACTTCAGCAAGTCACATCCCACACCATGGGCCTCAGCTTTCCTGTTGATAAAATAAGGGAGTTGGCTTCACCAGATAATCTCAAGGCTCCCTTCCAGACCTTGTGGTCCAATAATGATACTCTCTTTCTCTTTCTCTCTCTGATTCTCCACACCTTAATTGAAATAAGTAACTAATAGGGAAATTAAAATGACATATAGTATGAGGAAAAATATTCCAGAAAGCCATAGCACTCACTGCACCGCAAAATATACAGACAGTACATTGCTCCAAACTCCATCCCAGTTAGGCCTTGCCTAGCCATTGACTGTCTGAGCTGCTCATTGCTCCTTCTAGCCCATCCATGGTGATCACTCTCAGGTTTTGCAAAGGAGACACCATTTGGGGCGGGACAATGCTTCATTGTGGCAGACCATTCCTAGGGCCTGCCCACACTAAATGCCATTAAATATCTTCCAGTCAGTGTGATATTCTCACCACACCCACATTTCCAAGTGCCCCTGAGGAAGTGGCACTGCCCTAGTTATAAGCAACAGAAAGCTTCATCATCAAAGGACATAGAAAGAAGAGTTTATCACCTTTAAATCATTTGAGCCTCATTGCATATCAGGAATATACAGAAAAAGTTGATGGAAAGTAAATTGCAGCTCTTGCTAAAATGGGTTTTGGTTACATGTAGTTGCAATTTTTTTCTGATTGTCATGTTCTATGTACATTTCAGCTCAGATAACATAGAGCTGGATTTTAGTTTCCATTTGATGTCCCCACCATATCATCTCCCCACCTCCCTTCTCTTACCTGGCATAATGTCCTGCAGGACTCTGTGGGCAAAAGAAACACTAAGCAGCACAGCAAAAACATATGAGTCATTGTCTTCAACACAGCTGCCTTTCTTGCTTCTATAAAAATAAATAAAAAGACAAAAGGTTTCCAATGTGAAGATTTCAAAATTCCATGCCACTGCAGATTCAGTCAGCCTATGAGAGTGGGTTCTGTCCTTGGTGCTATCTACTAAGAAGTCCCTGCTTCAGAGGTGGCCACCCTCCCTGCGGTCTCCCACCCATAGACTTCACCAGGAGGCTGCACGTGAGCATCAGCTGGCACTGGGAGGCACAAGCATTTGCTGAGATAACCCCCAGCAATCATCTTCTGTGGGCTTGTATGTGATTCCTCCCAGGAGAATCCCTCCAAGGGAAGCTACGTGACCAGGTGTAATAAATAACAACCCAGGTTTGGGGGATGGGAATGATGGCTCACTCTCCAGGTTAGGCAGGGCTGAGAAATGTGTGGGTGGCTCTGGTGAAATGTGAGTTGAAATTCCTATGTGCAGACTCAGCCTACAAATATCTTTTTAGGGAGAGTAAGCACCAGGCTTGGCCTATTATTCCTCATTCCCACCTAACCCTGGAGTTGTATTTTCTTAAATAGGTAGCAACTTAATTCTGCCAAAACTGACATCAAAATGATGCCTTGTCACCTAGAACAGTGCTGGACATGTGGTGGGCACACGATGTGTTCAATAAAGGAAGAAGAAGGGAGGAAGAGGGGGAAGGTGGTTGGGAAGAGCTGACAATTTGCATCAGGTCTATGCTCTATAGAGGAATCACATAAGTTGAAAATTTCAATCCTAAACTTTAATTATTTTAATATTTTCTATCCTGAGTGAGAGCCCCTTTGAAAGGCATTTGCTGTTTCTTTGTTTTCAGACAGAACGATTTGGAAGGCTTGGATGTCATCAGCAAAGGTCAGGGGCTTTGCAATGGTTGATATTTGCTACTTGACCATTTTTAGCCAAAAGGGAATAGTCTTGATCACAACCATGCATAATTCTGTAGCAAACAATGACATTATTTTAAAGATTAGGCAAAGTGTATTTTTAAATCATGGCTTGTGAATTGAAATATTTGCCTAGCTGAAATTCCACTGAAATCCAATGGTTGTTTAAAATATTTTGTATTATCTGTTTCAGCTTATTATCAATGCAGCTTTCTGAAGGTCTATTGTTCTTTAAGCAAAGGGATTGCTTTGTTGATCAGCACTTTTGAAGAATTTAGTAGCAACCCGGATGGTCACACAATTTTAAGTAAATGACAGTCATGTTTGCTTCCTTTATTCCAATCTCAGTCATTCAATGGATGGAAATTCCAGAATGCAAATCATGAATGTGACTTATCAGAATCATCACCAAAGCAGTTACTGGGTCAAATCATCAAAAATGAAAACAATTAAAACTGATGAATTTGTTGACACAATTCTCATGATATCTGAGTGTAATTCCATGTTTTCTGAGTTGCATTAACTGTATATTAAAATTTCCATCATACAGAATGCTCTTTCTCTTAACTAAAACAAATCTTTAAAAAGTGATTTAAGGAATGATTCAAGACAATAAACTCTCATGGAGTTAGCAGTACTCAGCCCGATACTCAATAGATACATTTTTGTTTTTAAATGGAGAAGAAATTGAATGATTATTTAAGGTTGATGAATCAACATGAAAACCATTCTGCTTGCTTAAAATGTTTAAGACATTGTACTGAAAATTTTTGTTTAGTATATTGTCATTTTGTTTTAAATTGTAAGTATAGTGAAATTTTCATTTGTATCAAAATGCATTTTGACTATTGCCAAAATTACATCTCCCTGTATGATAAAATAAACACTTTGTGTTTTATGTGGGAATGACCTTCACTAGATTTTGTGGAATGGCCTGTTTTGTAGTTATGCTGCTACCCAGAATTTTCTAATACCTTTTTTACAATCCAGGTCTACTGTTTCATAGAATAACTGGGATGACAATTCTACAATATTATCTTTCCCCAAGTTTCAGCAACAGCATGACTCTAATTTTTAGTGCAAATTTAACTTTTTTTTTATTTTTTAACTAGAAGGAATATTTGCTAAGGTTGACTCTGGATTTTGCTTATAAAACTGATTGCTTTTTAAATAAAGTGTCATATTTTAATCTGAACTTAAATAGAACCATTTTTCATCCAGATATGTTCATATTAATCTTTTTTCACATTGGCTTTTTTTTTTTTTTTTTTTTTTTTTTTTGTTCCGTGGCAGCAGAACATTTAGATGAAGCAAAAGGGTATACTAGCAACATAGTAGCACAGATCTGATCTTCTGACCACTCACTCTCCCCATCCCCCCCCCAGAGCCTTTGTCCCCATTTTGGTTTGAAAAGCCACAGGTCTCTAATGGTTCATACCTCCTTTCCCAGGTCAGCCCACACCTTTCTCGAATGCAGGGGTAGCTGGAGTATAACTCTTCCCTCTCAGACAAATGTTTGAAATGTTGGTTTCATTTAGCCTAGGCCAAAACATTCATGATAGACATCCACTTCAGAAAAAGCTCATTTTTCAAAAACATACAACCTAAAAAACAAAAACAACAACAACAAAAAAAAAAAACTGTCACCTCTGGTAATTCACACCAAAGATGAAGGAGAAGGAGGAACAGGATTAGGAAGAGAAGGAGGAGGAGGAGGAGAAAAGTAATTATATCAGCACTGAAATTTTGCAAAGTAAAATATGCCAAATACAAAGTGTTGGATTTTTTAAAATTAGGAACTGCTTCACTTCCTCCCTTATAAAAGAAAAATGGAAGAGCAAAGCATACAATGATCACACTGCAAAGAGATATCACCAACCATTCAACCTAGAACGTTTTACCATTCTGTTACCTGCTTTCCAAATCTGAAAAAGGTGGTTAAGGTGTTCATTGATGTGTTTGTTTATTCAGCAGAGAGAAAATGAGCCCCTCATTTCCAAGCAATGTCTTAACAGCTAGAAATTAAATAAGGGTGACGTCTTCTCTGTCTCCTTACCACCCCGGAGAAGTCACAGTGTGACGGGGCTACTGAGGCACTGCCAGTGGATTGAGAACTTGGATGGGACTTGCTCCCTAGCGACCTGCAGACCCTCAGCATCAAAGCTAGTGTAACAGACATGACAGGAAATATCCCAAAGTTCCACGTCCCACAAAATGATTCTCGTCTTTGTACGCAATTTAAAGTCAAAGTATGTCTTCTCTCTCCACATCGAATTCCTCCACCCAAAGCCGTATTATTGACTGGCAACTGGCGCAGGTCACTAGTGAAAGACAAAACTGGCAGAAAGAAAACATGAGTGGCATGTGTTCTGTAGAGGGCTCCATTGGAACAAATATTTGCTTAATTTAAATACACATTTACCCACATAAATGCTAGAGACCAGAGAAATTTATGGGGTGATTTTGGAAAAAAAAACAAACAACTAAAAAGAAGCTCTACAACTTGAACTCTTCGATCTTAATTAGAAATAAATTATTGGCCTAGCAACCACACCATTCACAAGGAAAGGCAAACAAAACTCTGGACAGAACTTTATCAGCCACCCAAAAGCATTTCAATCACCAGCTTTGTCAGCTGACAGTCTGAGGCTACCACTTGCATAATTAAGTTTTGTAATGAATTCCTGAGGCTCTAAGTGAGATCCACACAATGCTATCAGAGTTCCCAGGCAGACTGTGGGAATACACATCAGATGATCTCAGGGGGGAAAGATCCTATAATGTCTGTAATTCAACCATCCCACTAGTTCACCTCTGGTCAATGATCAGTCCCATCCCTTCTGCCCAAATGCAGACATTATGGAAGGAAAGAGAATATAACAAATAAGTATTGTTTGTTTACTGTGTGTCTGGCACCATATCCACATTAGCTCTTTTAATGCCATCAAGTAATTTTGTGCAACTGAAGTCATTTCCACAATGTTCTAAAATAAAGGGCTAAAAGTTGACCCTGCTCAACCTCACAGGTACTAAGTGGCACATTCGTGGTCTGAACCCAGGTTTGTGACTTTTTTCATTATGTCATGTGGTTTTTCTAAAATAAAGAGCTGACAATGATAGTTTTGTTTCCTCTGCAAACAACGACTGTATGGGAAAACATATTTACCAATGATACCTCAGACAAGGGTTTAATCTCCAAAATATACAAAGAACTTACATGACTCCACTCTAAGAAGACAAGCAACTCAATTAAAAAAATGGGCAAAGGACTTGAACAGACACTTCTCCAAGGAGGACATACAGAGGATCCAGAGACACATGAAAAGATTCTCAGTATCGCTAGCTATCAGAGAGATGCAAATTAAAACCACAATGAGATACCACTTGACACCAGTCAGAATGGCCATCATAAACAAAGCAACAAACAACAAGTGTTGGAGAGGTTGTGGAGAAAAGGGGACCCTAATGCCCTGTTGGTGGGATTGCAGACTGGTACAACCACTATTGAAAGCAGTATGGAATTTTCTAAGAAAACTAAAACTGGATCTACCTTTTGACCCAGCAATTCCATTACTAGGATTATATCCTAAGAACCCTGAAACACCAATCCAGAAGAACCTATGCACCCCAATGTTCATAGCAGCACAATTTACAATAGGTAAGTGTTGGAAGCAACCTAGGTGCCCATGAGTAAACGAATGGATCAAAAAACTATGGCACATTTACACAATGGAATTCTATGCAGCAGAAAGAAAGGAGCTCCTACCCTTCACAACAGAATGAATGGAACTGGAGAGCATTATGCTAAGCAAAATAAGCCAGGCAATGAAAGGCAAATACCATATGATCTCACCTTTAACATGAACCTAATCATCAAAACGAACAAACAAACAAACAAGCAAAATATAACCAAAAACATTGAAATTGAGAACAGGCTGACAGTCAGAGGGGAGAGGGGTGGGAATTTCAGGGGAAAAGGGGAAGGGTTTAGAGCAACAAGTATAAAAGACAGTGGACAAAAACTAGGGGGGGTGGAAATGGGAGGGAGGTGGGGAGGGCTGGGGTGGTGGGCCGGGATGGGAGTAAAAGACAGAAAACTGTACAAGAACAACAATTAAAATTAAAAAATTTTTTAAAAAGAAAGAGCTGACCTTTTGTACGGGGTTAATTCTTTCAGAACATATTCACATATAACTTTTACCTTGACATCACAAGATTTTATGAAGTAGGCAGAGAAGTTATCATTTTCCTTATCTTATCAAAGGGAAATTGTACAGATAGCAAGTGGCTTTCCCAAGCTTACAACCCAAGTTATTGGAAGAACCTGACTCTCTTTGGATCCCTGATCCAGGGCTTTTTAAACTACAGCGTTCCATCCTTGTCCTTCTTTCTGTACTCACTAGAAATGTGAAAGGGCAGATCATGATCTCTGACCAAATCTATCTATCTACCCTCTGTCTGTCTATCTGTTTATCTGTCTATCTATCTATCTATCTATCTATCTACCTACCTATCTATCCATCCATATACATTCAGAGACAGAGACAGTGAGGTGGGAGAGAGAGGGACAGAGATAGATATCTAGGTTTAAATAGCTGTAAAGAAATTTACACGCTAAATAGAATAGCCATCAGAATCCTTCTGTTTTCATCCTGGGTCAACTCCCAAGCTGTGTCCAGATGCTCAGGGTCTCAGTCTAGAATCGTTTAGCTCCAGTCTAGGGAAAAAAAAAAAAAAAATATATATATATATATATATATATATATATATATATATATATATATATATATATATATATATTGGATAAAGCTCTTTTGAAGCAATCTTTCCTATATCAAGGGCCTCCTTTCTTGGATCTTTCAGAACTCCTGGTTGCCAAGAAGGAAGCGTTAACTAATCCAATAAGTTATCCATCATGTGAACATGAACACTATTTTTCTTTATTTTAGTCATTTCAAGTAAGTGTACATTTTAACAAGGATTTTCTAGAGGTAACCTCTCCAACAGCAGAAAGTTAGGCACTGACCTATCTTGGGAGCAAGTATGATTCTCCATGTCCCAAATCACATCCACAGAGCTACCTACCCATACATTTAAATAAATCTTCATTTTTCTCTAGAAGCTCAGTTTTTTAAAACCTGAAATCATTGTCATTGGTTCCCCTGAGCCTTGGTCAGTTTCTCTAAATCTCTTTGGAATTGGATACTTTCTTCTTTTGCATGCAGGTTTCCAGCAATGATGAGTAATGGTGAATCCTCACACCTGGGAGGTAAACTGTAAATAGGAATGAGCAAGTACCTGTGGCATCTACGTTGGACACTGGGCCCAAGGTGTGCCCAAAGGTGTGCCCGAGGACCTTGCGAGTCACCACCAACCAAGAAAGAATCCAATCTGACAGTTAAAGCCTTCCAGGGTAAATTTAAAAGACTGTAATGGTGTACAATATTCGGAAACCCAAACTATTGTAGCGCTGCCCAGCTTTTGGGACTCTGTTGCACAGAAACCTCCACATACAGAAGAAAAGCATGGCATGCAGGCTCAATGATGACAGTTGCATAAAAAGTAGCAAAAATAGGAATATGGAAACAAAAGAGATGCTAAACAATAACCAAATGAATGGTAAAGTAAGATAAATCTATATTAAAATTACATTAAAACAACAAACATTAAAACATTAAAAACAACATGTATGACAAAAACATTAAAACAACATGTATGAAGAGCTTTGATAACATCAGTATGAGGTAGTATTGTATTATAATTTTATAATATTAATGGGAAGAACAGTCATTAAGATGCTCTGTAAAATATACAATATCTATTGAAAAAAACATCAGTGGGTTTTCTCAATTAAGATGCTTGGCTGGAAATCAATCATAAAAGAATTCATCCAACACTAACAAAATATTGAAAACCAGCAAAAACTTCACTACTTGCAAGACATGAGAAAAAAAAAACAGTGTGATTTAAGGAATAACTTCAAAACTGCTAAAAGAAAGAGAAAATTTTGAACTAGAGTAGCATGTAGAAGTAGGGCATATCTCCTACTCTTTACTCTCCTTTTCTCTTTACCCTTTTAGCCAAAGGACAGTAGAAAAATGGTTCATAAACTCCACTAGTACCCAGAAATCTATAGCAAAGAAAAATGTAGTAATCCTTTTGTTTTCCCTCTTCTAACTTGACAATTTTTTAATTGGGTGTTAGAGACACACTGTAAATGGGGAAAGGAACAGGGACTGACTTTCTCTGATGGAAATAAATACTCCAGAGCAATCCTGAGTCAGGGAAACAATCCAGAGACCAAGGACATCTGCTATTAGCACAGACCACCCAGAAAAATAGAGTCATTTCTGGTAGTGGACATTTAACAAAATCTCAGTAACAGGGCTGAGCCTACCTCTGGCTTTCAGTTGGATTCTTCCAATGAAAGTCATCAGCAGGTTAGGGAGAGCAGGGAGAATCGGGACATGGTGGCTACGTGTCCCCTCTTTTCCCTCCCTCAGTGGTCACCATCCACAGTGAGTGCTGCCCTCTGGCTATGGTTCCTTTTGGGAATTCTCTCTTCCAGGCTACAGTGTGCACCAGGATCCAGTGATTCTCTCCTCTTATCTCTTGAGGTCTAGGAACAGATTCCTGCTAGTCCCCTGGCTCCCCATCATCTCCTGTTGGTTCCTTTAGCCTGCCTACACCTCTGTGCAGAATCTCTTCATTAACTTCTCTTCAATTTATTCTTTTCAGCTAAATCCTTTTCAGATAAATCCTTTCGCAAGTGCTCATTATTTCTAGTGGAGAGCTCACCTGGAACACTAGGAATAGAGCTGCCACTCAGCAATCGTTCCTCCTACCATTCCCTTAGACTGCAAAAAGGTGAATAGAACACAAAATACCCAGGCCTCAAACCAAACCATCACGGCAAAAAAAAAAATGTAGTGTCATACACAGAGAGAGGAAGGACAAGAAGTCACTCACTGTATATCAGAGCAATGTAAGCATGAGCAAGATAAAAAGAAATGCATTGTACCACTGCAAACATATTATGGAGAAATGTTTTCTAAGAAAAACACAAAAGAGCAGAGCTTATGAAAGGTGGGCAAAACTCCAACATAAAACACTGTATCACAGATACATGCGATTAGTTCAAGCCACAGAACAAGTTAATATAGAATTTTTATTGCACATGAGATTCAAGAAGAAATGATAAAAATAACCAATTGAGATAAAACCTCAAAGATCAAAATAATATTATGAATTCATAAATTAGGAAATTTAAGCAATAGAAGAGGCAACAAGGAAATATCAATAATGAAAAGACTTGAGTTAATCAAGCAGAAATGGTGATAATAAAGAAAAAGAGCATGAAGCAGAGAGAAGGTGGTATTAATGGAAGACAGAGGGAGATGATCCAAAGTAAGGATAGCTGCAATCCCTGAAGAAGAGCACACACTCAGTGTAAGCAAAATTTAAAAAGTGTGTTCAGATACAATGCAAGAGTATTTCCATGAAGTTTGGGAGGAGAAAAGATGAATATGAAAGTGAAATGTAACCGTTAAAAACTAAGGGGTGAAAGGAAAATGGAAAAAATATGAAGGTGCTAACACCTCATCTGTTTAGTAGGGAATAAATCCATACTGCCTAAAGTTAACAGGGATTCTTTTTTTAATTGCTGCCTTCAATGTCGATGTCTTTCGTAAATTTTCTCATAAGCATTAGAAACATCTAGAAAATAATGAATTTAGAATTTATTGGGAAGGGGGAAAACCTTAGATGTTCAAACATCTCTTAGGTTTCATTGTTTTTCCCCCACTTAATTTAAATAAAATTACATTTATTCACTTTCATTAAAAGTAACAAATATAGTATAATTAACTATTTGTAACTCTGTTGTCTTCTGCCTTTCTTTATAGCTATTAATCAATCTATCATTTTCTTATGTATAAACACACATACACAGAAAAATATCTGGAATAATATTTAATCACTAGCAGTGGTCATTTCTATGTACCAAAATTGGGGATGATTTTTTTTTCTTTTACTTTTTAAATTTTCTGCTCTCTTTTAATTATTTTATAATAAGTATGTATTATTTCTACCAAAACAAAAGCATAGTTTAAAAAGGAGGGAGTGGGTAAGAAATAGAATGGAACCAAATATATTAGTAGCTGGTAATTCCAGAAGTGGAGGAAATATGGATGATTTATTATTGTCATATTTATTTTATTTTTTTTTAAGATTTTTTTTATTTGTCTTTAGAGGGGTAGGGGAGAGGGAGAGGGAGAGAAATATCCATGTACGGTTGCCTCTTGTGTGTCCCCTGCTGGGAACTGGCCTGCAACCCAGGCATGTGCCCTGACTGGGAATCGAACCGCGATCCTCTGGTTCGCAGGCCCGCACTCAATCCACTGAGCTACACCAGCCAGGGCTATTGTCATATTTATACGTGAGGTTTTTCTAATGTCTAAATACTATTTTTGATAATAAAACATAAATAAAAAAACTGGAAAGACATCAAAATGTCAGCAATTACCAAAAAGGATAAAATATTTTTATGTGTTCTCTATCATCTAGTTTTCTACAAATAATTAGATTTACAATTGGAAAAAATAAACTTTTTTGGTATTGAGCATGTAATAATATCTGTGGTCTTCCCCCAATTCTGTCATGATCCTTTTTATAACATTCAACACTTTAGAAAACTATGGCAAGAAATGATAAACTCTCCCTAAGAGGGTTTGTTGGCAATAAGGTGGCATTGGGTGTGGACCTTGCCAGGGGGCAGGGGAAAAAGCTAGTTCAAGCAGAGAAACAGCAGGACTAAAGCAGGGAGTGTGAGAAAGCCAGGTGTGTTTGGGGATGACTTCGGTTACAAGTTGGAGTATCAAGTATGTGATGGGAAGGTGATATAGGTAACTCATCAGCTAAAGGTACGCTAATGCCACAGTTCTGTGCCATGGTAAAGCAACGGGATTCTTCCACGGAAAATAAGGACCCATCAAGTGACGGCATCAAATTTTATTTCAGAAATATTACTCTGCCAGCAGTGCCAAGGGAGGTTAGAAGGCAGGGACAAGAGCCAGGAAACCAGTGAAGAAACCATTCCTCATCCAGTGACCAACAACAAGGTCCAGAAGCTCAGAAATGGTAGGGGGGTGGATTCAGAAGGTCTCATGACCAAATGAGTCAGAGAAAGGCGTGAAGAGGAGAACACTATAAAAGGCTGGGTTTAGAAGAATAAGCAAAAGTTTAGGGAAGAAAGCATATGAGGAAATGTAGCAGAGAAAACGATGATGTTGATTATACTAGAATAAACATCTAGGAGAATTTGGATAATATTAATCAAGAGAGGAAATACAGAAAGAGAAGTATGACTCAAAATGGAGAGAAATAAATGAGATAGTCAAGCTAATATTTAAGTTGCATTTAGCTGGAAAAATTTTGTTTCAAGATTTATGTATTTCCATGAATGCAAATTTTCTCCTGAAGCACTTCTACCATTGTTCAGATTTCAATGGACTTCAGCATTTTTTTTTTAACTAGTAAAACCATCTTGTTATCCCTAACTGATAACTGTGGGACACATCAGGCTGCAACGCTTACTACTTTTGCGAAAGCATCCCAGAGCTATATCATTCATGTGAGTGAAGACTCAGAAGCAAAAGAGCCCAGTGTAAAAAAGTACACAATAGTTATAAGGTAACTGTTATAAGATAAAAATATATGACAGCTCATCACATGAGAATGATTTCTGACATATGGGTGTCTATACTATTTATATAGTATAAATCCTTAATTATGCTCATTGATAAGTGATAATTTGTTTTTTTTTTGCAAAATGAGAATATTAAAGTAAGAAATTTTAAATGGCATCTTTCCTCTGATTAGCACAGCAGTAAAAGGATTAAAAAATGTGGACTTCTTGACTCAGTACTTTAATAATCACACTGAAATATGAATATCTATTCAACAAGAGATACTTTTAATTAGATTGTAAATTGGAGTTTCAGATCACTTTTGAAATAGTTTTATGATATTTTTGTGAACTTTATCTCATTTGACATTTGGTATTCTCTCTCATTTATATTATATATGAAAATAATTATTTATCATTCATGTATATGAAAGAGCCATGACTAATTATTTGCCAGCATAAATAGGAAGAGAAAATGCCCTCCAAGTTGATTTTCAAAAATATAAAACAATATAAAAACAAAGAACTATCTAATTCTTAAACCTGAAAGGATATTTTCATCAGTTCAATTTAAAAAAGACACCTTTTGTCCTTTAGTGCCTTACATTTCACATTCTTTCTTATATTTTATACCTGTCTCCACATTCACTTTAGTTCTTGCTGGGTTGTATCCTTTCAAAGTACTTTGAATGAAGGTTTCTGAGAGGCAAATTCTCTTAGTCTTTTAATGTCAGAAAACACTAATTTATTCTCATTCTCCACATTAAATGAACAAGCAAATGGCCAAAGCATCAATGTTTCTGTTCAAAGAGCAATTTCTTTACAATTTCGTTCTTGGGCAGGAAGAGATTTTTACACCAATTAAGTTTTGAAGTGGTTTTCAAGACATTAGGATCCAGAAGGAGAACTGCAGTCAAGGAGAACTAAGACACACAGGACTCCAGTGAAAGGGACAAGCATCTCAGAGGTACAGCCAATATTTGGGAGGGAAGCTGGCCTTCTGGATCAATCAACTGAGGAAGAATCAGTACTTAAAGTCTGTAGTTAGGACAAGTATGCAAAGACCATGACGATGATGTGTAGCAGTACACATTTAGCAGTCAGGGAACAGAGTGACTGTTTTTTGCACTGTAACCAAATTAAATTTGCACTGGAGCCCTTATTGGAGCCAATGATGCATGTTAAACTCATCAACTGTCAGTTTGAATTAGGTCTCTTTTGATCAATTCAGCATTTCCTCTTTCTTCTCCTCTTCCTTTCTCCCCAGGGATGATGATATTCTGACCTCAGCACCGGGAGAGTGGCATGCAAAGATAAGCCTCCCTCTATGCTAGCTTCTGTGGGACTTGAGTCTTAGTACTTGGCCTGGCTTTGCCCATACTGAAACATCTGTGCCCCACTCTTCTCTCTGATTCCCAGGTCCATAGAGACCACACCAATTCTTTATTGTCTCAATAAGCAAAGACTCCCCTGGACAAACCCAGTTTTAGCCACTTCCCAGGGCCTGGAAAACTCCTCATCCATCTTCATGCATTCTTCTTCCTCCTTCTTCCTGCTCTGATTTTTTTTAAAAATCACAGAGCCTTTCTTTCTCCAAAAAGTCTAGTTCTTGCTAAGGAAGCCCAGTTCTCTTTCCAGAACTGGCTAGAAAAATGTCACCGTTTGTTTTTGCATCATCTTATACATCTCCTGCTTTTCGGCACCAAAACCATTCCTCCAAAGAAGAGACTCCATGGTCATCAGCAACCCAATTCCCCTAGAGGTGACAGGACCTCTGTGGAAGAATCAGGGTGCAAGGAAGACAGGAAACCTGAGGTCCATGGTGATAGGGACTATAACAAAAGGTCTCTGTGCCCAGCTTGCACAGAAGTAACAGTGTTGCTCTCGTCCAACTACAAGACTGCTTAAGGCTCTCAGAATTCTTGCCAGACCCTTAGCAAGAGGCTGCCCCTTCAGAGACAAAGCTAAGATATAATTTCCTACAAGATAGTTGCAGGGAGGGTGGTGATTCAGAGCCTACTAACTGATGTAGAGAATTTTCTTTCGGACATGGGAAATTTTAAAGACCAGATGTGTTATCAAGTAAAATGCTTACCTGCTACAATGGGAACATTAGGCCTAGAGGTGACTTTCTTTAACAGTATTTATTAATATATGTTACTTAATGCATAGCGCTTTGTAAGGCCCAGTTTGCTAGGGACAGAGTTTTTATTTTTGTTGTTAAATATTGATATATTTAATTTGTATTTTGCTATACAAAACTTTCAAACTTATAAAGAATAATTCTCCATCATTTTAAAAGGTATAATTTGAAACATCACTATAGTAAGAAATAATGGCTTTAGCTTATCAATAGCCAGATGTTCTCAGATTTAGCAGTTCAGAACTCAATTTGCATTTCTGTTGGAGGAATATACTGGATACTTTATTATTGTTGTTGTTGTTGTTATTTATTTTGTCTAGCTATCCTCTCAGCCCATCCATGCTTATCTGGAAAATGCTTACCTGCCTTTTTTACTGTGCCTGCAGCCATTCTGAATGGCGTGCCTCGCCTTTGCTGCCTTGGTTAGGTGTCCACAGCTGATTCAAGCTGGGCCCCCTAGACTCCCCCGGGAATTGTCAAACTTGAACAAAAAAGGGACCCTCTCTTTTTTAGATAAGCCTAAGCAATATCCAACTTTGATTGCACATTTGGATTCCCAGAGGAGCTTTAAAAAAAAAATTACCAGCTGGGCCCCTACTCCAGGGCCACTGAATTAGCTTTTTTGGTGGTAAGACTTTGGACACTAAGATTTTGCCTCCCAAACTTTATATTTTCAATAACTTCATTACTACTGAGAAGTTGAAAGCAGAGTACAGTGGAGACCTACATACCTCTTCACATAGACTGTACTAATCATTAACATTCAGGGATGAACAGGCTTTTCATAAAAACTCCCCAGGTGATATTAGCACACACAACTGAAAACAGCCTCAGGTGGTAACAGTATGTGATGGAGGCCAGTCTGACCGCAGGCGGTAGGACAGCCAGGACAAAATGGGACCGATGCCTCAAGGATAAAGATACAGAGTCCTGGTGACTCACAGGACCCCATATTTCATATGCTGGTACCATTATAATTAAACCACATTTGGGGCTTAAAGTAGTGTGACTTAGGAGCTTGTTCATTGAAATCAGAAGTTTCAGGAATGATGTGCAGAAGTAATAAGGTTTGACAGCCTAACCCTTAAATAAAAAATGAAAATGGGAATTATTGGCTTGAGAGATGGAGATTATATTGAGAAATACAGTTGTAAACAGAGTCCATAAGTTTCCAAGATAATGGGATTAAAGATCATGAGACAACATGCTAAGCTATGGTTTTGTGGAAGTAGCTAGTGTGTTCTAAAATAGACCATTTTCCCACTGATGAATGAAGTCACATCCTGCACAACACAGGTGCAGTACCAAAGGGGGACAGGAGGGGGGTTGCACGTGGTCTGCCTGTGACAAGAAGTGCTTTTATCAGTGACATGGTTTAGAATGAGCAGAACATGCTGATAATAATAGGCAGACTGATTTTTAGTTGTTCTAATTTTTTGCCATATTTAGAAATATGCTCTATAGACCCTACACCCCATTATCACCAGGTTCAGTGCAAAAGAATTCCACCCCCAACCCTTACACCTCTGCAACCAAGTCCAGTTTTGGAAAGACCAAACTGTCATCAGGCTTGGAGCTGTCCATTGTTCTCACTATCTTTGGATAAGAGTCTTGGTTTCTGTTCACAAATTATTATTCATTTTGCAAAAAAAAAAAAAAAAAAAAACCAATGATGTTGTAACTTTATATTATGCAAATACTGTAGAAAAGAGATTTGGGGCTGGGTGATCTTACGATACAATCCCTAAAGTCATAAAATACAAGTTTTACAGTCTTTTAAGGCTAATCATTTGCCCAGCTACAAATAATTGAAATCATTTTTCTGAGTTGCAAATAAGTCAATTTTCCCAAACTCTAAGAATCTGAAAGAACTTTGAAAGAGGAAATGCAATAAACCAAAAATAATGTGAGATCAATTCAAGCCTCACTCTTTGTCTGTACCTTCAGAGAGGAAAACATATTGTGTTAAAATTCAAAGGATAGAAGTTTTTTTAAGCAAAACTGAACTTTCAAAATTTACACTCAACAAATACTGACAAAGAATCCTTCATAAAAAAGGAAGAAATAGAGTTAGGTACCAATTACAAAAATACTTTAAGGAATGATACGAAAACCAATGGCAATACAGACATTTGGCCATTCTCTCCCCAAGTACGAAGAATGACACAATACAGACAAGCTTATGAATCAAGAGATATCTCCCCAAAGTTTCTATTTATCTTGAGAAAGACTCATCTATGAAAAATAATGTCTAGGGTGAAGGATTCCTAATGCTGTAGGTCGTTGAAAGTGCAGGATTTTTTGTGAAGGTGTTTTCAAGGAGACTTTAGACATGGTTACGTAAGTCATAGTTGTAGATAAAACATTACAAACTTTATGAGGAAAACTTATTTTAAAAAATAGTTAATTGGCCTCAGTATTTGCCCATCACTTTTAGATTGTCAACAAAAGAAAATTCCTTCAAAAGTTCAAATGTCCTGGACTCTGATATTTGGATGGGGTCAGAGGGACAACCGTAATAGATTAAAAACAAAAGTATTTTCATACCAGACTAGTGCTCTTATTGAATTGTGTAAAGTACCTCCAAGTTAGCAAATTATTTTTTAACATTTACTCATTTCATATGTTTTTAAACCCCAAGTTACAAAGCCTCGCAACTGTAGAATCTCAATTGGCTTGTCATTTCTGAAATTCCTCTCCAAAGAAAGTCACTGAAGGAGAAGGAGGACATGGGACTACTCACTGTGGCTAGCCAACAAGAAGTCACCAGCAAGTTTGCCCCGATCCCTGGCAGCTGAGACAAGATCTGGCATCAGAAGCTTTCCTTCATCGTATCGTGCCACAAATCAGCAGGCTGGGTTCCTATACCGCTGTCAATTTAGCCCTGAATGGCAGATTCCCAGACAGAGGCAACCAGCCCCACACACAGGGGCCCTGAAGCCTGACAGACCAGTTCTGCGTGGAAGAAGCTCCTGCAATGGGAGGGGCCCAGTGGGGGAGAACGGATGAGTCACACACTGGGTGACACACAGATTCTCACAGAGCAAAGGCTTCCCTTTTTTTGGCAAGGGATCCGGGACTATAGTGGTGGCACGAGATCTGTGGTACTTAGCCATGGCTATTAACATCCCTACGAATCTGCCTGGATGTAAAAATGGGACATGGAAAACACCCCGGCTTATGTTTGGAGTTCTGTCCTTGTCTGGTTTTCTGGTCGTTGGGATTATGGTAGTATGGTTCTCTAATTGTTTTCTGGTTGTCCCTAGTTCCAGGCAAAAAGGGGCATTGCAATTCCTAACCTCCTTGTGATTGGATGGGGTCACGTCAGCTGTTTTGGCATGGTGACCAACAATTAAAAATAGTAGCTACTCCATCAGCCTGGGTCCCTGAATGACTGTGATAAGCCCAAGGACCTGCTGACCTGTGTTGAGCATGAGCAAAAATCACTCCATTGTTCTTAGTGGCTGAAATTTATGATTTTTTTTAACCTCAGCATAACCTAACTTCTACTGACATAAGAGGAAGGCACTTGGAAAGCAACATGGACAGTGATGCATCTTTCTAACTTTTGAACACTCAAATTTTTTTTCTTTTTTTAAGCATTCATGGACTTTCCATCTCTCCCAAGCCCATATTTCAATTAAAAAACAAAACAAAACAAAACACTCCAGTTTATCTAGGGTGTGGCATTTTTTAAAACCTTCACTAAGAAGTTCTTGCAACACAGGGAGAGGCACCCTCATTTTTAATCTCAGTGCTCCCTCACCTTGATTTTGCTTCATGGATTGATTGCTTGGGATCTTCTAGGGAGTGACCAGAGAATTGAGAATCACCTTTGGGGCTGAAGTCCAGTCAAGTCCATCCACCGGGTGGGAAAAGTCATTGAACTTCATATCCTTAATGTGCCATATATTTGAGGATATATTGATTGACATATAATATGACCTTCGACCACTAAGAGGTTACAGTTTAATTGAGAAGAGAAGAAATGTAAATCTGAAATATGTGCAAGGCCTTCACTGCTAAAAGCTGAAGCAGTGAGTCTAAAGCAGGAAAATGGTGGTGGAGGCAGGCGGTCCAGGGCCGCTTCCTAGAGCATGTGGCGGTGGGCCCGTCTGGAAAGACACATCCAGATCATACTGATGAGCAATGCTCAGCAGCAGCAAAGACTAAAGCTTGTTCATACTTCATTTGTTCAATTAGCTTTTATTGAACATCTATTAGAGACTAGAAATGTAAAAGATGGACGTGTTCTTGGAGATCACCAGAGCCCAACCTCACACTGTGTAAATCAGTAAACCAGCGTGGCTTTTATTATCTGACTCTTAACTTTTTAAAAGGGAAGTGCTGGCATCAACCAAACAAAGCAGAGCTCCCGATCATGACTTCAGCGTGGTAACCAGCTGCTCCCTGACTCATATTTGCTATATGTATTGATAATGCCTTACTGTTTTCATCATGTTTCAAGTCCCCAGGCCTCTGCGTGTGCTGTGCCCTGTGCCTAGGACGACCTTCCCACCTCGGTTTGCTGGCAAACTCCTTGTCCTCAGTCATGATTCAACCCAACTGTCTCTTGAGAAAGTGCGCTCCAAAGCCTGGGTGAAACTGAGTATTCTGTTTTTGCATACAGTCACCTAGTCATTCATTTTGTGATGTTGGAATCTGAATCTTCCCCTCTGAAGTCATCCTCACCAGGGTTGAGATCTCCTTGTCTTGTTCATCTTGCTGTAGCCTAATGTGAAATTGGGTCACATCTTTTCCATTGGTCTCTACTGCATCCTCAAAGGCCTCCACCCATCTCTAACCACAGCTTCACCTGGCTGACTCACCCTTGTCCTCAAGTGTCTCCTCCACTGTCTCACCTTCCGTCACCATCTACCCTGGCCAGGTACCACCATGGTACATGGTACATGAGACTGATACCACCTCATTTTTTAGGTTTCAGTTCAAACATCACCTCCTCAGAGAGAATTCCCTGATTTGTCAGCCACCATTTACCTACCCAAGTTCATTCTGCCTTCTTTCTTGCCAAAATTTTTTATTAGATGACTCAGAACTATTTCGAACCAACTGCATCAATGAAAATTCTCTGAATTAGGTGTGGACAGGGGACCATTTGTGTTCAATAATTTTTAGGGGGAAGTCCACTGGAGAAGGAGAAAGCTTCTGGGTAAAATTTTTTTTCCCTGATGAAATGAGGGAGCAAGACTACCCCTTTCTCTCTTCTAAATTTCAAACCTGTAAGGGAAGGTAATATCTGCAGCTATGGCAACTGTCTTATCACCATGAAGCAACAAATTTGAAGAAAATGCCAAAATGTTTCACATAGGTGCAGAGTAGGATGGAAAATTACTCAACCCGCCCTGGGATCAATAACCTCTGGGTTTTCAAAATAAAAAATGAATGTCCCTAAGACTTGTGCCACTGTTAGGTCTTCTATTGCTTGTGGCCAAGGTAGCTTAGTTGATACTCCCTAACACCCTGTCCAAAGCAATACCTCAATTATTCTCTCTCATATTTCATTTACTTTTTAGCTATATAAATCATTAAAAATGATCATATTTAGAGAGGTTATTCTTTAATTTTATTCCTCAAGGATTACGGAGGCAGAAACCTTGTCAATTTCATTAGTGCTGTATTTCCAGGACTTAGAAAGTGCCTGGAGTTCTGCAGGAGCTCAGTAGTTAGGGGTGTGCTCCACGAGTGCTGAGAGGAACGAACACCTCTGGTGAGAACCCTCTGCTTCCTGTCTGTCTCCTAACAGATTTCGAGCTCCTGTAGGTCAGAGGCCCAGGTTTTATTTTTATTTCCCCCAAAACTAATAGACTGCCTTGCTTGGAATATAGTAGGTAAATGATATTTTAAGAATGGATACATATTCTCTCTGGATTCTTTCTTCAGTAACCACCTCTCTACTTAAGATGCAACTTCCGAGCATTCAATATTGGACACCTTGATAAAGAAATTCTGAACTGTTGCTTCATTCAAGTTGAGCTTATGAGAAATTTTCATGATAGTCTTAAACTGGCAAAAGATCTTAAAACTGACCTTGCAGACCAAACTTCTAGTTGAAATACTTCTAGTAATGTAGAGTTGATCATCTCAGGAGACAGGGCTTACAACCAGGTTACAATTATATTACGTGAGTGGGATCAAACAGGCCTCTTTGTGACACACAGCTATTATCAAGCTGTTATCTATTCATCCTAACCCTGAAAGAAGTGGCTTGTCCATGTCTTCACACAAGCAGCTGGACCTGGCAGGGATAAAATTACCATATTTCAGACTCTAAGATGCTACAGATTATCAGATGCCCATTGCTTCACAGGCAACTAAGAAAAAAACTCTGACAATGCTAGAAAACTATGGAATAATACTAGAATGCATCCCACTTTCAGAGGAATATCTTAGATTTGACCAATATAAAACGTGGTGGTGTCTCTTTAAAATACTGAATACAGAATTTCACAGCCTGCCGTGTAGTTGGTCAATCTTGCTGTGATTCATTGACAGGCTCATTTTTCCATGATCTAGGATGACTAATGACATACATTTCCTTTCGTCCAAGCACTTATAAAACTTCTCCTCACCCCATACATTATCAATGTCACCTGACATTTTGCAGAGATAATAGAAACCTCCAAACCCACAAACTGACTTGCACGCACTCCCACCTTCTCCTTCCCTCTAACAGGAAGTGTCTGTAGTCCTGTCCAAACTCGTTCCTTCTCAGTAGCTCTGTCCCCTGCTCCTCAGGCTTCCTCAAGGACAGCATTCCTTATTCTACACCCCATACCTCATCAATTTCTCCCTCTACAATGCATCATTCCATTAACGTTCAAAAATGTTTAAATAACTTGCCTCTCCAAACAAAACAAAACCAAAAGTCTCCCTTAGAACCTACTGACTCTGCCCCCAGTCTTTTCTCTTGCTAACCTTTTCCTGAGAACTGTCCACTTGGGCTATCTCCACTTCCTAACCTGCTAGCTCTGTCTCAGTCTGGTTTTCTCCTTCACACCATTGCAGTTAAGTGTATAAAATCACCAGTGGTCACCATCTTCAAAAATTGGTATATTAATTCTCTGTTCTCTTCTTGCTTGGTCTGTTAGCAACACTCAACTTGGTCACTTATGCCTTTTTTGAAACATCTTTTCTTTTTTTATTATTTTTATTTTTTAAAAATTGTGGTGAAAAATATAACTTTTACTGTCTTAACCTTTCTAATATTCTTTAGTGTTAAGTATATTCACATACTTTGTGCATTAGATCTTTACAATTTTTTCTTTTCACAAAACTGGAACTCTATACCCATTCAACAATAATACTGCATTAACCTTCTGCCCACCTGCTAACAACCATTCTACTTTGTTTTTCTAAGAGTTTGACTTCTTTAAATAACTCATTTAATTGGCATCATACAGTATTTGTCTTTTGGTGACTAGCTTATTTCACTCAGCAAAATTTCCTTATGATTTACCCATGTTGTAGAATGTGATGCAATTTTCTCCCTTTTCAAGGCTGTATAATAGCCCATTGTGTGCATATATAATGCTTATTCATTCATCTGTCAGTAGACATTTGGGTGTCTCAGACACCTTTCTATATGCATGTGTTCCTCATGTGCTGATTTTCTCTCTGGTATCTTCTCTACTGGACTGTTCAGTGTAGAGTTTCCCAGGCTATCTCCTTATCCCTCTGCTTTATGCTCCTCTCCTCCCATTTCTCCTTTCTCTTTCCCTAGAGTAGCTCATCCACATCCAAGGCTTAGCTCTCCAGGCCACATTTCTAAGCTCCATATTTACATGTCAGCAAGTCCTATGATTTCTTCCTCAAAATGTATCTCAAATCTCTCATTTCCTTCCATTTTCACCCAGTCTAGGTTATCATTTTCTCTTGTCTGAACTAATAGGAACACTTTCTTATTGTCTGATTTTACACTTGCCCCCTCTTTCGATCTGTTTTTCAGAAAGTTCAAACATATATTCGATGATATCATTTCCCAGAATAGAACCTATCACCATGCACTTAGATTAAGGTCTGCATGCCTTATACAGCCTATTAGGCCCAACTAACTGGGGACCTGCCTGCCTCTCCAGCCCTACCTTGGGTTTCTCAACCTCTGTCCACCAGGATGCAGATGTGAGTTCCTCCTTTCAGCTTTGGAGACATACCAAGCTCTTTTCCACCTCTGTGTCATTGTGTACCGTTTCTACTACCTAGGATCACTGTGCCGTGCCTCTGTCTCCCTAGTCCCTCACACCACTGTCTTCTTCAATGCACACACAGACACACACACATACACACACACTCATACTCTGCAGGACTGGCTGTTTCTCCTCTCCAATGTGCCAAGAATATGGGAGCAAACCTGAAGGAAGCCCTCACTGTCAGGATCAAGAAAATTCTGAACCAACACTTGAATGACACTGGGAGTGTCTCCTTAAAGTTTGTGTGTGAACCACCTCCTGCTCCTCTTAGTCTGGCCTGGCTCCTCTTCGTTTTTAGCTCCAGTCTCCCTCACAGGAGGCATTTTTTGTCCATTGTCTCTAAATAGTGCTTCCATCCTTCTCCCCACCCATCTGATAATCCTAAACAACTGCAGCCTCTTTGTTTATCTCAGTTCATTTATTCAAACTTATAATTATTTTCATATTTATATATTGCAAGATTACCTGTTTAACCGTCCAGCCTCAGGAAAACTAGAACTATACCCACACAGTAAATATTTTATATTCACAATTCCTTCAACTATCTCTGAAAGAACCTGGCTTCAAATTCTATCAGTCTCTGGTCACCTTCTTCTGCCCTCTGGGGGTAAAGGGAGGAGAGAGGAAGGAGTGTGAGGGATGCCACAGGACTGATGTGGGGGGAAAAGTTTCTATAAGCTTTTGGAATTTCCAAGGATGAAAAGGTTTGAAGGATTCCTGGACCCAAGATTCTTTGAAGGATTCAAAGAAATTGTGACATTTAATCCAATATTCAATATGTAAAGGCAACTTGAAGTAATACAGTGGCCTCATTTCTGACAAAATACAATAAAACTTTCATTTCACACATAAGAATAATACTGAACTTTTGACACATCAACTGCCCTCCCCCACAAAAAAAGAAAAAAAAAAAAGAAAAATATACTGATCAAACAAAGCCAAGTATATTAGACCTACACCTTGACAGTCTTAGTAACTTCCAGAGAAAGGAAGTCAAGGAGGGGTAGGGTGATGCTTATAGGGTGTTCAGGCCTTGGAAATTGGCAGACTGCTTGGAATTGGGCAGAGTTTGTGGCATAATGACTTGGCGAGATGAGCACAACCCCACAAAGGTCTTGAAGTCCTGATAAGCATGCTGTTACTCATGGTAATGAGCTGTTTTGCATGGCTCAGAGCTTATCTTCCAGGACTCAGAATTTCCTGGAGAGCAAGTACCTAAGTTCTTTTTGCCAAGTTTTTGTGTTATTTCACATTGGGACAGGAAGAAATGCTCAGTTCCCACATTGTTTTACCCAGGTTTGAATTCTCAGCCATTGGGAAAACTTCTTTGTAAAGTTCTACTACTCCCTCTAATGATGTTCCTCGTGCCTTGCCCTCCTCTTACCTTTTTCTGACTCCATTGTTTAATAAGTCAATAAACCTATGTCCCACCTTAATTAGTAGAGGATCTTATTATATTTCTCGTACAGTGTTATTATTACCACAAAAGTAACCAACTGGCTAACTTCAAGAGTCTGAATGCTGAAAGGGACGTGATGGTGAATTACTCCCAAGGGCAAGACATTTCCTTCATTGTATTCATCAATTCAACTCAAGCCCCCTCCTTGATCTCTCTTTTTTTCCCCTAAATGGTCCTTTCTGATGATCTCCTGTGTTGTTTGATATTTGTATTGTATTTCACTTCCAGATGCACCTCCCAGCACCTTCATTCAGTGTGCACGCTGCTGTTTTTTGCTGGGGCCCTGCAGCCCTTGGTCTCAGACTAAGGCCTCTGAGTGCACCTGCTCCGCTGCCTTTGCAGAGTTGGTGGACCCAGAGGTAGACATCTCAGAGCATGTATGCCCTGTACAAAATGAGTGAAACAGAAGAAAAAAATCTGGAAAAGTAGGTACAGGTCACACTGGGATGTGCTTTAAAGATCAGGCTTCAAAGTGCTATGTAGCAGCTTGTGAATTCTATCTGCCTTCAAATGGGTCAAGAAGACAAATGAGGTAGGATTTCTAGCAGACTATTAGCTCTAAGAACCCAGTGCTTCATGCTAAAGAACAAATCTTCATGGGAGAAAAAATCAAGGTGAGATGGAAAAGTTTAGTCAGAGACAACACATCAGAGTCAGAACACATCAGAGGCATTTCTGAGTTGAGTAGGGAATTAGCTTATTAAGGGGCCTTTAATCTCTCCTTTTTTTGTCTAATCATGTCTTTGTATTAATGCCATCTACATTTAGAGTTACCATAGAATTTATTATCCAGCATAAACCAAGGGTTCAGAGTCACCTGGGATGTAGGGTCAGTGTACTCTAGCCCAGTGGTCCCCAACCTTTGGCACCAAGGACCAGTTGCATGGAACACAATTTTTCCACAACCGGGCAGTGCGGGGGAGGGGATTGTTTGGGGATGATCAAGTGCATTACATTTGAGCTCACCTCCTGCTATACAGCCTGGTTCCTAACAGGCCCAGACCCATACTGGTCTGTGGCCCAGAGGCTGAGGACTCCTGCTCTAGATCATGCAGACTGATATAGCCTTATTAACAAAGATGTGGGGAGTATACATTGATACAACTTCTGTAGAGGATTTGAGACATGTCTATCAAAAGCACTAAAAATGTTCATACCATTAACTCAGCAACTTCTGGGCCTTTATGTTAAGGATATGAGATGTATCCAAATATTCATGTAAAAGAATGTTTATTATGGTGTTGTTTATAATAGTAAAAAATCTAAAATTCATATAAATGTCCAAAAGTCAAACAATAATGAAATTACTTCATTATAGTATAACCATCAATGGAATATTATACAGCATGTAAATTCATGTTTTTGATAGGGGACTCAAGACTTGAAAAATTTTAGCTTAAGGTAAAAAGTTGTAAGTCTAGCAAGTAATATGTATGTTAAAGCTTTTGTTTCAGAAACCACAGAGAAGGCCCATCCTGGCTCCTGGGAAAAACAGCCAACCTCCTGGGGCACTGGCTAGACATCACCGCCTGGGGACAAATTGGAGGCATCCAGGTCTTTTGTGTTCCAGGGAGCAGACAACCACCCCCCACTTGGGAACAGCTAACTGCTGAGAACAGGAATGTTGCAGCTTCTGAGTCCCCAAGCCCTCACCACACCTTTTTTTTTTTCTTCCCCACCTCCCTTATAAAAGATCTGGCCAGGAAAGAGAAGGAAAGATGGTTTGTTAGGGTATGAACCCACCATCTTCTCGGATCGCTGGCCATCTGAATAAAGCGCCCATAAAAGATTCAATCGCTCTCATTGCTTATTGGGTTTGGTAGTGACAGGCAGCCTGAATGCTGGTGTCTTTCTGGTTACATTTTGATTATTTAATTTTGTGAAAAAAAAAGACAATAAAATGTCAAGTGATAAAATATTTAATATACATATACACACACACAACTTAGACAAATTTTTAAAAAGCAAATTAAAATATTTGTAGTAGTAATCTCTTCTGTGGTTACTGGGCTTATTAAAAATGTTTATACTCTGATATTTTCCAAGTTTTTATAAGGAAACTATTTTCTAAAATACAAAGGTACAAAACAAAAACCATCAGGATGCAGTTCAGAAAGGAGAAGCAACTCTTTGTATTCCAAGTATGAAAAGTTTTCTTACAGATTTATTTATTTATTTATTTATTTAGATGTTTTAATTCTTTTTATTATATTTTTCCATTACCATTTATCCCCCATACCCTCTCTGCACTTCCACCTACCCCCAAAACACAATCACCACCCAAATCTAGGGAATTAAACATTTGCACATCTGCTGGAAGGGCTTGGGAGCAACAGCAGGAAATTGTCACCAAAAATCTCAGCCTGCAGCTCCCAATAGGAAGCTGCCAAGAGCTCTCTGGAAATGACAGAACCTACAGGAAGCCCTGCCAACTCTCAGGACACCATAGGGAGGAAAGGAGCAGGAGGAAAACTAAGTGCTTAGGAAGACGCAGCTACACTCATGGGAAACAAAGGAAGGAAGCGTTTCTCTCAAATCTGCCCCCTGACCAGCTCCGCCACCTCTCTGACTGTGGTCCGCCCACCATTCACCCACAACTGCAGTGGTGGCAATGCCTTGTAGACAACACAATTTCAAAAGTGGTAATACTGTGAACGTCTCTACTTGCCTACAACTTCCCATTTGGGGCACCAGAATCTTGGGGTTCTCCTGGGGGACTACCGAGGAACTCTAGAAAGGTTATGCTCAGCCAGTCCAGCTATCTACTGCATAGGAAACAAGATGTAAAGGATCTTTGTTTTGTTCTGTTCTCTTTTCTTTTTGCCTCCGTTGATTATGAAGATTACAAAGGATTTTTCCAGTACAGCATACTCCAAAGGATTCTTGAAAGGAAGAAGGAGGCAGAAGATGAGTCAGAGACAGGCAGAGAGTGATGCAACTGCACGAAAATGAGGAGGGATGCAATTGAGGAGGAGGGGACCAACCAAATGCTGGCTTTGAAGATAGAGAATGCAAGTATTGAGCCACGAAATGTGGGTGGCCTCTAATAATGGGAAGAAGCTTCCAGAAAGGAACTCATGCTGCCAATTGTTGATTTAGCTCAGTGAGACCCATGTCAGACTTCTGATGTCCAGCCCACAAGATAACACATTTTTGTTGTTGCAGGCCATTCAGTCTGTGGTGGTTACAGCAGCAATAACAAGCAAATACAGGCCCCTTCTGGCTCCAGGACAGGAGGGGCCCAGAGGAGAAAGCAAGAGCAAGAGCCGGACAGGGGATAAAAGACACATATCTTCTCAAGCAAATAGTCTGCCATAGAGGAAAAAGGGTGGTAGGAAGCCAGGGGCTCACAGATACACAGCAATCTTGAGGAAATCTAAGGACAAGGGACAAATGCTCCATTTCCCATGACATGTCATGGTGGGTTTCAAACTTCCTGGAGAGAACTCATCAAAAGCCCAACAAGTTGTTTAATGTTCAACCAAGCAAAGGAAAGAGTGGAATTAAGTTCTGTAGGTGTTAGATGATAATCTCTCCTCTCCTGGCCAGGCAAAACCTGACCCATACATCCCTGGATGCTTTAGTTAGAGGAAGCTTCAGAAACTGTTGGGAGAGTTGAGATGGCGTGAGGGGGTGCTACGTTCAGAGTCCCCTTATTGGAGGTTTTGGTGGGAACTGCGTGCATCCTGAGCGTGATGCCAGGAAGGACGCGTCAGGACCAGCAGTGCCTTTGTGGACACAGGACAGGGGGTCTGAAGCTGATCAGTGAAGACACTGTCTTGGGGGCCAATAAAGGCTTAAGGGATACACACAGAGCTGAGATCTCACATTTTCCTGCTTCCAGGATGATGAATTTGATTCCCTGCTGAAGATGCACAATAAGAAAAAAGGCGCCCAAGTGAGGAGTAATAGCCTGAGAAGAACTTTGTCTTGATACTTACTTTACATATAATACTAATTTATACCAGATGAGATTATTGCCTTTGAATGACAAATTTTGTCTTTTTTCCTGCCATCAGTGGGGACAAGGGCTTTAGATCAAGATCAAATGAATAGGCATAAAGCATTTTGAACTACATATGCATTGACATATCCAATGGACTGAAGTGAATACTCATTATTTTATTTCATTCTCCATTTCCTTCTCTCTTCCCATGAGACAGGTGACAATTTTGGTGAGATTAAGAAAATGGTCCCTTTTACAACTGAATACTTTTCCATGTCCTCTGATGTTTTTCCCATACTCCAGGACCTTTATCCCTACTAACAACCATAGATAGCCCTGGCCTATGTGGCGGGTTGGTTGGAGCATTGTCCAGTAACTGCAGGGTTGCAAATCTGATTCCTAATTAGGGTGCATACCTAGGTTGTGGGTTAAGTCCCCGGTCCGAGAACGTATGACCCCCAGTCCGGGCTTGTAAGGGAGGTAACTATTTGATACTTCTCTTTTGCATTGATGTTTCTCTGTTTTCCCCTCTCCCTTCCTCTCTCCTAAAAAAAAAGCAATGAAAATATATCCTCAGACATATTTCAAGATTTTTCAAAAACATCACAGATAATCACTAGTTCTGTCACTTGCATGAGACGACTGTCTGAGCCCAGAGACTCTACCAGCTGATATCCAAGCAAGTATTCCCTTCTCCCCAGAGAGCCCTGTGGGTAGCTGGCTGTGGTTTTATTGGTTAGAGTGTGATGTCCTCTCACTTTGTCATCCTGCATTGCCCATTCCCTGTCCAAAGTCAAATGAACCATGTCTTTCTGGGGTAGTATTGTCCTCTGTTTCTGTGACCCTGTAATCTGTCAACACCATGAGATAGACATTTTCACCCTCTTTTGGAGAGAAAGGTCATTTTCTGTGTAGGATTTGTACTGAAAATGGGTTTGTCTTTTCAGGTGTGATGGTGGCTCTACAGACTCTGCACTGACCACCTGCTCTGGGCTGTCATACCAAACTCCAACCCTGTGTGACCCACACTAGGTCCTAGGCGGGGTGACACAAGGGGCAAAATGAGACATGTTCCACCAGATTCTCTTTAAGAATTCCAAGAATAGTGAACTGGTCACACAAGTGACCATGGAGGGAGTTGGTTCTCTTTGGGCTGGTTGGTGCAGGAACACAGTGCAGGACAAATGCAGAAACAGAAGCAGCTCCCAGACAGAGCCAAAGGCAGGCCGTGACCAGTCACAGAGTGAGGAGGGTGGAGGACCCACCAGCCTGGGTCACAGGTGCCTTAGTGGCATCAGCCTCCAATAGGAATGATGAACAGGAGAAAGTTGATTTTGTTGCTGCTGTTGTGATCTAATTGTTGTCCTGGCGGAAAAACACATATGAAGCACTCCAGTCTCCTTTCTAAGTACGTGACAGGAAAGGAGGACTTTAAATTATAGCATTAATTTTTTCTTAGATCTCTTATAGATAAAGTGACAAGATGTGAGTGATTTGCCAAGTTCATGCAAGTAGTAATATTTTAGAGAGATTTCGAAGACAAATCAATCAGCTTGTAAGCCCTTAGGTCTTTCCCTCTATCACATGGACTTCGGCGGAGTGGTGGCTGGGCTAGGGAAGTGCAGGGGTGGTGACTTTCTTCTCAGTGAATTTAATGAGTTGGAGCCCTCTGGGACTTGGAGCTTCTCCCAGTTTTTGTGGTTTATCCCGCACAGAAAAGCTGAGCATTATTTGACTGCCATCTAGTGGTCATTTTCTTTACAGATGTTAAGTAGGGTTTTTATCACATCTTTGCTGAAAATATAAGGAAATAACTTTTTTGCAAATAGATGTACACTAAGAAACAAAGAACATTCCTTAAAATCTTAATTTATGTATCACCATGTCACACAGAGAAATATAAATAAACCATTAAATTATTGAAAAGGGTCTTTGTAAATTATTTAGTCTAACTCCCTTACCAATGAAAAACTTTGATACTCAGAGATAATACATGATTACAAATTGGTAATAAAGGATTACAGAGAAGAACTAAGACTTGAAGAATATCCCAATTCAGTCTCCTTCTTTCTTCTACATTATCTATGGAGGAATAACATATAATCAAAAGTAGAGACTTCAAACCAGAATGTCTGGGGTTAGCTCTACCCTTTATTAACTTAGGAGCCTGGGCCAATTGCTTACTTTCTCAGCCTGTTTCCTCATTGTAACAGCCATGTAGTACAAGTCACATACAATCATTGAGAGAATTAGGTAGACACATAGATTAACAGATGATAGACAGAGAGTTGTTAAATTTAGAGATTACTTGCAACAGTGTTTAGTACATGGTAAGCACAATACAAATATTAGCTATTAGTATTTAACATGATGCCTATTTTTTGAGTAAAGATAAGTTTATCATAGGCCTTACGGTAATTACAGTCAGTACTGAAAGCCAAGTGTAAATAAATGTCCTAATGCATTTTAAGAGGCTAGTGCAGAGCCTCTGGAAGCGTGGCTATTTTATAATAATTGACATGATAGTGGTTAGCCCTGAGAAGCTGTTTCAACTTGAATCCTTGAATGAAGAAGAGAAAACAGGCAGAAGGGGAAGGTAAAGGCAAAGGATAAAGAAGAGGGGCCACATCATCTCTTTTATTCACTGACTGATTCATCCACATAATATTTACTGATTGTTTACATTATCCTAGAAATCATACCAGATTATTTTAGGTCAGCAGTTCTTAAAGCATGATCTACTAGGTCAAAACTTCCTTCACAATAATACTAAGATGTTAGTTACTATTTTCACTATTGACATTTGCACTGGTGGGTAAATGCAATCGAGGGTAGATCTGTTGGTGTGTCCCCATAAATCAAACCATTTTGCTCAGATTTCCAAAGCACGAGGAGTAAACGACTTTGGTCACAAAGAAATTTACAAATTGTAAAATGCCATCAAGGAATTTCAACGGAATCAAAATAAAGAAATGAATTACCATCAACTTAAAATGGCAGCATTGCAGATTGTTCATCAAAGAAACTGGCAGAAATAAGTCACAGGAACCAAGAAAAAAAATAAGTGAGTAAGAAAAAAGATTTGAAGAACTGGAAACTCCCTTACAGCAAAGGGGTTCAGGAATCCATAACCAAAGCTCTAACATCCATGATATGCAGAAAACCATTGTACGTTCTACAAACTGAAAAAGAAGAGTCTACCAAGAAGAATGAAGAACTAGAAGTTTGAATTAAATGCATCAATATAAAATAATCTTCTGCATAAAATAATAGAGATGTTTTAAGGAGAATGAGAATTGAAGCAAAATGACCCTGTGACCAAAGAGGACAGATTCTTTCCACAGAGGACATCCGTGGCAGAAGCGTTCAGAGAGCAAAAGCTCTGTCTGATGCTGTAAAGGGAAGGATGGGATGGTGTAGTTTACCAGGTAAACAAGTCTTAACTGAACCTGAGACTTAAAGAATGAGCTCAAGTTTTAGAAAAATAAAGTTTATTATTAAGTCAAGAAAAGGAAGAGCTTCCACTATCACTTTTAAAATCGAACAGTGAGCATACAGGAATTGAAAGTACAACTACAGGAGACAGGAATTCAGATCAGAAGTAAATCATTTAAGATGTGACTTGGAAGCCAAGGACCAAAAACTCAATTAGAAAGTCACTGAGTTAGGAGAGTTGGCACAATAGAAACAAGAACCTGCAAAGCACATGGTTTGGATGAAAGGTCGGCTATCAAAACAAGACATTGGAGGAGACAGCATCATTGGTAAACTGAAACAAGCTCTAGAGTCTAGATGATGAAAAAAGAGAGTTCCTTGACTTGAAGACAATAAAATGTAAATCCTTGAGGAGTTAGGGGTTCAGGAAGAAAGGTTAGTTCACAGTGAATTGACTTTGAATGATTTGTGTTTAACCAAGAAGACACTTGAGGACAAAACAGAAGATTTAGTAGATCATCTAAATTGGTCCCAAAAATATAATTTAAACATCCAAAAAGAGAACTTTGAGTTCACAGAACATAGTAAACAAAATGAAAAGGAGTTTCTAGAGTCAAAAATGTTGGGAAGGAAGCAGAAGAAATTCTGCTCAGGAGGGGGCAACTTTCAATGCAAAAATACTTTTGTAATTTTAATTAGTTTTAAAAGTCCCATTTAACTAGTAGCTAAAAAGCATTCAACACCATCTTCTATACAAACTACCTTCAGCTTGTGCTTTCTTTGCTCTGGGAATAGGTGAGCAAATACAAAGCTAAAACTATGAAGGAAGGGAGGATGTTCTTATTCTAAAAGGAGCAAAACTTTCAAGGAAAACATTGTACTGCATTTGCAAAAATCAGAAATTGGAGACTGGCATTTTTAGAAATAGACAAAAGGTTATAAAACAGTTACCTCAGCAAACACTTATAGGTTTGTTTAATTCAACTGTTTAATAAAATAAACCCTTCCAGTTTATTTAATCCCTAGCACCCTCTCTCAAAAAAAAAGAGTACATGAATAACCAGAATTCATTTGACATGTTAACAAATGGGTTTCATCTGAAAAGTTACAATAATTTTTCAGGTCAGTATATTTCATTTTGTTAGCAGATTTAAACTTAGTCAATTGTCTTAACTCAAAACTACATAGAATTAAAGTATACAAATCAGTTTTAAGACCCCTTTATATATACATATACACACACACACACACGTGTGTGTGTGTGTGTGTGTATAGTACTTAAAATAATGACAGATATTAATGCATGTGAACACTTGATTTTTATATATATCTAAAAATTTTATATGGCAGGTATATTTGATTTTTGGCTAACAAAATAAATGATTTAGTCCTGGCCAGTGGCTCAGTTGATGGGAGCATCATCTTGATAGGGGACTCAAGACTTGAAAAATTTTAGCTTAAGGTAAAAAGTTGTAAGTCTAGCAAGTAATATGTATGTTAAAGCTTTTGTTTCAGAAACTACAGAGAAGGCCCATCCTGGCTCCTGGGAAAAACAGCCAACCTCCTGGGGCACTGGCTAGACATCACTGCCTGGGGACAAATTGGAGGCATCCAGGCCTTTTGTGTTCCAGGGGAGCAGACAACCATCCCCCACTTGGGAACAACTAACTGCTGAGGACAGGAATGTTGCAGCTTCTGAGTCCACAAGCCCTCACCACACCTTTTTCTTTTCCTTCCCCACCTCTCTTATAAAAGATCTGGCCAGGAATGAGAAGGGAAGATGGTCTGTTAGGGTAGGAACCCACCATCTTCTCGGATTGACGGCCATCTGAATAAAGTGCCCATAAAGATTCAATCGCTGTCATTACTTATTGGATTTGGTAGTGACAGGCAGCCCAAATGCCAGTATCTTTTCCGGTTACAATCTGTCACCCATAGAACAAGAGGTTTCAGGATCAATTCCTAGTCAGGGCACATACCTGGGTTTCCGGTTCCATCCAGGTTCTGGGTGCATATTACAGGCAACCAGCTGATGTTTTCCTCTTTCTCTTTCCCTTTTTTAATCTTTATCCCTTCCTCTCTGTCATGGAAAAAATAAATAAAATAATATATTAAAATATTAAAATAAATGGTTTAACTAAGACCCAATTTTACCATTTTAGATCTTAAAAATGTGAAAAACAGCAAACTGAATAATGTTTTTCTTACATACCTGGACCCTCAGCAGGAGGTAGTGGTCTTTTGGTTCCTACTAAAATAATAATGGTGAAAACAGTTAAAGAACTTACATATTAAATATAGTTAAAATAAATTCTGAGTTTAATAATTAAAGTTTTATGAATATCTTATTTCATCCCTGAAAATAGTTATAAAATTAGATCCTGACAACTCCACAAAAGGTCACTGACAAAAAAATGTCAGTGACCTTTTTAAGAAATTTTAACATAATAGTGACCTATTTTAACAAATACCTCCTCAATCAAAATTCAAATATTTCAAAATTATGAGTTAGATTAATCTTCAAATCTTAATGATGAACAAAAATGTTCTGTTTTACATCCCATAGTTTAAAATTCTTATGCATCATTTTATCATCTTTAAAGGCTAAGCTGGGTGAGGAGGGAGGGGTAGCAGGGAAAGGGAGGGAAACACTTTATTTTTGTTGGCTTTTTTTTAAGAGTAACTAAGAAATACGTGTAGCTTTCATTATTGACACTACAGAACTCTCAAAGACATTAAAGGCAAAGGTTTCTGTTTTCTCAATTTATTCAAATTCTGTTAGCTTTTTAAGCATTCACTTATTTTTAAGACTTTATTTAATGCCTTAAAAAGTTGAGACACATTTTTAAGTATGAGAATTTGATTTTCCCAAATTAAAAATAATTGATAATCAATAGCGTATGAACATCTAATAAAAGACAAAACAGAATGTGTTCAATCAGTAAAGTATAAAAATAAAGCACACTGCAGGCTGAATCAATAGTGAATCAAATCCAGCAAAGGAAGAGCCTCAGATGGTGTAAGCCTCCACAGAGTAAGCTGCAGTAATTTGCTTAACTAGAAGAAAGACTGAAAAGATTACAGATTTCTGCGCTGGCCTAAATCAAATATGGTAGACTGTCTTGCTGTGTGTCTGCTCTCTAACACCCTTTCCCCCTGCATATTTTTAAACCCAATTAGATCCATCGCTCACTTTATTCACCATAAGAAGTAAATAAATATATTAAATCCTAAGGAGGCAAAGACTGCTTCTTACCTTCCCAAAAATGCACTGACAGAATAACAGTAAGATCAGCATTGCCTTATTTTCAACAAAATTAAATAAAAATATTTCTTCCAAGCAAGTGCTAAGTTGTCTAACTAGTATGGTCAGCTTTCTTTTTCTTTTAATTATATCAAGTAATGAGTCTCAGGTTACTCTCCAATATAATCAATGGGGAAAGTTAAATGGGAATAAAATACAGAACTAAAATATTGGGGGTTTCTACAATAATTAAAGCAAGTTACTAGAAGATATGACTCTAAAACCATCATGAAGTTATTCAGTAACAATAGAAAAATCCTGTTTTAGAAAAATCCTTTTTTTGAAAAATCCTGTTTTGAAATACTAGCAAAGGGTTCTTTAAACTATTCCCATCATTGAAAAATAAAAGCTCACTGGAAAGTCTTTACCCAGTTCATTTATCTGAACAGCAAAATTGTATGGAAATACTTCTTTAACATCAAGTTCACCCTTCCACCAGCCAGCTTCTCCAGTCTCCTAAAATGCAAAATGAAGAATATGTAAGATAATAGAGGTTATATTTAAATAAGGAAAAAATACAAGATCAGAAACAACCGGATTCCAGTACTTTTACAAGGAAAAAAAAACTGACCTAAACATAGCTTGAGGTCCTCATAACAGAAAATATTTCTAGTAGTCCTGGCCAGATTGCTCAGTTGGTTAGAGCGTTGATCCAATATGCCAAGGTTGTGGGTTCAATGTCTGATTAGGGCACATACAAGAAGCAACCAATGAGTGCATGAATAAGCGGGACAACAAATCAATGCGTCTCTCTCTCTCTCTTCCTCCCTCCCCCACTTCCCCTCTCTCTCTCTAAAATCAATAAATAAAAAACAAGAAAATAAAATAGTCCTCATAGATTACTCCCAACAGTAGTTATAAAATTCAGTTTAATATCTTTAAATAAGTCAAATAATTTAAAATTTAATTTACAAAAAAACTCAGAGAGAGAAAAGAAAAAAACAAAAAGAAAGTGAAAAAAGGGGGTGAAGAGAGAATGCTAATTTCCAAACCACATCTGACTTACATTCTTCCCAACATCTTATATACTAAATATTAATCACATTATTCACTGTTCGTTAATTAACAGAAGCTTGTTCAATTCTTTTCAAATGCCATCCTTCTATAAGAAATTATTTCAAACTGTGTGAATATTAAAAATTACATACATTAAACCATCTCATCATTAATTTCAAACAATCAGAAGAAGCCTGATTGGTTGCTCAGTGGGTTGGAGTGTTGTCCTGTACACCAAAAGGTTGCAGGTTCAGTTCCCAGTTAGGGTACATATGGGAGGCAACTGATTGATGTTTCTCTCTCACATCGATGTTTTCTTCTCTTTCTCTCCCCTTCTCGCTCTCTAAAATCAATAAACATATCCTTGCTTGAGGAGAAAAAAACAATGGGAAGAACTTTAAAAATTATTCAATAGGATTCCACCAAAAACTAAATATTAATAATGTCATTCTATTACAAAAATAATCATAGGATTCTTCCCACAACCCCAGCATTACTGGGTTTTCTTTTCCTTTTACCTTAATTCAAGATATACAACTACCTCATTCTTTTAAATAGCTGCACCATTTTTCACAGTATAAAGACTCATAATGATTACATGTTGAGGAACATTTAAATTGTTTTTTTCTTATTTTTATTTGTCTTTTTATATTATAAAACACAGCAAATATTGAGTGGGGGAAAATGAAATGAGGTGGAAAAGAAAGTAAGAAGAGAAACACAGAAGGGGTTAGGGTTAGAGAAAAACCAACACATGATGGTAGAATGGTAAGAACAATTACCAGCCAGGTACCAATTATAACACAGACCGATAATAAATGTTAAAACAAACAAACAACCTCTCTGAGCACTCACTGTGTGTCAGGCAAGTCCTCAGGCCACAGAACTGAATCAAAGTCCCAGCTCTTCCACAGCTCACACGCTAGGGGGAATGTTTTCTATGAACAAGTTACACGATTCAGTGAAAAGCTGAGAAAGATCTTACCTTACTTATCAAACGGATTATCTCTCCTTCTTTAAAAGTAAGTTCATCTTAATTAGCACCTTCATAGACAAATAATGTTCTACAACAACGTTCTTTAGCTGAAATAAATAATGTAAATCATGTAGTTTATATAAGCTGATTCTTTCAACAAATACCTGTTAAGTATTTTGTGCAAAGAAATGTACACTAGAAGCTATTAAAATGAATTTAATAATTTCAGCCAATACTATATGTTGAGTTAAGTAACAATTTTATTCATCCTTCATTCAACCACTTTCTAAGTCCCACCATACTCTCGGCACAGCACTACCTGGGGTGGAGCCTCCTGGTGCTTATATCCAGCAGGATTTCATACTCTGATCAAGTAGTATAATGTTGACAATGTCTTCAACAAATCTAATAATATATTTGAATATGTTTCATCCCTAGCACACAATTTTATTAAAACACCTTTAATTTTACTTCTAGTGTCTGTTTTTGTTATCTCCACTCTCTGAGATCTGGATCCTAGTGACTGATTAAGGGCTAGAATAGAGAATGATAAGATAAACTATTTTATTTTTTAATCCTCATTTGAGGATGTTATTTATTGATTGATGAGAGAGAGAGAGAGAGAGAATATCAATCCATTGGCTTCTGTAAGCACCCCAACCGGGGATCAAATCTGCAGTCTTTTGGTGTACAGGATGATGCTCCAACCAATGGAACAACCCAACCAGGGAGATCAACTATTTTAAGTTAAAATAAAGATAAATAAAAATTCCATTTACAGTTATCCAGTTTTCCCTAATGATACTTAGAACTAGATTAGTAATGTGACTGAAAACTCTGCCATGAAAAAGAGAAAGATCTTAAAAGCTACTTAAATGATAGCTCAAGACTTCTAACTTTTAAAACTCTCTCATTTAAGAATAAAAAAAGTACTCTCATTTTAGAACCTCTAAAATAAATAATGATAGCATTTGAAAATTTACTGTGGACCAGTCCCTGAGTTAAGCACCTTCCATTCATTATAACTTCATCTGTAGAGCACTCTGCATGAGGTAGGCACTATCATTACTCCTTTTAGAAATCAGTAAACAGTTACATACCTATCCGGGATAACAATAATTTAGTAGAACCCAGATTGAAACCTAGAAAGTATGACTCCAGAATGTGAGCTCTTAAACAATAACACTAAACTTCCTTACAATAAGATGGAGGAGAAAAGAAAGTCTTGATACTGCATTGCTGGTATTAAATAAAAACATTTAGGTGATGTTATAATCCTTATTACAACTATAGTCTAGTAGACAATTCTCCACTGTAATTTGCTACAATTAAGTCCTTCACCATTTTGCACTACTGTTTCCTTGAATCCTCTCCCCAGAAATAACAACTCTATTTGACCTTAGATTCCATTAGTTAAAAATCTGAACATACTGCTAACTTACCTATCACTGTGTATTCTGTGTATCTTTTAAGATATCCACTTTAATTTCTGCCAGTTCTAAACACCACATCTTCCAATCTGGTGTCACCTACAAATACAGCAAACGTGCTCTCTGCTTTATCAACTCCCAGATCAGTGATCAGAGCAAGCCTCCCAAGGCCATCCTGTGGGGTGACTCTGAGGCAACTCTCACCAATGACAGCTCTGGAGGAGTGGGCATCATAAGCGGCACTAGTGTAGGCGTGATGCACAGGCATGTACATTTGCTCAAATATGCCCACTTGTGGTCTTAAGATGATGTGTGTCACTGTGTGAATTCAACTTCAAATGTAAAAAAAAAAACCCTGTGGCATGGAAACCACAAGCTGCTGGACAACATGAGCCATGTGACAAGAAAATCAAAGGAAATGTGTATTTTCTAACACAGGAAATACAAGAGGCCCATGAGGCGGGTGTCACTGTGGAAGGGCCCCTTGTCAGGCCCAGGCCAGGCTTCCTCATTCCCAGGTTCCCCATGTGGAAGCACCACCCGCAACCCAGGTGTTGCTTAGCAACAGGTGCTTAGTCCTAGCCTATGGTGCTTAGTCCCCTCCACACTGCAGTGCCTGGACAATTGGCAGGGTTGTCCAATATCACTGGACCAGGTCAGTTGATGACCCCAGTGACGACTTCCTGGTTGGGTGGACTTGGCTCTGGCTTGTGGCCAGTGGGCAGCAGCAGTGTGGCTTCCTTCACAGGACACCTCTCCATCTTTACCAAAGAGGTGCTGATGAAGGAATCCCAAAAAGAGGAAGGACACCTGACTCTAAGAGGAAGGAGGTGGAAGCCACTCAGGCAATTTTAAGAGTAGAGAATGAGAGACTTAAAACTCTTTGTAATGATCTAGTACAGAAATTGAAGATCAGAGTTTCAAATGAAGCAGCAAATTGCTGCCTAACGACATTAGGTACGTCAGGCTTAGAAATCAAACTCTGAAAAAACAGATAGATAATGCTAAAGAATAAGTTGCAAGAGCTGCAAAGTGATTTTTACATTTTAAAAATGCTTTATGAGAGAAATGGTGGAGTTAATCTAAGCAAAGTTTTATCCACATTACCCTTTCTGATTTTTTCTCTTCTATTTCACTACTGGGTGTTCTTGTCCTAAGTTTCACAGAGCCTTCTTTAAAAATGTCTCCAAATCCAATTCCTCTAATTTTCTTTGGCTGTGTAACCGATCCAGGTGCACTTTCATTCCCACTCCGCAGAGAGGGGAAAGGCAAGGCAGGCCCAGTCCAAACAGTTCCTGAAAGAATAATTCATTTCTGAAAAATGACATCTAGTATCCTAAGTATCTTGAAATACCCCTTTCATAGTGTTTACATTCTAGACCACCTAAAAAATAGTTGGATAAAAATAATAAATTCAATGATTCAGTACTA
The DNA here is from genome assembly GCA_039655065.1 of Glossophaga mutica. Taxonomy (NCBI): domain Eukaryota; kingdom Metazoa; phylum Chordata; class Mammalia; order Chiroptera; family Phyllostomidae; genus Glossophaga; species Glossophaga mutica. The sequence goes on from CM077306.1 coordinate 124,650,599, forward strand.
ACATATCCAAAAGAGTAAGATGTGCTTTATATTGATGTTTTTCTGGATGCTGTGTAATTAAAACAATAACAAAATAGGTGTTTTAATTACTGAAATGCTAATTAAGAAATCCAAGAAAACATACGAAATCCTTACAACAATATGTCAGATTCACAGCTTTGGAAAAACGTGACATGAAATGTGACACTGAAGCATTAAAAAAATAAAGTTAATAATTTTTAAAAGTTGTATGACTTAACCTGATCAGTGTTAGGGTGAGTTTCCAAGTACAGAACCTGGTAATATTAACAAATTTTTATTTTAAAAAGTCAACAGTTCACGACCTGCCATTTTAACTCACGGATGAAGTAATGTAAGTCTAAATTTGAAGTAGTCCATGAAAATGTTAAATTAAAACACTAAAAAGTATTTTTAAAAGTTAAACACTATCTGGGTAAGAAAGTTGTTTCTATACTTTTATTCAGCAGCAAAGGTTCTTATTTAGAGGTCTCAACGAGTCAGTGAATAACCCTCATGGAAAAACATGTGTTATTTTTTCAGTTTATTTTTCTGGGTAAACGTAGCACAGCTCCCAATGTATTTAAAAGGCCTTGTAATCTAAGAAATAAAGTTCTTGAATAAATCATCCATGAAATTCCAGAACCATTTCAGAGTGGGGGGGCGAGGGGAGGGGAAAAACACATAGTATCAGCTCATTGAACTGAGTCTGTTGAGTTTAGCAGTAAGAATGGCACTGGGTGGTAACAGTGACCATCCTTACCAGGGGCCCAAATGGCAGCAGCAGGCTCCAGGGTGTCTGGGCTGCTCTTGCTGAGGTCACCACATCCCCTGCGGGTGCGGGGCAGCGGTTGCGGTCCTCTGTGCGCGGACTTGGGCTGTGCACTGTGGCACTGCCGCTGGAGTGGTCATTTGACATCTATGCAACACGCACTTCTGGAAAGGGACTCGCTGCACTGAGAAGAGCAGGACAATACTTGTCCCTGTCACAGTGGCCGCTCAGTGACAAGGAGCTTGGTCAACGTTGGGATGTGGCTGCCATGAGTGCCTGTCCTGTGTCCGAGTCTGTGGAGTCCTGGGGCTCCTGATGGCCCCAAAGCTGAGGGCTGAGTCTCCTCCTGGTCCCCAGGCCCTGAGATGGTGGCCTTCATTGGTGGCTGGAGGTGGAACAGGTGCAGATGGCCAAGGGTCCCAGGAGCAGGAGTCCTTTGTGCCCACATGCTGAATGAACATCATTCTTGTCCTCCTGTTCCTCATAGCCAGGGAATGACAGGTGCCGGAGGCGGTGACCTATGTGGGGTCCAGTCCAGTCAGCGCCCGTCCTCTCTCATCCAGGCAACTCCCTTCCGGCCGGAGTGCCTGTGGCCTGGGTCTTCCCGAGTAGGATTCGCTGGACGCTGCCCTGGAGCCCTTTCCTGTGGGCCTCTGTGTTCCTGTCAGTGGAGGGGCAGCTGGATTCTTGGTGCTGCAGCACCCTGCCTGACCTGTGGTCCCCTGTGTAGCTCCGAAGGCTTCCATTTGCCCACGGAGTGGAGCCAAAGCTCCTGAACCCCTCTGACCTCTTTTCTGTCTGGTCGCTCTTCATCCCCCACCCTGCCACCCCCTCTACACACACACACACACACACACACACGCGCGCGCCCTGCAGTCTGGGAACAGGCCAGCTCTCTTCAGCCTCCATGCCTTTGTTCTCAGTTCTCACTCTGTCTTCCCCAGCTGGGCTGGATGGCCTCCTAACTCATCTGACACACTTCTGTCTCCCTGTCCTCGAGGTCACAGAGCAGGCCTGCTCTGCCTTGGGCACTGGGCTCATTCCTCCCACAGCCCTGCCACAGGGTCCTGCTCTGCCTTTCCATGCCCACTGTGTCAGGCCCTGCATGAGATTCTGGGCTTGAGGAAATGATGATTGTTATCAAGACAAACGAACAAACAAAAACCTAAAAATATGTATTGGAGCGCAGGTCCAGGGGATGGAAGAAGAATCCCACCAAGCCTGGACAGTCTTGCCTAGGACGCGGCACTGAGTGAGGACAGATGGGTCTTTGTTATTTATTCTGACCTTCCTACTTAAAAATACTGACAAGAATATATCAAAATATATAAAGTTTTGAGAAGTTACAACTTTCAGCAGCCAAAGGCACCTATTGACTAGGCTCAAGGAGGTCATAATGCATATCTGTACATAGGCATTATTATTATTACAGTTCTGATATTAAAATTATGAATTATTCAGAAACCCAAAAGCATGACCTTTAGCATCATGGCTGTATGATACCCTGCTGTGTCATGTGGCAGTTTATTGAACTGTTCCCCAAATATTCAAACATGGTAGTTACCATTTATTTGGGGCTTAATCTGTACCAATCACTTGCTAAGCACTGCACATGAATTATGTCTAATTTTACATAGCCACCCACAGGCTTAGCCCTAAGCAGTACTCCTTCCCCCTTTTTAAACAAGTGAACTAGGCAAACACTAGTTAAGAACTTTCCGAAGGCCATGCAGGCTGTAACTGTCAAAGCCAACATTTGAATTGAATTCTAAATGACTCTAAAACCAGTCTTTTTATGTTATATTAGATTGATATTCAATATTATTTTATATTAGTTTAAGGTGAAAGATGATTTCATATGATTTTACTCATATGTGGAGTCTAAATAATAAAATTCAAAAAAAAAAAAAAAAACCCAGAAGAGAAATCAGACTCATAGATGCAGAGGACAGACTGTTAGTAGGCAGAGGAAAAGGGGATTTGGAGGATGAGTGAAAAGCATGAAGGGAATGAGAAGTACAAGTTCATGGTTGCAAAGCAGTCACAGAGATGTAAGGTACAGCATAGGGAAAATCATCAATAATATTGTAATTACTATGTGTGGGGACAGGTGGGTACTGGAATTATCCAGCTGATCACACTGTCAATTATAAACCTGTCTGATCATTATCCTGTAAACCTGAAATTAATGTAAAATAATATTGAATGTCAGTTGTGATTGAAAAATAAAATTAAAAAAAGGAAAGCACTTCCCTCACCCAATACGCAGAGCTCGAGAGCACGGCTCCCGCCTGGTCACCAGTCCCTCCCTGAGTCACACATTACAGGGAGGCGATGCCTTACTGACTGGTTTCCTCCGGTCCTTAGAGTCTGTCTCCCGGCCTCTGTGCCTGCTGTGCCCCATAACCTGGATGACCTTCCCACCTCTATTTGCCCGCAAACTCCTTGTCCTCAGTCACGATTCGACCCAACCGTCTCTTTCTTAACAAAGTCTCCTCCAAGGCCTGAGGTGAAACCGAGTACACTCCTTTTGCACACATTTACCTACTCACTCAAGTCGTAATGCTGGAATCGGAATCTCCCCCTCTGAAGTCACCCTCACCAGGGTTGAGATCTACCTTGTCTCGTTCCTCTTGCTGCAGCCTAGTGTGAAATTTGGCCACGCCCCTTTCCTTTTCCATTGGCCTCTACTGCAGCCTGACTGGCCACCGCCCATCTCTACCCAGAGCTTCACTGGGCTCACGCGTCCTTGTGCTCAAGTGTCTCCTCCACTGTCTCACCTTCCACGACCAACTACCCTGTCCCAGTGCCACCACGGTGCACAGTGCATGGGAGTGACACCACCTTGTCATTTTTTTATTTCCATTCCCCCACCCCCACCCCCTTGGCAACCATCAGCTCATTGTTCAGATTTGAGTTCAAATGTCACCTCCTTTTACCCACCCAAGGTCATTCTCTCTCTTTCTTGCCAAACACCTATATTTGACAACTCATAATTGTTTTGCACCAATTGTAGCCACTTTTCTGGTCACAGAAGTAGATGTGGACAGGTGACCAACCATCTGTGTTCAGTGACTTTTAGGGAGAAGTCAGCTCGGAAAGGATTGAGCTTGTAGGAAGGACTTTTTTCTGATAAAATGAGAGAGCAACACTAGAACAGAGGTCATCTTTCCCCTCTTCCCCTACCTCTTTCCCCCTTCTGGCTTTCCAACCTGTAAGAAAAGGTAATGTCTGCAGCTATGGCAACTGTCTTGACACCATGAAGACCCAAGCCTGAGGAAGATGCCAAAATATTTAGCATGGGGGAAGAGAAGGATGGAAATACCTTGGTAATTAATGACATTACCAAATTACTAAAACCACCCAGGAATCAATAACCTCTAGGCTTTTAAAGTAAAAAAAAAAAAAAAAAAAAAAAAAAAAAAAAAAAAAAAAAAAAAAAAAAAATAGCTCTGGCTGTTACAGCTCAGAGGATTGAGCACAGGCTGCAAACCAAACAGTTACTGATTCGATTCCCAATCAGGGCACATGCCTGGGTTGTGGGCCAGGTCCCTGGTTGGGGGTGTGCAAGAGGCAACCACACATTGATGTTTCTCTCTCCCTATCTTTATCTTTCCTTTCCCCTCTCTCTAAAAATAAATATATAAAATCTTTAAAAAATAAAATAAAATAAAAAATTAATGTCCCTAAGACTTGTGCCACTCTTAGGTCTTCTTTACTTGTGGCCAAAATATCTTAATTGATACTCCTAACACCCTGTCGAAAGTAGCACTTGAATCATTCTCTCTCATATGCTACTTGCTTTTTAGCTATGTAACTCATCAAAATGATCATGCTTGGGATTGTAATAGCTTAATTTTATTTCCTAAGGATTATGGAGGCAGAAACCTTAGTGCTCAATTTCATTAGTGTTGCATTTCCAGGACCTAGAACAGTGCCTGGCGTTTTATAGGAGCTCAGTAGTTAGGGGTATGCTCCACAAGTGCCGAGAGGAACGAACACCTCTGAACGAACACCTCTGGTGACAACTCTCTGTTTCTTGTCTGTCTCCTAACAGATTGTGAGCTCCTGTAGGTCAGAGGCCCAGGTTTTATAGATTTTTATTTCCCTCAAACCTAACAGACTGCCTTGCTTCGAAATAGTAGGTAAATGATATTTTATAAATGGATACATATGCTGTCTGGATCCTTTCTTCAATGACCATCTCTCTACTTAAGATACAACTTCTTTTTTTTTTTAATTTTTATTTTAATTGTTGATCTTGAGATATAACTTCTGACCATCCAATCCTGGACACCTTGATAAAGGAATTCTGAATTGTTGTTTCATGAGAGTTGAGCTTACAAGAAAACTTTATGATAGAGTCTTAAACTGGCAAAAGACCTTAGAGATTGGCCTTGTAGACCAAGTTTCCAGATGAAACACTTCCAGTAATGCAGGGCTGATCATCTCAGGAGACAGGGCCTACAATGAGGTCGGAATTACATTAAATGGGAGTGGCCTCAAACAGGCCTCTTTGGGATTGACAGCTGTTGTCAAGCTGCTATCTATTCATCTTGTCACCTTGGCTCTGTGGCAAGTGGACAGCAGTGTGGCTTCCTTCACAGGACGCCTCTCCAACTTCACAAATGAGGTGCTGATGAAGGAATCCCAAAAAGAGGAACAGACACCTGACTCTAAGAGGAAGGAGGTGGAAGCCACTCAGGCAATTTCAAGAGCAGAGAATGAGAGACTTAAAACTCTTTGTGGTGATCTAGAACAGAAGTATGAAGATCAGAGCTTCAAATGAAGCAGCAAACTACTGCCTAATGATGTCAAGCACAACAGAAATACTAAAAAAGTAAACTTCTGAAAGGAAGGCAGATCATGCTAAAGAATAAGTTGCAGAAGCTGCAGTCAGCCATTCAGTCAGGAAATTCTGGAGCTGGCCTTATACCATCAACCCCTGCCTCACTGTCCTTGGGTTATAACACCAACCCTCATGCTTCTTCTGATTACATCAACTACAACAGAAAGACTTAGAAATCAGACTTCTGAAAGAAAGACAGGTAGTACTTAAGAGTAAGTTGCAGAAGCTACAGTCAGGCACTCAGTCAGGGAACCCTGGAGCTGGCCTTGTACAAAGTATACCCATGGAAGAAGCAATGAGAGTTCAAAGAGCACAGTCTGATGCTGAAAATAAAATAATGAGATGGAGTAGCTTAAACCATGATAAACTACTTACTTCTTTGACAATGGTCAAAATTTGGAGAAGAAATCAGCACAAACTCAGCACAGGGCAGCTTTGCCATGCCCATGATGGTCTTTTAGGTCAGTCTGAGCTTATTTCACCACAGCCTTCCACCGGATCAATGACCTCAGAATGCACACTCTCTCTGAAGGTGATGAAATCTAATGAACTCAATGAGTCTTCGAAATTGCTCCAAGAAGAGCTGCAAGAGCTGAGAAAAATCAATGCAGGAAAAAGAGGCAGCAATTAGAACTCTTGAGAAAAATCACCTGAGATCGTCAAATTAAATTGCTGCCACCTCTGAACTAGAAAGAAAACAACATTGTTGGGAGCCGACCCACAGCCGACCCTTGACATGGTCAGGTCGGATGAGACGCATCCGTACGGCAGACGCGACTGTGGGCTGGATCTCCTGTCTATCTCTCCCTACATGCTTGCTTTTGCTAATAGCTGATGGCGGGATTTTTGAATACTGGTGTTTTATTACTAAAAGATTGCACGGTTCCTATGGTTTTGCACGGAGTGACTTGCTGACCATAAAACAGAAGTCCTTAGCAACCCTAATGCTGCCTACTTCCCCCACCTGGAAAGTTAGGGACAGAATTAAACAACGGGCAGACCAGCTGCCAGAACGCTGGAAGAAGCTGTTGCTAGGAGTCACCACTTAAAGGCTCAAGATTTATTAGAATCACTACACCTTCCATACCCTGGACGGGGATGTTTATTAATAGGACCAGGTGGGTAAAGAAGCAAGGAGTTGTAATTAAAAACAATTATCTTAGTACATAGAAAAAATACAAAGAACCGTCCCCCAAGATGTAGGTAGAAATCAATCATTTAATTTAGACAATCTAACCTCAAAAAATAATAACTGATTTTTATATAACCTATAAATCACCTCTTACACCCTTTTAATTTAGACCAATCCATAGAACTTTAATAAACATGTAGTTACTATAGACACCTGAAAGTTTGTGTCCGAATAGCTTCATTGGCTATCTGATTGATAACCCTCTTGGTCAAAATAACCTTTTTGTTTAGCATGATTAATATCTGAAATGTATCTGAAATGTACTGTACTTTTTCTGGTTATTTCTGTATTGATTTTTTCCACCTTAATGATCACGCCCTGCACCTGTTCCCCTGATTTTATGTAACCATTCCCTATAAAAATAAAAATTTCAACCAGTGAGCCAGTCAGATCCAAGAGGTCTGGCTGTCCTCCAGCACTGAACCCAGTGTCTGACTCTGTCTCTCTCGCCAAGCCATTCATCGTTCAGGGACTCCGAGACCCGCCGACACTGGACCCCGGCACAACCTAAACAAACCGACTCAGAAATCAAGCAGCTAAAAGAGAAACAAGATGTTTTACCAAAGCTACTTATGGAAAACAGAGCTCTTAAAGCAAAAAGTGATGAATTCCTCTCTTTAAGTGAAAATTTCACTAATAAAGTGAGCAAAATGAACTTTTGAGGCAGGCAGTAACCAACCTGAAAGGGAGATTATTGAATTTTGAAGATGACATGTGGAAACTAAAGCAGAAAAATGAAAAATTAATAGAAACATCAAGGGAAGAAGGAACAAAATCAAGCAGTACTAAAGACAAATCTATGACTTTCTGTGATGAAGAAAGAGAAAGAATTAGAGTGTGTTACAATGACAAAGAAGGCCCTTGCTGTAGAGCAGCTATTAAAAAATAATAAAAAGAACTGAGCAAGATAAGGAATTAAATACAGAGTCCTATCCTATAAAAATTCTGTAGAAAATTCTAAGTATCAGAGTATTTGTTAGACACCCAGGTAACTCTGTGTGCCACCAGGATTAAGAAAATTGTACCAAGCTCTCTTTCTAGCTTAGTTTTTCAAAATACCTCCAAGGTGCCTATAGACATTTCCCGAATTCGCCACGCTTTCTCTCATCCTTTTCATAGTCTCTTTCTGTGAAATCACCTTTGCTTTTCTAGTCAGCACATTCTGTTCATTTTCTAAGTCCCTGCATAACACCACCTCATCATTATGCATATTAACTATTCAACTGATAGCTGTCAAAATGTAAATTTGAAAAATTAAATATATATATATCTTCCTAATAACTAGCAGAAGCCAGTTGCCTGATATATATTCATAGTGATTAATTTTACATTATCGCATGTTTAACATTTGGTTAAGTCTGTTTCAGGTGGGGTTATAAATAAAGAATATTGTTTACTGCTCCTTAAGAGGTCAAGATTATCTTTAGGTGCAGACTGAAGTGGTGTATTACACGTGTCATAACGTTCTTTGCAGAACATTACAGATAGGCGGTGTTTCCTTTTTGGTAAGTACATTAAATACAAAATTCAGTAGAGTCCTGCCACAGCTCCCCTCTCAGGGCCTATGGACCACAGGGTGTCCCGGATGGAGAAGCGTTTGAGTTGAGCACCTCCGATAATAAATGCCCATAACTGAGTCTTAAGCACATGGATCTTGATTTTACAGAATCAAATATCTCATTTTTACCTTTCTGAACTGTGATAAAACCAGTCCTTTCCCATCGCCAGCAGATCTTGCATTAGAAAAGGAAAACAAACTAATCTACAACTTTCAGCAACATCAGACATTTCATTAAACCTGAATGGAGGCCTAATTCATTTTGGAGTTCAATTATACGTTGAAAGAGTCAGTTACTTTAATCATGGAGACAACCACCGTAGTATCTCTGTAGAGCGAAATCATCCCCATTTGTTATTCACCAGGGGGAAGAACTTACTGTAGACTCAGCTGCCCCTGTGGTGGGCCCTCAGCCAGCTCCTGTCAGCCATGGCCCCCTTCAGGTGTGCCTTTTCAGGTTTCGCACAGGAATGTCGAAACTTGGAGCCAAAGTAATCAGAGGGCGAGAGAACAACAGACAACAAGCAGAGATTCCTGAGGCTAGTGGTTTTTATACGTACAGGCCAGAAGGCATCTGAGACCTCTCCCCATGTGTCCCTCCCAAAGCTGTGCTCTAGATCAAAGAGGATGCCCTTCCCACTGCAGCAGAGAACTGATTTTCAAATGAGTAGCTGTGCTCCCTGCCAGAACCTTCAAACAAGCTCTAAGGTCCCATATAAAACCTCACGAACAGGCCATGGAATCAAAGCACTGTGCTCTTGTCTCTCACGAACCACGGAGATGATATTTTGATTCATTCTGCTTTCAGTGATTGTGGTCTTTTGGGAGATGCTCCTCAGTCTCTCATTGTTTCCTACCAAATGCTGAAACGTATCAAGACAGACATCACCAACGGTAACATTTCTTGTTTTGAGACAGTTAAAAACAAGAGGATTTTTAATCTATAAGCCGGTTTTCATGTATTTACTCCTGGAGACCAAGGCATAAATGCACAAGAATATAAAATATTCCCTAAAAAATGAGAGATCCTCATAATATCAACAGCTCTCCAAGTCCTCACTGCAATGAAGTCTCACCCAAAAAGACAAAAAGACTGAAATGAGCTTGAAACACTGGACATGATTCCTAAGGATCCCTCTCCCAGCCCCGCAGTCACCTCCCCCTTATCGCTCCCAGAGGAGCATGGGGCAGCTCCCCCCTTCCCTCTGAATCCGCACACAGGACTTCAACTTGCAGGTCAAAAAATCAGCCTCCAAGAATACTATGCTACTTGCAATAACTGTCTGCCTGAGAGTACTTGCCAGTAACTGCAAATGGCCATTGGGCTGGTGGGGAAACTGAGTCCATCTCTTGCCCTCTCCGCGGTCTGTATCCACAGCAACCTAGCCTTTTCTGGAAATGCTATTTGGGAAGCAGCACAAAAACTCAGAAATCCATAGTAAGGGAGTAGGTCCTCACAGAAAGGTGAAATCTGGCCAAGCTCTCTGTAGTGCTGTTGCTCTCAGATTACAGACTGCAGGAAGGAAGGGCAGGAAACGCTGGAGATGCAGAGTGGTGGTCCTCACTGCAGGGAGGGCCTCCTGCTATCTTGAGGCCGGGAACTCTAGGGTGGAACCCATAGACTGGGCTTACATTCGCTGGTTGTCAGGCGTTTCTGGTCCTGCTGGGGTCGGGGAGGAGTCTGAGAATGGCCCACTCTATCCTTTAAGCTCTACAAGTAAGAGCGGTTCAAGCTGTCTGAGTTTGGGGAGCTCTGTGGGCTGAACTGAAAGTGGTCTGTTAAGATGTTTCTGTGGTCACTTAGATAGTCCCCCTGCTGGGGGAAGAGGGCACTGCAGGTGGGGCTTCTTCAGGGAACTCTGATGGTGCTACTGATTGCTCCTGGCCTCTGTCTTCATGGGGAGAAGGTGCTGACAGCCAGGAGCAGGAGTGTCCAGGGCCCTCGGGGCAGGTAGGTCAGGTCACTGCTAACCAGGAAAGCCAGGAAGTCCACCAGGACCCACATGAGGATCATAAAGAAGACTGTGGCAACCCAAGATGTTCAGCGGCTGGAGATGGTAGATCCACAACTCTCTCAATAGCTTTATGGAGAAAATATTCTGAAGCGAGAGGCGTAATGTGGCTGCCAGAGTAATATCAAATCACAGCTCAGAAACAGTGGCCAGCAGGAAGCTGCTGATGTTGGGGTTGAGTGACAAGTACACCAACAGTCAGGCAACGGTCCAGGCAACAGATGCTGCCTGCAGGTGCCCCAGACTAGTGGTGTGAGGGCCAGGGCAAGGTGGTGGGATGAGGGGGAGGTGCAAAGCACATGCCAGGTGCCAAGCACTGGTGGGAGCCCCGCGCACTGTGCTAGGATGTGGAACAGAGGCAGGGTAACTGGGAACATAGAAGGTGCCCATGGTCACCTTGTCGACAACGTTGCTGACAGCAATGAGCACTTATCAGGGGAGGCACAGCCCCACCACCTGGCGCTCGTGAGACTACTGCTTCCACCCACCACCGTCCAACCTCAGCAGCCACCATCCCCTTTCCAACCAGATGGATTTTGATTTTTCCCCCCACAGTGACTTGAACTGTATAAGAACAAGTTTATGCTTAAGAAACCAAGCAATGGATGGGGCTCAGAAATGATTTGTGATTAGTTTCAAAATCCTTATGGATTGTTTTCATCCTTTTTTTTAGTATAACTAATATCTGATTTATGTTTTTTTTAATTTTTTATTTGTTTATTTTTAGAGAAAGGGGAAGGGAGGGAGAAGAAGAGGGAGGGAAACATCAATATGTGGTTTCCTCTTGTTCACCCCCCAACTGGGGACCTGGCCTGCAAACCAGGCATGTGTTCTGACTGGAAATCCAACCAGTGACCCTTTGGTTCACAGACCAGCCAAGGCTGATTTATTTTTAGATGACACATTTTTTTTTTTCTAATTGTTGTTCAGCTATGGTTGTCCCCATTTATACTCCCCTTGCTCTCCCCTGCCCCGACCAACCCCAGCTCTCAAAGACATTTCCCATCCCATTGTCTTTGTCCCTGGGTCCTTCATACATGTTCCTTGACTTGACTCTTCCCCTTCTTTCCCCATTATCCCCATACTCCCACCCCTATGATCCCTGTCAGTTTGTTCCTTATTTTCACGTCTCTAGTTCTTTTTTTGCTCATTTGTTTGTTAGTTTTTATTAGGTTCCACTTATAGGTGAGATCATATGGTATTTGTCTTTCACCGCCTGGCTTATTTCACTTAGCATAATGCTCTCCAGTTCCATCCATGCTGTTTTCATCTTTTTACACTTCATTAAGTTGGTTCTTTCAAATTAGCTTTTTCCAGATGACAGAAGTATGTAACTGTGGAGAGCTCCCATGCTGAGATTAGCTCTTTGTGTTTCAAAATTTAAAAATCTCAGTCTCTAAATCAGTAATGCAATTTGGGCAAAGTACTTTCCCTTCTGCCAATCACTGCGTGTCTGGGGAGGTAGAATTTGTAAGATGATAGCAGCTCCATTGTGAATATAATACAAGTGAACAGGAGTGTCTGCCCCAAAGAAAGGAAGTACAGAGGCCTCCTTTCTCTCAACCATATCCATCACTGCAAAATGCTTTTGGGAAGAGGAAAAGAGAAGCTTCTATTTTTTAAATAATCTATTCCATGCCAAGTACTCTGTAAGGTACTTTATAGAAGGCATTTCAAATTCTCCCAATATTCCTGTGACATAGAAAATACTATCTCACAGTTCTCAGTGAAAAAACAGACTCACAAACATTTAGTAAACATCACAGGGGTCTAGAACTTTTAATGCTTTCTTTTCATTATTTGCACTGTTTCTTTTATTTACAAAACTGGAAAATACAAAATAATTTTCATGTACTCTGCAATAAGCATATGCTGAAGATAATAAAAAATAACCAGATAATGACACAACTGGCAATAGTATTCTTTATTATTGATTTTTCTTTTTGAAGAAGAAGAATGCTTTTTTACAGCACCTGTAAACAAGTCAATGAGTTTTGCCTTTCTGGTAAAATATATAAAAATTTTCCCACCCATCTTGGATTGTTAGCATACCACGACACCAACTATATTATGCTGTAATTACAGAAGACAGATCAGTTGAAAACAAAGGTAAATTTTCATGGCTAAAAATATTCATAGCAGCAACTTTTAAAAGATGATTCTTGGTCATTTTATTGCTATAGCAAAATAAGGCCATTAAGTTTGTGACACTTCTTATTTCTGGTTTTAACTGATTGTCTCATTCTGTTCATACATTTGAAGTTTAAATGAAAGCAAAACAATGTTTAGTGACAAATCTAGAGAGCACTCTTTCGGGATTTTTTTTCCCTGTGATCACAGTAAGAACCATACAAAAAAGTACCATCTATTTTTCCTGGCCCACTTTCTCTTCCTATCTTCAGCCTTAAATTTTCTAAAGACATTTCAGAATTACATTTTGTAAAGAAGCTTTGTGGTCACACACACACACACACACACACACACACACACACCCCACAAATACCAAAATGCAATTAGGGAAATTAGTAATGCTGTGTGTTTCAAAAATAACAAAGCTGAATAATACATTCATGAATAATTTAGTAATGACTGATTCTGTGCTGTTCACATCTGGTCTGCCATTTATGCTTACTGGTAAAACATAATAAAGATTTAACCCTCAAGTAAAGGCTATTATTACACAACGATTCATGTTATAAACTTTATTAACAGGGAGTAATAGAATTTCCATATCCAGAATAACTGTTAAAATACTAGATTAAAGTAATCAGTTTTCCCTTTGAATATGAGCTTGTTTGGTTTTCTTCACTTTTTGGTCAAAGGGAGAAAAATTGAGACAGTACTTTGATTACTTGTCTATTCTGACTGAGGAAATCCATAAGCAAATACTTCAAACACACTTCTGGACTCATGACTGTCTTGATTTCACACGCTAGTGGGAGAATGACCTGCAGAAACTGTAAGAACAGCCCAACTGTAAGATCTGTAAGAAACCGTAAGATCCACTGGAAATGCCCCCACCCCATTATTAGGGGAGGAAGAGTCACTTAACAGATTTTCCAGACAGAAAGCTGGAGGATGATTTCTAGGATACATTGTTTTTCTTTCTACTTCACAACTTTCACCAAAAGATAATACTATGTTGCTGTTAATAAAATGAATTTTAACCTCCAAAGAAAGCAGAGCCAAAGACTAATTCTTTATTTTATAATAATATTTAATCCCTTGGAATACAAAATAGACTTCAGTCAGATAGCTTTTGAGCTGTTTATGTAAATAGTATATATACAAAAGAAATTAAGCATAAGCATATTCAAGCAAAGACATAACATTACTAACCCAACCATGTTGAAAATCAAGAAAGCACTACCAAAAACAATTGTATTATTGCTTTACACATATACATTTTTATACATTTTTTTTAACCTGTGCTATGTACAGGTACAGTGATGAATACTTTGTATGTATTGATGTACGTGAATGTTTGCACCTGCTTCTCTGGAGATTTGAGGGAGAAAGAGGTTAGAGAGAACTAATTAGGTTGTCATGTAAACCCCAACTCAGAAAGTAAAGTAGGTTGGAGCTTCCTTGCAGTCTTTTTTTTAAAGTACAAGTGTTGATACTTTTTTGGTTTTATTTTATTATTATTATGCAGGTTAAATTTTATTCAATTTAAACAATTGTCTTTTATTCTGAATCTATGTCCTTCCCAATTTTGTGATTAGACTCGTGTTTTTCTTTTAAGATGAAATGATAACAGTTGGTAGTTTTTCTTTTTTGGATGTCCTTTCTCGAGATAAAAACATTGGCAACTAAGGCTAGCCTTTCTATACATAATTCTTATATACATAATTGTTTCATTAGCTTGAGTTTTATAATTTTTGGAACTGAAGACACAGTAACTACATTTAAGAAACTGACATGTTTAGAAAGTGTTGATTCTATGTAAATCTACCTCTGTGGGGAAAAATTATGTGAATATACATCAAACATTCACCCTGTACCTACCCACTGGTGAAGATTAGTCTTGACTCTCTGTTTTATGAGTCATAGTTCCTCAACTAAATCATCTATGAATATCAAGAGACAACACCGGATTATGTTAAGACATTTTTACACTAAACATTTGGGACTCAGGATCTTCCGTTCCTGTCCATACTCTCGGATGCTTTTTGTGTGTTTAAACTCGAGTCTCTTGTAGATAAAGAGAAAGGAAGTTGAGGCAGAGGAATGGTATTAGAGTTCAGGTTCCAACTGGTTGCGGCCTCTATGCTCATAGAAAAGATTGTCATGTTCTCTCCACCTAGGGACCTTGAAATAAAAAAATAAAAAAAAAAAAAAACAAGATTGATGTACTTTATAGTTTCTTTTACTGGGCTGGTCAGAGCTTAGTACCGAAACAAAGGCATTTTCTGTAATTATTATCCATGCTTAGAAAGAACAAGGAATAAAAATTGCTTGAGTTGGGGAAAAAGAAAAGAACAAAACTGTTTACTGTGCCTGCCATGACTACATTTCTTCTTCTCTGGCCCATTCTCCCAAAAACCTCATCAAACATACCCAAGCATCTCTCACTCTTAGGCTTTGCAGGAAATAGTTTGGGGGGAAATGTTAATGGAGCAAAGAGGTAGAAACTGGAGGATAGAAAGAGAACCTCTTGTATACTCACTGAGTTTCTTCCACCTTCCATGTTCCACCAGTTTTCACCTACTTTTCTATATAGTATAAAATTTCATGTCCAGGGTCCCTATTATTTTTATGAGTGGATTTTTAAATAACTCTCAGAGGAGAGAAAGGGCAGTTACTTCAGTCTTTTTTATCTAATATCTACCTTGAAAAATACCATACCTTCTGATTTTATCTGTATGGATGCATTGTCTTAACGTCTCTCTATAAGTAATGATTTCATCCAATTTCATCACATGAATGCACACCCATGTACATCTAGGCTTGAGGTGAGCAAAGCTTTAACTAGTGGAATCATCATTTATATCCTTATTTAGAACACTGCACAGTACCTCCCAAAAAACAGAATCATCATAGCAGTTCTGGTCAGGTGGCTGTCCCCAGATCGGAAACTTTAGAATTAAACCTGTGAAGGTGGGGAGAAAAATATGTCATGTTATGATGCTGAAGAGGAAAACTTACTTGTGTAAGTAATTAAAGACTTTCTTTTAAAAAACACTTTCAATTAAAGACTACTGTTATAAAATCATCCCCTTGAGCTTACACGATTATTATTAGATTAGCACATTTTCAAATTTACCACTCAATGTTCATGAATAGTCTATTATGCTGAAAGCATGTGTACAGGGGAGTGTTTACTTTTAAGCTGACCTGTGATCAGCCCTCCAACAGCTGCTGTTCCGATGGAAGAACCTAGAGCGGCTGCTTGCATGGCAGGGGTAGACCTAAGAAGACAAAAGGAAAGAATCTTGTTTTTGCAGCAAGACCTCAGCAAGCAAATCTCATCTCCTGAGGGTGTGCATGCCTGCCATCTTCAGGCCAGAGCACAGCATTACACATCTGTGCACAAACATTTGTTACATTTTCTTTTATATCATATATTTATTTTCTTTGAAATTCTTAACATAAAAAAATTCTTATAAGCACTTGAACTAGAACTACCCTTTTCTTCAGAATGATGCAAAGATTGTCCTTAGAAAGGGTTTGGTATTTCCTAAAAATGTTGTGCCAGGTTTGATGCATGATCTGGTTCATTCAACAAATATTTATTGAGCACTTGTCCACGCCAGTTTCTCTTCTAGACACTGAGGATACAGTAATACACAAAACAAACATGAGTTTCTATCTGTCTTTGCCCCATCCCAAAAGGAACTATAGTGAAATTCAACAGTCAGTAAGGTCAGAAAAGTTCATTTTAGCATATATTCTAGAGACCGCTCATTGAAGATACTAAAGTATATTGCTATATGTCATCTTCGAAAAATTCACCTGAAAATGAAATAAATAAAAAACACTTAAATTTTTGGAATGGAAGAATGTAATAATAAGTTCTTGACATGCATAAGGGTGTTACATGAGTGGCAAGTGAACTAGGAATGCAGGAGTCTCCATAGCATGCCTCCCTCTTAGCAGACAGTTAATAACCAGCTGCTGAAGACTGAAGGAGCGATTACAGAAAAAGAAACAATTGGAAACATGAGTGTATTGCTGTTTCATCCTCATCTTTCAAGGGAAAGAATGCACTGAATTCGGATTTCTTTTTTCCTTTATTTAAAAGGTTTAAAATTTTTCTACTATATAAAAAAATTATAGAAGTAACATGTTATCATTGTGAAAATTTTAGAAACCACTTATATAAAAAAAGAAAGGAAAACATTTAATTTCCCTCAAATCCTATCAGTATAAAATGTAAAATATAAAACATACTTTTATAACAATGAAATCATGTTAAAATATGAATGTTCTCATTAATTTTTAATGTCTTTTTGTCCATAAATGTAGATTTGCATCATAATATTAGTTGCTACAGAGCATTACACTATATAATTGTACTATAATTATACCACTACATGTTGGATATTTAGGTTGCTTCCAATGCTGTATATTTTTTTAAAAAAATGATTGTGAGAATATATCCTTGTATGAATGCTGTAAACTTCCCCAATAATTTCTCTAAAATGAAACCTATCTAGAAATAAGATTATTGGTTAACCACTAATGGTTACTCCAAATTGAAAATACACAATCTATATCACCATTTCTTTATTTTACCTACTATTTGATATTATTATTCATTTCATCTTTATCAATTTAATAACTGAAGAATGATAACTTGTTTTTATTTGTATTTCTTTGATTACTAGTGAGGTTTAATATTTAATATACATATATTTGCTTGATTTTCTTCTGATGTAAACTTACTGTTCATTTCACCAGAATTTTCCAAGATCTTTTAAGGTATTAAAACATATTTTTTGATTAAAAGTGGTCCAAGATGACATAGGCTTGAAAAACACTTGTTTAATGAAAATCAACAACATTTTTAAAGTTAGGCTGCATTATTTGAAAAAAAGGTCCCTTAAGAATATTAACTTCTCGTTGTCCTATGCTTACCAAGAAACCTGATTTACATAAAAAATTTGGAATAGACATGTGTGAGTTAATAGTCTTTGCTCTTGGACTCAGTGTATTACGCGGTGCATGGAATGTGTGACTTTACCCAGTTGAATGGGCCTTCTAAGACTCTTCCCCCACTCCAACTACCCGTTAGTAAACTGAGAAGTTTTTACTAAACCTGCACCCAAGGACACGACTTGAAACCATGAAACCTACCCCAAATGTGGCTGCCCAGTCAGACCAAGCCTGCAAGCCAGATAGACTTGTTTTATCACATCTGTGGAACTGGTCTAGGAATGATGAGCAAGAATTCCTATATTCCTAATCAATGGGCACCTCTTTAGAATGTGTGCAGTGTTTATACACTGTGATAACACTTAGGAGATGAGCTCATTGATACATGCTTTTATCACACATGATTTGCATTAAAACACTAGTGTTTGCTCTTAACATCCTGTTAGGTGCAGGAAAGAACCGGAAGAAAATGTGACAAAAAAATATGACTATTTCTGGAGTTGTCTTCCAAATTTGCAAAAAGAGTAAAAACATAAAACACAGAAAAAAAGGTCAACTATATACATGAAAGAAGCAAACTTTCTATTTAGTAGAAAATGTGATCAAGCAAGTTTTTCAAATATGTGTCATTACTGGTTTTAATAGAGTTAAATTTGATTTGGCTAAATTGAAAAGATTTTTCTTTCAAATTATGCATCTCTAGCTAGAGGCATTTTCAAACACACATTCACCTTTTCTTCATGCTTTCAACCAGTTTTAGAAATTGAGCATTTTGCTTCCTTCTGACTCACTATGATCTTCTGAGCTATTTTGCACAGATGACACCCCTATCAAATTGCTTCAATCTTGTTGCCTAAAAGTGACAACTGATGGCTTATGACATCACTTTCATTTTCCTGGATTTGATTGACAGCCATTCTTCCTCTGGCCATTTAAATAATATTTATGCCCTCTTAGGGAAGAATCTAAGTCTGCTAGGGATTTTAAAGAATACATAGTACCATTCTCCCATTTTACCGAAGAGGAAACAGAACCAGAGAGGCCAAGTGAGTTGTCAGGGGCCACAAAACTAGTTAGCAAACTTCGAGCCAAATCCCAGTCTTTCTGATTCTCCAGATCCAAGTGCTCTCCATGGTACAGTAACTCCTTCTTCTTTTGTGTGGATTGGATGAAAATGACTGCTCAGCTCATCACATATGCCTCATATGCCCAAGTAAGCATCAAGTAAGAGAGTAAGCCTACTGTAATCTGATTGTGATTATCAAATTGTCCTATTTGCTAGGAGACAGGTGCCTATGGTAGAGAAATTTAACACTGTTACTTTACACACACACACACACACAAAAAAAAAAAAAACTAATAATATTAGTTAAGACACATCTTCCAATCAATTCTATTCCCTTCATTAAGGACAATACTCACAAACTTTGGCCTGGATTGCTAAGGAAAAAGATCTCTCATCACTGGACTCCCAGAGTGAGAGAAAACATTAGCAGATGGGGTGGGGGAGGCAGGAGAAGCCATTCTTTCACTCACACGTCAGATGCTCCCAAGGCCACTGCTGCAATGCCGGCAAGGCCTCCTACCACACCAGGTAAACCGTGCAGGTTATGTACCCCACAGGTATCTTGGATCCTCAGTTTAGTAGCAAAAATTGGCTAAAATTGTAAAAAAAGATGAAGGTTCATTATTTTGTTAGGTATACAGGACTCTATAATTGAAGTAAAAGATCATGCAGGAAACATTTTATCTACGGTCCACTTTTCCATCCACATCTAAAACCCCGTATAGTCAAAGAACCTGAATATACTGGTGGCAAAAACTGTTCTTTTTAGCCTTTAGTAGATGGTTTTGCAAACAAGTTATTTCAAGTCCTAGTCCTTACCTACTGAAGAAATCCTACATCTCCAAGGGCACAGAGGTTTTAACTATACAAAGCAAACAAACATCAACAAAAACTTGAATGGAACTGCCTGGAGGAAAGGAACACAGTACTTAACATTCAATCACACCAGGTTACAAACAGCTGATATCGTATACTCTCCTGCCACCCAGAAGAAATCAGGAAAGAGCAGAAACATTGCACACTGAAATGCGATCATACTTTTGAAGGCATATGATCCCCAAACAAAGAGAAATGTTTAAGAAAGGCATTTTCATAGCTTTTCTCTTCTGGTGGGATGTGAGAAGGTGATGGTGCACTTCTAAGAGTGACTCAGCATCTGTCGTACTTACAGTTAGAAACTTAAATCCAATCACAGAGACCATTCCTGCAACGCTCCCGATGATCATAGCAATGTACGGGTGGATCGCCATGTCCGCGCAGGTGCCCACTGCAACTCCTCCAGCGAGGGTTGCATTCTGAATGTGTACCTGTGTGGAACACAGAAACAGAGGGAAATGCACTGAACAGGCAGAGTCCCGAAGGACTGAAAGAATTCAGGATTCACAGACCCCAGGGTATATTCTTCTTTTCAAAGGACTACTAATTCTTTTCAAAAAGGGCATCCTTTGTAATTACAGAAAGCCTTTCTTCCAAGCAGTTGAGATAGGCTTTCTTGCCAGGGTTTCTTGGTGGTGTATGAGTGATCAGGTAGTGAGGCCAGTGAGGGGAGGGATGTGCAGAAGTAGAAGATGTTGGAGTGGAAGGGTGGGAGTGTACAGATCAGTCTTTCTAGTAGTGTTTCGACTGTTGATGCTGTTTGGGAACACACTTGTGGGAATGTGGAGACATTGAAACACACACAGGAATGATGACAGCTTGCACAAGTGTCACTATACTGAGAACACTGGAGGATGGAAGAAAGTGATCAGTTTGTGTTTACCAGAATTCCTCAGAAAAATCATATTCTGGCTGCTCTGGCTGAGGAGGAATGGTCTTCAAAACTTTTAAGAGAGAACCAGCGAGTTGCATGCATGATTTTTTCCTTTTCATTCTTTTCTCAGTTTTCCTTCATGAATCAGTTTGTCAAGAATTGAAATGCATGTCTCTAGCTATGCCTGATGAAGTGACAGCATCCCTTTCCTTGCTCAGGTTGGAAGAAAAGAGTGGCTGCTCTGAGGACGCCTCCTTCACTGCCAATGCTCCAGCTCACAGGCAAGGAACACAAAGGACCAACTCGGGGGATTTAAAAAGTTGTTTGATTTTGGAATAACTTTAGACTATGTAGAAATTGCAAAAGTACTGCAGAGAATTTCTGTATATTTCTCACCCAGTTTCCCCAATGTTAACATCTTACATAATCAGAGCACTAGAAAATTAGTACTGATTTAATACTCTTCAAGGCCTTATTAGAATTTTACTAGTTTTCCCACTAATGTTCTATTTCTTTTTTGGAACTTTATCCAGGATCTCATAGTACATTTAATTTTTATTTCTTTGAAAGGAATAGTTGTAGTTAGAAAGTAGAATCAACTTTCATTCTCTGTTCTCTTTTTCTAGTCTTGACATGTCCTATTTCAGATTTTCTAAGAACTGGGAGGCAGTTTTATTGTTAAAGAAAAATGTCTCGTATCCTTGATTTTTGCTTGATTATATTCCCTATGAGACAGTTTCTGGATAATATTTTGTGACCTTTTCAGGGTGCAAACTGGAAGAAGAAAGGAATGAACAATAGCGTCTTCTTCAAAATGGCCCTCAAAGCCTGCAGTGCCGTGATCTGTTCGGGCAGCTCAGCAGGGCTGCAGCCATCCGTGTTGCTCAGGGAGACTTCCATGGGGGTAAGGGAGAACAGTGTGCCACCCCAAAATATGTTTTATTTTGGGATATTGATTATTTTAAATTGGCTTACTTTTGGAAACAAAAGGCTCAGGAAGAACCTTTAACCTTCCTTCCAACTACCTAAAGAATTTAGATAGAGAATCTTCTCCAGGAACAAAACCATGACCATGGATAACTACATTTTAATATGAATGAGCTGTTATGAACAGAGAGAAACCTAGCAAGTCCCTTTCATCCACGTCCTCTCTGTGTCCTGTTGTTAAAGATGACCCAACAGACATTTGTTTACCAAACATTTGCTTGTCCAGCTCCATGTCAATTGGTTTCTCTCCCTTCAATGTCCAAACCACCCCCCCCCTTCTCCCTTAGTTCAAGATGCCATGTAAGCCTTGACTCTCCTATTCATCCTCAGGTCCCATATTTTTATGGATCTCTGTGTGTGCATACATAATAAAATTTCATTATTTCCCCCTGTTATTGTATCTTACATGGATTTAATTCTTAGGTCAGCCAGAAGAACTAAGAGGGGAAAGAAGAAAATGTTTCCCCTCCCGCCAGGGGTTACTATGCCCTTACCATGTCCAGTTTGCCTCGGTGCTCCACGAGGCTGGAGAAGGCATAGGCTGTGAGTACGCAGGCAGCAAGGGAAAAGTATGTGTTGGCGATGGCCTTGTACTGCTTTTCTCCAGTCTCAGCAATGGCTGAGTTAAAGCTGGGCCAAAATATCCATAAGAAAAGAGTCCCTGCAGTAAATCACAAAAATGGATATTAGTTCTCAATATGAAAGACACAGGGAAGGCAGTTTGCCTCAGGCACTGACAGTGTCTCTGCATCTAGGTTCAGTTACTCGAGAGGGAGAAAGCCAGCATAAACAAAAGAAATAAAAGTATTGGATTGGCCAAAAAATTCATTTGGCCTTTTTCCATAATGTGGCTATAGTAGTGCTTAGTTGTCTTTAACTTCATTTAAAACAATTTTTTTAGATTGTATTGGAGCAACTGTCACATCAGCATGTATTAAAAAATTATCAAAATTGGTGAATTTTTGTGTAGCCATTTTAATACTGAAGATGGAAGAAAATAAACAGTACTTTCAGCATAGTATGCTTTATTATTTCAAGAAAGGTAAAAATGCAACTGAAACGAAAAAAGGATTTGTGCAGTGTAGGGAGAAGGTTCTGTGACTGATGGAATGTGTCAAATGCAGTTTGCAAGGTTTCATGCTGGACATTTCTTGCTGGATGATACTCCATGGTCTGGTAGACCAGTGGAAGTTGATAGTGATCAAATCAAGACATTAATTGAAAACAACCAACATTATACCATGTGGGAAATAGCCAACATACTCAAAATACCCAAACCATTCATTGCAAATCACTTGCACCAATTTGGTTATGTTAATCACTTTGATGTTTGGGTTTCACATAAGTTAAGCTAAAAAATAATTTGACCATATTTCCACATGCAATTCTCTACTTAAATGTAAAAGAATGTCCTGTTTTTAAAATAAATAGTGATGGGTGATGAAAAGTGGATACTTTGTAATAATGTGGAATGGAAGAGATCCTAGGGCAAGTGAAACAAACTACCACCAACCACACCAAAGGCTGGGAGCAGACTTCATCCAAAGAAGGTGATGCAGTGTATATGGCGGGGTTGGAGGGGAGTCCTCTAGTCTGAGCTCCTCTGGAAAACCAAATGATTAATTCTAACAAGCACTGCTCCCAATTAGACCAAATGAAAGCAGCATTCAACAAAAAGCATCCAAAATTAGTCAACAGAAAACACAATCTTTCATCAGGACAATTCAAGACCACATATTTCTTTGATGACCAGGAAAAACTGTCATAGCTTGGCTGGGAAGTTCTGATTCATCCACCATGTTCATAGGACATTGCACCTTCAGATTTCCATTTATTTCAGTCTTCACAAAATTCTCTTAATGGAAAAAAATTCAGTTCCCTGGAAGACTGCAAAAGGCACCAGGAAGAGTTCTTTGCTCCAAAAGATGAACAGTCTGGGGAAGAAGGAATTATGAAGTTGCCTGAAAGATGGCAGAAGGTAGTGGAACAAAATGATGAATATGCTGTTCACTAAAGTTATTGGTAAAAATGAAAAAAATATCTTTTATTTTTACTTAGAAATGGAACAAACTTGTTGGCCATCCCAACAGTATTCAGATGTTGTTACTTGAAGATTTTGGCCACTGTGTTGGAGTTAACCTTCCCGTGTGCCTGACCAAACAGATAAGAATCGGACCAGTTTCATCCCCACTCACCGATCATTGCAAACAAGTCTGAGAAGTACGCAGACTCCTCGTTGTCATGCCCCCTTCTCAGGCCTGGCCGATACAGCACTCCCGCTACAGCCAAGCCAAAGTAGGCCCCGAAGGCGTGAATCGTCATTGATGCTCCAATGTCAGAGGCCTGACAGGGCAAAACATTCATGTAAAAGAGGTGAAACTGAATCTCGCTACAGGAGGAAAGTCAATAAAAGAAATGCTTTATTGGTTTAACAATTTAAAAAAGTAGATCAAGAGAGAAAGAATGTGTCAGACAAAGGGAGATAAAACAAGATAGGCATGCAGAATGGACTTTTAATCCTAGGTCAGGTACTTCCTTGTGATGTGACTTCAGACAAATTACTATACTTCTCTGAATCTCAGGTTCTGTAAAATGGGAAGATATTATCCAGCTAGCATAAATGAAACCATGTTTGTAAAGTTCTAGGTCCTTCGTGGGCACTCAGTACATTGTGGCTTACATCTCCAGGTTAGGGAGATTCTCTGTGAAATGCTGTTCTTGCATTTGATACAAAACAAAGATGATTTTTGCATTTACTTGGCATTGCAGGCAAATTTCACTGAATTGCAGCTCAAAGATGTGAAGCTTCAAAAAGCCTCTATCTTTCCCATATTTTTTTCACTCTGATATATGATAGCATGAAAACCAGCCTGAGGTCCAAGATTCATATGAAGAAATATATTTGAGGTCCCTCTTTAGCATAACATATGCTTCCTGCCTTTAGAGGGAAAGTTCAGAGTGCCAGAGTAACACTTACCATAAATACCTCAGCAACCCAAGGCATTGTTCTGTGTGTATTAAGGTAGGAACATTATGCAACTTTGTTAATTTATTTAAGATTTTCATATTCGATAAACTTTTATGTACCTTTCAGGTCCAGCTTAACTGTTACCTCCTCAGAAAGACCTTCCTGGTTTTCACAATCTAAATTAGGTCTTCTACTTACATTCCTCATAGCTCCCCCCCTGTTTATTTTTAACAGTATGTATTATAACTTATAGTAATATTTTTGTGTGTGTGATCACATACACATGTGCGCATGCCTGTGGGTGGATGGGTGGGAGAATGTGTTTATTTGTTTGATGTCTGTCTCCCCCACTAGATTGTTAATTTGACAATGGCAGGGACCTTAATTATTTTGTTCATTATTGAATCACCAGCACATGACACCTAGAAAGTTTTCAAAATAATTGCCATTGGATTAAATGTTCAATAGAAGCATATACAACATATTGAAGAGTGCCAAAAATATTCTACTTATAATTCTTGGGGTATTCAATGAGATTTTCACAGAGAAGAAGAAATTTGACTAAGGGTTTGACAAAAGCATTAGGAAAGGCTATTCACCTAGTAGTTGAAGTCCAAATAGGAATTGATCATTGATAGGAAATAAAATATAATAAAATGAGTTCTGGAGTTAGAAAAATCTGGGTTTGAATCCAGATTCCAGCAAATCATTTAGCATCTATGGTCATTAGGGTTTTGAGGGGTTTTTTGGTATAAATAATAACAATAGTAATATCTACCTCACAACATCATTGTGATAATGATATGAAATAATGTTTATAAACCTTCTGGTTTACATTAGGCACTTAATTAAATGGGGACTATTATTACTATTTGCTGTGGTGTCACTCCTGCCACATTTTTCCCTGCCTAGAGGGCTTTCATTATGTGTTGTGACCACAACTGATGTCCATAGTTAGGTACATATAAATCTTCTAACACTTACCATAAATACCTCTGCAACCAGATGCTCATTGCCAGCAAAGACAGTAATTTCTATGATTGTCATGATCAGCATTTGGACTGGACTTACTTTTCCCAGGACAGCTCCAAAAGAAATTAGAACTGTGGCTGTACTGAAGTCTGCATTTATCATGCTGAGAGTAAAATAAAGAATGCATTAAGGAAAATGCAAACCCAGAACAAAACTGTGACTCATAATAAACCATAGCATCTCCTTACCCAGAATGCAAGACCCTTCCTCCAGACAGCCCCCATCAGTAACCTTTCTCAGTCCTGTTTTTATCTTCTCCCACTTCCCTACCCCTCCATTCATTATATGCTCTTTAGTTGCTCTAACATTTCCTTTATTTTAACCTACCTGTTTGTGTTATCTCAGTTAGGGTTTTAATTTATTTCTGTTGATTTGATAAATGACATTTTCTAGAGTGTTCACATTTCAAAAATAATCTTAGAAAAATAAATAATAATATATTTGTACCTGAGATGGAAAGAATAATAATTTTATGCAAGGGGATTTCTTGTACCCTAAAGTCAGGCCAGAGATGACACAGACATTCAGGTATGATCCAGCTCAGCAGAGCAAGGCACAGATCTGCATCCTTGGATCCCAGCAATCTTCTATTGCTTAATAAGGGAGACAATTTGCCAGCTAGTTCAGAGACTGACTGACAAAAGATTAAGCAGAGAAACAGTTGCTCTGAAAGCACAATGGCTGAAAAGTAAGGGATGCTCACTTTTTTATTCCAATGTGAATTGTCTGTCCATGGCTGTGCAGGATCCCCTGTACCAGAGTGCCCCATTGGAGGCCCAGAGCAGCAATCAACAGGTTGATGCCCACACTACTGAAGCCATATTTCTTCAGGAAGGTCATGAGGAATCCAAAACCAACAAATATCATAACGTGCACATCTTGGAATACTGCAAAAGAGCAAAGGGGGAAATATCTGCATTTAGGGAGCACTAAGAGAGCACTGTATCAGAGTATATCCCATTTATTAACTGCTGCAGCCTTTGCATAGGACACTGCAAGTTATTCAATATTCAAACCTTTTCTTGGAACACTATGTGCTATCATACCAGTATGTATCCCATCCTCTCCCTGTGAGTTGCCCTTTACTTTCCACTTGAGGAAATCTTTACAAATCATAGTGCAAGCTTCACATCCTCTTGTAGACTTTCCCAACATTTCAGGGAAAAGTAATATTTCCTCTTGCCTTTCATAGAGTTTTCTGTATATACCTCGGCTTTAGCACCTGTCACATAGTACTGGCATTGGTTTAGCATCCGTCACATTGTAATAGTCTACAGGGTGTCCTTCTTCTGCATTAGGTAGTGAGTTTCCTTGTTGAAGAGATTTGGACACATTCATGCATTGCTTAGCAGAATTAGACATAAATTCCCCATATGACAAAAGAGGCAATAATGGCTAAATAAATGAGCTACAGTCTCCACTTATCAAATGTGTGTAAACAATAGTACCAGTCCTGGAAATCTTACCAAATCATTATTCAAGTCAAATGGGACAATGTCTTTGTTCTAAATCAGTGTAAAGAAGGCTGTATTATTTCAGGGAGCAAATACTTGAGTTGGCATCTGGAGACATAGGCTCAGGTCCCCCTATTGTACCACAGATTGTGTGACCTTGGGCGAGTCACTGATTTTCTGTGTGCTTTAGTGTTCTCACCTGCAATACTGAAAAGACCCTATTTCACAGAGTGATTGTGAGTGGGGCAGCCCTCTGAGGGAAGGAATATCAGCAATGCATTGTGTAAATAAAATACATCGCCAAATGGGACATTGTGAAAACACAGGCTTTTCTCTCAGGAAATTTACAACTTAATTGGTGAGACATATATCTGACAGAACCATATGAAACTAATATTTTTGCATTGAAATTTCCAATGAAAATGGTTCAACCATTGGCAATTTCTTATACTTCAACCTAATAGATACACAAAGGAAATTGAGACCAACATTGATACAGCAATATTATCTAACATAGAATCTATATTTAAATTTCTCTAGCTGTTTCCAAATTTTCCTTTTATAGGATTTTTGACTCATTATCTACATACATTTCCTTCGTGAAATTTCATACATTTCAAACATTTCCTTTGTGAAGTATCTTTAGACTTTTAATTTAGAGCAAGTTCTCCCACATGTTTTTTAGGGGTCATGGTGTTTTGTTTTTTATGTAGAATGTCCCACAATTTGCATTTGTTTAATTGTTTTACTGTAATTAGGATTTGACAGAATATTTTGGCAAGAATGTTATACAAGTGGTGCTGTGTACTTCCCACTTACTCATGCCAGGTGACACATAATTCTTTTGTCCTGTTACTGCTGATGGTAAGTTTGATGGCTTGGTTAAGATTGCATGTATAAAGGACACATGGACAAAACCAAAGGGTGGTGGGATCAAAGGGTGGGAAGTGGGGATGGCTGTGGTGGGGGGAAAATGGAGACAACTGTACTTGAACAGCAATAAAAAATGTGAAAAAAATTTTAAAAGAAAGATTGCTCTGCCAGATCTTTCCTTATAAATGTAATTTCTGCCCTGTAAGAAATAAGTAATCTCTAGAGTGATTCTGTAACCATGTAAACTAGGGCTCAGCCACTTGGTGCCTTTACACATGATCCAACAATTAGTCTTGAAAGAAACAGATTTTCATTAACAAGGTTCCAACCTTGGGGGTCTGAGAGCACTCCTGCTCAGAGCCCTCCTCTCCCACAAGACCCAGAACATCCCTTGCTCCCTAAAAAACCACAAGCCAAAACCATGCCCACAAATTCCCCATATCCTTATCTGTCCATCAGCCAGTCATGCAAACAAGTCTCCATCCTCTCTAGAATGTGCCCTGTGGGTTTCAGTCACCATCCTCTCACAGCTGCTCCCTCCTTCAGGATCGGGGGTTCTCAACCTCCATAAAATGATTCAGGAAACCATGTGCTATTTACATTGTCCCAGAGTGTGGAGCCCAGTGAGGCACACATCCCTGCGTGGGCCCTGCCTCCTCCGCGTGGTCTAAGTCCCTGGTAGGTCCTGCATTTTGTGGTCCTACAAGTGTTCCCATCCATGCAGGGAACAGGGCCAGAAGCCTAGAATATCCAAATGCCAAAAGCCCAGAGTGAGAGAGAGCTTACACCAAGCTCTAATGTCCTGTACCAAAAGTCCCACACCAAGAGAGTGACTTCTCCGAACACCCTTCTGAGTCTGCAGCTCAGCACTCCCAGCCATGGCTCAGCTCCAGGCATGTCTCATGTGCCTGGGTGCTTGGCCTGGTGTGTCCCTGCAGCTCCATCAGCTCTGCTGCCATCTTCTCCAAGCAGACACCCTCTGACCTCTTGTCTCCCTCACTGACCTTCGGCCTGCCCTAATTTAAATGCTCAGCTTGGAACTTCCTATGTAACCTTATACCTGGCTCTTCCTATAGTGTATTAGCGCCCACCATTTTGTCAGGTCCACAGTGCCTTTGACCGTTTTCTCATCTGCCATCTTTAGTCAGGGCACAAGTACCCAGCCATGATGCACGGGCATGCAAGGGGAGCATCTGACTCACCCTCTACCCGTGGAGTCAATGCCCATTCTCACAGTCACTATACAACAGGCCTGGGGCAGCCACCGGCTTCCTTGGAGGAAGCCATGACTGTTAACTTGCCATTGTTATGCAATGTGTCTTCAGTGCTGCACTTCCCCCTCTGTGACTCCCCTTCCCCCCATCCATCCTGCCGGAAGGCAGTATTGTAGGGGTGGTTCCCCTATTTTCAGGGGACCTCTGCTCTGTACTCCATTATATTTCTTTCAGACCGTGTGTTCTCCAATAACTTTCCAACTAGTATTTTTAGCATTCATTAATAAACTCTGCTGGAATCAATTATTACATTTTTAATTTGAAATTATAATTTTCTCTGTTACTTATTTTATGTTAATTAGGTGGCATTCTTCTGTAAAGAAGAGCTTCCTCCATTCCCATTGCTTCCCTTTAAGGAACATTTCTATGAGCACACTTATTCCTTTTGTTGTTTATTTTAATGTGTCATAATCTGTTACCATCACATCATTATTATTTTTAATGCTTTGTTTTTTTATGAATTTGTTTAGTTGGTGCTCGTTCAAGCTGAATCTGGTATTCTTTTGACATCTCCCCATCCCACCAGCTTTTCTGCACTTGGCTTACCTTGTGCTTTCTTTGCCCGAACCAGGAACCAACGATTTCTCCAATGAGCCGCTAAGTGAGGAATGGGATTCAGAAACCAAGATTCCCAAATCTATTTGTGCCTATTGCTTCCAATTTTTTTTAAGGAGACAAAACTATTCAATTCAAAGGCAATGCATAGGGTTCCACTGGAGGCTGGTATCTTATTGTAAGGTCACAAACCACAGACAGCATGTTAATTCAGGCATTGTAACAATTCTAGGTAACACTTAAATAGTAGCAAGTCATTTCTTAGGAATTGTTAGTACAGCACAAATGAGTTACCCTTTGCTTATATCTTCACTTGCTTTTTTTTGCTAATAAATGAACTGAATGTTATCTGAGTAAGTATAGGAACAAATTCTTAAATATAAATTTAAAAATAAATCATTGTACTTAATCCATCATTAATAGTAAAATTCATAAAATAATTTATATTGCTATGTATATCCTTTGCCAGTTTAACTATATTTTAAGTGGTTCCAAAAATGTAATTTGTAGATATTTGGGAATCTTAGAAACACTTTTAGGAAGTCTGAGAATTCAAAATTATTTCATGGTAATTATCTAAGATGTTATTTGCCATTTTTAGTGTGTTGATATTTCCACAGATGGTGACAAATAATAGCATGTAAAACTACTGGCTATTTAGCATGAATGAAAGAACTGGCATCAAACTGGGCAATTAGTCATGGTGTTTTATATCACTATACCCTTGCAAAAACAAATCCAATTTTTCTGAAGAATTTCTTGGTAAAGCAGTAAAATTGTTCATCTTCATTATTGACTCTCTTACACATGTCTTTTTAATGTTATCTCTGAATCAGTTTGCTGAGATGCAGTTTCACACAAAGCACAGCTGAAACATGATGGTTTTCTCAGAAAAAAAAAGGCTCTTTGGTTACTATTGGGGTTGCAAACTGAATGAGCAACTTTTCTCATGGGACTCCATTTTTACTTGGAACAACGACTGACATACATACAGTTTTTCAGATAGGTACTGATGTTTCCTGAAGAAATGAATCAAGTAAGGCCATTATTGCATTTCAAAGAACTGAGGTGCACTTAGAGTTTTTAAAAACTTGGAATTTTGGGAAGTTTGTGTCTGCTACTATAAGCTTATCAATTTGCTAATACATCTCAAGGGTTTCCTGGTGATATTGTTGGTGGTATTACCATGTATCTTTATATATCAATGTTTGGGATATCTGCATAGCTTTGAATTAATGTTTTGCATATGAAGAATGTACAATATTATAAGGTCACGCATGGGTAAAAGATCCTTCCAAGTGCAAGATTGACTAGTGAATTTTAATGTAATGGAGTACAAAGAGATCATTAATGTAGTTTTAAATTTTCATAGATACTAAAGACCTTGTGTTTGTAGAATCTCTAATAAAATGTTAACCGTCCTCAAAGGGCTTTCTTCTTAAACTTTACTTTTCTCCAGTCTGTGTACATGTTAGCAAGGATTAGCTGATGGTCTTGGTCAAACTTTATTCCTTGTCCAATTATTTGCCTCAACAGAGTGACCAACCCTTTGCTAGATGCCGTGGGAGCTATGACATTCAGGGGTGCCACACACTTGCACAGTTGTGCCCTGGGGTGGGTAGTAATCCCAGGGCTGTGTAAGTAGCATCATTATTCAAAAAATCATAGCAGCATGCAAGGAAATGAGAAGGATGGCTAAACTTATATTTGATTAAATTTATTTAAAATACAAATTAATATCCTACTTATTTATGAAAACTCATAACTTCTACACTACAATTGAGAACTCTTATATAACACACCATGAGCTTCTTAGGCAGGGACTGAGCCTTCTCCAAGCTTGAATCCCTATCCTTGGCACAGTGTATAGCACTAGGAAGGTACCCAAAAATGTCTGTGGACTTGAACATTACTTTTTAATAACTTAATATTTAATCATCTTTCTTCCAATGACTTATACTGTTTTATAAGTTTGTGTGAATCAATCGTTTAAAATGTAGAAAAAATGTACATGTATAATCACAATCATGTAGTTTCTAGGGTCATTCTGCAAAGCTACTGGGGATAATATAGCTGACCTGGAAGATTGATATTAGACATAATTCTAGGCCTTGAGAGCCACCTCCTGGAACAGAGAATTTTTAATTGTGTATAGACTGGGTTATGGACAGCAATTTGAATGAATGAAGACTGCCTTGCCTGTGAAATTTCTCTATGTCCTGGTTAATGCTCTTCTGGGTCCCCAGAGGCTTCTATTGATTGAAGTCTCCCTCCCTTCCCCGACCTGCTGCCCGTGTCCTGGCCTGACTGCCCTTACAGGTGGAGAAGCAGTTACAGCGGGGTGTGTGGTTTGGCCATATATAAGGACCTTTTGTTGGTTTCATGTATAACACACATCGATAATCATCATGATTGCTGGCAACTATAATTTGATATTTTTCTTTAAAAAAACGAATCCTACCTTTGATATCCTGTTTTATTATTCTTTTTTCATCTTTCTGATGTTTGACATAGCTATATATCAGACAATCCTGTCAGCTACACTTTCGATTACAGCCAGCATTTGACCGTCTCCCAAGACTTCCTCTGCGACTGCCTCAGTGCAGCCTGCTATTATTTCTCTGCTGGATGAACACATTGTTTTCCTAATATGTCTTCCTACTCATCCCCTTCACCTTCTACAGCCAGTTCTCTGCTTCACAGTCAGAAGGATGCTTTTAAAACCTAAGTTACATCAGTTCCTCCTCTCAAAGTCTTCCAGTGGCTTCCCAGCTCACACAGGATGAAAACAACATGCTTACAACATTCACCAAGGTTCTGCAGCATTCGGGCTCTCACCTGTCCGATTTCATTCTCTCCACTTGTGCACCACGCACATTAAATACCCCAGCGCCTTTGCACTTGCTATTTCTTCCACATAAAATGTTCTTTTTCCCAATAACCGTATGGTTTACTCTTGCTTCTTTTAGTGCTATTTTCTGTCATTTCATAACAGAAAGAACCATCTAGACCAACAATTTTCAACATTTTTAATCTCATGACACACACAAAATAATTACTAAAATTCAGTGGTACACCAAAAAGTATATTTTTTGCCAATCTGACAAAAATAGGTATGATTTTAATTAGTTACAAAAATAATATTTACTTACCCTTTTTGTTCCAAAGTCACTTTTTAAAAATAACAGGTGTCTATACTTGTATAACACAGTAAAGATTTTTGGTAGCAAGAATTACCCAATTAGGTGCAACCTTATTATGTTGCATGAACAATAAGCTGCAACTGTCCTATATGACCTATATATTTATGGTTCAAGTCAATGTACTTACGCTACATGGTTATAGTCTGTGGTCATTTTTTATTTTACAAGCTAAGGGAAAAGAGGTCAGTGCTCCTGACTAAGTAGTCAGGTATTGCATGTTTTAGAAGTTCTTGCAGCACACTGGTTGAAAATCACTGATCTAGACTATACTGTCAATCTCAACCAGATTTCTCATTTAAACCACAGAACAATAAAACAAATTAAGTGACTATTTTATAATTCTCTCAAAGACAATACAGCTTTTGTTGCCTTCTAGCATATGATAGAAATTGATTAATTGCATACAATGGGTACCTTGGGCTATTAAGACTTAATGCTTTCACATTACCCTGGTTGCAACAGGTTGAAAAGACATTCTCCCTTGTCCAGATGTATCTATTTCCTTAATATCATTTCATTTATTGCTGTAGCACTCGATTGCCATATAAATGGGAGTGTACGTGTGTATACATATATAAATTAAATACAATTATTTCTATAAATAAAAATGTTAAAAATATATACATATACGCTTGTATGTTTATAGTCTGTCTTCCTCATTGGAATGTAAATTGTTGAAGGACATGGATTTTGCTTACCTTTTTCTATTTTGTTTTATTCACTATCTAGAGCCCAGGGCCCTGAAGAATGTTTTATACGAATTGGAAGCTTAATAAATATTCTCTTAATGAATCACAATATGCATAAATTTTCATGTTTCTTGCAAGCAGAGTATAAGGGTAATATGATTGCTAGGCAATTGAGAAAATGACCATGTTTAGAAATTCTTCTCTCTAGCTCCCCCACCTCAAATTCTGATTGAAGTTTCACCTAGGAAATTTGAAGCTCAAACTTAGAGAATTCAGCTTGAATTATGCAAATTATGAAGCTCTTAAGACAATTTTATTTCAATAACACTCATCTTACATCATATTTTGGCATTTTGTTTCTTACGTTGTGTTGTAGCACTTTGTTTACATGTGGACCAGACAGTAGAGTCTTAGAATTAAGAGATTATATTTGTTTTCTTTGAATAAGTTTGCTGCAGCATAAGCTTTGTATAGAATGAAAATATTCTATACAAAGAAATGTACAAAAGCATATAGAGTTGAACAGAATTCTGTTCTGTTTGGTTTTTTATAGCTTGAAAATCATAAAATTCGTTACTAATCAAGAATCCTCTTGGATATCCAAGTAGTGTAAGGAGAACTTCATAAGGGCATGGAGTCTGACTCTCCAACTTATG
Organism: Glossophaga mutica; assembly: GCA_039655065.1. Lineage (NCBI taxonomy): Eukaryota > Metazoa > Chordata > Mammalia > Chiroptera > Phyllostomidae > Glossophaga > Glossophaga mutica. The sequence continues at coordinate 124,684,584 of CM077306.1, forward strand.
GTTATAACTCTTAACTTGCAATCGAGCATTTCAGCTGAGTCATTTACCTCTCGGCCATATCTACACATGAATACTGTCGACTTTATAAATGCCCTCACACTGTACAGGAATGAGAAACGAATGCCAAATTGTTTTTTAACAGCTTACACATTTGTTATAAAACCATAGTAGATATTGCTACCATTTTAGGTAATTTTAACTGTTTAAAACTACTTCGGCCTCATTCAGAAATAAACAATCTATATAATAGAAATATATTACCATCTCCCTCCATGGTTAATGATGTAACAGAAATGCCTGCTGCATTATAGGCAGTCGGTACAAGTATGGCAGTAATTACTGTTACGTTAACTATGTCATAGCTTGCTCTTCCAAACCGGAAATTAAATCCCTTCTTTCCTCTGTCATCATTCTCAGGGAAGGATTTTACTTTCAAAACGTTAGGTGCTCACACTTCTCATCTCTAAGGAACAAACTATCTTCCTTTCAGAATATAACAAAACCACAAGCACACTTTCTGATGAAAATTCTATTTATATCTTCGATCACCCTAAATACTACTTATTATACCTTAGCACCCCACATGAAATTCTGGGTTCTCTTCTAAATATTACATTTTATTTCTCTCTCCTCCAAAGTTATGTTTGTACATTTAGATTTTTTTTTATTGTAGGGAATCATATTTTATACCTTGAAGAACTAATGAATAATTCAAGGAAAAAAATAAGGTCATTTAGCAGCAGGTAGGCAGCACAAAAAATTATTCAATTATTTTAATTTTTGGCTTCTTGTTCTGATATTTTAATAAACATATATTCTATCCAAACACATGAATTACAGATACCAGATGCCACAGCATAAATTTATAATATCCTTAGTCCTCGTAACTATCACATAATTTTATAAAAAGCTCCAATGTGGAGCTCTAGTAGTTATACTATTAGAAATTTCATATTCTGAGGACCTGAAGAACCTAAAATGTATAAGAAATAGATTGCCTACTCACGAGGATATAACTCAATGAATTTGAGTTCTGGTGCCGTGGTTCTGTTGGACTGCTGGTAAATGTTCTGATCCATTTCATACCGAACAAATAATGCAAATAAAACAATCATGCCAACCTCCAGGCCAATGGCCATGAGAGGGAATTTGAACCTCATGTTTGTGGCAAAGGCCAGAGGCACACTGAGTGCTTCAAAGGCTGTGGGAGGTTGATAAACACAGAGGAACTGCTCTGTGTGTGGAATTAGACTGCACCTTAAAGATGCTCCAATGATACTGAAAGAAAAAAAAACAGGCAAGTCTGCTTAAAATGTCCCACCCATTACAGATAATTACGCTCTGTAACCAAATTGCCCTAAATGCTGATTTGAAGTGTATTCAGGTTAGATGGGAAGAAGACAGAGGATGGAAATCATCTATTGTATAAAAGTGTCTTGGATCCTATTGAAGTTAATTAACAGACATTCAGACATTTCTTTTTTAATTTTAATTTTTAATTTTCAATTATAGTTTACTTTCAATATTATTTTGTATTGGTTTCAGTTTTATAGCATAGAAGATAGACAATCATACACTTTATAAAGTGTTCCCCCCAATATTTTCAGTACCCACCTCGTATCACACATAATTATTACAACACTATTGCAATAACAATATTCCTTAGGCTATACTTTATGTCCCCCTGACTATTTTGTAACTATCAATTTGTACTCTTAATCCCTTCCCTTCTTCCATCCAGACCCCCAATGCCTCTCTCCTCTAGCAATCACCAGTCTACTCTCTGTATCTATGAGTATGTTTCAAGTTTGTTCATTTATTCTGTTCTTTAGATTCCACATACAAGTGAAATCAGTTGGGATTTGTATTTCTCTGACTGACTTATTTCACTGAGCACAATACCCTCTAGGTCCACCTATACTGTCACAAATAGTAAGATTCCACTCATTTTTATAGCCAGGTAATATTCCATTTTGCCACTTCTTTATTTAATCACCTATTGTTGGGCACTTAGTTTGCTTCCATATCTTGGCATTTTAAATAATGCTGCAACGAACATAGGGGTGCATATATTCTTTCAAATTAGTGTTTTAGGTTCCTTTGGATACATTTCCAGAAGTAGAATCACTGGGTGATAAGGCAGTTCCATTTTTAATTTTTGGAGGAAACACCCTACTGTTTTCCACAGTTGCTGCACAAGTCTGCATTCCCACATTCCCACCAATAGTGCAGGAGAGTTCCCTTTCTCCATATCCTTGTCAACACTTGTCACTTGTTGATTTATTGATAATAGCCATTCTGAGAGGGGTGAGGTTACACTTCATTGTAGCTGTAATTTTTATTTCTCTGACCATTAGTGGTGTTGAGCATCTTTTTATACATCTGTTGGTCATCTACAGACACTGCTTGAGTACTTCTTATATGTGTGACAGGCACAGCTGGGCTCTATAGGTGACACAAAACAAAATATAGAATCTGTCTATAATTAATGTTCTTGAAAAACCTAATCTAATTAAGAAGACAAAAATATAATCAAATGATTGTATAAAACAGGGTAATAGAATAGTGGTTCTAGAAGTGTTAGGGGACAAAAATAAAGCAGCAATTTACTTTGTCTTGGGCCAAAGACACTAGCATATGAAATGATATGAATGGGGCATTAATATGTGGAACAGACTGACAAATCTCAGAGGAGATCTAGACAAACAAGGGGAATAGATTAACCAAAGAACATATGTGCATAGCCCATGGACACAGACAATAGTGTGGTAAAGGGGAGGGTGGGTGGGGACTAGGGGGAGGTGGGCAAAGGGAAGAACATGGGGGATGTGTGGAATAATGTCAACAATGAAAAATAAATACACAAAAATAAAATGGACTTTCCCTGGCCAAGTAGCTCAGCTGGTTAGAGTGTTGTCCCCATATGCCAAGACTGTGGGTTTGATATCTGTTCAGGGCACATAAAGAAGCATAATTAAGTGAAAAGACAACACTACTCTCTCTCTGTCTCTGTCTCTATCTCTGTCTCTCTTTCTCTCCATCCCTCCCTCAAATTAAGAACTACAATTATTTAAAAAAATAGGCTTTACCACTAAAACACATAGAGAGAACAGCATAAGGCTTAGTAGGATATGGCATGTTTGAGGAATAGCAATTAGTTATATAAAGTTGGATTACAGGAGTGATGAGGATAGCTTTGATTGTAGCTGGGCTGGTTTGTAAAAGGCCTTGCATTCAATATTACAGATGCTGGATTATTAGCCTATGGGCAGTGGGGGAATTTAAAGCACTATAAGAAGCAGTTTTGCTTATTTAGGAAAAATTTTTTTTTCTTTCTTGAATCCTTAGTCTGTTTTACATAAATGTAAATTTAGGGTTACACAAATATATTTTAGTTTTAAAAAAACAAGAGAGTGAATCTACATGTGGGCATGGCCAATCCACTCTCTTCACAAATAGTCACATGTGAATGAGATGCAAAATGATTCAAAGCTACTGTGACGATGTGCCTCCCACCTGGAGTCATCCTTCTAGCAGGAGAGACCTATGTTTGAGAAGTCATAGCTAGCAGTGAAATAACATTCTTACCACTAAACTCCATTTTTTCAAAAGATTTTGTTCAGAATAGGAAGGAGGGAGAAAGCACAAATGGCTGCTGGGACAAATTCTACATCAAAACCAATGTTTATAAAAGAAAGAAGCAAGCTTGTTTTGTCTTATTTTGTCTTCCTGGTATAGTTTTCCACAGGAGGACATAAGACATTAGGGTTAAATGATCTCTGATGTTTTACACATCTACAACTCAAATATTTTGAGAATGGCTATTTCCAGTGTTCCTTCCAGGAGGACCCCACAGAAGCGGGTTTCCGTGCTCATTGTGGGAATACGTGTGCACAGTCCACTCTTTGGTATCTGGTATCAGCACTCCTGAGACCACCAACAAATCAGAAACACAAAGCATGTTAATCACTATACACAAAGCTTATAAAACAACAAGTAACAAATTATACATTGAGAGAAGTTCTAAACAACCTCATACATAATTGTGGTTTATACTGTTGAATATAAAGCATGTTATATATATATATATCAGAGTATTAGACTTGTTGAGTAGTTCAGACTGGTTGCCCTTCTTTTGAGCATACACTCTCCTGTTGAAATAAGCTGAGTCATGTATAATCTGGGAAATAATGACTTCTCTTTTAGCTCTTCACTCAAGCAGTTCTCTCTAAACGGAACATTCTTTCCACACGTTCCCTCCCCAGACCCCCCGCTGCACATCATCCATCAGCTCTTAGATAAAAGGTTACTTCCTCAGCAAAGCCTTCCTTGACCTCCCATTTGAACCCAGCTTCTCCCCATTATGTCTCATTGAATGGTGACCTTTTCTGTCATACCACTTCCCATAGTTGGTTTCCTGTGTGTTTGTTTATGTGGTGTTTACAGTTTACATGACGTTTTAAAAAATGGCTGTTTTGCTCACTGGCCTGTTGTTCCCTGAGGACAGAGGCTGTGTCTCTTTTGCACATTATTTTTTTTAATTTTTTTAATTACAGCTGACATATTTAATATTATATTAATTTCAGGCATATAGTACAATAGTTAGACTTTTATATAACTTACGAAGTGAGGCCCTGGTAAATCTGGCACCAACCTGATACCATACACAGTTATTACAATATTATTTACGATGTTCCCTAGACTGCACTTTACATCCCCATAACCGTTCTGTAACTGCCAATTGATACTCCTTAATCCCTTCACCGTTTCCACTCGTATATCATTTGTTTTCTAGAGTCAATACCATGCCTAGCACACAGTGGACAATTGGTAAATATTATTTGAGTGAATTAAATTAATTGCAGGTTGAAGAGAGAAAAAAGATCAGAAAGCAGTCCAAATCCTGTCATGAAGTGAAATAGGGACAGCCTCAATGCGGCAAGTTGAATTTACATTATAAATATGTGGGATCCCAATAGTAACTTTAATATGGTGGTTCACTCTCTCATTACTTCAGTCAGTGAGGCTTATCATCGGGATCTCTTTGGCTTGAGCAAGCTGAAAATCAAGCTCAAATTATGAAGCTTGGAACCAAAGATCTGGCACACAGGAAAGAGTAGTGTGACCTTGACAGTTCTAAGAGCCTTTATTTTTTTTTCATTAAAAAACATTATGTATTTTATTGATCATGCTATTACAATGCCCCATTTTCCTCCCCTCCCCTTATTCCCCTCTTCTCTGTACTCATCCTCCCACCAGCATTTCCCCACCTTAGTTCATGTCCATGTGTCATAAGTTCTTTGGCTTCTACATTTCCCATACTATTCTTATCCTCCCCATCTATTTTGCACCTACTATTTACGCTTCTTATTCCCTATACCTTTTCCCCCATTCTCCTCCCTCTGCCTTCCTGCTGATAACCCTCCATGTGATCTCCATTTCTGTGATTCTGTTTCTATTCTAGCTGTTTACTTTTTTTGTTTTTGTTTTTGTTTTTGTTTTTGTTTTAGGTTCAGTTGTTAATAGTTGTGAGTTTGTTGTCATTTTACTGTTCATATTTTTGATCTTCTTCTATTTCTTAGAAAAGTCTCTTTAACGTTTCATTTAATAAGGACTCCTTTAACTTGACCTTATCTGGGAAGCACTTTAAAGAAGCCTCTTTCCTGATAGTTCTCAGCCACAAGAGAAACGGGCTGGAGAGCAGGGCAGTTCTGAAGTGCCTTCATAGACTTCTGGTAGGTGAGGTAAATCTGAAATTATCATGAAAGACAAAGCCATTTTCTCATCCTACACTGATCCTTAACTTGCTGTGTGGCTTTAGGAAAGTGATATTAATTTCTTCATCTTAATTTCTGAATACATGTAACATTGCCTAATGGTCATTATCAGAAACTTCTGTTGGAGTTGCTTATTTTCGTTAGCAATGGCTGATTTAAATATGACCACTACTCATTTCAAATTCTCTTTTTCTCAATTCTCTTGTGCACTGATGTTGAAAATGCAGATTGGAGCAGCCACTATGGAAAACACAATGGAGTTTCCTCAAAAAATTAAAAGTGAAACTGCCTTATGACCTAGTGATTCCACTCCTGAGAATATATCTGAAGAAATTCAGAACACTAATTTGAAGAAATATATGCACCCCTATGTTGACTGGAGTGTTATTTACAATAGTCAAGATATGGAAGCAATCTAAGTACCCATCAGTAGATGAGTGGATAAAGAAGAAAGAAGATAAAAAATATGACAGTGAAAAGACAGCAAACTCACAGCTATTAAGAACCACACCTAAAACAAAAGCAAACTAAGCAAACAGCTAGAACAGGAACAGAACCACAGAAATGGAGATCATATGGAGGGTTAGCAACAGGGGCGTGGGAGGAAGAGAGAGGGGGGAAAGGTACAGAGAATAAGTAGCATAGATGGTGGGTAGAAAATAGACAGGGGGAGGGCAAGAATGGTATGGGAAATGTAGAAGCTAAAGAACTTATGACACATGGACATGAACTAAAGGGGGGAATGTGGGTGGGAGAGGGTGTGCAGGGTAGAGGTGAATGACAGGGGAGAAATGGGACAACTGTAATAGCATAATCAATAAAATATATTTTAAAAAAAGAAGTGGTACAATGGAACATTACTTGGCCACAAAAATGAATGAAATCTTACCGTTTGTAACAACATAGATGAACCTAGAGGGTATTATGCTAAGTGAAATATGTCAGACAGAGAAAGAAATTTACCATATGATTGCTGTTATATGTAGAATCTAAAGAATAGAATAAATGAACAAACAAAATGGAAAGCAGACTCATATATACAAAGAACAAACTGAGGGTTGCCAGGAAGGGGGTTAGGGGACTGGGGGAGAAAGGTGAAGGAACTAAGGAGTACAAAATAATCATGGGGATGTAAAGTATAGCATAGGGTATATATGCTGTATATACCCTATGCTTATTATATAGTTAATAATATTGTAATAACTATGTATGGTGTCAAGCAGAAATAGTGGGTGTATCACTTTGTAAATTATATATGTATAATTTTCACATATAGACAATTATATATAATTCACATATATGTAAATATGCATATATATACACATATATAATTTACACACATATAATTCATGTATAATTTATAATTAATTATTAAAAACATATAATTGTCTAACCACTATGCTCTATACCTGAAACTAATACAATATTGAATGTCAACTGTAACTGAAAAAAAAATTCACTCTCCCCAGTTTTTCAAAGAAAGGATGTTCCAAACATGTTTCCCCTGCTTCACTAATAATAAAAATATATGCAGTAGCTGCTATCCCACTGTATATAATTAAATGAAGAACAAAAGAGAAAGGGGAGATGGTAGAGCAGGAGGGCTGTGGACAGAAATTCGAGTGTCAGTTCCAGAGAGATCCCACCTGATTAGTGGAGTGGCGGTTGCACCCAAGGGAGTATATGGCTTAAATGAAAGGGAAGTCACATAAGCCAGGCAAGCTGCTTTTCAAAGATAAGGTTGGAACTGAGGGCCTCCCAGAAAATGTGACAGATCTTTATTATTTTTTTTTCTTTCCAGGACTTGGTCTCTTTCCCCACTGCATTTTATCATTGTGCCTCAGCTTGCTGAGCCTTAGGCACCAATGTGTCTTTAGAGAAAGTTTGGTGGCCTTTTTACTATCCCCCGGCACCTGGTATCTGCCAGCCTCTTCACATGTGCTCATTAGATTCTGAAAAAGCCCAGCAAGCAAGGTTCCTTTCTTATTGTTGAGTTACAAATGGGAAAAGCAAGAAACTGAGTGACTTCCAAAGTCTAATACCATTTAGGAAATTTCAGGACCCAAATTCAAATGCAATCCTGTCTGAATCTGACAGAACTGTTGTTCTTTTTATGTGACTAATTGGTTTTTGGAGCTCTTCTATTAAGTTGTTCAGGTATTACCGTATTTTTAGGACTATAAGACGCACCTAGGTTTTAGAGGAGGAAAATAGGAAAAAAAATTTTGAAGCAAAAAATGTGATAAAATATTTAATGACATAAACAACATAGGTTGCTACCACCCCCCTCCACAGCGAACCAGGTAAGCTACATTCAGACTATAAAATGCACCCCCATTTTCCTCCCAAATTTTGGGGGGAAAGGTGCATCTTAAAGTCTGAAAAATATGGTGCATCCTAGGAAAAGTGCTCCCATTCATGGGAATGGGAACAACTGTCTATGTATATATACACAGGTATGTATGTGTACTTATATTTAGTTTCAGCTTTTAAATTATGAAAACTATAATTTTTCCTTTTTAAATGATTCACACCATAGGGGACTTTCTATCCATTCACTCCCACTCCCATATCAATAGTTTAGTATTCATCTTCCCGGCCTCTCTCTATACATTTATATATAAATACATTCTTATAAATACATGTATCTTATTTTTAGCATCTCCAGAATAAACTGAGGAGAAAAAGTAATTCTGGGATGGTAGTGGACAAAAAAACATTAAATTTTTGTAACTTCATTTTTACCTGGGTGTAATGGAAAATTTGGGCATTTGCTTGAGTACTTCTAAATCAGTATTTGAAATCTTTAACTTCATCATGAAGAGAATGGATTGCATCTGACCATGTTTTGGTACTACTAGACATGAACAAATTGTTTCCACAGCCAGTGACTGAAAATTAGAAAAAAACAATGAATGAATAGTCAAGGTAGTAGTTGCAATGAATTCTCATCAAAAGCTATTAGAATATTATATTTTAGCTTTTGAAATCAATATCACCTCGCAGATGTTTCACTAGATTTAGAGAAATTGACCTTCAATTTCCAAAGCTCTGCCCTGTGAATTGGAATCACTCCCTCCCCCCACATATGAACAGCTTTTTATTTTTAAAAGATTTTATTTATTTATTTTTAGAGAGAGTGGAAGGGAGGGAGAAAGAGAGGGAGAGAAACACTGATGTGTGAGAGAAACGTGATTGGTTGCCTCTCATACACACTTCAGCGGGGGACCTGGCCCACAACCCAGGCATGGTGACCTTTAGGTTTGCAGGGTGATACCCAACCTACTGAGCTATACCAGTCAGGGCTAGATAGCTCTTTTTAAAATGTGAATAATGATTCATTTTCAAATTGATTATGTAGTAACACAAACACAGTCATCATTTTGGTAATATTGGTAAACTGACTAACAATCAGCAAGTATTTATTATCTGTTACGCCTTCAGCATATACATATAGGGGATATTAAAATTACAGACATATTTTTCACTTTGGCCCCTCAGCTAGCAAAATAAGAAGAGCCACATGTAAAGCAGACAGCAGATGACGAGACCTAATATGGGATACCCAGTGGGAAAACGAAATCAAAGCCATGGTTGCCTGAGTGGTGCCAAGGAGGGTGACCGCATTTTAGCAAAAAAAATGCATAAGAGACGTTGGAGTACAGTGGGCTTGCAGAGTGAAGCAAACTGAAAACCTTGAAAGTGAGAGAGTACATTCTTCATTAACATAATTTATACTTGTGTCCTGGAAAGTTATATTCAAAGAATAATTATTTTCACCAGTAATTCATGGTCTGATAACTTTGACTACAATGTATTAAGTGGGAGATTTTTTTAGCTTTCAAGAATAAACTTGGCTTGTGGCTAAATAAGGATGATGAGTATCCCAATGAACTGAAGTTCAAAAAAACATTTAAGACAATTTTTTTTGTTGTCGTTTTCCTCCCTCATAGTTTTTGCCTTGGACTGCTAACTCAGGATCATTTTCTATTCTTTGCCTGGAGTAGCAGGAGTAATGAAACTGTAGGGGGAGAGTTTAAAAGAAACGAAAGGAAGCAAAGCGAGTGTGTAGGAGCAGGTCATAAGACCAACTAGCAAAACCCAGATCCTCATTCCCAAGCTGCCAGGCCCTATCACGGCAGTGATTTTTGACTTAATTTGGGGTTTTTAATTAAGTGCCACACCATTCATTGGGAAAGTCTGACTTACAGCTAATTTGTTGCTCAGTTGAAGGACTGTGAGACAAGGTACACTTGTTTGCCCGCTTTTCAGAATTCTCTGCAACTTTATCATTCCATGTCTTAAATAATAGACAAACATTTGCAAATAAATGTGATGTTTTCATGAGACAATCATGATATATACAATTACACTGAAAACAAATGCCTATTTAACGACTTGATTTCTAGCATGTCTTACTTTCCATTGTTCTACCAAAAGCCACTATTTTCACTTTCTTAAATGACTGAAATATAAGAAGTGTCTTTCTATGCAGGGTCACAGATTAAATGTTTTAGGAAAAAAAATAGCCAATCAGCTTCTCAGCAGCAAAACAAACATTTCAAAACCAAGCCATGCTCTTTTAATCACAGCTTGGGGCTCTGGCTATTTAACAAGAAATGAGAGCTAGTCTGTGCTGTTTTTCCCAAAATGTCTATTGCGTTTGCAGCAGTCTTCGTATATATAAGTATACTGCCAGATGCTATAGAAGCATTAGCCAGTTTGTGTTGTACTAAATGAAATATAACAATGGAGAGATACATGCCTACCCTTATTTCACATGCAAAAACAGGAAAATCAATGCAAATAGGAATTTAGTATTATCATAACTCAGACAAATTAAACCAATACTCCTCTACTTTCTACAAAGAAAAAAAAGTTTCAACCTAAGATGAGAAGAGATGCTCAGTATAAAACAGACACATTGTATCTTTGAGAGAGTAATGTCAATTACTTGTTATGGTAATGAGGTATTTGTCCTGTACATCTGGCCTAACAGACTTCCTCAGAAATGAAGCTAAACATAAAGGTCAGTAGGAAAATTCCTTCCTATAGCCTAGATGAAACAACTTTCATAGAGCTTCAGAAATGGAATGAACCAGAAAGATTCTATTTCTCTTTTATTATAGGAAATTCATCCAAAAATAAAGTTTTTGCTTGCAGTTGAAGTATATTTTCAGGAAATATACAGCTAATGGTAGTACAGTGGTAGTAGCTAAGACAGCTAATGGTAGTACTAAATTTAAATTAGTCTAATTTACAAAGTTTCTTCCACTGTCTATTAATTAGAAATTCATCCTCTATTGAGTCAGTATATTTTCCAGTTCAAATGCAGTTCCTATTACATTTGACTACCAACCAATATGACAACTTTTCCAGTGAAATAAATAGATTAGAGCATTTTACATGCATAGGTCCTACTTTAATGTCCACTGTTAAATGGCTATATGCTAAGTGATAATCATCTATCAATAAGACACGACTTACCATTTTAAGCCTGATGCTGATACTGGGATTTGCCATCCTTCTGAGGTGATTGTGCTTATTAATAATCTCCATTTAGATTGATGGATGTTGAGTCAATACAGAGAAAACTGAGATATTGACTTTAAAATGAGGTAAAAAGTTAGGAAGGACAATGTTACAATATTGAAAATCAAAGTAGCAAAACAACTGATTTATTTCAATATGGTAGTTAATAAAAATGCTTAGCTCTGTTCTTCAACTTTAGCATCAAACTCACCCACAGGGCTTGTTAATATACAGGTTGCTGGGCTCTACCCCTCAGAGATTTTGATTCAGGAAGATTAGGTGGGGTCAGGGAATTTGCATTTCTGACAAGTCCTCAGAGACTGAGCTTTGAGAATCCAAGTCTAAGTCACGGAATTGTTGTAAGGAACTTGGGCATGTCCTTCTGAATGAGACCATTTTTCCCCTTTAACAATAGATTAATTTGACCCATAAGACCTGCTGACACATGATTATGTGATTGTATGAAAAAAATTTAAACTCTCATGAGCAGCCTAATTAGTACCAGAAAGTTCCAATAGAACAAAAAATAGTACCCGGAATTCTGCAAAAACAGATTTTGAGGTATATGATATTCAGCAAAATTAGTTACTCAAAGTATAGAAAATTTTATGTGAATATATATTTGTGTTTATATATATACACTGCAGTATATCTAGATATTATTTAGATGAAAAAATATGCAGTGTCTGCCACTATATTCAGTATCATATAAAGATTATAAATTGTGTGCATACTTATGTTTAAGCCAACCTCAAAAATTATCCTTTTCTGTCTTAATAAGAATATAATTAGAAAGTAGTATATTTTGGAGTGAAAAAAATTATTCATGAAAAGATTATGCTGAAAGGAACCCCAGAAATCATTCAGTAAATGCTCTGCTGTTTCTTCTCCCTTGGCCATACCACTGACCCTTCTCCATCCACCCTTTTCCACATGGACTCTGGCCTGAAGCTGACCCTCTGGCCTGCACTACCTGGGCTTCCTTTCTTGTGCTTTCTGGGTGGAATGAGCCAAAGAGAGGCACTGGTAGAATGGAAGGTGAGAGGGAGTAGAAGTCATGTCCTTTCTTGCCCACGCCTTCCCTATTTCCACACTGGGAGGATATATCTCCATTTTGATCCCACTGTTATTTCTTGCTGTAGTCCTACAGTCCTAGCAGTCAAAGGGCTTTTCCACAGCTGTTAGTCACTATTTCATTCCTTTAACTTAATTAAAGATACGGTGGTCATCATTTTGCAATATGTAAGTGTATCAAATAAATACTTTTACACTTTAAACTCACACAGTGACATGTGTCAGTTATTTCTCAGAAAGCTAAAATGACACAAAGCATCTGTGTTGAATTCCCTGTCTAAACTCTGAGTGAAAAAAAAAAAACCCCTTCTTTATTTTACCCATTAAAAAACAGAGATTCAAAAGTGTTAACTGAGTTATGTAAGGTTCTCTTTTTTTCACTATGTTCAAAAACAATGACTTCAAATTTGACAGTGTAAATTAATAAATAGATAACATATCCATTATGCTTATAGGTTCCTTTTTAATAATGAGAGCAACATATGGAAGTTACCATTGATTCTTTAGGAAACAGCTTAGCACATTAAGCATTTCACTATTAGTACAGTCATGTGTCTTTCTTATCCATCGGATATATTAATAATCTTTTTTTACTCACTACTCAAAACCAATAAGCAAAATAAACTAAAAACCTGTAAAATATAATTTCACAGGGCTAATAAGTATTTGAGTATATTAGTCTCTGATCATAGCTGCAAAAGGTTGTTTACATAACTGAATTAATATTTAATTTCTTTGAATACTAAATCCTTTAACTTAGATGTCACTTCTTATTCATCTTCTCATATGCACTAGCACTGACTTTCCAATTACATCATCACCACACACAAAGCAGTGGCAGTGATTTATGTTTTAAAGTGCTGATTGACAAAAATACCTTTAAATATATAGCTCACGCCTTAAGAAAAGAAGCCAAAGCAAATAATAACTGAGATTCTTGGAGGGTGCAGTGGGTATCCTGGAAGCCAGCACTCTGAGTACAGATGTGTTACAATCAATCTTGGTGATGCTCATAGTATTGTCACCTTTTCTTTCTCTACATCTTATAATATGTAAAATAATCTTAATTTTCACACTTTATGGAAGTGCTATTATATAATTTATTTCTCAAAAAACACATTGTGGTAAGAATTAGTATCCCCACTGAAAATTGGGGGAAAGGACAAAGTTCAGAGATATTGGAGGCCAGATAAACCACTCCAGAATAGGAATTGCTCAGAATAAATGGCTACATGGACTAAAAGTCTATGCCTATTTGACAGAATAGGACCCTAGAAATTAGACATGTTAAAAATCTCCTACCTAAACAAAATCAGTGAGCAAAAAAGCCAGAACTTGAACCAAATTCTTTGACACTAACTAAATATTACAGTCTTTCTAGGTCAACGAACTAGCACCTGGAATGCACTACTAGCACTCAGGAAGCAGCACTTCTAAACTTGAGACTTCTTCCCATGTGTTGATGCTAATCTGCTACATGGTTGGTGAGGATACTAAGAAAGCTTTGTAGGTATGTAACTGAAGGAAACTTGTTTCTACTTACCTTCTTTTGAGAAATATGAAAGTTGCATTATTCTTTTTGGTTCCTCGAATAACTTTCTAGTCTGTAAAAAGCTTTTTACAGTATCCATTTAAATAAATACAGAAGTAAAATTATAATAATCACTCAGCTTCAAGGTTTCAAAGCTACCTTTTTCCCCCTACTTGATTCTAATAGTCAAGGTGCCACAGCTTTTCTCCCAAAGAAGATAAAAGGAAATAGAAATTTATAAGCCAAATCGTGTGCTTCTTGATTGAATGTCCCCTTTTAGCAAATAGAGGGATGTCCTTTTCCCTCAAAGTTCCTGTCTTTCTCTTGCTCACTTTACACTTGCTTATCAACCTACTGCACTGTGTTCTCTGTCCCCACAACCGTCCTGAACTGGCAATTGCCAAGACCATCACAACCTCATCAGCAATAAATATAAGAGAAACTTCTCACTCTATATCTTGCTTGTCTAGGTAGCATTGGGCAATGTTGCATACAACCTTCTTCTTGAGTCACTTTCCCCTTAGCTTTGTGATGCTTGTATTTCTTCTCTGTCTCCTTCATTTTCAGCTTCCCTTCCTCTGGCTCACCCTTAAATCTTGGTATTCTTCACCATTCTTTCCTAGGCCCCTTCCCCTTTTCACTGTATGTTTTGTAGTTTCTTTTCCCCCCACTTCTGTAGTTTCAACACCACTTATATGCTGATGATCCCCAAACTTCTATCTCCAGATCCTATTCACGCCTCACCTGAAACATACCTGCCCACAACAAATTCATCCCTGGCTCCTTCCAGACTCTGATCATCATCAGGTGCTCCCAATTCCAGTGAATGTCATCACTCGTCACCCAGTGATACAAAGCAGATGTTGCCACCCCCTTCTCACATCCCAGGTCTAACTGATCTCTAAGTCCTGTAGTGCCTACTTTGGAATTAGATCCTCATTCTGTTACAGAACAGACCCAGGGAGGGGTGGTTGAATGATACACTTACCAAATGGACCCACCCTTGTGCTCTGGTGGTCCCCTGACCTGTACTAGGTTCACCTTGCTCTCTGCCAGGGAAAGAAGTCTCTTAATTCCAGAGATTGGTGAAAAGGAATGGATTATTTATTTAAAAAGTTATACAGACTTAGAGTAATGACTTAATGTCCTCATTAAAAATACTAAAATCCTTTAGAATACCCACAAACACACAGTCCTTCCTTCTCCCCTTTGCCTAGTCCAGGGTACCATATCTCAGGAAAAGAAGTACAAGTCTGTGGTTCAGGCAGCCCCTCAGTTCCGACACCATCAGCTGTGCTGCCACCACAATCTCCAGTTAATCCAAAACCATGTGGCACCTTCTCATGACCCACCAGGAAGAATCCTTTCACCCTTTTCTTCCAGGCAAAGTTTCTCCTGCTTCCTAAGGCATGTGGCAAAAAGGGAGCACCCTAAAGCTGCGGGGTCCCAACTTTTGCCAAAGCCTCATTGTCCCAACCAAAAAAAACTCAGCATGGCTGCTGTGCCTGGGTTTAAATCCGCCTGCCAATCTTCCTCTGCAGCACCATTTCCCACTCCTCCCACAATTGGTCACAGCTGCAGGCATTCCCTAGTCTTCCAGCTTTACTGGGCCGCCAAAGTAAGTGTTGGCAGGCATGGCCCCATGGAGTGGAGCCAATCATCTCCAAGCTCTCATGCAGGCGCTGTAACCCGTGGGAGTTGCCTCCCAGTTACATCCTGGATTGAAGTCACTCCCATCCCCCTGACTCAAAGCATGGACACAGCTATTTGACATATCCATGAAACCAGTCAAAGGTTATAGATATGTCAAATGACCATTCTAGAGGTTATCTTCAAAACTGTTGCTATCCCAAATAACTCTCAATGGCCCTGTTCCATGAGTTGCATCCCCTAGCTCAGACTTGTGGGAGTGAGGACATCCTATATATATTTTTTTCTAATATTTCCTGGACACCCTGGGTTCTGGATCCCATTACAGATCTCCATTTGGGCTGCCCCCGCCCTTGGCTGCACCCTGTTACAGTTCCTAGAATCACTACAGGACACCGTCATAGTTTATCGCCTACATTAATGAACAACTTCCCAACCAGTCCCCCAGCTTCCAGTCCTGCCCCCTACCATACGATGGAGTGATCTTTCTGAAATGCAAACCTCACTGTATTGGCCTCTAATGAAGATGGTCCCAGACTGCACTTAATATTGCTTACAAGGACCGTGGGACCTGGGCCTGTTTTTACCACTCCAGATTCACCCGTAGTCATCTCTTCTATCTCCACCAAACACAACTGTCTCTTACCTTGTGCTCCAAACTGGCTCATGCTCAGCTCCCATGCTCTCTTACCTGTTAGGCATCAAACATGATGTAACCTTTTCCTCAAATACTTACCCTTCTCCACCTCTGTCTTCTCTCTTTACTGGTCTAAATCCTATTAATTATATGATCATGAGGATTAAATGAGATTGAAAAGAAAAAATGCTTAGATTCAAACAAAAACAGCAAATGTTCAGTAATAACACCCTTTAGAACCTCATATTTACCTAAACAATGCACTTACACTTTCAAATTACCAGTTGACCCATCAATCCTCTACTACTCTGCAGCGTTATGTGGGCTGGCACTGTGTTAATCTTACTTACTGCACTGTCCCGGCATCTAGCACTGTGCAATAGCAGACACTAAGTAAGCGGTTGTTGAAGTGAACTAAGCTGAAATGTGCTGAGCTAAACTTCAGAAGTCAAATTGTAGTTTCATTTTTGAACAGTTGTTGTTTAGGACTTTGTAATAACAAATACATATTTTTGTGGGTCTAGAAACTAAATCTCTAAGCACATGTTAAATCCTTCAACTGAACAAACTACTTATGATAAAAATGAATTTCTGTAAGTCAAGCAGTGAGTTAATTTTATGTTCAGATTCATGCTGTGCTTCTCATCTAATGCTCCTTGCTGACTCGCTGTCTTATTGCTCAATAATGTTAATGAGTAAAAAGGTTACTGATTACTGTAAATATACACACTGGTGAGACCCAAAGTGCATTATGTGATGAGGGAATAGTTCTTTTTCTCCTCCTCTCAGGAGATTTGCAACCATCATCCTCGTCGTTATCACATTCACCATGAGCTACAAGTAAGGCAGCCTTCTCTGTAGAGCTTAAAATCCATCTTGTGAGTGAAATCCTTACCATGCCTGCAGCCTGCTGCAATGGAACCATGAAGTTCATGCCCACCAACATCATTGTCTCTGAGAAAAAAAATGAAGCATTTATGAGATTTATTACTATATTGAACATATATTTACTTTATGAAACAATGATTGTGAT
The DNA here is from genome assembly GCA_039655065.1 of Glossophaga mutica. Lineage (NCBI taxonomy): Eukaryota > Metazoa > Chordata > Mammalia > Chiroptera > Phyllostomidae > Glossophaga > Glossophaga mutica. The sequence continues at coordinate 124,701,818 of CM077306.1, forward strand.
TTTAAGAAATGGACTTATTATATAGCTTCTTATAGATTGAAACTTTCTGTAGTAATAAATTTTCTTGGTCAGATGGACAATTTTTCTTAATAAAAATCCATCTCATCCTTTACCTACAAATGTAGGCTTTATTCTTAGGCTACCCATTTCTTGACTAGAACCCAGGAATATAGCAGCAATGTTTCTTAATACTTTAGAAACACAAGAATTCAAAACCTAATCAAAGGAGAAAGTAAAACTTTGGTCTGTAATACTTTATAGAACCAATGAGCATCTCCAATAGTAAGGAAGTTAGTTTAAAACCCTGTTTTTAGCCTTGGCCAATGTGGCTCAGTTGGTGTGAACATCCTCCTGTAGACCAAAAGATAGTGAGTTCAATTCCTGGTCAGGGCACGTGCCAGTTTTGGTCTCTGGTTGTGGTGTGGCTGTGGTATGTATGAGAGGCAATGGGTTGATGTTGCTCTCTCATATCGATGTTTCTCTCCCTCTTTCTCCCCCTCTCTTCCCCTCTTTCTAAAATCAGTGGGCATGCCCTCACATGAGTACTTTTAAAAAATTAAAATTCTTGTTTTTAAACATTTTTCTCTGGATCATGAAAGTCTTTAATGCACCACTAAAAAGAGTAAGTGATAGATATGCAAGGTTATCCACCAAAGTAATAACAGTGGATATTTCTAATTAGTGATGGATTTATAGTTCCATTACAACTTTACTTTTAGTTCCTTTGATTCTCTACTCATTATTATTAAATGATTGCCAAGTACTACTTTTATAATAATCCCCTCTTTTAAAAGTATTTTTGAAATTTCTTTCATTTCAATTAAATTTTGCTCTAATTCTTCTTTATGACCATTAATTATTAAAGTTGGCTATCATTGTCCCATTAGGGGTCCTGTCTGAAAAGTTGAACAGCCCGCCTCCTTCAATTTATGTGCAATGCGCTTTTGAGTATCCTGAGTATCTTAGTGGCTTTGCCCTGAATGTACTCCAGTTTATCCATAACCCCATTAAAAAGTGTTAGCCAGCTATAAATATAATATTCCATGCCTGATCCATCTTTTGGTTTATTTGTTATGTTAGACCAAAGTAATGCTAGAAAAGCATTTGAAATAAATCCTGTTAATTAATACACTCCCATTTACCTATAGTAAAGTTCAGGATAAAATTGAAGGCAATAAAACTTCTTTCTCCCACTGTGGATAGATAGCTCTTATCATTAAATAATGCAGCAATTGCTTTCCCTGAGATAAGCATGTGGGAAAGATAAGATGTTCCTATGTCCAAAGGGAGATGAACATTTTTTTAACTTAAGCAGTGCAGCATATATATGAACACAATTCACTTCTTTTTCCTGTTGGGTTGCTCCGAATTATGCAAAGTGGTAGTAGTATCCTATGGCAGAAATGTCCTAAAAGAACTTATCACCTGCTTCAGTCCTAAATAAGCCCATTATTTAATTCTAAGAGGAACTGAATTAATAATTACTGTTGTCCTATAATTAGCTTTAATAATGTTAGTAATGATGGATTAGGGAATGCCTAAGATTTACTACAAAGGTCTAGACACAGGGGCATCCAACCTGGGGTCCACGGGCCATGTATGGCCCAGAATAGCTATGAATGTGGCCCAACACAAAAATTGTAAATTTACTTAAAAATTATGAGATTTTTTTTTTTGTGATTACATGTCATAATGTATTTGACGTGTGGTCCAAGACAACTTTTATTACAGTGTGGCCCAGAGATGCCAAAAGTTTGGACACTCCTGGTCTAGACAGTGGAATACTATTTAGCTAGGTAGTGATCTACATATTTTTGTTCTCAATAACCTTCCATGGAATTGTTCACTAATTAGCTCTTAGTAAATTGCATTATGTAGTCTAAGGGTTATATAATATGTATTGCAAAATCCAACATTCCATTCCATTATTAAAATTAATTATAAAGCCCTGGCCTGGTGGGCCTTTTGGTTGGAGCATTATTCCATATACCAAAGGACTGTGGGTTTGATTCCATGTCAGGACACATACCCGGGCTGTGGGTACAATCCTGAGCAGGGGCCAACTGATGTTTCTCTCTCACATCAATGTTTCTCTCTGTCTTTTCTCTCCCCTCTTCTCTCTTCTCTCTTTCCTCTCTCTCTCTCTCTCTCGCTCTCTCTGTCTCTCTGTCTCTCTGTCTCTCTCTCTCTCTCTCTCTCTCTCTCTCTCTCTCTATCTATCTCACCAATCAAAAGGCACAGAGTGTCTAGATGGACAAAAACAAGAATCAAATACATGCTACAAGAGACCTACTTCAGAGGTAAGGGTGCATATAGACTCATCAGTGGGTGAAGGGATGAAAAAAGATAATCCACGCAAGTAGAAACCAAAAGAAAGCAGGAGTAGCTTTAAGTCAAGAACACTAAGAAGAAAAGAGGTCATTATGTAATAATAAAGGAATTAATCCATCAAGAAGATATTATAAATATACATATGTCAATATCGAAGCACCTAAATATATTCAGCATACTAATATATATGAAGGGAGAGATAGACAACAATACAATAACACTAGGGGACTTTAATACCCCACTTTAAACAACAGATAGATCTCCAGGCAAAAAGTCACAAGAAAACATGACTTGAGCCATGCATTAGATCAAATGAATCTGATGGATCTCTTTAGAACATTCTATTCAACAGCAGCAGAATATGCTTTCTTCTCAAGTGCACAGATATCATTCTCAAGAATAGCACTTAAACCCTGGATGGGTGGCTAGGTTGGTTGGAGCATCATCCCTTACACCAAATGGTTGCGGGCACATACCTAGGTTGTGGGTTTGATCCCTGATGTCTCTCTCTCTCTCTCTCTCTCTCTCTCTCCCCCCCCTTGCTCTCTCCCATCCTCTCTCTCTAAAAGCAATAAAAACATATCATAGTAAAGATTTTTTTTTAAAGAAAAAAGAATAGAACTTAAGATAGGACATAAAACATATCTCAGCAAATGTAAGAAAATTAAGAAGACTGAAATCATACCAAGTATCCATTCCAACCACAATGTTATGAAACTAGAAATCAATAACATGAGAAAAGGTAGAAAATCTACAAATATGTGGAAACTCAACAACCCACTCCAGAACAACCCATGGGTCAAAAAAAAAAAAAAAATCAAAGGGTTATCAAAGAATATCTTGAAACAAATGTAAATGGAAACACAACATATCAAAACTTATGGGATGCTACAAAAGCAGTTTTGAGAGGAAAGCTTATAGTGATAAATGCATATATTAAGAAATTAGAAGGATAAAAACTAAACAATCCAACTTGTGAGATAGAACAACACAATGAGAGGCATCACTGTGGCAGACTCCGGCCAGTACAGTCTGCATGTTGTGGCTGAAGACGAGAACAAATGCACACATACTATAATAGTCCTTTGGAGAAAAGGGACGATATGGATACTCTCTTAAGATGAGAATCCTACAGCTGCTTCTCTCAAGGGGAGAGTAACCCAACCCTTGCCTGAACAGGCTTTTATTGTTTCTCTCAGGTCTTATTATCTATTACATAGAATGTTATTGTTTACACTTTAGGTACAATCAAGGAAATGAAAATAACAAATGCAGAAGGGAAAGGTGGGGAGCTGATTATGCTCTGTCCTTGGGAAATTCACACAGGCTTTGGAAGTTACCTTGAAAATAGGCAATAAACATCTACTGTTTCAGACCAGGGTGAGGGAGTTTTAGCAAGAGCAAGCCATAACAGTCTAGATGCATTTTCTAGGCCTGGTTCCCATGGGAAAACCAGTTTGAGGGTCTGGATCCTGCCTACCACTTCGCTCCTGTCGGTTTTCCATACAGAGCTGAGTCACATTCACGAGTTTGAAACAAACCAGTTCCCTACACATCACACTTTCTGATTTCAAATTTACCACGCAGCTGTTGTAATTAAGATAGAATGGGCCCCAGCTGGTGTGGCTTAGTGGCTTGAGTGCTGGCCTGGGTGCAAACCAAAGCGTTGCCTGATCGATTCCCAGTCAGAGCACATGCCCGGGTTGTGGGACAGGTCCCCAGTAGGGGGTGCACAAGATGACACCACACATTGATGTTTCTCTCCCTTTCTTTCCCCTTCTCTTCCCCACTCTCTAAAAATAAATAAATAAATATTTTTAAAAGAAATAAGTCTTTTAAAAAAAAACCCAAATCACTAAGATGCCTAGACCAATGGAACAGAAAAGAGAGCCCCAAATTAATACCCCATGTATACACTAAACTGGTATTTGATAAGGAAGCTAACAGCATCAATGGGGAAATGACAGTTTCTGAAACAAATGGTGTTTGAAACAGTGATGACCACATGCTGAAAAGTGAAATTGGAACCTTATCTTATATCCCTCACAAAAAGTAACTGAAAATGAATAAAAGAATTAACAAAATCATTTTAATGAAATCATAAAACTCCTAGGAGAAAACATAGGAAAAAAATCTCCTTAATATGGCTCTTGATAAAAAAGTTTTTGACCCTGGCTGGTGTGGCTCAGTGGATTGAGTGCCTACCTGAAAAGCAAAGAGTCACTGGTTTGATTCCCAATCAGGGCACATGCGTGGATTGCGGGCCAGGTCTCTAGTGGGAGTACGTGGCAAGAAGTAACCACACATTGATGTTTCTTTCACTTTCTCCCTTCCTTGCCCTCTCTCTAAGAATAAGTAAATAATTTTTTTTAAAAAGTTTTTGAATATGACACCAAAAGCACAAAGAACAAAAGAAAAACAAGAATAACTATACTGAACTTAAAAGCTTTTGCACTGCATAAGAAACAATCAAAAAAATAAAAACACAAACTACGGAACTAAAGAAAATGTTTGCAAATTACTTATTCCACAAGGGAATAGCCAAAATTAATGAAGAACTCATACTACTCAATAACAAAAACTCAAACAATCCAATTAAAAAAACAGAAAACATAAATCAACATTTTTCAAAAAAAGACATCCAAATGGTCAATAGGCACATGAAAAAGTGCTCAACTTCACTAATGGCCAGAGAAATAAAATCAAAACCACAGTGAGATAATTAACCTCACACCTGTTAGAGTGCTATCACCAAGAAGACAAAAAATAACGAGTGTCAGTGAGCATGGGAGAAAAGGGAGCACTTGTACACTGTTGGTAGGATTGCAAACTGGTTCAGCCACTGTGAAGACCAGTGTAGAGTTTTTTCAAAAACTCAAAAGTAACTACCACACAATCCAGCAAACCTACTTCTGCATATATATCCAAAGGAAATGAAAATTGGTCATTGAAGAGATATACATACTCTCCTGTTTATTGCAGCATTATTCACAACAGCAAAGATCTGGCCATCAGTGGATGAGTGGATAAAAAAGATGTGGTATATATGTACGATGGAATACTACTCAGTCATGAAAAAGGATAAAATCCTGCAATTTGTAACAACGTGGATGGATCTTAAAGGCATTATGCTGAGATAAGTCAGACAGGGAAAGACAAATACTATATGATATCTCTTACATGTAGAATCTAAAAAAAATCTGAGCCTGAAAAAAACAAAGCATGGGATGGTGGTTATCAGAGGCTGGGACCTAGGGAATGGGAGAGATGTTGTTCAGGGTACCGATTTTCGACTAGTAGATAAATAAGCACCGGAGAGCTAACACACAGTGCAGTGACTGCGGACAACACAACTGTGTTTAAACATTAAAGTAAGCTAAAAGATGAAATCTTAATCATTTTCATTACCAGAAGAAATAACTATGTGACTCAACAGAGGTATTAGTTAACACTATAATGACAATTATATTGCAATATAAATGCATCAAATCAATATTCTGTACACCTTAAAATAACACAATGTTATATAGCAATTATATCAAAGTTTTAAAAAAGAAATTAGTTAAGAAAGGCAAAATATGATTTTTAAAGAAAAATGTTTTTAAAACATGTATATGAATTGGTATACATAGTGAAATTATAGTTTATTAAGAAAACAAATTATGTACTTAAATACCTTAAGTGTTTATGATAGTTTGAAATAAATAGGGAACTTGGTTCATTTTTGCTTTTCCTGTATTGTGAATCAGTAAAGCTTACTCAATAAAATTATATTATATATATCTGTTGCAGACCGTTCAGCCTGGTTTCAGGAGTTGTAACCCTCACCCCATGGTGGGCTGTGTAAGAGCCCAAGGGACCCACTTCATCTGGGTCTGTTCTGTCACAAGATTGTGGCCTACTAAGGAGATAAAGCTTATTTCCCTGGCAGGAGTGCTGCTTCTACATCTCTGGCCCCATTGCTTGGTTGGCAGTCAATGACGGGTAAGACTCCTCATGGGAGGGGCAACCTAAGCCAGACGCAACCACTTGGGAGGCTTCATGGAAGGACTCAGAAGGGTTGCAGCAAAGAGGATGTGATGGACCCTCGCCCCCCAGCTATTCTGACATAGCCCGAGTCCTTATTTCCATCTGGGAGATGTCTCCTGCTTCCTAATAGGCTTAAAGCCTGAAACTGTGGGGGTGAGCAGTGCAGCCCTGTATGCAGGACGGCTCCCTGGGTGATCGGGCATAAGAAAGAATTTCTAAAGTCCTGTGAAACCTGCTTTGTTTGCTAAGAGTGCTCTCATTTAAATGATAAGGGTCCCAGGAGGAAATGGGTATGTCTCCCAAAGTTTTGCATCCCCCTTTCCAGACAAACACTGGCTTGGATTAAGCCCTCAGATTTCTTTGACATGTTAAACCTGTATTCCGGTGTATTTGAGCCCAATAAAAGCCTAGTGAGGATGGGGCTCTAGGTCATTCTCCTCTGAGAGTTTGACCCCTTTCCTCCCCAAGCAGAAAATGTCTTGGTAGTTTTTATTTTCATCCGTGACGGAGGAATGGGGCTCTGCGGGCGGAGCACCCCGACATCTGGCACCCAGGACAGGGGCCCCCGCATATATCTACCTGGAAATCTGACATATTTGGCCTAGACCTCTCTTCTTAGATCTTTAATACTGCAAGATGTTTGCATACAGTTACTAGTTCTTACCAAGCCAGTCTGTCATGGTTAAACAATGAGATGATTTGGAACTCTCACACACACACACACACACACACACACACACACACACACACACAATGATATTTATGGTAAGCAAAATGCTGTAGCCCTAACTATTGTTAAAATGAATTCGTTTTCATTTTAATCACCTTTCTGTGTAAATGTAAGAAAAAATAATTCAAAAACATGGTAATCTGAATAGCAAAAGAAGTTTGTCACTCAACAGTTGTGTAATCCAAACCCATCTCCCATCCAGAATATCAACTTTACATATCCACAAAAAATACTTGGTGGAACTGTGGCCATGTGGCTCAGTTGGTTGGAGTATCATCCCACACGCCAAAAGGTTGTGGTGTTGATCCCCAGTCAGGCAACATACCTAGGTTGTGTGTTCAGTCCCTGGTCCGGGAGTGTATTGGAGGCAACTGATGCACTTTCTCTCTCACATCAACGTCTCTCTTGCTCCGTCATCTCTTTCTCTCTCTTTCTCTAAAATCAACAAATATATTCTAGGGTGAGGGTTGAAAAATAGTTGGTGGAGCCTTCTCACATAGAAATAGACTGTATTATTTGAGCCCTTTGCTAATTCTGCAACTTATTATCAATGGGGAAACCACATTGCTTAGCTGATGATTTGAGAAAAGTGCTGTACTTCACTTTTAAAATTTTTAAATGGAATAATTGTGATATTTACCTTATAGAGTAGGCTGCTAAAATAAAATAATTACTTGATCGGGTAATGTGGAACTATCTCTTGACATGGGATCTCGAATGATCTTGTCCAATATTATTTTCACTTTATGAATGTGTAAGAGTAAATTGAAATGTTACATTTCCTACTTTATAGTGCTCTAAGATAGTAGAAATGAAATAGAAATAAAACAGCTTTGCTTAAATGAAGATACTACAAATTTCTTGCCCATTGTTTGTATTTGAATGATCCTTCTCTTAGTCAAGAAGAACTGTTACTTGGCAAATGGCTCTGCCTCCATGAGAGCCTGAACATCATTTTCCCCATGTGATCTTACTATATAGTAGTTTTGGAAGGAAGAGACTTATTCTCAACCTTCCATGTCTGTTTCCTTATCTTCTGGTCTTCAGTTTGCCTTGGTGGGACAAATCCTGTCCTTCTCTAAGAAATGTAATTTCGGTTGGTGGTAGTCTTGGCAATTTATTGCATGCTCCATGTCCCTTGACATTTGGTGGCACTTCTGCAAATATAGCCACAAATAATGACTACAGTAACAGGAAATCCATAAATTATATCAATAACAAGGTTATCTTCTCATAAACTTCTTAGTGCTTCCAACTTTTAAAAAGACTTTCCCTGTGTGAGAAGTTCCCAATCTCTTAGTCTGAAGCATTGTTAACGGTAAAACAATACTGAAGAATTGAATGTTTCCCATAAAAGTTTATCTCTATGCAAATCATTTCCCTCTAAGATTATACTTGATATTTATTCACCTCAGTGTTTATATCATATATTAGGAATTAAGTCTCCCCATTCTACATAGGCAGGTTAAACATGTGTTCTCTCCCATATTTTTGCATTATTAGTGGAAAATCAAAATCTCAGCTCATTATTGTAGCAGCGGCTTGACCAAATTTATTTATCGGGTTTTTAAATCTATTTGGGGAATTAATATCTTAAGTTTAATTAAACACTTCATATTTTATTGCGTAACTGTCATGGGAAGAATAATATCTTAGATATTCTAATTGAGCTTACAATCTGGTTTATCTAGTTTGAAAGCTAAGATTTGAGTAAGGAAAATAATGAAGAAAGAAATAAGAAACCAGTAGCACCATAATATAGATAAATCTGCGAAGACAGCTTTCTTCCTCTATTTGCTCTAAAACTCATACACACACTTGAGTAAGGCATAGATTCATAAATTTGGGGAGGAATTCATAAGATGGAAAATACTGCGTTTCACTAAGAAAGTTAACATGAGATACGACAAAAGCTACAGGAGGTTTTAGTGAGAGGGGGAAGCACTCCAAAGATAGCGACAGTGAACAGTTCTGGAAAAAGCACCTGTGGGCTAAGAACAAATTATGATTAATGGACAAGAGATGGGATAAGCTTAGTTATTACTAAGCTTATGTTGAAACGAAATTTAGCAATGGGGAAAACAATAAGGGAGATGTAAGGGCTTTGATTCTTTTAAAATAGCTTGACTTGATAGCCATTCTGCCAGGTGTGAGATATCTCATTGTGGTTTTAATTTGCATTTCTCTGATGATTAGCGCTGTTGAGCATCTTTTCATGTCTCTTAGCCATCTGTTTGGCTATCATCAGTAAATCAACCAAGAACAGGTGCTGGTGAGAAGGTGGAGAAAAGGTAATACTTTTGCACCTGTTGGTAAGAATGCGGACAGGTGCAGTCACTGTGGAAAGCAGTATGGAGACATCTCAAAAAATTAAAAATGGACCTGACTTTTGACCCAGTGATCTCACTTCTGGGAATATGCTTTTTATAACTAGCTCCCTCTGCCCCCACCTTCTGTTTTTTTTTTCTTTGTGGCTGGGACATTCGCAATTGTGAAGGGGCAAGCATGATAGCCTGAGGATTTAAAGTGAGGGAAGTAAGAGAGGAGAATCTCCAGCCTGAGCTCGATGCCACAGGTTTTCCCGTGACAGCAGCCTGTCCACGTGCTCTGATCACTGCACTTGAAGTGGAAACATCAAGTCACCACCTTTCCCACTTTCATCTGTTCCACCGGGGTTGTTACTTGCAAAGGGAGACAGGTGGCCTCTAAATATTCCATAGTGCCTGAACCATAAGAATATCTCTGACTCCCAGAAATGATCATTAAGCGACAGGCAGCCACGCTCATGGATGTGGGATGCTACAGGATTGGTGACCTATGGCTCTGAGGGATGTCTGCTGGATGGTAGGGTTTTAATACACCTTACCTCCTTTACACTGTCCTTTGGACACCAGTTTAAATACCCTGTTAAAAGTTGACATCAGAAAAGAATATAACGTTCTAACGTTCTGGTTGTGTTCTTCACCACACACAGTAGAACGGGCCTTTCTTTTGCTGGGAGTGAACATTTTCCTATACATGCAGCTGAGGCTGGTGCTAGCACATTGGTAGTGTCGTCACGTTGTTCTCACGTCACATATGCAATTAATGAAAAGCTCTAGGTCTTTTTCAAATGAGATACTCCTGTGTGAAGTATTGCTCAACCTGTTCTTCTACAGGCAATTTTTGAACATGCTGCCCTTGATTCTGTCACTTAAAATATTAACTGTCTGTCCAAGATTAGTATGATTATATCCCCTTTAAGGGCTCCTCCTTTGCACTGGCAAAGTCATTAGAAGGCCAAACATGCAATAAAAATGGTTTTTTGCACATAAAGTGAGAGCAAAGGGAAAGGCTTTTGAGAGGCATTTCATTCAAGTCACAATGAGGCTCCTAAAAGAGCTAGTGACTACACTGGAGTCTGCCAAATACAGTGTCTGCCTTCTCTGCCCCGCACCACAGGACAGGCAGTCTGAAACTTCAGAGCATCTCGGTGGGGGACATGTTAAAACGTCTATTTCTGAGTCTCACTCCAGTTTCTGACTCAGTGCGTTTTAACAAGTTTCCATGGGATGCCGGTGGTACTGGTTCAGGGAGAGCTTTTTGAGGAACACTGTCTTATCGTGGCCTACCCTTTCCAATTACACAGTCTCTTCTAATTAAGTTTCATTTAATACATTGCAATTACATTCTAATCTTATCCCTAGCAAAGTAGATCTAGGTTACCTTGACTGGGGTTTTGGGGCTTCCCAAACATTTCATCTGATGTTGATAACATCACTTGGTTTAACTAAGAAATTGAGTTTTATTTACAAATTCCTGAGAGGTTGCTTAATGCATTGCCTAATTGCCTGCTTGCACAGATGTCAGGGAAAACACTGGTTAACAGTATCTAATCAAGGTCAGGATTCTGTGCTGAACAAAGCCGGTACAGAGAACTATAGATTGACATTTTTCTTCTATTCAGCAGTTTTTCAACCTCTTGCAGATGCCCATCATAGTTGCAAACAGTTCTCATGTTTTAATAAGAATTTAGTAAAATTCTGCTGAACATACAGATGAACTACAGGCACACACACACAGTTTTATAAAGTGGGGTCAATCTCCCTTTATAAGCATACATTATCAAAAAGAGAAACAAATTTAGTCTCCCACAATTTTTAAAAAACTACCGGTCTATGTTTTACTCTGTTTTATATATGAAGGCATGGCTCAAGGGTGCTTAAAAAGTAAAAGAAAAACTCCTTTAACTTGTAGATATTTCCCACACATTAATGTCAATCTTTTCTATTTTTGGCTCTTCCATTTGCTATATATTAGTCACCATACATTGCTTTCCTTTGTCATTTTTCAGGTTAACTAATAGTTATTCCACAATGACTTGAAGAGTTTTCCATATTCCCCAAGCATGTAGAAGATTTGTGATGGTCTCCTCACAGATTAAATTATTCTTTTTCTCTTTCTGATAATGATGCTGAGCTGTAGAGTTTAAAGGTTCATCCCTTTGATAGAAAAAAAAAAGTATAAGTAGGAGTTAGACAGTAACTTTTGATGTTTGCTGGATCTTTGCATCTCATTTTCACAAATTTCAACATATTCTGGGATTTAGCATGTTGCTTCACTCACTCTTGAAGAATCCAGTGGAGTACCATGATTTGAAGTGTCATCTATACAGTGATGAGTCCCAGTTTTGTTTGGTTTTGTTTTTTCAGAAATTCAACTGCCACTCCATACAAGCCACTTTCTTCTTTTTTGTTAATTTTAATTTTAATTTTTTCTTTATTTATTTTTGTATCTGATTTTCTTCCCAAACCTCTGCTTCAATACCATATCATGGCAATTGATTTTGTTTTTTTTCTTTTTTTAACTTTTACTTTTTCCCCTTCCATCCCTTCCTTCTTTTGTGCATCTGTTTATTGTTTTAGAATTGAAGCATAGCTTATATAGAAAACAGTGCACAAACTCGAGGGTCTGTAGCCGATTTAACTTCTCCGTATGTGTATAGCTATGCAGCCAGCATGTGGAAGACTTTCTCATGCCTCAGCCCCATGAGTCCTCTTCAGGTTTTAATCTATTACTTGTCACCTTTTAAAAAAAATAATTATAGACCATGTTTTCAGGATAGTAACAATGGAAGTCAGCAGGATTGAGTCACTACAAGTCTTAAAGTTCACATAGTAAAAAAAAAGAAAAAAAAAGCAACACCTTTCCCTAAATATAGAATGATTAATCTCAGAACTTAAAGAAAACGTTTCTTTTCAGATTAAACAGTGTGCATATCTTTTAGTCTGAAGTATCAATTAATTTTGGTCTAGATCAAAAAACAGCATTGTGTAGTGCTGAAAAGCATTAGGCTTTTGTCAGGCTGTGTATCGGGGTTGAGTCCTTTCCGTGACATTTACTGTCTGTTTGTGTCTGGATAAGGTCCTTAGCTCTCCTGCCCTCATTTACTCCTCTGCAAGATGCAGGCGAAGGAGTATTATGAAGACAAAGGGCAAAAATGAACATAAAAAATTCAGCATGGTACCTGGAATGTAATAAATTTCTAATTAACTTTGGTAACATTAAGTGGAAAACAGGCAAGTTAATTAAAATTTATTAAGCATCATTGATATCTCTTACTCCTAAATATTTACATACATTATTTCACTTAATCAAAAAAGAGAAAAATCATCTCAATTTTAAATAAAGCAATAGATATTTGATGACATTTTAAAATTCTATATATCAGTACTAATCAAGAGTATCTTTTATAATTATATATCTCAACACTGCAGGCTTTGGTTTTACGATAGTTCTCACTCATTATTTTCTTGCGTGTGTACATGTATGTGTATGACCCATAATGGTAGTGTTCCCCTTTATCTGCTCTCGACAGAGCCATAAACTCTAAACTTTTCACCCATCACTACTGGGTACCCGTAGGACCCTAGGGTTTTTTTTCAGGTGTACTAACAGATCTTGTCACCTCCTCCATAGCATCTGCTTTTTCCCTAGTCACCTACTCAGCCTCTTTCCCAGGTCAGCATTGCTAAGGACTCTGACACCTGGGAACGCTCAGTGAGCATGTTGATGGTAGTAACCCCAGACCTCCCAGATGAGTCTGTGTACTGGATGCCATGGGAGCCTCCAGTGGCCACTCACCAGCCACCACCATCTTAGCTGATGACTGCCAGTGTTACAGCCACAGGATGAATGCTTCATGCTGACAACAAAAAAATTGTGTTTTTTGAAACATTCTTTCATTCAAAGCCATGATGCATTCCATTTAAAAGTGGTGAAACTGACTTTCTCCCTTTGGTGTTACATTTTATATTGTTTTATGAATAATTTTTCCCATCCTGAAGAATGGTGTGTGTCTCTCATGGCTGGGGACCCTTGTGTTCTTGCCTCCTACTTTCAAAAATTATGGATTCATGAGGGCAAGGATTCCCTCTGCTTAGTTCCCTAGAAGCTATAGTTATCTCTATATGTTAAAAACCATCAACTCACAACAATACCTCCAACTCTAACACAACACAAGGTTTATTCCTGCATTCTTCCCTTCCACGTGTGCAAAACCTTTCTCCAACAGTGAGAAAACTGGCTTCCATTATGGACAATATATGTATTTATTTGTTCAATCATAGGATGTATTTAGTTGTTCAATCATAGATGAAACATAGAAGTTTCATCTGCATCTACAGTCAACAACAAGCAAACAAGAAAGTCTGATTATTAGAGTTGAACATTTGTTTACCTAAATACAGGAGGCATATAGTCCAAAATGACATTCCAACATTAGTTCAATTGGTTCTTTTTTTCACCCTTTAAGGTGATTATTTTATGTATTTAACATATCATTTAATGTGTTTTTTACTCCATTTTTGGATTTTTCTTCCCACCCTTGTTGGTTATATTTTATTTTTAAAAATATGTGAGACATTATCACAATTTACACACTAAAACTATATGAAATGAATAGTCAGAGATACAACCCCCATTTCACACCCCTATCCAGCTCCCCACTCTCTCGTGCATTTTTTGTACCTTTAGCACAAGAGTAGAATGCTATAAAAACACTTTTGCACTTTGCTCTTTTTTATTTAACAATGTATGCTTGAAATCACTCCATACAAGTCTATGAGGATTCTTTTCATCCATAGCATGATAATGAGTTGATGCAACACAGTTAATTCAACCACTTTTTTTTTGGGGGGGGCTATATAGATTTTTCAATATTGTGCAATTATAAACAATATTTTAATAAATAATATCACACATATAAATTATCATGTGGTTGGAAGAACACTATGAAATTTCTAGAAGTGATTTGAAGATGAATCCTATAAAGATGGCTGGATTAAATAATAAATGCACGTGTAGTTTTGGTAGATATTGCCAAGTACCATTCCATAAAAAACTGTACTAGAATGTATTGCTGAGTTTTGCAGTTTGAGAGGTGAAAATGTTATGTAGGTGTAGCTTTAATTTCCATTTCTTTTATTACGGATGAAGTAAAAAATCCTTTCTTATGTTTAGTGACCATTGCAATATATTTTTGTGAATTATCTCTACATCTTCTTTGCCCATTTATTTATCATGTTACACACACATACACACATTTGTCTGAGAGGTGATAGTTCCTTGATAGCTTTTTCTGTATAGACAATGGCCAGTTTAACCCTTCTATTTCTAACAGAGTCAATTTTTGTATTTTTATTTTCCTAGAAAATTATTTTTATCTAGGTGTCCAAATATATTTGCATATAATTTTTTATTGTTGTTCAAGTACAGTTGTCTCTATATTCCCCCACAACCACTCCCACCCATCCCAGCCACCCCTACCTCCCACCCTCAATTCTACCCCCTTTTGTCTTTGTCCATTGTCCTTTATACATTTTCCTTGACGACCCTTCCTTCTCCTCGCTTCATTATCCCCTTCCACCTCCTCTCTGGTCCCTGTCAGTTTGTTCTTTATTTCCATGTCTCTGGTTCTATTTTGCTTGCTTGTTTGTTTTGTTGATTAAGTTCCATTTATAGGTGAAATCCTATGGTATTTGTCTTTCACTTGCCTGGTTTACTTCACTTAGCATAATGCTCTCCACATCTATCCATGCTGTTGCAAGAGGTAAGAACTCCTTCTTTCTTTCCGTTGTGTAGTATTCCATTGTGTAAATGTAAGAGGTTTTAATAGTGCCCCCCCTTCTCTCTTTCATCTATTTTAATAATTATTTCTCCATTGTCATCTTGTCTGGTAAATTTTTGGT
The DNA here is from genome assembly GCA_039655065.1 of Glossophaga mutica. Lineage (NCBI taxonomy): Eukaryota > Metazoa > Chordata > Mammalia > Chiroptera > Phyllostomidae > Glossophaga > Glossophaga mutica. The sequence continues at coordinate 124,717,136 of CM077306.1, forward strand.
TTTACTTTTTCTTATTAAGCTACCTAGTCATTTGTCTATTTTGTTATTTATAAAACACATAATTTTGATTTATTAATTATATCTTTTGATTTTCTATTCTCTTTCATTAATTTCTATTTATGACCATCACTTGCTTATTTATTTTAGATTTACTCTGCTGTTCTTTCTCTACATTTTTGAGTTTAGGATTTAAGTTATTTTAATTTTTTTGGTAAAAATGTTTAAGGTAATTTTTTTCTTTTTATCACTACCTATGTGTGTTCTAATTCAAATAGATAATAATTTTACCATTTTTATAGAATTTCTATAATCTTTTTGTATTTCCCCAGTCACCCAATACATAATAGAGGGTTCTAAAATTTCCAAGTAGAAATACCTTTTTCAGTTTTAATTTTGTTTATAATTTTTAATTACATGGCAATAAAGTATTTTTTATATTTATATTTTATGAAACATATTTTCTGCAATCTAACAATTGATCATTTAAAAAGGTTTTGATACTTGAGAAGAAAGTGTAAGTGCTATTAGTTTCGTAGTGAATTTTTTTATGTCTTCCATATTCTGATTTTTTTATCTACTTGATCTTTCTTGAGCTGAGAGTTGTATTAGTCTTCTATTATTAATATGTATCTGTTTACATTTTTTTGTATCTTCTATAGTTCTCATAAGGCAGCCTTAATGTTATTTTGTTCACAGGTGTTTATAACTTTTATATGGTGAATTGAAAATTTTAGCATACAAAATTCTTTTTTATATTTTACGTATTTTGACTGGAATTCTTCTAGCCCATGCTTTCTTATTTTTCCTGTTTCCCTGGAATACCTTTGTTAATACTCTTACTTTTAGTCTTTCTGAATTACTCTTTAATAAAGCACATAGTTGGTTTCTGTTTTGTGTGACATTGAAAATTTTTAAAGTAATTGATTTGAGCCTATTCATTTTTGTTCATATGGCTATGTTGTTTCAACTCTATCATATTATTTTACATTATACTTATTATGTACATTACATTATATTTATTGGGCTGGCCAAAAAGTCTGTTTAGTTTTTTTCAGTAAAATAAGACACATTTTTTTTTCACCAATAACTTTATTGATTTGGATATTTTGAGGATGTCAACTACCTTCCACTATTGACTTCTAGTGCATAGAGACCAAGGGTGCTGCTAAACATCTTCCAATACATAAGACAGCCCCACAGCAAAGAATTATTTGGCCAAAAAAATAGCACCAAGAAACTTCCCAAACCACTTTTAACATGTTTGATCAGTCACAGCACCTTCTCCATACACTGCACAAATATTTTTTTGCATTTCAGTTGTTTTTGCCTTTCTCAAATAATAAAGCATAATATGCCCAAAATGTTATGTATCTTCCATCTTCAATATTAAAATGGCTGCACAAAAATTCACCAGTTTTGATTTTTTTAATGGATGCTGATATGACAGCTTCCACAATTTACCAATTTTTTTCAAATGAAGTTAAAGACAACTAAGCACTATGAGAGCCATTATGTGGAAAAAACTAAACAAACTTTATGGCCCACTCAATACTTTCTTTACATACTGCGCTCTCTTTGCTCTTAAAAAAATTGTGACTCAGAAGGCTTTTACTTTTTGTTTTAGTAGTTACCTTTGTGATTATACTTTTATAGTGCCTTGTCCCTATATTATTTTCCATTTTTCTAGTGGATTTATCAGCTTTTAATAGAATCCTTTACTTCTTAATTATTGAATATACTACAATAAAGGAGCTCATTCTATTTTTCTTTTTCTCCACTGTGGATGTAAATTATTTTCCTCACCCAAGGATATGTTTTTATTGATCTTAGAGAGAAAGGAAGGGAGGGAAGAGGGAGGGAGAGAGAGAGAGAGAGAAACATTGACATGATAAACATTGATCGGTTGTCTCCCATATACCCCCAACCAGGGATTTGACCCGAAACCTAGCTATGTGCTCTGACCAGCAAATGAACCCACAGGCTTTTGGTCCATGGGGTGATGCTACTACAGAGATACACAACCAGGGCTGGATCTAAGTTATTTTACAAGAAATCATCTCACTTTGCCAACCTTTCCTTGCTTTCAAAATGAAAATACCAATAAAGACCTCTGTTTTATTTATAAATACAATTATCAGCACTGCAAATCTAAAACTTTTACACTAAACATATGTTAAATAAAAATATAATGCATAAAATATTGAATATATTGAGTCAATGTATTAGATTGTTTATTTGCAATAAAATTTGAAAAACCATGAATAATTGTGATGCTAATAGTTTCTTTTTCTTATACTGTATTCTGCCAGAAGAAATGTGATCCATTTCTGATTCTGTTTACATCATTGGAGATTTCTCATGATGCATTTTTCATCAACATCTCCTGAATACTTTGTGGTTTCATTAACACAGTTTTGCTTCTTTAAGTGAATGATGTGTACATTTGCTTTTTAATTTTGTAGACACTAAGCCAATTTCTGATCTTATTCTTCTCTAAACTATATTTAACTGTATAGATATCATTAAATTTACCTTTTGACCTGGAAATCCTCAGTAAAATATAGAATGATTCAATGTTCCATTTCACTGTTTTTTGAGACCACAATATATCTAATTTAGTTGAAGGTAAGAAATATAGTTTGCTCTTACAGACAAAACATTTTTAAGTGTTTATTTATTTTAAAGGTTTTGTTTATTTATTTATAGAGATAGGGCAAAGGAGGGAGAAAGAGAGGGGAGAGAAACATCAATGTGTTATTTGCCACTCACATGCCCCCAACTGGGGATCTGGCTGGCAACCCAGGCATGTGCCCTGACTGGGAATCAAACCAGTGACCCTTTGCTTTGCAGATTGGCACTCAATTCACTGAGCCACAGCAGCCAGGGCAACAGACAAAAAAAAATTTTGCTATTCTAGATAGTTTATTATACTATCTAGAATTTATATAATCATGTATTTCTAGTCTAGCACATAAATAATTAATTTAATAAATAAATATTTTATCCCTTAAAAATTAAAAAAATAACTCATTGAACTTAATTGTATGCCTTTGGGAAATTTTTACTTAAATAAGTTTACTAAATCAGGACAAATATCTTACATACTGATATATTTTGCTATTTTGCAAATTTCATCTAATTTTGTACTTGTTATGTTCTCACTGTATGCTTTCATATTCCATTAATTTCTACAAAATTCATACATGTAACAAAATTTAACTTTCACCTTTCCTCCTTAATTCTAGATGATCTCAGTTTTAGTATGTGGTACCCAATGACATGAGGTACCTTGAGCTTGCATATAGTATGTGCATCCTGCATGCGAAGTTACATAGCACAGAATTACTTCTTATACCTTCAAAGAGAAGATGATGTTTAAGCAGCAAAATTAGCCCTGGCCTGGTGGCTCAGTTGGTTGGAACAATGTCCCATATGCCAAAAGGTTGCAGGTTCGATCCCCAGTCAGGACACATACTTAGGTTTCAAGTTCAATTCCTGGTTGGGGTGCATATGAGAGGTAACAGATTGTGTATCTCTTTCACATCTATGTATCTCCCCCACCCATTTTCTTTTCTCTCTAAAATCAATGGGCATATCCTTGGGTGAGGATTAAAAATAATCATGAAAAATAAATGGCTCACTTACTCTCTTTTTTGTTATATGTTCCTGCTTATTTTCTCTATGACACTCATATATACAATATCTTATTTGTTGGCCTATTCATTGGTATTAACTTATTCCACAATTATTTATTGAGGCCCTCTTATAAGTCAAACACTCTGCTGGGCACTGGAAATATAGCTGTGATGTGGACAAGTGAGTTAAGATCGCAGTAGAATATGAACTTTCTGGATAAGGACAATGTGAACTTCTTGAAGACAAGACAAGGCTTAGAGCCTAGGCTGACTGGGAGTCTGGTGCTATACAGGAGCTTCTCCATGCCTCAGAAGCCAGATGATGTTGGGGTGAGCTGGGATCCCAGGTTCACAGGAGACCACTGGAAGCCTGGGCTTATGGAACCAGCTGGTACCAGGATGGGTCAAGAGCTTGGGATCACAGGAGCCTGCCAGGAACCTGGAGCCATAGCAACTGCCTAGAATCACTGGAAACCATGAGCCCTAGGTGAACTAGAGGCCTTGGTTTGCAGGATCCCCTAGGGAGCCCCCTAGAACCACAGGAGTTGGCCTAGCACTTGGTAGGCTGGGTCTGAGGTCTGTGGTGAAGTCAGGTGCTCACTTCACTCTACTTCCCCACAGAAATGTGTATAGAGTGAATCCATCTTTGCTACACTCTTCAATGTGTCTTTTCTTATTCTTATGCTTCACCCAGGTGCTATAATCTCTCACCTGAAATCCTTGGCTCTTGTGAAGGCATTTTGGTGTATGGATTGTTGTTCAAAATTATGTTTTGAGAGGCTAGAAATTCCTGTACTGCCATTTTGCTGACATTACCCTGCAACCAACACTATTTTAAGCTTACCTATATCATTAAATTTTACCAAATTCCTTATGCAATGGATATAATCATTATACTCATTTTATAAATGAGAAAGTTGAAGTCCTCCTGTCACTATAGTTTGCTTTTAGTTTTATATAAAAATGGAATCATATAGTAATGCACGCTTTTATCTTCTTTAACTATTTTGAGATATATCAGTTGTTAGGAATATCAATAGTTCATTCCTTTTATTTGCCAAGTAATTGTCCATTATATGCATATACTATAACTTGCTAATATAGTCACACGTGAATGAGCATTTGAATTGTTTTTAGGTTTTGGCTATTACAAATAAATCTTCCTTGGATGCTCATGTACAAGTCTTTGAATGGACACATGTTTTCCTTTGGGTATATGGAAATGGAAAGGCTGGATCGTATGATAGGTATTTAACTTATTAAGAACCTGTAGACATGTTATTTTTATATAACAATAGTTTATATTCCCAAGAGCAGTGTGTGATGGATCCAGTTCTTCCACAACTTTACCAGCATTTTGTAGAGTCAGTCTTTTTTCATTTTAGTTATTCTAATACCTGGGTAGTGTATTTCCACAGTGGTTAATTTGCATTTCTGCAATGACTAATAATGAACATCTTTTCATATTCTTATTTGTCATCTGTCCACATTCTGTGGTAAAGTCTCTGTTCAAGTCTCTTACCCATTTTTACTGGGTTGTGTTTAAAAAATCATTATTGAGTTTTGAGAGTCATCATATATTCCTGAAACAAGTCTTTTTTTAGATAGATGCTTTGTAAATAATTTCTTATGGTCTATGACTTGCCCTTTTGTTCTCTTAATGGTGTTTTGAAAGAACAGAACTTTTTTTCATTTTGATTAAGCCAATTTATCAGTTTGTTCTCTTATATCATTTTAACATTGTACATAAGAAATCTCTACTTAACCAGAACTTACAGAGATTTTTCTCTTATGATTTCTTCTAATTTTTTTCTAATTTCTTTTTTTTAGGTCTATAATAGATTTGGGGTTATTTTTTGTGTATAGTGCAAAATCTAAATCAAAGTTCATTTTTTAAATATACATCATTTTTCCCAGCACCATTTGCTGACAAGACTATTCTTTCTCCATTGAGTTGCCTCTCCACCATTGTCAAATCAGCTGTCTATATTTGTGTATCTGTTTTCAGGTTGATCATTATGTCTATCATTTCTTCTGAGCATAAGAATAGTTTTACCACTTCTTTTCCAATTAGATGCTCTTTGTTTGTCTTATCTAATTCAGTGGACGGTACTACTGCAATGTTTAATACAGATGAGAATGGATATCTTTGATTCCCCCCCATTTTAGGGGGAAAACTTTCACTCTTTTAACATTAAGTACTGTATATTTGTTTATAGAAGAATACATTTGCTTATAAGTTTCCTTTGACAGCTTGGAAAACTTCCCTTCTTGGTTTGCTGAGAGTTTTATCTGACTGGATATCAGATTTTGTCAAATGTTTGCTTTCCATCTATTGAGATGAGCACATGGTTTTTATATTTGGTCTAATTATATGGTGGCAACAAGTTATATTTGAATATTAACTCAACCCTGCACCTGTAGAGGTAATCCAATGTCGGTAGAGTATATTATCTTTATCTTATAATCCTGGATTAATTTACTTAATTTTTGTTTGGAATTTGTCTATGTTCATGACAGCTATAATTCTATAGGTTTTTTTTATCCTATTTAATGTCTTTGGGTTTGGTAGTAGGATAATACTAGTCTCAAAGAGTGAATTGCGAGTATTTCTTCATTCAGCATTTTGAAAGATATTGTGCATAATTTGCAATAATTCTTTTTTAAATAGTTGATATAACTCTTCAATGAAATGATCTGGGCCTGAAATTTTCTCTTATAGAAACACTAGAATTATGACTTCAATTTCTTTAATGAAGATAAGATAATTTATATGATCTCTATTTCATCTTGGAGGCATCAATAGCTCAGGCTAGTTCACCATCTGTCCGGCCAGACCTGACAGATATTTTTCTGACTACTATCCACACCTATTTCACTTATTTTAGATTTTCAAAGTGTTTTTTTTTTAATTCATGAAATGGGTCTACTTTGTTGTTTTATCAACCGTAAATTAAGTGAGGCAAAGACTTATAAATGGTAAATTTGTCTAAAATATTTATTACTATTTTGGGGGGGTATTTTTTGTATATGTTGCAGATAATGCCCTCTTTAAAATTTAACATGATTATTGGTTTTGGAGAGAGGAAGGGAAAGAGAAACATCAGTGTGTGAGAGAAACATCAATTAGTTACTTCCCATACATACCTCAACTGGGAATTGAACCTGCAGCCTAGTTATTTGCCCTGACTGGGAATCGAACCCTCAACATTTTGGTATAGAAAACCACAATCCAACCAACTGAGCCACTCCAGACAGGGCAATACTCTGTTTTTAAAATTTATCAACTAAACCAATAGAGAGGATGTTAGAATGTCAAAAAGCAAAAAGGAAGAAAGGAAGAAAGGAAGAAAGGAAGAAAGGAAGAAAGGAAGAAAGGAAGAAAGGAAGGAAGAAAGAAAGAAAGAAAGAAAGAAAGAAAGAAAGAAAGAAAGAAAGAAAGAAAGAAAGAAAGAGAGAAAGAAAGAGAGAAAGAAAGAGAGAGAGAAAGTAATAATAGACATTCTTTTTGTTTGCTAAAGTTTAATTTTATAGGCAAATATTTTGGAAATTTTATTCTATATAATCATCAATCTTGGCTAAGTCTAGCTGGATCAATTATGAATTTTATAAAATATTGCACAAGAATCATATCTAAAAAAATCACTTCTATATGTTTGCTTAGATATGTTCTTTATTATTTTTGTTTTAAAAGAGGGCCATAAGACAAAGGTAGATGTTACTCTTTGAATTCATTCTTTATACAATATGTTTAAAATCATGTAGTAGGAATGACAATGATGTTACAGGTTTGTTTTTTTTTTTTAAAGTTGTTTCAGGAAATGTGATTCTTCATTTTAGTCCAAAACTCTAGTGACTTAAGTCCTGTGGTTATAAAACTTTAAAAATCTTCAACTTGATTTGATTCATTAAGTTTAAAGTACCAAGTTTATCTCAAAGTCCAAAGTTGCCATTATAGACTATGCTGCTTTTGTAAATCAATGTATGAAAGAGCTTTCTGTCAAGAAAAAAAGATGCATTACCATTTGGAATCAAATTTGTAACTAAGATGCCTACAATTTTCCCTCTGGGATGTGTCAATTAAATGATGGAGCCCTTCTCCTCTTAGTCTTGCACACTGTACGTTGAGTATTTCAGTAAATTTTGTTCTCACACTGGCAAGTGGCCTTGCACTTTTCCTTGAGCAATTCATGTCCACATCCAGCTGTTTTCTTCAAAGAATCACAGTTACTAAGGAGATCTTCATACTCGCAACTATTGGCTATAAGAAAAACAGATTAGCTACATTATTATCACTTTCCTTAGTGGCAGCAAAACAAGTTATACATTCAAAATGCATAGGGGGTAGGGCTGGACAAATAGGTCAGCATCTCTTACACTATGATGGGCTTTTCACTTCTTGAGGGACATAATAAGGTGCTTTAGTTGAGCTCACTGTTTAATCCATCGCTTAAAAGTTTGAACTTGGCAACATGTTTCTAAAATTAAGTGACCTATTTTTCTGCCTTTTCAAAGAAAATAAGATGAATATAAATAAATCTATGTATACCTGCAGAGTCTAATATGGGAGCCACTAGCCATATGTAGCGATTTCAATTAAATTATTATAAATTAAATTAAATTAAAAAAATTATTTCCTTAATCATTTCCATCCTTTTATGCTATTGGACAACACTGCTTTAGACTCCAATGCTTTTCTTTCTGGAGAAAGTGATATTTGTAGGAAGATTAAGATGTAAAACTGATAGTATTTCCCCTTTCCTTCTGGTATTTCTTTTTTTTTTTTTTTTTTAATTTTTATTTTAATTGTTGATCTTGTACAGTTTTCTGTCTTTTATTCTCACCCCAACCCACCACCCCAGCCCTTCCCTCCCATTTCCACCCCCCCCATAGTTTTTATCCATGTGTCCTTTTTACTTGTTTCTGTAAATCCTTCCCCTTTTCCCCTGAAATTCCCTCCCCTCTCCCCTCTGGTGACTTTCAGCCTGTTCCCAATTTCTATGTCTTTGGTTATATTATGCTTGTTTCTTTGTTTTGTTGATTAGGTTCCTGTTAAAGGTGAGATCATATGGTATTTGTCTTTCACTGCCTGGCTTCTTCGCTTAGCATGATGCTCTCAAGTTTTCCTTATTGAATGTTCCTGTGGGACCCCAAACTCGACAAATCCCAAACTAAACTCATCCTACTACCCACAAGGCTGATGATTCTTGGTGTTTGTCTTCCTACATCCCTCCCACAATCTCAGTGAAACAGCTCTCTGACTACTCAGTGATTTAGGCCAGGAACTGAATCCATCTGAACTCCTTTTCTACTTCCGACCGACATTCAACCAGCACAGGTAACAAACGCTGGCTATTCTGTTCTCTCAGCCCTGTCGATTCTTCATTTATTTATTTTGCCATGAAGACAGTAAAGACATCCACTTTTTTAAACCCATGTTTTTCAACAGTTTTCTAACCGGCTTCCATCCAATTGTTTCTACATACTATTGCTAGAAAGTTTTTAATGAAATGCGATTCTGACCTTCTCACTCTTTGGTTTAAAATCTTTCAGTTAAGTGCTTATTGCTAATAGGATAATTCCAATCTTCTTAGCAAATAGCATTCAGTCAAATATAAAGATTCAACTTTTTTTCTTTATTTGACTTATAGCTTTGATATCATCATTATGAATTATAGTTATATAATTCAGTCAGAAAGAATGCTAACTAAAAGTGGATGCATTTGGAAGGTAAAACTCTCAGTGAATAAATTAAATCTATTATTCATAATTTTAATGAAAGATCCCAACTATAAAAGGCCAACACTCTTTTTACTTCTATTTATGACAACTTTAGAAATGATATATGACATTTTATTCTTTCCTTTTGCAACAATGTGTTTGTGGGTTCTATGAACCAACATTACATGTGAATTGGATTTTGTCATTAAGAAGTGCACAAAACCACTTATTTAGGGTCAGTGACCATTTATTAAGTCAAACACTATGATTCCTATTATACTATAAAAATGTGGTAATCAGCATGATAAACACATTAGCACAAAAGAAACAATATTTGCCCTGGCTGGTGTGGCTAAGTAGGTTCTGCAGCAGTCTGTAATCATAAAGGTCACTGGTTCGATTCCCAGTGAGGGCACATGCCTGGGTTATGGGCAGCCAAGTGCCCCAGTAGGGGGTGAATGAGAGGCAACCACACGTTGACATTTCTCTCCATCTCTTTCTCCCTCCTTCCCCTCTCTCTACAAATAAATAAATAAAATATTTTTAAAAAAGAAACTTAATAGTGTGCCTGTCTAGACTGAGCTATAATGTCATCTCACATCCATCAATTTATACATTTTCATTCTTTCAAATTACCACCTTTAGTGTAATGATACTTCAATGAAATGAACTAGTTACTAGAAACATGTATAGTTAATGAGCTCTGCATGGCCACAAAAGTCATTGATGGTAGATGTTTCATTATGTTAGATATCATAATATTCTTTCCATTACAAAAATATGCAGGTTAGTAAAGTGTATAAAATGTTTACTTATACATCCTGTTAAGGAATCTTTCTGTCTTTTGCATAAAAACATTATATAAATTGGTAACTTTATGCAATTTGTTAATCCATAAAAATAAAATAAAATGTGAGTGTTTTATTATCATAGCAGGTTAATGACTTAAACTTACTGCACAGTCCATTGTCACAGTTACCAGGGCAACCGGCACAGGGCGTTCCTTGTTGGTAAGGGGTGTTCTTTTTACTTACATTATTACCACTGAAATTTAAAATAAACAATGTCAAATATTTTCCACTTTGCTGTTTAGTTCATATTCCAAGGGTAGCATCAATCACAAAATACACAATTATTAAGTATATTTAGATATGTTAACAAAAGTGAAAAAATATAATTCCCAGTGTGTAATTCAGATAAACTCCAAATTAAGAAAATGCTTCACGCACTGACCCATCTCCTTGACCATTATTCTGCAGGTTGGACAACTAAATTGGGATGACTGCAATCTAAACGTTTCAGAGTGTATTTTAACACTCTCTTCATCTCCCAGTAGACTTGGTTGAATGGGTAAGGCAGTGCAGCCGATGTGCTGGCGAGGGGAAGAACATATCTCCTAGACAGTTAGGAGGAACTCCCAGGGGCCAAGGGTTGCAGTACGAAAAAGAATACTCAGTGCTACAATATCCTCTATATTTGAAAAATAATAAAATACCATAATTTTTCTTGCATGAATTAGGGACAGTAAAGCTCAAGTATATACACTTTTTGGCTTCTGCACAGGGGAAATGGTATTTAAGTGGTTAGTGGTGTTTGTGTTTGTGAGGAGGGGAGAGTTGGGGAAATTTGTAAGTTTCTAGAGGCTGTGTGTGAGAGATTTTTATGTTTACCACAAAAGTAACATTAGTTTTTAAAAGTTTTTATAAACATCAATATCCAAGGTATAATCACCTTCCAGAAACTAACTTGTAACTCTCTGATGATCATTATTGTATTGGCCAGTTAATTCATTTGAAAATACATGGGAGTCCTAATCTCCATAGTGTCAAATGGGCCAAGAATGCACCTGAATCTCAGTCTCCCTGCACAGGATAGAACTACATGTGTGTGAGCTCTTGGAAAGCTGTAAAACAGACATAAAAGAGTTCTGGAAGTTCTCTCACCTCTGCTTTCCTTCATTATTCACTCCACCCCTCACTTCAGATACCTTCCCTTTCACAGGCAGGCAGTGAGTATGAATGCATTCTCCTTGGACTTTTCATTTCTTTTTTGTAAGACTTAATAGGTACTTTTGGGCAAATGATTCTGGAGGCCACACTTCTCCAGTGGGAGATCCACATCCCCAGGTTGTCTATAACCTCAAAATAAATCCTATGGGAAATTTGGTTTTGGGGTCCCCTGCCTCTAGTCATAAGGAATTGCAAACATTAAAAGAAATCAGGGCTAACAGAAATGTTGAAATTAGGTCTTCAAAATATCCATATGGATTATTGTGGATGACTTCAAACATACTGCTTGATGAAACAGCATGTTTCCTGCTAGAAATCAAGACAGTAAGAGATAGTTTGTTATGGATGCATTGTGTGTGTGTGTGTGTGACACACACACACACACAAAGAGAGAGAGAGAGAGAGAGAGAGAGAGAGAGAGAGAGAGAGAACTGCTGAGAAACAAAGACTTACGATGTTAAAGACTTACGATTTTTCTGTACTCTGAAATATATTGAAGTTTTTTAGCAAACCTTTGAAACTCAAGAGAATAAATCATTTTAATGGTAAAGATGTAAGTGGTTTTTCCATAAACACAAGTGGAAACATTTTAGCAAAGAAGGCAGAAATCACAATTTGCGATCCCTGCACTATCACCCTTTGCTTAACCATCAAGTTTCCACCCTCTTAGAATGTGAGATTAACAAGAACTGATGATACCAAATGTAGAGAAATGCACATTCCATATACTCATGGAATAACCTTGAGTCCCATGGAAAGGCAATTGAGAGCAAAGACATCATTTTATAACTGAGGAAAGAGAGCTTCAGATTTTGTACTTGGACCTGAGAACTTGGTCTCTTCTTTGATAAGTTGAATGTATCTCACCTTAAAAATGCATTTCCAAAGATTCATTCCTACCATTCACTGGAATATATTTTTATTCTAGCTTGTTTAATGTATGAGAATTTCAAAATATTAAATTGCAGATGGAATTATTGACTTAAACTCTAAAGTGCATACTTACGCAGGACAATATTGGCAGACATAGTAGTATTTTAGACTGTCTTGATTGGGACAATAGGCAACTCCACATCCAACACGGTAAGATGAGTACCAAACAAGCTACAAAACCACAAAGGAGTGTATAAAGAATGCAGTAAAAAAAAAAAAAAAGAAAGAAAGAAAAGAAAATATTGAAGAACAAATACCAAATAAAAGCTTGGAAAAATATTATTACTATAGTTTATAACCATGTATTTTATAAAAATATTTAAATTATTATAACAAAATCACAAAATTTTAAAATATTAAATTTTTATGTAAATTCAGTGCTTTATTCATATATCATGTTGGAGAAATACAGAGTGCATTTCGCAACCAAGAGTTTTGCTGGTCATGGAAAAAAATGACAGCTCTAGATGAAGTGCCAGCCCAGTGCCAGGACTATATTGTACCTATTCAGGCCCATTCCCCCAAACTAAACACTGGAGATAGTCATAAATTAGAGAAGCTTTCTATATTAGAACATTTGTAGTAGAAGTATTTTCATTTGCTCCCTTTACCTGGGTATAATGTCCAACAACTGCATTGGAACTCTTTGGTCCTACACCATAGACAAAATTGTGGCTCTCATCATACCAGTTTTGGATTGCATTGGACCAGGCAGTAGGGTCACTTGACATATAGAGATTCTCACCACATTTTGTACCTATGAAGGAACAGATCATGAAGAAAGTGATATAGCTGCAATGGCAAAAGAAATCCACTATATGAACACCAGGGTGTTGTCTTCTATGGTGCCCATACTTGCTAATGTTGATTAAAATTAATACATAAAAAAAGGTGGTTCAATTCCTTATCAGCTAGAATGCTGTATAGAACACAGGTCTGCCTATCACAATGAGGCGGGGCTCAACATACAAAACTTGAATGCGTTGAGAAGACCTCATTCTTCTTTCCTTCCTCTAGATTGTCAAAGATGCATTCTTTTTCGTGCTAAATGCTTCATGTGTGCAATGCGTCATGTACTCTTAGCTTTGTATTATGAGCTTGCAAAAGGCACCAACCAACTTTTAATCTTTCTTTCCTCCTCGTGACCACCCTTACAGAGATTTTTCACATACAGAACCCTAAACAAATGTGTATGATTATGATTTTGTGTCAAACTTTGGAGGAAAAAGCTCTATAGGCAGTTTTTAAGAGCCCCAAACAAAAAGCAACTGACAGCAAGAGGATTGGCAGTTTTCAAAATTTTGGATCTCCCCTTATCAGTAAATAAGAATGTCACAAGGTCAAGTCCCCCTCAGAGAGGAAGGCAAGAAGGACCTTGCAGAAGATGACATCAGCAAGACTGGTGAAGTAGAAAGCCTGGACTTTCTTGCCTTCAACACACTGATCCAACAACAGTTTATAAATGAATTGCCCTTGTGAGAAACCCCAAACAAAGCTAATTGAAAGGTTTCTATATATAACAGAATATGAAGCCAGGCTCACTGAAGCCTCTAGGGAGATTGGAATGGAACACTTGCTAGAAGCTCTCCTCTCAGCACAAGAAGATACCCTCCCATCTTCCAGCTACTCCCAGGGGAGGCGATGATTTGGTTTATGTGTCCCACATCCCAACTTTTCCGAGGGGACTCCCCAGAGGGCTGGCTTCTGTTTTGATGGTCTTGGAGCCCTGGGTGTCAGGCACAGGCTAGTCACCTGAAGGATAATCAACATGGTGGCTTGGGCTGGGAGACACCATAATTGTCTCTTTGGCTCAGCACAGAGCAGGAAAATAAAAAATCTAAGCTCTCAGCTTCCTCTATGGGAAGCAAAGTGTTAATCAGTGCATTTAATGTTCCATTTTTGCCAAGGCTACCCAAAGAACTGGCATCTGTCTTGCCATTCTTGGATGTTTCATGGGGTTGGCAGAGTCTTTCCCTCTGGGGAAGAAGAGAGAAGGTGAATTGGTTTGGTAGATGCCATAGATCCTCTTCCCAGTTCAGCACATGGCAAGCAGACAAAAACCACAACTGCTTGCTTCTCCCACAGGAAAAAAAGAGTTGGTCTGGACATTCAATGCCTCAAATTTCCAAAGCCTGCCCAAAGGACTGGCTTCTGACTTGCCTGTTTGGAAATGCTAACAAGACCTAGCATAATCTAGCTGCCCAGGACTATTGAAAACAGAGGCAGGAGTCTGGCTGGCAGTAGCTACAGTTTCTCTTTCTGGTCCAGCACAAAGTGAACAGGCAAAAAATCTCAGCTTCTAACCTCTCCCTGGGGAGGGAAAGAATTGAATGGAATGTCTAAGGATCTATCATTTCTGGGGGCTGCCTGAGAAACTAAGGATCTTTTCTCAGACTGACCACAATGGACTAGAATAGACATTTCTTCAAAGGCAATGCAAAAATGGCCAAACAGGTGTATGAAAATGTGCTCAACACCACTAATCATCAGAGAAATGTAAATCACATCCACAATGAGATATTACCTTACTCCTATCAGAATGTCTATTTTTTTTAAAGACAACTGATGGTGAGGATCAAAGTGATGTTCATTGAAGCCCTATTCATGATAGCCAAGGTATGGAAACAACCAAATGTCCACTGACAAATAAATGTATAAGGAAAATGTGGTACACACACACGTGTGTGTGTGTATAAAATGGAACACTATTCATCCTTTAAAAAGGAGGGCATTCTGCAACATGCAACAACATGGATGGACCTGAGGACAAATGAAATGAGCCACAGAAAGATGACTACAGAATGACTTCACTTACATGAAATGACTAAAATACTCAAATTGACAGAGTCAAAGAGTGGAATGGTGGTTGATGGGGCTGGTAGGAGGGGGGGTAGTGGGGAGTTACTCATCAATGGGCATGAAGCCCGAGGTATGAATGATGAAAAAGCTGTACAGCATTGTACCTACAGCCAACAACTGTGTATTGTACACTTAAAGTTGTTTAAAGGGTATATCTTGTGTTAATTGTCCTTAAATAATAAAATTAATTAGAAAAATAAAGAAGTTTCTTGCAGCCCAGAAACTTTTCCCTATCTTTTCAAGCCCTCATTTAATGTTTATAGTTTGGTGGCTAGAAATTTAATCCTTACATGCTACTTACAGTATAAAATAGTCTTGGATATCTTCTTTAATAGTGGAGGAGAGAAATTAAGACTCTAACCATAGACTTGGATCTTTAAGACCATTTGGTTTTCAATCTTGTACTGAATACAGTTGTCTCTCTTCATAATTTCATTATAATGTGAGCAACAACAATGCAAACAATAACAGTTCTACTGAAATTACAAGTAAATTATTCACTACTTTCAAACTGGGCCTGCCTATACATAGTGATATTATATTTGATATCATTCATGATAATGCTTGATAATGTAAATAAATATTGCATGTAAGGTTTAGGCATACAAGTGTTTTCCCTTTCAGTATTTTTATCCTTTATAAGATATGTCTTATGTGTTTTTTGAATCTAATATATTACACTATGCATTATAGGCATAAAGTCATATAAAATACTTGACTTTCTGCTATTAAAAAATTTGAAATGATTAGACATATCCCAAATACTTATCCTGATTTTAAAAAGCTTAGTATTTTTTAAAGAAAAATCAAGAACAATTCCACATAATTCAATATATTTTATGACTACAAAATCAATAGATTTCAGAGCACCAAATGACTATACAATATCATAAAAGGGCAGTAGATTAGAAATCAGAAAGCCTGGTTAAGTTTCCAATATATGTCACTATTTCAGGTTGTGTTCTTAGGTAAGTCATTCCTGTCAAGTCCTAGTTTCCTAATCTTTAAAATTTTAAAAATGGTGATGCATGACCTATTTATTCATGAGCTGCTTGAAAGGAACAAATGACTGAGAAATTATTTGCATAACATGAACCATCTACAAGCACAAAATGGTACTTATCATATTTCTCTATATACAGATACTTTGATTTCAAAAAGACAAATAGAAGCAACATTTATTCATAGTCTTAATGCAAGACTGTGCATTAAGCATGGCCCATTCTATTTTAATTGTCCACTGTTATTTTATTTCTTCATTTATTTAACAAAAGGCTACTAATGTACATACTGGTTTTTCGGTCCTCTGCATTACTGTGTTGTAAAGTGCACTTGTTTGCCCATTTTTGGGCATTTCCTGTTGCTTCTGTGCTCCATTCCTAAGCGTCATAAGAAAAAAAATACACTTAAGTATTCAACTCCCAAAAAAGCATATACATTATAATCTGATTAATAGATTAACTTGTACTACCTCAATACTTCTGTAGAGCCCTGGCTGGTGTGGCTCAGTTGGTTGGAGCATTGCTCCATAAGCAGAAAGGTTGTGGGTTTGCCCCCTGGTCGGGGTGTGCGTGCACAAGAGGCAACCAGTTGATGTTTCTCTCTCACATCAATGTTTCTTTTTCACTTTCTCTCCCTTCCCCTCTCTCTAAAATCAGTAAGCATGTCCTCCCAGGAGGATTTAAAAAAAAAAAAAAAAAAAAAAAACTTCTGTAGATGTATAATTTATTTGTCACTAGTCTTAAAATATCCTTTGTTTGGTGTCTATCTGCTACAGTGCCAGTTTCCCACAAGAACAGTCTATAGGTAACGTGTCTAACAAAAGTCTAATACAATAATATCTGATTATTGTTCATCACACAGCAGCCACAGGTCAGGATTTTTAGTAATGGTGCTATTCTAAATACTGACCAACATGTAAAGTATTATCATTACAATTATATTTCAATAGTAGTAATAAACTGGCCTAGATTATTCCCAACACCATTGGTGACCTGTTGATTTCATGCAGGAGATATTTAGCTCTCAGGCACTCTGCCTCAGAAAGTGGACTTTTACCCTAAATGGCACTGATCTTGAAAGAAACGGGATTTATTTTAAACTAGGAAAAATAGCAAAGAAAAAAAGTAACAGCTTCACATCTGATGCCTGAAGACTTGGCCTCTAATTCTGCTTTCCAAACTTTATAGCCCAATCTTGATGAGTTATTTAACTATTATAAAATAAAATTAAGAAGTTCTTTCCTGCCCATAACACAGCTCAAATGAAATAGCAAAACAGAAGCAGAATGTTGTAAGCCACAAAGTTAGTAACAAACACCAGTTACCAGCTTCCTGATCTCACCGCCACTTGTCCCTACTACTTTTCTTATATTACTGCCTCTTACCATCTTTAGCATGTTGCTGGCAGGTGGAGAGACTGATTTTCTTAATTCATTGTGTTTATTTACAATCTCTCTTTGTATTTGCACTTGAGAGGTTAACAAAGAAGAAAAGGCTGGATCCTAAAGAGAAATAAAATTAGAATTTTTTAAAAATAACATTTTTTAAATTTTTTAACATATAATACTGAATAATTAATTCAAGGAAACAAGGATCACTTTAAAAAGTGTTCAGTTTAAACCATATTAGTTGCAAAGCATTGCCAGTGAATCTTCGCCAAAGCTATGACAAATATCAAAGAAGGAATTTGAAGCTTTGAGAATGAAAATGTAATTCATGACATGACAAATTTTAAAGATCCTTCAAGGCCAAAAATGCCCATTTCTAGCTTCAAGGGAACTCAATATGATATATGAGTGATAATATTTAAAATCACAAAGGTGCACAATAGGAACATTAAGAAACATTCATTTACGTTTGATCAGGCTGCATCAGGAGCCATAAGGGTGTGGCTCACGGTTCATCCCAACTTTGAGGGAAATGTGACCTGACATGGCATCTGTATTTAGAGACAGAATGTATTTAGAATATTTCAGGGAAAGAATGTTTAGGCTCCGTGGAAATGCATTCAAAATTCTAGAAAATTCATTCTCCCTACTGTGGTTAGATTATATGAAGTCAGTCAAAAGACAGCTTTGCAATATTAAACAATCTCTGAGGCATTTGGAGGAAGCAAAGCCATCCAATTAATGGACTATTGCTGACTTTTTTATTTTATTAACAGAAGTGTAATTAAAGTATTAAATCAGGTGTTGCTATTTTCTGGTTCGTCTTCATGTGTGGGCATGTGGGGCTTTGAGTCTGAAGGTAGAGGAGAATGTGGGTGTTGTTCCATGAGGGTTACACAACCGAATGGCCAAATTTATAATGATCTAAAATACTGTTGCATCATGTACTCAATATAAAAACAATTAATGTGATATTTTCCTCTTCTTTTTTTGTATGAAATCTTTGAAATCTGGTATGTATATTACACTTACATACATCTTATTTTAGACAAGCCACATCGCAGCTGTTCAATAGCCACATGTGATAGTAGCTACTGTGTTGCACAGCCCAGCCTTAAACTTTCATCTAGATAATGATGTTCGGTGCTCTGAGCAACCAGTGAGTCCTTTGTGATATGCCAGACACTCTTGCCCTTTTCCACTCTCCAAGTGCCTTGCCATCCCACAAAGTTGGTTGCATAGCTCTGGGAAGATTTTCCACTCTAAGTTACCTTTTTTTCTGCAGGTAAAGATGGAAGCAGCACAGCAGCCAGAAACACCACCACTGAGAATAAAGCCATTGCTGGGAACTAAGTCAAAGAGAACAAAGGTCTGCATTGAACATTAGTCTGTGGACTAAGAGGGGAAAACCAATGTAATGATTGGGTCATCTCAAAGCAACTGCAATCCCCAAATTCATAATGTAACCAGAGAAGATTATGATAGGGTACCAGTAGAATCATAATGGAACCAACCTTGTCTCTGATAGGGACAATAAAATATAAACTGAAAAACATGACTGATGCCCTTGAAATATATATAATACAGATTGTCATACTTTTACATTACTCTATTAAAGATACTTCTTGTTCAATTGTTTCAAAGTCATACACATGGGAATTATTTATATTATCTCTTTTAGAATGAAATGTAAAGAATTCATCAAGGTTTCAATTTGATAGACTGAGAAAAGTAAAATTTACTTGAGATCATTCTCTCAGAAAAAAATTAAACATAAAGTTATGAAAAACATGGATGGATTAAATATACCATTTTACCATTGGCAAATAAAATGTTCACATTAAAATAAATGAATTATCACTTATACTTGGTTCTCAAAGCAAGATGAAGTACCTTCTTTATCTGATAGAAGAAGAAGGTGGAGGGAAGGTTAGCACACAATATATATTACACCTATCTTTGTTTTAGCACATTCTGGTTGCCCAAGTAAATCTAAGTCAATACATTTTGGGACAGAATTTTTTCACCAGTAGCTTTCAATTTCATTGCCAGTTGTCTGACATTGTTTTTTGACATTACTTGGTTTCCATTTAGCTTTAATCTGAATAAGTAAAGCATTCCCTTCTTCCCTAACCAGCCATCTCTTCTCAGGCATGCTAAAATTTGGATGCTGCTTTCGGTCTAGTATTTTTATAAAAACTGCTCCAGGCAGGTTAATCACTGCACGGGTAACCAGGACCCTACCTCACAGTTGAACTCTTGTGGCTCTGCTTTCTGCGCCATTTATTTCTTAATTAACAACTTTCTATGTCTTATTGGTGAAGAACATAGTTTTTAAAAACATTAGTGCTGAGAAACCCTCTCACAGATTCAATTTTCTCTTCTGTAAAATGTGGATTGTCTTATCATGGGTTTGCTTTGAAAACTAGAAGGCATAATGTACATAGAATACCTAGTAAAATGCCTGGTATAGAATACTCAATAAATGGAAATTATCGATATTTTCATTATTACCCTTTACAATGAGTGGTTATTTTCTGAACTCACAAGATCATCCATAAATGCATGCTATTTGATTAAGTCATCAATTTATTTTAGAAGTGTTTATAAGACCTGTGTTTATTTTATTTTTTGCATTTATGGGAAATTTATAGTTTGCATAAATTAAAATATAAAAGTTTAAGGCACAGTGTATAACTACCTAAACATTACAAAAGGGCCACTGATGGACAAGTAAATAAAATGAAATTAAAGGAACATAAAACCTTCATAAGTCATCCCATTTTTTTACTATAATCAGAAATGTTCCTAGTTTTCTTCAGTACCTCTAGGGAGAGAAGATTCAGATGACCTTTGGATATACATGCCTTCACTAAATAACCAAATATCTGAGTTGAAGGTACTATCTCAAATGAAGTTAAAAGCAAATTAGAAGGAAGATGTCAGATGTGCATGTTGTAGAGCTATTGTAAACCATAACTTATGGTGACATTAATTACATAATCT
This sequence comes from Glossophaga mutica, assembly GCA_039655065.1. Classification (NCBI taxonomy): domain Eukaryota; kingdom Metazoa; phylum Chordata; class Mammalia; order Chiroptera; family Phyllostomidae; genus Glossophaga; species Glossophaga mutica. Next base: position 124,737,688 of record CM077306.1, read on the forward strand.
AATGATAAATCCTTTAAGGACTAAATTATGTAGAATTTACACCCATAACCAAAAGATTATATCACATGTCATGAATCACTCCACCATGAATCTATGTAACCAATGATTCCTAGTAAAGAATCATCTTTCATAAATTCTCCAAATTTCACTTAATTGGTAACAGAGTTCCATAATAAGCCCACTGTATCTATGTTGTCAGTTGCTTGTATTTTACATAGATACATTTAAGACTGAAAGCTTAATGCTGTTCAGATGGCTATTAGCAAGTATCAATTTCCAAAAACTCCCTGTATTTGTGAAGGGGCTTTTAAGAACAGCATTATCTGAACTATGCCACACGTTCTTCTTTACGCACTTAGCTCTAAATCAAAGTCATACAGACACCTCATAAGATTCTGAACATATAATTAGAAATATTTTCAAAATTAGTTTCATACTACACTTTTGTAAGCTTGGGTAATAGCACAGTGAGTAGAGAGAAGGCCAACCTGGGTCAGGTAAACTGTCCACTTTACCGTTGTTACTTTGAAAAGGTGAATGACAAGTACCTTCATTATGCTACCATGGCACCTGGCACAATATTTAATTAACAGTGAGCCTCTGAAGGATTAAGTCTTCACCTGTCCCCCCGGTCCACCCCCTCCCTGCAACTATATGGCCCATAACCAGGATGCCCTGTGGATAATCACTAGGTATTACTACTTGAAAAAAATACATTAATAAATTTATTTAATAACTAGTATTTTTACATTATATACAAAGTTAGTTATTTAATTTGAATAACTACTGAAAAGAGAACACAAGATTAAGTAACCTGCATTAAAAAAAGGAATCCCATTTAAAAGTTGGTGTTATGAACTTAATCATCCTTCCCATAAAATAAAGCTATTCTCGAGGAAAGAAAATTCTAAGTGTTTTTAACCTGCTCCTTTTATTACACACTCAGTGAACCATCCTATAAAATTAATGGTTAGACATGTAAATATAAATATATAGTATAAAATGTATAAGGAGAAAATCCTCATTTTCATCTGAGATTAGGAATATCAATTTCAATTAGCCTTTATCAGCAACTCCCCTACGTTTTTCTTACAAACACAAATAACACACAAGCTTGATAATGTAACTCTTTTTAATTGGAAGTTAGGGCTGTAAAATGTCCTTAACTTATTTATAAAGATCATTTTAAAACCAAAGAACTAATTTTACACACAGTAAAAGTATAACGCAAATATCCAAATTTCAGATCTGACTTTTGCTAGATAGAGCCTAAGAATAAAGAAACATTTTCCCCTTTCCAGATAAGAGCTACCATATTAAGTCCCACTGACTAGAGAATGTGAATGTTCCTGGTATAAAAACATCCTTTGGGTTTGAAGTTTGAGAGTCATTTCACTTTATGGTGGGACAGAGACCAAATTTTGTTTGCTTTCTGTAATTATTTCATAATCTTCCTCCATTTCAAAATTGAGATTCACAAATGAACTGAATATCACTGTTTCTGGTTGATCTGTCTGAACAGTGGAATGAGCGTGGAGTTTGTTCTGTTGGTATTGTTTTTCTACTTCTTCAGACATCCTGTCTTCTTCCTTTTCCTCCTTCTTCATCTGGTAACTCTCATCAATGGCATATTGGTGCCTTGGGTTGCTCATGCCAAAAACAGATGCAATCTTCTTTCCAAGAAAGTCACACACTGAGAGGGTTGATGTAGCAGCACGGTGAATGTGAAAGCATAAATAGGGGCCCCAGGTAAGCTTTTTCGGATCAACATTAGGCAAACCATCTTTCTCTTCCAGACCATCAATGTTATCTTCATCTGTGCTGTATTCTTCCATTGTTTCACCACTGACAAAGTGGATGACTCTCCTTGGGACTTTCTTCTCTGTCCTGGTGACTCCCAGCTCTACATTTTCAAAGCCTCTTTCCTTACTCTTTTGCCATGCCACATCCTTGAATGCCTGAATGGCAGCAGCTCCCAAGGCTGTGACCCCTTCTCCTCCTTTCGAAGAGCTCACTGGCTCCAGGTCCATCGTTGTCACCACCACAGGGCTGCTGGTGCTGGCTAGATAGAACGTAATGGCTGATAAGCCCACTTCCATCTTCCACCTCCCCACCCAGCCACGGACAGAGCCCACAGTTTGGAAGTGGGACTCGCCCATAACCAAGACCTGTGTCTTTAAGTGTTATAATCCCAAGTGTCATAGAAAAAAATCAGTATATTCTAATCAAAGATGCTAATATGTAAGGCCCTGTTCTAGCAGAGATTCCTTGTTAACTTTAGAAAAATGATCTAACACTTGGCTGTTGTACCCTTGTCAGCTCATTGAAGGACATACATGAGCCTGAAGAATTTATAAAGCTCAATCATTCACTAGGTTTGCATCAGATGACCCATGATGCCCATCATTCAACAGATCAGAATGCCACATACCCCTTCCTGGCCCTCTCCCCACACATAACTCACCCAACCTATAATCATCTTTGTTGCATCAGTGACAGCAATAACATTTTCAGTGAGAGTATACTTACAGAAAAAATATATATAACATTTTAGTCCTTTAAACTCACATTCATAGAGAATTGAAAAGGCTGGCTGACATTTTCCCCCTCATTACTTACTAATAGAAAAGTACTGTGCCCTGTGTTGCAGGTGTTTTAAAACCAGGATCTGACGGTTCTGCTGGGGGGTCTACAGGTGGAGCATGGTGTATAGTTCCACAACCCTGGAACAGGCAATGAGAGGATGTTTAAAGTAAAGGTGTGAAGAATGGGTACAATCAAATAATCTCTGCCACAAACTTAAAACTTGGCACAACTGTTTAGTATTGTTCTCTAATACTTTATTGTATTAATTTGATCTCACCATTAAGACCATAATTGCCTTCTGGGGTTAGACTGTTTTAATGTCCTGGCATTTCATTTGAATACTAACAAAAGGATTGCATTGGTTGACTTACTTGGAATATCATAGCGTATTTTCAAGATTCCCAACTCCTTAATCTAGGCCTCTAAAGTCCCGAAGATTCAACCGTCACAATTTAAAGCATTCAAAACATAAGGAGCTAAAGTTCTCAATTTGACACTATGAAAGGCCAGATTTATTTATTTTTTGTTTTTTTAAATATATTTTATTGACTATGCTGTTACAGTTGTCCCATTTCTCCCCATCATTCCCCTCCACCCTGCACACCCTCTCCCACCCACATTCCCCCCTTTAGTTCATGTCCATGTGTCATAAGTTCTTTAGCTTCTACATTTCCCACACTATTCTTGCCCTCCCCCTGTCTATTTTCTACCCACCATCTATGCTACTTATTTAGAAATGACTCCAGACTTCTGCTATGACTCAGAGCTTTTCATGTGAAGAGAATGATTTATCTTTTAAGATAGGTAAAGAGTTTCTACAGGATAAACGTAAAGAAGAATGCCGGAAGTCTTTGCTGCATGGACACTAATCAACACAAGGAAACACTGTACCCTGTGCACCATTTCAGACAACGATGTGCACCCGAGTGCCAGAAGCAGCACAAAGGATCAGAAGACCCCTCACCAAGCTCACAGACCTTTCCCTCCTCTGTCTTTACCCAGCCTCCGCAACCCTGGTCATTTCCAGTTTCCCAGTCTGCTGTACTCCCTACCCAGGCTCCAGCGCCCAGATCTTCTTGCCTCGGGCGGAGCCACAGACAAGCTGCAGCTGGCCCCTCCTACAGCGCGTTTAAAATACCCAGCCGGCCACGTGTGCGCACCACGTCACGGGGCTTTGTGCCTTCAGCGTGATGTCAGCCGCTAACCGAGTTCTTCCTGCAACTTACCCAGCTCCCTGTAGGGCTGCAACGGAGAAAATCCTATGCACTCTCCCTTGTAAAAAGCAGAGTTCTGCTTTTCTTCTCATTAATCATTACTTAATGAGGAAGATAAGTGTCTGTTCCCATACCTGAACAGTACGAGGATGGAAGTATATCCGGATGTGAAATGCCCGAGGCGTGGCTGAAAGGAAGGTGGCCCTTTGCGGGACAAGATCTCATGAGTTAACATGGGGCAGAATTTAAAGAGCAGATTGGAAAATTCTATAGATACTTAAATTTTCAGCGCAATGCCAGGGTAGAGTGAATAATGCAATCAAGGTTACATAGAAAAAAATGGCATTTGCAGGTTTGCTCATAAACACCTCCTGTCTTGGTCCTGCTTTTTCATGTCCATAATTGTTTTGTGGTCAGGAAATTCAAGGATCGTAAAAGGCACAAATTTTAAGAAAATGTCTAGAATTCCTAATCCAAGACTGCTGGCTTCGAGTTAAGCAGGTTTATATAGGGCGTTGGCTGAAGACATGTTGCCTCTCTTGGCAGAGGGCAGATGAATTAGACGCATTTTCTTCTGTGCTTAGCTGTTTTCAAGATTTAAAGAAATGAGTTAATTTATTAGTTAGAAGATGGGTTGGGTCGAAAGACGTCAAACCAAGGATTATCATCTGTCACACGTTAGCTCTGTGTACCCAATGCCAAGGGGCTTGAAATTTCTCTCAACCCTTTGAGACTCGCGGAGGCACGATCCTATCATTGCCTAGTTTCATGGTGCTGAGTGCCTTTTTCTCTTTGCAATGTTACAATGCCAAGTGACAAATGCACAGACATCATTTTAGTTCCTCACTCTCATTTCAGTTCCATTACAACTGACTAAAAAATCTTGGAATTTAGAAGTCATCCTATATCGCTTTACTATTATGGGTACATTAAATCAAAGTTAACTCCTGAGTTGTCATTTCTAAATGCTTAAATAATCCATCCCCAGATCTCTCTTGCTGCTATATTTATGTTTTCACCATATTTTGTTTAGATTATTAATTTAACATTTCAAACACTTATAGTCATGAAGTTGCTGCTCACTTTTTAGAGAAAGAATTGTTTGGTACATTGTTCTTTTTTCTAGGGCAAAACAATCCATTGTTATCCTGTAGTACTCTATAATTTACTGTGAATATCCTACTTTTCCTTCTTGGAGGCATGATACCTGCAAGATTATTACTTGTTCCCATGGATAATGACAGAATGAGAGCAACATGAGTATTGTAGTGACAGATAATGTCAGTGCCCATGTACAGGGGTGGGCAAAAGTAGGTTTAAAGTTATTAGTGTGGAAACTATTATAATAACTTATAAATAATGATATATGAATAAGCTATGTTTCATCTACTCACAACTGTAAACCTATTTTGCTGACCCCTGTATTTGAGAAATTGACCATGTTTCTATTGATTATTGCTGTATTTCCAAAGCGTAACACAATATTAGTTACACAGGTGGCAGTTTGTAAAGATTAGTTCTGTGAATATATATTGGCCTGACTTGGATTTTTAGGAAATGCAGAGGAAAGGACATGTCATCTCTCTTTTCTAAGATGTGTAGTCCTGTGGGAAAAATATTGATAAATATCTATGAACATTACCGAGCAGTGCAGTTTACTGCTAAGTAATTAAAACAGGAAATACATACAGCAATTGAGAGTTTTGTGAGTTGATATTATCAGAATGATAGGCTCTAGAAAATGTTGGGGAAACTCTCTATAGAAGTCTAAGGAGATTTGCTTCTTAGTATAACATGGAAAAGTAATAATTTCACTGATTTGTAGAGAGTTGAGAATTACATGATCAAGTATTACTTCAAGAAAGCTACCTGATAGCACTGCGCAGGGTGATTTGTGGAGCTAAGACATTGGTAATGGGAAAAATAAAAGTTCGGGGGCAATTTCCCATATTAACTTTTAGTGGTAGAAATAGAACAAAAGGGTGGCATGTGAAGAAAAAAATCAGTGTTGATAAATTTGGTATAGAGGGCAAATCTAGATTTAAAAAAAGCTTATAGGTTTAGATCCTATACATGTTAGAAAGCACATGGAAACTTCCTCTTCATTATCGACAGGAACAGTGCAGGTGTGTCTACATATTCATGCAAAATCCAAAGTTGGCTGAGTGCTGAGCCCAATGGAGCAGTGGTCTAGATGCCTGAGAGTTGGAAGAACTGGATTCCTGCATGGATTCTGATGAGAAGCCCACCATGATTCTCGTCCTGTTCCTTTATTTGTAAGATGCTCCACATTCTGCCTTGTAATCTGGTGACCGTGCTAAACTTGCTTATTAGTTCTAAGTAGTCGTTTTTTATGGATTCATTTGGATTTTCTACAAGGAAAGTCATTTTAATATGCAAGTAAAGAGTTTCTACCTTTCTAATCTATATACCTTTAATTTCTTTTCCTTTATTTTATTGCATTAGCCGTAAACTTAGAATGTGAACCACGTGGTACAAATTGGCATCCTTGCTTTACTTCTTATAGTGGATTCCAGATTGGAAAGTACTACAATCTTGTACTTACCTGTAAAGTGATATAAAGAGAAAGCATTCAGTCAATCACTAAGTATAATGTTAGCTAGAGGATTTCATTAGATGTTCCTTATTAACATGAGAAAGTTACCTTCTATTTCTAGTTTTCTGAAAATTGTTTTAATGAAAGGTGCTGAATTTCGTTGAGTGCATTTTTGCATCTTTTGTGATGATTGTGTCTTTATTTTATTAATATGGTATATCACATTAATTGATTGTGAATGATGAAACAACCTTTTATACTGGGACTACCTTACTTTGTCATGGTGTGTAATCCTTTTTATATGTTTCACTTATGTTCATGAGAAATAAGAGCCTACAATTTCCTTTTCTTGTGATGCCTTTGGCTTTGGTATAAGGTAATACTAGCCTGAGCTGGAAATAGTCGTCTCATTTCCTGTCAGGATATAAACAAAAATAACCTGAAATTAATTGTGGGATATATGTGGTAGACATATGAGTATATGTACGTATACATAAAAACCCGTTTATAATCCAATGAAATTTAGCTTTATCTCTCTTTTAGTCAACAGTCTCTTAACTACTTTTTTTGCTTTGTTTTGTCCTCTTACAATTTATATCTCATTGCTTATTTATAGTAATATCACAGTTCTGTACCTGCCCTAGAGGGCACCATGTGACTAATTTTGTGCTCCCTTTCTAACATTATCTTTACCTTGCTCACTGCACTCAGCCATTCTAGGCTTCTTGACTTCCCTTAAATATACCAGATTTACTCTTACCTCAGCAACTTTGCACTGACCATTCTCTTTGCATAAAAGTATCCTTACCTTTTGTTGTTATTAATTTCTTACTTCAATTGTGTCTATAATCCAGTGTCATCATCTCAGAGAGTGTTTACTTATCTTATTTAAATTAACCCTTCTTCCTCTCAGTCTATCCTCATCATTCTTTATTCTCTTGCCCATTTTAGTTTATGGAACTTATCACTTTCTATATTTTATTAGGATTTATTTGCAAATACTTAGTTTTCTTTCTCTCTGCCCTGTTAAGAGTCTGAACTCCATGAGGTTTGGAGCTTGGTCTATCTTGTTAATCACTATTTTCAAAGGAACTAATTAAATACCTGAGCCATAATTGTTTCAGATAAATATTTGTTGAATGCAGTAATAAATTATTACACATTGTAATGAGTATTATGAAAAGAGATATAGGAAGCTGTAAGAGGGAACGGGGGACATTGGGTGAAATGACATTTAATGTGAAGGAGCCAGTCTAGCAAATAATAGAGGGGTGACTCTTCCACACAGAGCCAATAGCAAACACAAAAGCCCTCAGCTGAGAACAATCTGGAGGCTCTTGAGAGACTATAATAAGATCATTGAATTTGGAGCATACGATTTAAGGGAGGGTGAATTGAAGTGAGATTGGATAGGAAAGTATGGAAAAGATGATTTAGCTTCTTGCCTATGGTTTGAATACAAATATTATCCTCAGTACTTAAGAGGTCTATGGGAAGATGTTGAAATTAGACTAATTAGGAAGTCTATCACTTTAGAGGTTAAGAAATGTGTCAAAAAAAAGAAAAAGGAAAAAACAGCATCTGGGGGTTGCATTGGCAGTCTTGGTCCTCGTTTTGCCTTTACTTCATGACTAATATCCTTGAAACGATTAGTGAGCTTGACACTGGATAAGTGTGTGAGTTTGATTTGACAGTCTCAATCGTTGGTATTATCTGAGAGTTCTTCAAAAGACAAAATCAAACATTTAGCAGTGAAGTAGCAGAATGCAAACTTAGGGGGAGCAGAGGACTCTGAAAAAGTATAACCAGATAATCTAGAGAACAAGTATAAAGTGTCATGGAGCCAAGAAAAATAGATTTTCTGTTTTTAATGCATGTTTTATTCTGGAGTCTTTCTGACTCACGGAAATGTTGCTAAGCTAGTACACATGGTTTCCACATATTCCACATCCAGCTTCAGTTTCCCATAATGTTAGCATCTTACATACTCTAGTACAGTTGTAAAGACTAAGAAATCAATATTACTATTAAAAACACTACAGAGTCTATTCAGATTTCAGTAGTTTTTCCATTCATGACTATTTTTCTGTTCCAGAATCCAATCCAAAATACTACATTGTATTTGGTCCTCATGCTTGCTTCATCTCTTCTGGTCTATGATGGTTTCTCCAAATTTCCTTGTCGCTCATGATTTCAACAGTTTAGAGGAGTCCAGGTCAGAGGTATTTTGTAGAATGTCCCTCAGTTTAAGTGTGCCTAATATTTTATGTCACGACAAGACTTGGGTTATAAGTTTTTAGAAAGATTACCCCAGCAGTGAAATGTCTTTCTAATCACATCATGTGAATGGGTACATGAGTCCACGTGACCTATTACAGGTGATGCTAACTTCAATCACTTGGTTAAGATGGCATTTGCCAGATTTCTCTGTGTAGTTATGTTGTTCCCTTTTCATATTTCACTCTTTGAAAATGAGTCACTGAGTTCAGTACAGAATCAAAAGGGAGGGGATCAAGTTCTATCTCCTGGAGGAAGGAGTATTTATGTGTATTATATTAAATTCTTCTTTAAGGAAGATTTGTCTAAGAGAGGAGATGTTTAAACAGGAAGGTGTGGTCCTCTATTTATGCACATTGAAGAATTTTGGCAAAATTAAGGTTGATTTTTGACAAAAAGAAAGTGGGGGTTACCTTAGGGAGAAAAATTTTAATTTAGTTAAAAGGATGGAAGCTAGATGAGTGAGAAGAAGGGTGAATGGCAGATGAGGAATTAAAGACCCTGTATGTGAACACTTTTTGGGATAAAAGAGATTTCTGTAAAGTTAAGAACAGATCCAGGAAAAAAAAATGACATTACTATTTGGAATCAAATTTATTGCTAACATGTTTATGATTTCCTAGCTAATAAATGTCAAGTGTAAGTAGATGTAGCTATCCTCCACTTAGCCATGTTCCATCTGTGTTGGGCATTTATTTTTAATAAATTTTGTCTGAACAATTGCAGGAAGCCTTGCAATTGTTCTTGATGAGTGAATTTTTACAACTCATTTTGTTCTTCAAGTCTTGACAGTTACTAAAACCATCTTCATACTTGCAAGTATTAGCTGGAATAAAAACAGTAAATTAGTAACTTCATTATCATTATCTTCCATAGCAGTAACACAAACACTAAATCCCATATGAGTCAGGAGGAGGGAATAGAGCAAAAAACTTGACATCATTCATTTCTCTCTGATGGCCGTTTTCATATCTTGAGGGATATATAAGTCCCCTTAGTTAAATTCACTGATTAAGGCATCATTTCTTTCTAAATTTGAGCTTTTCCAAATGTTTTTAAAATAATTGACCAACTTTCCTCCCTCAGAAAAAAAGGGTAAAATGAATTTAGCACAAATAAATCTCTCTAAAACTGCACCATCCAAAAGTATAGCCACTAGCCATGTGTTTTTCTTTTTTCAATTTAAACTTAAATTAATTCAATCGCTTTGAAATTTCGGTCCTCAGTGATAAGTACTAGTTACATTTCAAGTGTTCAATTGCCAACGTGTCTAGGGGCTACTTTACAGGACAGTGCAGAAATTGAACGTTTCTGTCGCAGAAAGTTACATTGGGTGCTCTTGCCACCAGACTCTAATACCATCAGCCTTTCTTTCAGGAGTAAGGAGTTGTTATAAGAAGAAGTAAATATAAAATGTAAAACAGAAAGAAGTTTTAGTATCATTATTGGACATTTTCACCTGGATGTCGTTCAATGGCCAAAAACTACAAGCTTGGTAATTCTTTGGTATCTCTCTCCAACTTCCAGCTCAATTCACCCAGTCTCAAAGGAATAGCATTCCCCACTACTAAACAATTCAAACCAGGAACTAGGAATCAACCTGAACTCACCCCCTGTCTACTTTTATCTGCGCTTAAAAAGCATAGGTAATAAACACTGGCTATTCTACTTTCTCTCTGTCTCTCATAAACTATCCATTTATCTTCATTCATTTCACCCTAATACAGTAAAAACATCCATTTGTTTTTGAATCCATGTTTCTCAATAGTATCTCAGCTAGTTTCTATCCAATTTTTTCTTCATACTGCCAGGAACTCTTTATAAAACACATTTCTGGTCTTATCACTCTTCTGTCTAAAATCTTTCAAGTGGCTACTTATTACTAATAGGAAAAATTCCAAAATTAACAAATAGTATTCAGCAGAGGCATAAATATTTTCTTCTTCAGTTAATTTATCACTTTTATATCATCAGTATTCTGAATTATGGCTATATATTTCACTCAGAAAGAATGCTACAATTGACTCAGGTGAATGTATTTGAGAAATAAAAATTTTAGTTAATGGGTCAATTGTATTTTCATAATAATTCTAATAATACATTCCAACTAAACAAAAATACCAACTCTTTGTACATTAATTCATAAAAACACTGGAAAGCAGATATTTGACATTAATTTTACTCCTTTTTGTTAAAATAGCTTTGAAATTATTTTCACTTTTTTCTGTTAGCTAATAATACCATATACAGATTTGATAGAAATTTTAAAAGTACATAAAAGTTATAACAAACAAGAGTGCAAATGATTATTCAATTAAACTTGATGATTCTAACTATACTATGAGAAAAATAAAGAATGCACTATGATGAACTCATTGGCATATAAGGGATCATATTTGGTGTGCCTGTCCAGGCTGAGCCGTAGCTGCGGCCTCACACCTTTATATTTGTACCTATTGTCTTTTTAAGATGCAACCTTTTCTATAATAACATTAACTTTGATTAAAAAAATTCATATTTAATTACAATAAATTATGTGCACAGAAACATTTTTATATATATGCCAATGTGTAATAGTTTGACATAGTCACAGATACACCTGAATGGTAGGTGCTTCTTTAGGTTACCTATGGCAATAGGCTTTCATTGCAAATAATGCATATATGTACTGAATGATTTAAGATTTTTGCTTAAACACATTCTGTTGAGAATTTTATTGTTGTCTGGTGCATGAAGGCATTGCTTAAGTTGGCTCCATTCAGAAGATTTCCTAACTTTTAAAAAGAAATATCAGGTCATTTAATTATACTAGTACATGAATGACTTCAAACTTACTGCACAGTCCATTGTCACAGTGATTAGGGCAGCTGGCACAGGGTGTTCCTTGTAGGTAAGGAGTATATTTTCTGCTAATAACATTACCACTGAAATTTGAAACATAACACATCAAACACTTCTTTAAATTCTTTAGTTCAGTTTATGCTCCAAGGGTAGCATTCATCACATATATCTGAATATTTACTCAATGTTTTAATCATGCCACCTGAAAAATGAATATTCCCAATGCGTACTCAGATAGCAGTGCAAAGTAAGAGAGTTAATTCACACCAACACTCCCTTGACCATAATCTCACATCTGAGCAACCAAAATGGAGTAAATGGGGCTTAAAGTTTTGAGAGTATATTTTACCACAGCAACACTCTTCATCTATCAGTAGACTTGGTCAAATTGCTAAGGCAGTGCACCCCAAGGTGCTGACTACAGGTGAAGCATATCCCCTGCAGGAATGTCCAACCCACAGCCTGCAAGCCACACGTGGCCCATGGTGGCTATGAATGCAGCCCAACACAAAATTTTCAATTTACTTAAAACATTATGAGATATGTTTTTGTGATTATGTATCACAGTGTATTTAATGTGTGGCTCAAGAAAACTCTTCTTCCAGTGTGGCCCAGAGACACCAAAAGATTGGACACTCCTGTGAGAGATACTAGAATCTCCTGGAGGACAGAAGGTGGCATTATGGAAAATACTTAATATTGTATGTAATTTTGTATTTTAAAAGGAAACTCAAATTATCAATAAGTTCTATACTACAAACTGGATAAAGTAATGTTTCAAGATAATTTTTGGCCTCTAGATGCAGGCTGGTAACATTTTCAAGTACTTTATGGGAGGTGGATATGGTAGGAAGGATTTTAAATGTCTAGAGGTTTTGTATGTGAGGTTTTTATGTGTACTAAAAATGGGAATGTTAGAAGGAAAGGTTTCATTAACACTAAACTGCAGGTTAAAGTGGTCCTACAATGACTAGCCTGTGCTTCATTGATAATTATTAACCAATTGGCTGTTATTATCTGAAAATACAACAGAGTCAAAGTTTTGTTTGGACCTAGTGGTCCAAAGACCCAGGGCAATGCATCTGAATCTCAGTCTCCTTGCACAGAATATAGCTATGAAGGTGTGTAAGCTTTTGGAAAATTGTGAAATATGTATAAAAATATTTTAGAAGTTCTTTCACTCTTGCTTTTCTTGTTATTCATTTAAACTTTTACCACAGATAAATTGTTCTAGTTGCCCCACCCCCCTCACAGCCAGATAGTGGGCTTGGGTGTATTCTCTTAGGGCATTTCAATTCTTTCTATTAAACCCTAACTGGTGCTTGCAGGGAAATGACTTTGAAGGTCATACTTCTCAAACTGGAACCCAACTTCACCTGGCTGATCTACAGTTTTAAAATGAATCATGTAGGAAACTTGGTTGGGGGGAAAACTCTCCCTCCAGTAGCAAGGAGTTTCAAACATCAAAAATAACCTGTATATTATAAATATATCTTCACTATATCCATAGAATTTTTGTGGATAAGTCAAATATATTGCTTGAGGAAGAGGTATATTTCTGCTATAAATTAAGATTTTATTGGATGGTTCCTTCAGAGATTTTGAGTTAAATTCTAAAGAATAAAGACTTAAGATATTACCTTTTCTTAATAATTTGAAATATATTAGGGATTTCCTGAAAATCTTTTGAAGCCCAAGATGTAATCATTTCTTAATGGTATACTACAGGTATTTTAGATAAACAACTGTAAGGGCATTTGTGTACAAAGAACATTTGAGTACTGTTTGTTACCTCACCTTTACCCTTGCATTTACCATTAGGCTTTCATTTTCTAGAATGTGAATTTAATAAAAACTGACAGTACCAAATCTAGACAACTACATATAACATATATCCATGTAACGCTGAGCCTCAGGAAAGCAACTGAGAGGAAAGACAAATAATTTTAATCATGAGGGAGTAAGCTTCAGATTTTATACTTGAAACTGAGAAGTTGGTCTTCTGTCTGAGAAGTTGTTTGTGTCTCAAATTTAGAAAAGGTTTCTAAAGATTAATCTCTCCCCTTCATGGAATATGCTTTTTCAGTCTGAGTTGTCTAATACATGATAAATTTAAAATATTAAGTTGCTGATGGCATTGACAGCAAATTCGAAAGCATATACTTACGCAGAACAATAATGGCAGACGTAATAGTATTTTAGTCTTCTTTGATTGGGACAATAGGCAATTCCACATCCAATAAGGGAAGATGAGTACCAAACAAGCTACATGCCCATAAGTGAAGATACGAGAGTACATTCGAGAGGGAAACATCAAAAAAATGAATAATAGGAAATAAGAAAAGAAAAAATGTTACTGATATATTATGATTACATATACCTTATGGAAATATTTAAGTTATTGAAACAAATTTTAAAATCTTTTCAAACAGTTCATTTTCATGCATGTTCACTACTTTATCCATTTAGATTACTCAAAAAATATGGAGTATGTTTCCCTACCAAGAGCTTGCAGACTTTTGACAAGTGACAGCTCACAGCTGAAATACCCACAAAATTCAAAGACTGTCCTTTAGCTACTTGACATCTTCCCCCAGATTCAATATTGGAATCAGTCAAAATTTGGAGAGGCTTTCTTTTCAGGGCATTTACAGCAGCTTTTTTTTTCACTTGTTTCCTTTACCTGGGTGTAATGTCCAATCACTGCAGTGGGATCTTTTGGCCCTACACCATAGGTAAAATCATCTTTCTCATCGAACCAAGTTTGGATTGCATCTGACCATAAAGTAGGGCTACTTGACATAAAGAGATTCTCACCACAATTCTTTTCACCTAAGAAAAAATAGATTGTTCTTGAGGTAAGCAAAAAAGCATGCAATGGTATATATGCCTGTATATACGCCTAGATAGATGATAGATAGATAGATAGATAGATAGATAGATAGATAGATAGATAGATAGATAGCTCTAGATAGATGATAGAGAAATCTATGTATGTACGTATGTATGTATGTATGTATGTATCTATCTATCTATCTATGCTATCTAGATTCGATGCTTTTCAGACACAGTGCCCATAGTTGTTGCTAACTACTGATTAATGCATAAAGAATTCCTTATCAGCTATAAGCTGAATAGAAGCCATATGTATCTAACGCACTGAGGCTGGTCTCAATGTGCAGATTGTGAACAGATGAAGTCCTCCTTCTTTAACATCTACTCCCCTAAAGACATTCATTCACATAGTAAATTCTTCATGAATGTTAGTCTTGTGCTCTCAGCTGTGCACTGTTAGCTCGGTGGAAGCAGAAAGCAACTCATAACACTTCTCCTACCCTAATCCACACTTACAAGAAACTTATCATTTATAGCAACTTTAATAAATGTTTACGGTTGGTTTGTGTAAATTTGGGGGGAAATTTTTGGAAAAAATCTTAGTCTTTAAGAACCCTAAGCATGAAACAGGTGACACTAGGAGGGGCACTATTTTCAAAGTTTATGGGTCTCCCCATCATCAGCAAATCAGAATGTCACAGGCCAACTTCTCCTCAAAGAATTAGGATAAAAGTGCTTTGCAGCCCAGAAACACTTCAACGTATTTTTCAAACCTTGAAATTAATACTTATGTTTGGATGGCTTGGAATGTAACATCTACATACTACTGAAAGGAAGTGTAAACTACTCTCAAATAGCTCTTGTAAGAGGGAAAAAAAGAAACTGAGATGGTAACAGTAGACTGGGCTCTTCAAAACCATTTGTTTCAATCTTCTACTGAATATAGTCATCCCTCTTCATAATTTCATTGAATTATTGTATCAAAAATACACATAACAAGGCAGTTCTATTTTCAAAACAGGTGAGTTATTTACTACTTTCAAACTGGATTTCTCTACATCTGTCATTTAATAATTTATGTAAATATTATGTAAGTTACTCACTCATACATATGACATATAATTATTTTTAGGTCCCTTGATGTAGAGCTCATGTTTCTGAGGCTAATTTTACTCTAAAATAGTACTGCATGCATTGTAAGAGGCATCCAGAACATACAAAAGATTTGACTTATTGTCATTGAATATTAAAAAGATGCCAATGCTAAAAATTTTTGAGTAAAATTCAGAAACAGTTTGACAAAATTCAACAGATTTTATAAATCCAAAAATAAATGCTTCTTAAAACATAGACTCTATAAATGAAAATGACACTGGGTTAGATGTATGAAATTCTAATTCCAAATTTCCCAGATATGATACTTCTTAGCAATTATTTTCCTGCTAACAGTGGTTAACAGGAAAATAATTTTCTTTCCTGTTAATAGATGGTTAAGAGGTACAAATGTGATATTGTGTGAGACAGTTTTTGTAAATGATAAAAGCATAAGCATAGAGTGATACTTCTCAAGCATTTTCTCTCACAGAGGTACTTTAACTTGAAATATGTTCATCCACAAGATTTCATAGTGCAACATTGAAACATATGGCCCCTTATTATTTCACTTTTTCATCTACTCAATAAAAACTTATTGGTGTACATACCAATTGCTCGACTCTGCTGTTTGCTGTGTTTGTGAGAGCACACGTTTGCCCACTTTTGGGCGTTTGCTGCTGCCTTGCTGTCCCATGTCTAACAAGAAAGAGGGGGAGAAAGATAGGCACTTACCAACTCAAACCACAAAGGAGCATAAACTTTGTAATGAAATGGGTAGTTGATTCATATCATTGTAAGTTTTTCTGTACATGCATATCCTTATAATCAAAGATATTTTTGATGTGTCTTTTTCTGTTTCTTAAAGAAATTAGATAGTATGGCTACCCCAGGAACTATAAAACCTAAGATAGTTAATAATCTATGTATGATAGCATGGCAGGAACACCTACAGACTTTTAGCAGTGGTTCTTAACTAAATATCAATCAACATGTAGAGCTATTGAGACTATTTTCCCTATAGTATTAAAATGGCCTGCTTCATTCCTAGTTCCTTCCCTTGCCCTGACCATGGAATACATTTGGGAGATTTGGCTTTTAGTAATGGGCCCAGAATTGTCTGTTATTTACCCTGAATTACATTGATCCTAAAGGGAAAAGGCCTTTCTGATTCTAGATTAAGAGCGATAGTGATCAGAAAAACATAATGGCCCCTTATTGGATGCCAAAAGATTTGGTTTTAATTCTGCCTCCACAACTTAAATAGTTCTGTAAAATGGACAAGTTATTTAAGCATTATAAAGTACAATTAAGAATTTCTTCTTTCTCCCATGGAGCTAATTAAGCTTAAGTTTTGCATCTCTCACTTGCATACATTCTTCTAAGGTTGTGCCAGGGGCACCATAGAATACGCATGGTCATTTTTAAAAAATTTTCAGTGGTGAGATAGTTGTGTACTCTTTCTTAAAGAGTGTTCCTTCAAGCTTCAAATCAGCAAGAGTTGAATTTCCACGACTAAAAATATGTCTTAGAGGAAAGGTTGAGGGTGTAAGGCGAAACCCAGGTGGAGTTGACATTAATAATAATAAGGACGATGTCAGTAATCACACGTAGGTCAACTCACTGTGCAGAGAGGGACTGGACAGAGAACTACCTGCAGTCAGAGAACTTATTAGAAAATTGTTTTGGATCAAAATGAACATAAAATGCCTGGTAAAAGCATCTAAAGGTCAGATTATCAAGGTCAGAAGGCACACACTAACATTAGGAGAAGGTTTAAGAATGAGCCGCATGACTCTCTAAGTATCCTAAAATTATATGCAAATTATACATATTAATATAGAAATAGATTATTACATATTATATATAGTACATTCTACATATGTATTGTTTTCTGGGAAGAGATATTTCACTCAAAAGATGGGAAACTCTGAAATGGACATGATAGCGAATCAATTCTTCCAGATTGTATTATTCTAGTGAACAGAACATGTAATGGTAGGATGATACACAATTTATAAGCAAAAATAGTATGTGGAATGAAAACAAGGTATTTATGCATTGTCAGTAGCAAAGCTTTAATAAAATAACAAAGACAGAACTTCCTCTCACAAATATCTTAAGCAATCTTATGTACTAGGAGTCTGTGCTTATCACAGCTCCTCAAGCCACTTTCCTTTTGTTACCACCTCTTACCATCTTCAGCATGTTGCTGGCAGAAGGAGAGACTGCTCTCCTTAGGTTATTGTGTTTCTTTAAAATCTCACTTTGGACTTCTTTTTGGGTGGTTGACAAAGCATCAACATTTGGATCCTGAAAGAAAACCAAATTAGAATTATTTTTAACAGTTTTAAAAATTGCAACTGAGTGAATAAGCTAATTCAAGAAAACAAAGATTATTTAAAAGGTATTCAATTTAGCCCTGGCTGGTGTATCTTAGTTGGCTGGAAGTTGTCCCACAAAGTGCAAAGTCACTGGTTCAATTTCCGGTCAGGGCACATATATGGGTTGTGGTTTGGTCCTGGTAGGGGTGTATTAGAGGCAATGAATCAGTGATTCTCTCTCCCATTGATGTTTCTCTCTCTCTCTCTCTCTCTCTCTCTCTCTCTCTCTCTCTCTCTCTCTCTCTCTCTCTCTCCACTTTCCCTTTTCTCTAAAATCAAAAGGCATGTCCTCAGGCGAAGATAAGAACAAAGTGCTCCTTTGAAACCAGTATTAATTGTTATGCATTGCCAATGAATCTGAACTAAAGCTATGACTTTTTTTTTTTTTAAGATTTTATTTATTTATTTTTAGAGAAGGGAAGGGAGGGAGAAAGAGAGGGAGAGAAACATCAATGTGTGGTTGCCTCTTGCATGGCCCCCACTGGGGACCTGGCCTGCAACCCAGGCATGTGCCCTGACTGGGAATCGAACCTGTGATACTTTGGTTCACAGCCCGCGCTCAATCCACTGAGCTACACCAGCCAGGGCTAAAAGCTATGACTTTTTTAAATAGGAAAGAAGTAGTGTTAAATTTTGGGTGTATGTAGTTCATGTCATGACAATTAAAAACACCTCCAAAGCCACAAATACCACTTTCTAGTATTAAAAGATGTCTTAATGTGATTTTTCTAGACATACGAATAATAACGTAATGACAATGTTTAAGATGGGAACCGTTAAGACATTCTCATTCACAATCAAGCTACAATGAAGGAGTACTAAGAGGAGAGACAGGTAGCTCACCTAGACTTTAAGGGAAACTTTGATCCAACATGGTATCTGGATTTCAAGAAAAAATGTGTAGGCCCAGTCCAACTGCATTCAATATTCTAGCAGATGATCCTACCTATTATGTAGCAGATTTTATGGAATTATTCCAAAAGCAGTTTTATAATATTAAACACATCTCCAAGGCAATATGAATGGAACAAAGCCAGCCAATCAATGGATTATTGCTGGCTGTTAATTTTAGTAATATAAATATAATTAAGGTATTAAATCACATGCTTCTATTTTTGCTGTATCTTTGTGGGTATTGGGGTGTCTAAGCCTAGAGGTAGAGTAAGGTGTGTGATTGTTCCATAAGGTTGACACAATTTGATGACCTAAATTGACACAAGAATGTGATATTATAAGAGCATGAGCAAGATTTGAAGTTAAAAGTCTAAACAGGGCCTCTGGAATAAGTTCTTCTCTTCTCCCACAATACTGAGTTTTTGCAAACCTCTCCAAATACTGAGAACATAGGTCTGACCATATTCTATTGCCACTATCTAGCTATGTGTCCATTTCTTCCACCTGCTGGTATGTTCCTAAAGACAGAAACCAAGAATGAACACCAGTGTACCAGTGTATCCACAGATCTGGAGCATCCCCAGCTACTTATTTCTAGATTGGAAAGGATGCACATGTGAAATATGAGCAGTGGCTGGTCACAGCGCAAAATAACATCTCTCGTATGTCCTATTCATCCTCAAAAACCTCCTTAAAATAGTTTCATTTCAAAGCATATAAAAATTTGTCCCTTGAGAAAGGAAAAGTAATTATGTTTTGCTTCTTATCCCAACTTCTTTTGCAGGTAAAAATTCTACTGAAGAAGACAGACATATCTTTGTTTCTTTTTAAGTAAGTATTAATAAAGCTTTTATTAGGTGATGAGAAATATGAAAAGTGTTGAGAAGAAAATGGATGAATAAAATACGGTACCTGCCTATACTTAAAGAATTTTTACTGGAAAGACAATATGGCATAAATGAGTATAACACCACATGACAAAATAATCAGCAGGGTCTACTAGATGTTGAAAAAGAAGGAATTAGTTTTTCTTCATTGGGTTCAAGCAAGGTTTCACTGTTGGGAACTGCCCTGCCTGATTTCAGAAGCTATAACCCTCCATGGCTAAGGCTGAGTAAGAGATCTTGGGACCATAAGCCACTAAGGAGACAAAACATCTCCCTGGCAGGGGTACTGCCTCTTCCCCCTTTCACTTGACCCTGCTTGGCCCTGGGTGAATGACTGGTTAGCCAATGATGGGTAAGATTCCTAAAGGGAGGGATGACCTAAGACAGGCATGGGCACAAAGGGGTCCTCAGGGAAGGACTTGGGGGAATAGAAAAAGGGGGTGATGGACCTTCGCCCCTCAGCTTTGACAAAGCCTGAGTCCTCATTCTGTCTGCTGGAAGTCTCCTAATCTCTTGGCTGCCTTACTTCCCCTGCCCAACATAAGCCTGAAACAATGCTGGAGGTGGGTGCAACTCTGTGCTGGAAAAGGTAGGTTCCCCAGGGCAATCAGGCCTAAGAAAAAATGCATAATATCCTGTGAAACCTGCTTTGCTAAGAATGTCCTCAATTTTCTGATAAGGGTCCAAGCACAAAATGAGTTTGTTTCCCAAAGTTTTATAGCCCTTTAGCTAACTGACCCTGACATAGAATAAGCCCTCATAATTCTTTGAATGTTATCTATTGTTTGATCATTACTGCTTGACAATGATTGATGAACTTTACCTGTATTCCTCTGCAAATTGAACCCAAAAAAAAGCCCATTGAAGAACAGGGTCCTTTTCCTTTGAGAGATCGGCCACCTTTTCTCCCCAAGCAGATCATGTATTGGTAGACTTATTCTCATCAGTGACAGACAGTGGGAGGGGGCTCTGTGGGTGGAGCCCCCCCCACTCCACAAAAAGTGGTCTGGACTGAGGGTTCAAGAGCTGAGTGGTGCTTTCTAGGGCACAGAAGAGGGCACATTGAGAGGGTCCAGAAAACCACACAGGGCACAGGGAATGTAGAAGATCAGCAAACACTTAGTTGTGTGAAAGATCTAATTATATCTCCATTTTTAATAAATTTATAAATGAAAATCAGGAGATGGTTGAGAAAGATAACAGGGAATCAGAAATGGCTTTGAAAGGAACTCTTTAGGAATGAAATTGGGAAGACAGAACTACTTAAATGAAGTCCTTAGTGATGAATATATTGTCTTCAGATTGAAAATTTGATTAACAATGACTTCAATTCTGAATGCCAAATGAGGTTTGACCCAGTGTCAGAATTCTCTGGTCTGAGGGGTCTTAGTTAATCTTATGCTCCCAAAGCCACGGAAGAGTGTGGGAACAGAGAACAAGGACCAAAGCTCCTCGCATTCAGAGGTTTTCTAATCAAAAAAGCCTACACACCAGTTGAAGAGAAACGCTGATGCTGCTCTTGGGACTATTAAAGTGAAGCAGCATACTAGAAATAATTAGAGCATCTTATCTCACACAAATGGGTTGTAAAAATTATGAAATATCCAAATACCTAATATCCCTGATAAATTTTCTTTTTTAAATTAAAAACTATGTATAACTATTTTCACACAGTAACTATAAAAATTAAATGTGGTGGCATATGTGAAGACCTTTCTTACTTTGAGATTAGATAAACAAATTGTTCATTTTCAGTGGGGGTCACATTGAAATGGATTAAATAACAGCAAATTAAACAAGATCTTGAGATAGGAGGAGTTTTGTTAGCTTTTAAATTCACAGACTAGCATTGTCACCAGAAAAATAATTAAAACATCACATGTCATTTTTATTTTTTGGTGGCCACTTTATAAAAACAATAAACAGATTAAATTATATTTATAATATACTTTAAATGTATAATATATTTACCTAAATATATTTATATTTACATAATAAATTAATAAATGCATTTATGTTCATATAAAATATTTAAATGTGTACATAAATGTATATTTAAATGTATAATGCATGTGTGTATGCATATATCTACATAAATATATTATGTATTTAAATATGTGGCTATATTATATATTTGAATATATATTAGATTTAAATATATACTGTATTTAACGCATATTAAAATATAGCTTCCATCACACAATCCATAGTAAAATTATTAATGACAAATTTTTACTCCTTTTTTAAATTAAGTCTTTGAAGTCTGCTATGCATATCTCATATGCACATATACATATGTTTACACATATCTCAATTCTGACTATCCATATTTCAGTGTTCAATACCTTCATGTGCTTAGGTACTATCATACTTTGTGATATACTAGATAATCTAGCTCTTTTTCCTTTTGAAAATTGATCTAGTAGCTTGCTGTCCTTCAAGGTTGCTTGAATTGTTCTGAAAATATTTTCAATGCTGATCATACCTGTCCATTTGCAGGGAAGAACGGAAGGAACACAGCAGCCAGAAACAGCAACACTAATGCCATCTCTGGGGAAACAAAACAAAGCCGGCATTGGTATTTTAGTGCAAGAACTTCTGAAGAACACAGGAGGAGAGAAAAGAAACAATGTAACATCAGTTATCCCAAATTCATTAGTAACATAACAAGAGCAGCTTTGTCACAGGGTGCCAGTGGAATTCTAATGGATTCAGGCCCAGAAGCAAGCTTTTCTAACGGGGATGTTAACAAACGGATATACTAGACTGAAGCTCTTGAAGTAGTACACCTATAAATATTTAAGGTACACCACCCAGTTCCACCCTATTTCCATAGTTTTATCTACACAGCAACTTTTTCACGATCTAGGAACAGTTTCTTCACATTGTCCATTTAGGAGTAAAAATAGCTCTCAACTGTTTTGATTACAGGGATACCACTGCATTAGTCCTTGCTGGCTTCCTTAACACTACTTATCTTTATAAACATCCCCTCATTAGCATCTCTTCAATCTACCAGTTAGAGTGGGCCATTTCTTCTGCCTCATATACTAGCCATTCCTAGAACCCTAGGTAAATTCACTAAGAAGAAGCAATTTAAAGAAACAAAAAACAAAAAACTTTCAACCACTCTCCATAGCTCCGTCCATGTGTCATTCATTTCCATTCCAACCATTTTTTTTAATTACATTGCCTCAAATTCCAAAAAACGTAATACTCTCCTTTTGGATCTAAAGCCAGAAAACCACTGTTAAGAGTTTACCAACCCAATCTGTATTAATACCCTTCATATGCTCACAATTTTTGCTTCGCTTACTCAACATTTTAGAATCCTGAAGAAATAATATATACTAGGAACACTTTAGCCACAAAATTTTTTAGCACTGTCATATTTATAAGGGTAAAACAATTAATTATGTGTTCAATAACAGGGAGATAAAATGTCTAAATAAATTAGAGTACATCCTCTTAATAGCATATATTAGACATAAAGTTATGTTTATGATGGTTTTGTAAGAAGGAAATGCTTATGCTTCAAAATTAAGTTTAAAAAAAATACCAAATAGTATATGGGAGATACTTAGTTTCCTGTTATGAATAAAAGTTTGTGCCCTCCCAAAACTGATATATTGAAATTCTAACCTCCTGTGAGGCTATATTTGCATTTTGGCCCTTAAAAGATACTTAAGGTTAAATGAGCATGTAAAGATGAGCCCTGACCTGACAGGATTGGAGACACAGGGAATGCATTTTCACCTATGCTGCCTCTCTCTCTCTCTCTCTCTCTCTCTCTCTCTCTCTCTCTCTCTCTCTCTCTCTCTCTCTCTCTCTCCCCCTCCCCTCAGCACACACAGATAAGAGGCCATGTGAGAATGCTGTGAAGAGACATCTCAGCAGAAACTGACCATTCTGGCAACTTGGTCTCAGACTTCTACCCTCTATACCTGTGAGAAAGTAAATATTTGTTGTTCAGGCCACCCAGGCTGTGGTAATTTGTCATGGCAGCCCAGACAGACTCATATACATTCTTATATTTAACATCTGAGGGATGTGTTACTTTTCAAGAGTGTTACAAGATCCATAGCGTGTAGCAATTTGAAATCTCCTGGAGAAACAGGTCTGCATTCCAGTGCGCATGTGTGAGCAAGGCACTGAGCTTGAAGGGTACCTCCGACTACCATCCAGCATCCATAGTCAAGGCAGCTGTGCTTCCCTCATAGGTATATGACAAAAACCTCTATGGCATAGGGACTTAGGGCCAATTTGAAGATAAGGTAATGGAAAAAAATTATTCCGTAGGGTGTTGATGATCTAGATATGTAGGGAGATCTGGAAATAAGTACTTTATGATTCTTCTGAAGGACAGTAGCAGAAATAGGACCTCATCCCCTTCTCCTGGAAGACTAATACTCAGACAAAAAGCCAGGCAAAGAACAAGCAAGATTAAACAGAAATAACAAGAGAATGAATTTATCTTTATGTGATAAATAAGACATTCTTTTTTTTTTTTCATTTCCTATGATGACTCTACATTATAGTAATTACAAAAAGAAAAGATCTTTATTCCAAAGTGATTGTTAAGTTTTGGAAGAGTGCCTCTGACTTTGTCGAACCAATTGTCTTAGTTCCTTCACGGCAACCTGGTGTAGCTGACAGGTTGGGCATCGTGATGCCCAAGTGAGAGAAGAGCAGAGCCCTGGATGTGTTAAGTGACCTCTTGACAGCCTCATTGCTAGTTGGTGTGTAGCTGAGACAGAACCCAAGATTTCTGTAACCTCGGTATTCATTTCCCACCAAATTGTAGTATATTTTTCTGGGGCATGAGGTTTCAAAAAGTGAATATTTTGCCTGGAAAAAAATAGTCATACATTACTGTAAATCTTTTGGCAGCTGATAAATACCTGGCAGATTGCTCAAAATATTTGAGAAAATTAGAAAAAATTAACAAAATACTAATAATTAAGTCAAATCTTGACCTTGAGCTACAAAATAAAATTCCTAAGACTTTGAGAGCTCAAATAATATTTTCCTAGGATGTCTATTTTGAATTGAAAGCATAACCCATTATGATATTTTTTATTCATGTTACTTTGTTGAACTAATGAAGGACTTTGTTGGCATTTTAACAAAGCAATTATGTCCATTGGATTAACTAGAAAGGGAAGGGAAAGTGTTGAAACAGAAATCAAAAAAATTGATAACATATTCCTTTAAGAATTCTATAACAAATACAAATTGTGTAGGTATTTCTATAGTGTTTTTTAAATTAAAGTGTCTTCTGTACAATTAAAATTTCACTCATGACAATAGGAAAAGTTTGATTTTTGTGTATATTGTAGCTTTCAGGTAGAACAGAGGAAGAGGGGAAGAAAAATGAAAATTTGAAGACAAAAAAGGAGAGCACAGAAAGAACAATGAACTTATTTCTGTATAGCAAACATAAATTGAATGTTAAAAAGAGCCATTTTATTTCTCAGAGATACCTGGTTCCCTATTGAGCAAACCCGAACTTTGGCACCTGCATCGTGATGAAGAGAACAAAACAAGTGCTAAGAACCCTGGGTTGCTGCTATTGTGTCATTGGTGCTCTTTTACCTGGCTCGTCCTTAAGCATATGAAGTTGATAATCTTCATGTATCAAATTAAAATACAGGGACATAGACTCACCTCACAGGGTTTTTGTGAGGTTTAAAAATATAGATAATTTTAAAGAATTTGAAAGCATTAAAAAATCATCATGTACATACAAGTCCTAACATTAACATTTCTATCTTTATTATTATTTGGGATGCTTGCTCCCTTAGCTACGAGTGTTGCCAGCACAAATCTCAGGGAGAACGTCTGCTGAAGTCAGCCATGTGGTCCAACATCATGGTCTCTTCCCAGGGCCCCCTCATCCTCTGTCTGCCAGACATGGGGGGGTAAAGGCCTTACCTCTTCACTCCAACTACAGACAGTGCTGAAACATCATCTCAGCTTAAGAACCACTCTGAAGTAGTTGATTGACCGAAACCTACAATGAGACTACATCACAGCTGGATTTCTTACCTTTGTCCAATCTTGCTTCCTTCCACTCCCCTCCCAGGGAATTAACCCCAAGTGGATTCCTTAATAAACTTCTTGTGTCTCATATTTCTGAACATTATCTACAAAACCCAGTCTGTGACATCATTCATTAGATAATCTTTATTCCATTATTTTCATCATGATAGGTTCCCTATTTATACTTTCATTATCCTTTCCTCTGATTGTATGCCTTTTATGCCTTTGATCATGTTAATCCTCAAACCTGGATTCCAGCCACTTCCTTCCAGAACATTTCAAAGTCTCTCTCTACAAAGAAACTCACAGGCTAACTCCAAACACACAGAACTTATCCCTATGGAACATTTAAAGCCCACCCAGCCCTGACTGGTGTGGCTCAGTTGGTTGGGTGTCATCCCACAAAGCAAAGGGTCATTGGATCGATTCCCCATCAGAGCACATTTCTGGGTGGCTGCTATGAGAAGCAACCAATCCATGTTTCTCTCCTTCTCTTTACCCCTCCCTCCCTCCTCTCTAAAAATAAATGAAAATCTTAAAAAAAAAAAAAAATAAAGCCCAGCCAGTAAACTTTTTTTGATTATGTGCACTATCTAATTTTTCTCAATTTCTTCATGTACATTAGATGTTTTCCCACAGCAAGACTGAGTATTTAGAAAAGGCAGAATACCATCATTACTTTCTTTTAAATGCCTTTTGGCTAAACAGCACCTGCTCAGTGATGAGAGCTGCAGAAGCTTTCAAAGTCTCCAGAGGACTATTAGGCTGAGTCCTTGTGCATGCCCATCTCTCTGGCTATGGCCACAAGCAGGCCTCCTGTGGAATTTGAGAGCAACAGGAGAACAGATTCTTCCTCTTTTTTCCCCCAGTTAATGACAATCAGATGTTGTTCTTTTCTGTAACAGACATTCACCAAATTTTACACACTATGTCTGGGATAATGTGCTACATATTGCTGAACATGATCGACTGAATAAGATATGATTCCTGTCCATCCTCAGAGCCTTAGCACACCATTAAGGGAGCCCAGCATTCAAGGACCTAGAGTGGGAAGTATTTGGCCTTTCCCACATGTGCAAAAGTGGAGGCTAAAGATTTTTTTTCTTTTGCCCTGACCAATTGTGATGCTCTTGAAAAAGGATGGGGAAGATCTACATAAAACAGGTCTTAGGAAGTAAGTATTAGAGGTGAGGTAAATATGATTAAGATCTAGCACCAGCTGGAAGACCTAAGCATTTAGCCATAAGAGCCTCCTTTGCCAGGTACTGATAAAATACTGTTTATTTTACTTTCATTGAGTTGAGTCCCACAAAAAGCATTAGAAAACATTAGGTTAATAACTGCTTCTTCCTGTCATCTACTTGCATGTAGACAAATTCCAAATGTGTGTAGTTACACATTTCCTCTGCTTATTACTTAAGGACAAACTTTAGATTCTTTTCAAATCATTTCCCTTAAAAGACTTACTTTGCCACATGCTGGTCACCAAGTCTCTCCTTTTATACAGTTTTCCACTCTGTCATTTGTAATTGTCCTTTTTCAAAGAGATCAGTAATTTCTCTTAAGTGTGATAAGAGAAAAGCCAGATCCAAAGATTTTGAAGATGTACAGTTCCAAGTGTCGATGGTTTATTACTACCCCATCACAGACAGCAGAAAGCAAGCTGTGTCTTTCCGAAGCATAAATGTAAAAGATACAATTAAACTGTACTATACTGCTCCTTCCTCACACTGATGATGGGACCACCACAATATTTGAAAGACTCACATGAAAAAGAAAATAATGACCTATCACTGCTTATTAACTGATTAAAAACTATGTATTTACAAACAGTATACCAGTATACCTTGCCTTAAAAGTCCATTTTGTGGATATAAGGAAATTGAAATGATAAACTAGGGAGAATTTGCTTAGTTCTTAAGAGGAGAATTCACAAAATGGTCCATTTAAAAAGTGAGCTTTTAGCCTTCAATTGCAGTCAGAATGTCAATACAGGCAGGCTTCTGGTTATCACCCTAACACGTACTCTGAAGGAATGAGAGAAACAAAAGGAAAGCATAGCTTCCAAGAAAGTATAAAAAAGACAGTGAGAAAAGCAGGGGAGAATTAAGTCTCCCAGGACCTCTAGTATGCATGTACAGGGAGATGTATGTATGTTTTGAATATGAAGTGGAAGAAGGTGTTGCAGGTGTTGCATCCTGGGACAGCGACTGACCTGATCATGTAGTTTCAGTAACAATCTTGGTTTTACCTAGTAACAAGCACTGTTTCCCCCTTATTGTGAAATTCTCTGCAGGATAGCATCATGAAAGCATAAAACCTCCAGCAAGTGTCAAGAACTAATGAAAATAACGACATGTGGACTACCCTATATTGCTACTGCCTAGGGTTACATGAGTATAAAATAGTGTGACTACTTTGTCCCAAGCCTATTTCTCCTCAAAAAGTAGCCTAAGGAGTGGCAGTGAGTGGAAATGATTCTGGCGTTGGTTCACCAAATAGTTGAGGATAATAGTACATAATATATAGGTTCATTTCACAAACAACATGCAAAACCCCTCACAAAATATTAACACACCAATTTCAAAAATACATTTAAAATATGATCAAGTAAAGTTTGTATCAGGACTGGGAGATTATTTCAAAATGAATAAGTTCATTGGTCTAATTATCACATGAACAGACTAAAAAAATCACGTGGAAAAAATATTTTACTAAATTCAATTTCTAGTTACAGCTAAAAAAAGAACACAGGGGAATAAAGGTGATCATTAATTTGGTAATTTGGTAATTACATTATATTAAATATCTACAACAAATATTGTAGTTACTCCAGAAACTAGGTGCATTGCATTTAATATTGGGAACAAGAAAAAATGATTGATGTCAGTGCCATTGTTCAACATCAAAGTGGAGAGTTCCTGATCAAAGGTGTCACAAAGAAAAATTATATTCATTGGTCTTGTAAGGGAAGAGATAATATTTTATTATTTTCAAGTGATATGATCATCTAGAGAATACACCATAATCAAAGAGTTTGCCAGATGCAATATCAACTTACAAAAATTACTAAAACCATATACCAGCCACACTCGGCTAGAAAATAAGATTTAAAGAAAGATCCTACCCATAGTAGTAACAAAAACTATAAAGCACCTATGAAACAATCAAGAATAAAAAAATCCTTTCTGGAGAAAACTTTAAAACCCTCATAAAAAGACCTAAAATGTCTGCATAAACTCCCCTGGCCACTGTGGCTCACTTGGTTGGAGCACTGTCCCATAACCTAAGGGTTGCAGGTTCGATTCCCAGTCAGGGTGCATGCCTGGGTTGCAAGTTCAGTCCTTCACGTGGGCATGTATGATCCCAAGTCCTGTATGATCCTGGTTCCAGGTGCAAATGGGAGGCGACTGATTGATGTTCCTCTCTCACGTTGATGTTTCTCTCTCCCTTCCCCCCTCTCTAAAAGCAATGAAAAGATGTCTTTGGGTGAAGGAAAAAACCTTAAAAAATAAAAAAAAAAGATTTGCATAAATTGAGATATTTCCATGCTCTTAAATTTTGTGTTAATAAAGATGCCAATTTGGCCCTGGCTGGTGTGGCTCAGTGGATTGAGCACCCCGCTCCAAACCAAAGGGTCACCAGTTCAATTCCCAGGGCACATGCCTGGGTTGCCTGCCAGGTCCCCAGTAGGGGGCGCATGAGAGACAACCACACATTGATGTTTCTATTCCTGTCACCCTCCCTTCCTCTCTCTCTCTAGGAGTGGATAGATAAAATCTTTAAAAAAAAATTTTAAATGTCAATTTGAATTAAACTACTATGACAATAAATTCTTAAAATTCCAATAAAAATTCTGATTGGCACATGAATAAGTAAACCATTAATAAGAATTAATTTGGATATCTTTTTACATTTAGTTATTAAGATACACTTTAAACTTATGTTGACAAAGATTTGATATTATTGTAGAAACAAACAAATGGACGAAGGGAGGTGAACAGAAAATTGAAGAGACAGACCAAAATAGTATGAAAAGTCATTTAAGAGGAAGATCAGGTTATCTTGCATATAGTGTTAGAAAAACTAGCTCACTATATGGAGAAAAATAAAAATGGATCCTTCTTAAGCATTACCTATAAAGGTGAATGTAGAGGGATTCAATTTATAAATAGATAAAAGTTTGCATACAACTTTTCAGGGCCATCTGCTTTGCCCTAAGTGAGTCACACGTAACAATGGCATTCTGTTTGGGCTCATTCAAAACTCATAACAATCTGGGCATTAGATGCTGTTACTCAATACCCAAGTTTTCAGATAGGCAGTACCTGGATCAGAGATTTAATAATTCAGCGTCATAAACTTGCAAACAGAAGAACTGAGGGATAAATCCAGCTTGACCTCATAGCCCTCAAAGCTGGCAGAAGGGGATGGAAATGGTTTAAACAATACAGACCAGACAGCAGGCCATTAAAAGCATTAACATATGTGTGTGTGATATGTGCATTGCACATATAGACACATTTATATACAACTCACAGTACAGGAAAGTATCTGAAGCAGCATTTTCAAACTGTCGGTGTAATATTTAATCTTCATTTTGATCACTTTCTTTCATTTCACCACTTCTCCATGGGATAGAAAGTAGGCCAGAACTATACAAAATTTCTAGATTTTACTGTGCAGAAAATCCATAACATTTCTAAGTAATAATAACTTCCTTGACAGTTCCTGAAAAGCAATTTATATTTTCCTTTTCAAAAATGAATTATCTCCGCTTTGCTTGAATTTACCAAACATCACTGGAATTCTTAGCAGTATGGGATTTGTGTTCTGCTTGAGAGTTCTGACACTCTTCCTCTTGATTTACTTCTTCATCAAATCTGAGCTCAGATCGGTGGCCCCAACTGACCTCACAACACATCATTAGAAGTAACTCTGGGCTTAAAACATGTTATCAGTTTAATTTCCTTTGATTCTGCTCCAGAGAGTTAGTCATCCAGGCAGACGTTGGTTTGGGTTCTAACTAGTGAAAGAGGCAACTCCAGAACTTCTCTGACAACAGTGTAAATCGTCCCTAAGCTCCCTGCCTAGCATTCAGCCACAGAGAGGAAAAGCATTAATAAAATATTTTGAAAGTAAAATCTTTTCTCAATGAAGTAAATAACTTCTTACAGATTTTCCTTAGGTAGTTCTGTGGTCTTTTAGTATCTGTTTATCCAGAATCACCTATTATTAAGAAAAGCTCTATCTGTAAATTGCTTTCTGATATAAAATATATAAAATAGATACTATCTTTAAAGTATTTATACAAAGTTAGCTCTGCCTAAGTAGATTGACCTTTTATTGGAACACTTTTAAAAGTCTCTCTCTTCTTTTTTAGTTGAGTACATTTCATGAGGAAAATTGTATCTCATACTGATAATCTTTAATGGAATATTTTTTTATCTCAAGGTTAGTACTATACTTTGGTTTTGATGGATTTAAAACTATTAACAATAGCTCCCAATCCTCATTTTAATAATGTCTATATTAACACAAATTGATATATGTGAATATTAGTAAAGTTATTAATATTTGGAAGCATGCACACACATATAACCATATTTTTAAATTTTTCTATTAAAGGAAGTTTTAGTATAATTGTTTCTAAAAGTCATAGACATGGGAATGAATTACATTGCTTATTTTAGAATAAAAGATAAAAATGTATTTAGATGTTAAATTTGATTAGGTGCTTTTGGGATATTAAAGCTATATGTTACATTCTTAGATTAAAAAAAGATAATAACAAAGTCATTACTCTCAATAAAAGTTACCAACAGAGTTTTGAAAATCATAAAGTAATTTACTCTCTATCATTTTACCACTGGCAAGGCGTAAATATATTGGCATGATACAATATTCACCTTAAAATAAAGAACTATCACTTACTGTTGGTTCTCTGAGCAAGGAATCGTTTTGGCTTTATCTGTAGAAGGAAGGAAAATGGAAAGAGAATGCTAGAGAGGTATCTAAATATATTACATCTATTTCCTGTCATTAGCAAATACTGTTTGTGCAAGTAAATCTAAGTCAACAGGTCTGAAACAGGGTTTGTCACACCAGTGGGCTCAGATTCCACTGCTGACCGTCTGACGGAAGTTTTGGCAGCATCTCGTGATTCTCAAACATTTATTTCAAACCTGTATTCCTTGGAGCTCATATACTGTTATAATGTATCCACATTTTTGCCAATCAATATTTGATGATTCTTAATCACTCTCATTACAACATTAAAGCTTCCAAGATGACTTCTGTATAAGTAAAGCTAAGCTCATCATTTTCATGAACCCAGATTTTCATGATCGGAGAATACAGTATTTCCTTACAGAGATCTAAAATATTCACTAGTGTTCTGTTGGACCTCATCATTTTGGAGAAAAATTTAATATTTTATCTTTGTAAATGTAAGGTTGCAATGCCCTGGAACATACTGACAAAAGACCTTATAACAATTGATATTTCTAAGTTTTAAGTTCTCTCAATATTAAAAGTTGTTTTCTGGTTGTATGGAATTTAACATACTATTTATCTACATTGCACACTAAATTATTATAATTTAATTCTGTTCGTCTATAAAATGCTTTATTTAATCATTGCAGGTTTGTTGCCGCATCTCAAAAATGAAGGGGGATGGACTAATGATTTCAGGTCCTCTCTACATCTAAAGTGTGATGACTTTAAATATTGTGCTTTTGCAAATGCAGTATAAAATAATAAATCACAAGTTGCACATACTCAGCACTGTCAGGCATTTCTGGGTGCTCATGTTAGTATATACATTGCACAATAAAGTGTGTAATTTAATAATTTCTGTTCATTTCAGGTTTATACTAACTCTAATGAGTTACATAGCAAAAATGCACTAAAGCAGGTAAGTGCCTATGATATGGTAGCAACACAATTTAATTATAGCTAATTATAAGTTAAATAATTGAATGTTACTTTAAATGCTATTTAGAACTCCAGATAGATTTTACCACAAAATTTTTTAAACCTTTAATTATTTGGCTGCCAAGTCTCCACTTAATCCCTAAAACGTATTTTACCCCATTATATTTGATGTGGGAGCTCGCAATAAGCTGAATCAGCCACTAGAATAAAATCACCTTGGACTTGCTGCCTATGCAACCATTTTTCTGTGGGAGGACGTGTGTCATGGGCTACACTAGATCCAGAAGCACCAGAGCCTATCCTACTCTCTATCCTACTTAATAGCGTGGAATATTAAGAGCTTGGGATTCATGGTCTGATGAGCACAGATTAAATTTATGTACCAATGTGTATTGGAAAATTATTTTTCTATCCATAAGTTTTTATATCTATAAATGGGAACGATATTATTTTTCTTCATTGAGATAAAATGAGTCATATATGCGAGTTTCTTGATATGTAGTAAGTGTTAATTTCCTCCCATTTTATACACTTCTTTTCTTGTGTCTGGACAAGTCTGTCTCTAACACCGATAAGCTATGACATTGCAATTGCATTTTATGAGAGGTGGTATGATTAAGTAGTCCTATGAGAGAAATGGATAGAAAAGTATAAAAAAGGGAACTATATTTTTGACTTATTATTACCATTTACTAGATTTTCTTTAATTGTATACCCATAGTTATGACTAAATGATCATTACATGCACCATTCTATAGAGGTATTTTGCATGTCAAATATTACCATGCTTATCATTAAGACAAACAAACATAAAAATATGTGGCCCTTTAGGATTTCAAAATGTCACACACATATTAGACTGACATATTGACCTTAATCTTTAAAAATTGTTTTTTGAAACCAGCTTTGTTCCTTCACCTCCCACGATATCAGTTTGTCTTTTTCTGTATATATGAAGTTAGTCCGGGAAAAGCACAGCTATTGTTAATATAACAAAAATGCTTTGCATGACATCAGTGTAACCTGGCAACCAAGGAGAGTGGACTGGAATGCACACGCATGAACAATGATGACTGCACTGTACTAGTCAGTGGGGGCAGTAGATACTATTGAGGGAGCATGTGCACTGTGTGTCCATTGCATTCAAAATGACTGAGTGAGTAGAGCAAGGGATCTGCATCGAATTTTGCATTAAGCTAGATTTCTCCAAGGAAACTATTTCAATGATTCAGAAGCCTGCAGCTATGGGCAACTGGTGATTGGCAACCTCATCACAACCATGCACTGCTCATGCATCAGGACTCGTGCAGAGTTTTTTGGCAAAACATTAGATCACCCAAGTGACTCAGCTCCCCTGCAGTCCACATTCAGCACCCTGTGACTTCTGGCTTTTCCCCAAACTGAAATCACCTTTGAAAGGGAAGAGATTTCAGAAGAGATTGACAAAACTCAAGAAAATACAACAGGGCAGCTGATGGCAATTGGGAGAACTGTGTGAGATCCCAAGGTGCCTACTTGAAGGGGACTGAGGCATCATTGTCCTATGTACAGTGTTTCTTGTATCTTCTTCAATAAGTGTCTTTATTTTCACAGTATGTGGCTGGATACTTCCTGGAAAGGCCTCGTACATTGAGCATCAACATTGTTGGTTCATCATGATCCATCCCATCCAGTTTTATCAATGAATATCTTCCAGGTTATTTTTATTTGTGTACCCAGAGTTTACATTAAAAGGGCAAGTCATTTGCTCCTGTGTATATATTTAATCAATTCCAACCGTTCTAAAAGAACTTGTAATTGAGTACATCAGTGACCTTTGCTAATAATCGATACATCTTGTTTAGGGAATGTTGTTTGTGTTATTCCTTAAAACTTGTCATTGAGTGTCTCAGTGACCATTGCTATTAATCAATACATCCTGATTAGAGAATGTTATTTATCTTACTCCTTAAAATTGTTCTTCTGCTCTTGGGTTTTGACCAGTACACTATAACCAGGTTGGCTATAATATAAATGAAATAAAGCACAGGTTCCCTCCTCTCTTCTTCAACACAGCTGTAACTGGATGCTGCCCTTTGGCACCACTGTGCTGACCCCCTAAAGCTAAGTACTGTGTGCAAAGGTAAATGGCATCCCTGCCTTAGAGCTGACCTCCATGGCCCAGGTTTCTAGGACTTTTCCTTCCTAGTCACCAACTCCCTATAGCTTCCAGGTTAAGAGCACAGTCTTTGGAAATTGTCAGGTCTGGAAAATCCTCTACATGCTCCAGTTTTCTCCTGTAAAATGTTGATTTTCATATCATAGGTTTGCTTTGATGATTGAAAGCATATTGTACAGAAAACTCTTCAAACAACCCCTGGCATATAATGCTCAATAAATGGAACTAACATTTTTATTGTTATCTTCAGGAAAAGCTTATTTGTTGAGCACGTAAAATGTTTCCATATATGACTTTTGTTTGATACAATTATTAATGCAGGACTTTTTTAAACTTGATTTTTATTGTTGACAGTATTATAAATATCCCCATTTCCCCCCATGTTTTCCCACCTCCACCCAGGCCTTGCCCTCCCCTCCCCTCTGGCCATCGCCACACTGTTGTCTGCGTCCATAGGTCATGCATATATGTTCTTTAGCTACTCCCTCCACCGCAAGTCCCCTCCTCCTCCTTCCTCCCTAACAGCTGTCAGTCTGTGCCATGTACCCATACCTCTGTTTCTATTTTGTTTGTCAGTTTATTTTGCTCATTAAATTCTACATATAAGTGATATTGTATGGTATTTGGAGTTTTTATAAGATCTTTTTCTTTTTTTAAGTATCATGGGAAAGAATCAATACACTGTAAGCAGCAAGTGTTCAAGGCCCAGTTCTATTGGGGCAGTCAGGGTAGCTTTAGGAAAATGATGGGGCATCTCTGGTCCTCTGTGTCCTTGCTAAGAAGTGAGCATTATCCACCTAGGTGCATGTTAGAATTAGCAATAATTTCACTATACTTCTTAAATAAATAGTACATTTATAAGTTAGCTGTCTTATTGAATTATTCTTTAGCATATTAATTTAATTTAGTAACATCAATTTCCAGAAAAAGGATTGTTTATGTGCCAATTTGTAGTGTTCTCTCATTTGTATTGTTCCATCAGTGCCCATGGTTAATTCAATGATTATTACCATATTTTGCCATGTATAACACACACTTTTCTTGCTCAAAGTTTTGAGGGAAAAATAAGCATGCACATTATACATGGGTAGTATGAATTCTGTATCTATATAAATGTTTTTAATTCTGTTATTTATGCTTATGTGTTAAAAGTGTAATTCTAAAAAGCAATAACAATATCTGTATGAAAAGTAATACCTTGAAATACAATAATCAGTTTTGTTTCTAAATATAAATAAGTAAAAATTGAATTAAAATGTTTAAATGAAAGATTTTTTCTGAAATTTTGGGCCCAAAATGTGGGTGTGCATTATACATTGCAAAATATGGTACTTCTTTTTTTATATTAAACTATATTTAACATGTCACCTTTATCAGGAAGCTAATCAACAAAACAAACAAACAAGCATAATATAAACAAAGACACTGAATTTGAGAACAGTCTGACAGTGTCCAGAGTGGGAGGGGAGGGAATTTCAGGGGAAAAGGGGAACGGTTTAGAGCAACAAGTATAAAGGACTCATGGACAAAAACTATGGGGGGTGGAAATGGGAGGAAGGTGGGGAGGGCTGGGGTGGTGGGCTGGGGCGGGGTAAAAGACAGAAAACTGTACAATATCAACAATTAAAAAATACTGATTTAAAAAAATAAAATAAAAAATGGAAAAAAAAACAAAAACCATATAACATTGTGTAAATTTAAGGTGTATAATACATTAATTTGATATTTTTACATATTATAATATGATTGCCATTATACTTTCTTGCTAATTGTTGAAATAATTAAGTTCCAGTTTTTTAGCAAGTTTGATGGCTATAATGCAAATATTGTTGTCTATATTCACTATACTTCACATTCGATCTCTAAGACTTATTTACTACTCATTAGAAATTTGTACCCTTCAACAGCATCTGTGCTGTCCCTCTTCCCCCATTCCCTGGTAACCACCATTTCACTTTAGGTTTTGAGAATCTAGGTTTTTCAAACCCCACATGTCAGTGATACCATACATACTTGTCTTTCTCTGTCTGAGTAGTTTCACATTGCAAACGTGCTCAAGGTCCATCCACGTTGTGGCAAATGGAAGGATGTCCTTTCTCTTGGCTGAATGAAATTCCATTGTGTAAATATACCACATCGTCTCCGAATCATTCTGATCATTCATACACCTAACCATGGAAACAAAATATCTAAATTGCAAATTGTTTACATGATCTTTTCTTCAATGCATAAGCAATTTACATATATACATACATATAAACATATATGTCTCTTGAGTCAGGCTCTTTAGAAATAGACACAGATTAGATTGCTTGTGGTCCATTGAAGAAGAATCTTTCAGGAAAAACCTGTAATGGAGAGAAAGGAGTAGTCCTGGCAAGAGCAAAGAGCCAAGGAAAAGTGTGGTTTCAAGTCAAATCTAGCCTTTCCTGATCCAGAGGGGCAGAGCTCCAGACAGCCTTTCTAACCTATGATCTAGCAGTCATTAGTGGCAGTCGGATGACCAGACTTTCCTGGCGAAGTGTCTCCCATTGACCACAAGTGACTCTCCTGAAAAGGGGAGCAGATGTGGGCACTTAGTAACCAGTACCCACAGCAGCTGGGATCGGAGGCCCTGCCACTGGGACAGAGTCTCTGTGAGCTATGGAAACAGCCACAATTCTGTGGGATAACATGTGCATTATTATAATTGATGCATATTTAAAAGTGATATAAAGTATAGTGAAGGCATTCATCTTCTCCGTGATTCAGCTATCTCATCCAAAAAAAATGATACTGCAGACTAATTTAAAACCCTCCCCACTCCTGAATTTCTGTATCTGTTTTAGGAAAAGAGAAAACGAGGTTCTATTATTTTTTTTCTCTCACTACTTAGATTAATTTCTTTGCTAAGTCATTGACTTTTACTAGTCCTAATTTTAATGCATTTCTCAGCTTTGTTATCAATACAATAAGGATAAAAATAATACCTACTGTTGTGCAGTTTTAATAAATTTAATGGATGTAAAACATTTTGTAACAAACAGTCTCTTATATATTGTAAATGCCCCATAAATACTAGCAATTATAAGTGTATGGGTCTATTCAGAGCTAGATTTTTAATTTTGTGAAATTTACTTTAAGTATAGAGTAACTTATTTATTATCACAAAGTTTATAAAACTAATAAATAACTTGTTAAGGATTACATAGTAAGGTGTCTTACATGGGTATCCTGGTATCTGGCTGAACTCACAACTCCATAGCAGGGAAGTTAGTAAGGAAATATCCAAAACTAGGGAGAAGAATTGCTGGGTTTAATAAGCAAATCTTACTTTCAGTGTTCTCAAACTTTGTGTCAACAAACAAAATACATGTACAGCACATGTATTTTGGAATATTTTAAAATATTTTAAAGAAAAACTAGATTTTCTTTTCATGCCAGGGACTGAGTCATGTATGTCAATTCTTAAAATTGTGGGTACATAACAGGAATTTAACAAATATTTGTTGAAAATACACTAAGTATAAAGTAGGATCAATAGAAAAGATACAAAAATATTTCTCCCAGGAGAGTACTGCTTAAAATTGCTCAAGCTCCTCAGTTATAAAGCCAGAGGTTAACTTCAAAGTTACAATTATGATCACAGAGTGCACATTCTGAAAATGTATTTGAAAGAACACTGTTTTTTTTTTTTAATCACTAAAGACTTTACCAATTATACATCAAAACAGGAAATATTTTAGGGTAGTTTCTTCCAGTCTCTTTTGGTCTCTGATTTTTCATTGTAAAATAGAGTCAGATTTTTTCCTCCAAAGTTAAGATAGTTAATATATGATCTACTTGGAAGATAACAAAATGACTGGCATTTTGAAAATCGTCTGCCACTGAGTAGTTTTTTAAGAGTTTCTTCTTTTAAAAAAGCAATAACTACTCAAGTTGTTCAGAAGGAATTGTAAAGATACAGAAAGTCAAGACTCACATTTTCTCATAATAATAACAGTCACTATGCATTCTTTACAGGGCTGCTTTTGAGGCACAGGAAGACAAAAAAGAGAAACTTTTGTTATATATTTCCCTGCAGAGTTCAAAATTGGAAATTAGCTTGGTATTTTTGGAGATTTACAGTATAGCTATTTGGTTCAAGAGACTCATACCCTGGCAAAGAGTAAAACAGAAGAAGAATAACTAAGATAAGAATATGTAAAATTCAAATGCCATTGTTGAATTCATAAATTTGGAATTCATGATGAAAGAAACATCTCACAATTAAGAATATACTAGATTTAGATTTTTTTTGGTGCTGAGTTTTGTAAATTCTTTATAAATTTTGGATATTAACCCCTTAGCATATATATTGGCAAATATGTTCTCCCATTCTGTGGGTTGTCTTTTTATTTTGTTGATGGTTTCCTTTGTTGTGCAAAAACTTTTTAGTTTGATGCAGTCCCATTTGTTTATTTTTTCTTTTGTTTCCTTTGTCTGGGGAGATATATTAGACAAAATATTGCTATGGGCAATGTCTGAGATTTTACTGCCTATGTTTTCTTTTAAGATTTTTATGGTTTGGGATCTAATATTTGTCTTTAATCCATTTTGAATTTATTCTTGTGTATGGTATAAGAAGGTGATCAAATTTCATTTTTCTGCAACTCTTTTTAATTTTCCCAACATTGTTTATTGAATAAACTATCTTTAGCCCATTGTATGTGCTTGCTTCCTCTGTCAAATGTTAATTGACTATAAAGGTATGGGTTTATTTCTGGGCTTTCTATTCTGTTCCATTGATCTATGTGTCTGTTTTATGTCAGTACCATGCTGTTTTGATTACTATGGCCTTAGACTATAGTTTGATATTAGGTAGCATGATTTCTCCAACTTTATTCTTCTTTCTCAAGATCTCTGCTGCTATGCAGGGCCTTTTTTGGTTTCATACAAATTTTTGAAATGGGTAAAATACAACACTGGAATCTTGATAGGAATTGTGTTGAATCTATAGATTGCTTTTGGTAGTATGGACATTTTTATGATGTTAATTCTCCTCTCCTAGTACATGGTATGTGCTTACTCTTATTTGTATCTTCTCCAATTTTTCTTCAGTGTCTTATAATTTTCTGTGTATAAAGTCTTTTACATCCTTGGTTAGATTTATTCCTAGGTATTTAATTCTTCTGAAAGCAATTGTGAATGGGATTGTTTTCCTAACATGCCTTTCTGTTAGTTCAATATTAGCATTTAAAAATGCAACTGATATTTACAACTGGGCAAAGGGACCTGAATAGATACTTCTCCAAAGAGGACATACAGGCAGCCAATAAACAATGAAAAGATGTTGAACATCACTAATCATCAGAGAAATGCAAATTAAAAACACAATGAGATATCACCTCACTCCTGTCAGAATGGCTATCATCAATAAACCAATAAAGAAGTGTTGGCAAGGATGTAGAGAAACTGGAACCCTCATGCACTATTGGTGGGAATGCAGACTGGTACAACCACTGTGGAAAGCAGTATGGAGATAGCTCAAAAATTAAAAATGGATCTGACCTTGACCCAGTGATTCCACTTCTGGGAATATATCAAAAAAAAAAAAAAACCAAAAAAAAACACTAATTCAAAAGAACATAAGCACCCCTATATTCATTGCAGCATTATTTACAATCACCAAGATATGGAAGCAGCCCACATGTCCATCAATGGATGAGTGGATAAAACAACTATGGGACATTTACACAGTGGATACTACTCAGCCATAAATAAAAAGAAATTTTTACCCTTTGCAATAGCATGGGTGGACCTGGAGAACATTATGCTAAGTGGAATAGGCCAGTCAGAGAAAGACAAATACCATATGATTTCACTTATATGTGGAATCTAATGAACAAACTGAAGTAACAAGCAAAATAGAGACAGACTCATAGATGGAGAGCAGGATGACAGCTAAGTGTTGGGGGGAGGTGAGGGAGTGGAGGTATGATGGAGTCAAAGGAAATAGGACTCACGGACACGGATAACAGTGTGGTGATTGCGGGGGAGGGAGTTAAAGGGGTTAAATGTTAATGGGAAAATACAATAAATAATAATAATAAAAGAAAATCTTGAAAAAAAGAATATACTATTATTTCTGCCTAACCAATTTTTTAATCTTGTTCTTCTTTTGGATGGCTTCAGTACAGTACCAAGTAAATATATAAAGAATGAAAATGAGTGGTACGTGCCTACCTGAAGCTGTTCTGTATATTCTGAACATTAAATATACCAGAGCTGGAAATAAAATTCTTAGGTCACGATATTTTTCCCCTAAAAATCCTATAGGCATTGGAATTTGTTTTTGTGATCTTTAAAGAATAGTTAACCTAAGTTTTCAGATTAAAAGAATTCTGATGCCTGTGTCCTACACATGGAGATTAGGATTTAACTGATCAGGGGTGTGTCCTGGATATAGTGATTTTTAAAATCTCCTCAGGTTGTTATAATTGAAGTGAAGATTGAGAACCACTCTTCTTCAACATACAATCACTGGAAAAACAAATTAGTTACTCAACAAGTGTTTCTTAAGTAACTACCAAACACCTAGGATGTAGTACTAAGTACTATAGGGAATGTGAAAAATTCTTCCCCAAGTTGCTGAAAAGATCAGTATGTGAAAAAACATACAATAATTCATTAGCGCACAGGATTGGTGACCATATGCGCTGTGCTCGCTGCAGTGGCTGTAAGAATTTAATAGAAGGAATACACTTAATGGCAATTGCATGTGCACACATCCAGAAATTTGAAGGGGAGTTAGCATTTAAGAATGGATAAACTTTGGGGCCGTAATAAGGTAACCAAATCCAAACATATCTCTTAGCTTATTCTTTGAATTAACTTAGGCTATACATTTATTTGGTACAATCAATCAGTCTCTGACAATTTCCATCTTAAATAAAATATTTATATTAGTTAAAAATTGCCTCAATGTAATAATTTGTACAGATGTAAGCATGGCACCATCATTTCATACATTTTAAAAATTAGAGTTCTGTTCATACTCAAACGCTAGATCAAGCTTCCAAAATCCGAACACTGAATTATTGGTAAAGATTATGGACTCCTAGAAATTAAGGCATCAAAAGGTCAATACTCAACTGAACTCCTAATTTTTGATGAATGAAAATTAATATAATCATCTCTTTGTAAATTTTGACACATGTGATGGGACTTTGCCCAAAATCTGGGTATATAAATACAGGATAATTATATTTATGTATGATTTAAACAATTACGTACAGAGATTAAAATTTTCATTATTGCTGAAAACAATGAGGAAGGAATATATCTTTTGTTACTTGAAAAGAAGGTTTACAAGGTGAGAATCTTGTGAGCAGTTAAACGATGAGTGGCATAATTTAAAATGATGACATATTTTACTTTTGGCAAATAGAGCAGTGTTTACTCATGAAAAAGCAAAATAAAAAAAGTAAGGGCAATTAATTTGCAGATTCACTTCTTGGTGATATTTTCTTATAAATCTTAACAAAATTTTCCAACAAAGATAACTGTATCTGTATAGGTGTTTATATGAATTCCATTGTCTCTAAGGCAATGTTTAAATTTATTAACCCAGTCTTTGTTTAACATTGCCTAACAAAAAAATGCTGAGTATACCTGACCATGAAAATGCATTGTATCCTAGAAGTGATGAGAATGTCACTTTCTGTTCTCATTCCTCTTTCCTTCCTCATTCATTATTTTCAGATACATTCATCATGAAAAAGTTAATTTTCACTTTTAATTTTTGAACTTGTAGTATGAGTCTAACTCTTGGCTAGTTGCTTTCTATGAACTGAAATTCTTGTGGTTAACAGTGGTGTCTTGTGTATATTTTCATGTGCTTGATCACTTTGATGTTCAAAGTAGTTATTCTATCCATTGAAGTGATTATTACATTTTCTTTGAGTTATCTATTTTGTTAATGACAAAAGGTGATATGGTGAATAATCATCTTTTTATTTTCACTTAAATTCACAATATTATTGGCTATCATATCTTTTAAAAGAAAGAAAAACTAAAGTTTAAAATGATACATATTATTAATTTTTTTCATTTGGTAATTTTCTGCCAGAAGATTGGATTAACTATACACAGTATTTTAGAAATATTTCTATATGAACTTCTGAGTCAGCTTTTTCCTGGTAGGGGGAAGAAATTGGTGGTCTGTTTATTGAGATCATATTAGAAGGGTAAATTAGGTTTGGAAACACTGACGATTTTATGCCACTGAGTTTTCCTATACAAGACCATGTTATATCTTTCCATTTTTTAAAATTCTGCTGAAGTATTTATATCATCCAGGGGTATTTAAAATTTTTCCTCAGCTAGGCTTCGAATGTCTCTGGTTTCATTTATTTTCATATTATTTTATATCTTTATAATATTAGGCAGTTTCCCTAGTGACACTCCAGGGTATTGCTGAAATCTAAGTCATTTTTCTCAGTGCACACACACACACACACACAGAAGCCATAAAAGCAATATGTGATTTAGTGAGCACCTATTGTATGCAAAATTTATATTTTCATTTGTGAAAAATAGATGATATACAATTCATTTGCATATGTTAATATAGGGCTCCTAATAATGTAATCAAAATCACCAAGGGTGCATGATTAAAAAAAAGTTCAGGGGAGGCCCTGGCTGGTGTAGCTCAGTGGATTGAGCGCGGGCTGCGAACCAAAGGGTCGCAGGTTCGCTTCCCAGTCAGGGCACATGCCTGGGTTGCAGGCCAGGCCCCTAGTGGGGGCCACATGAGAGGCAACCACACATTGATGTTCCTCTCCCTCTCTTTCTCCCTCCCTTACCCTCTCTAAAAATAAATAAATAAAATCTTTAAAAAAAAAAAGTTCAGGGGGGTTTGTCTTGTTTTATGTTGTTTCATTTTGTTTCTTCCTAAAAATACTGAATCAGAATCTCTGGAAGTGAAGCTCAGATTTCAGCATTTTCAGTAATTTTCCAAGTGGTTCTTACATGTTGAGAGCTCTTTTAAAAGGCATACATGTGTGGATTCACTTGAAAAGTTCTCTAAAACTGGTTAAAATGACCAT
This sequence comes from Glossophaga mutica, assembly GCA_039655065.1. Classification (NCBI taxonomy): domain Eukaryota; kingdom Metazoa; phylum Chordata; class Mammalia; order Chiroptera; family Phyllostomidae; genus Glossophaga; species Glossophaga mutica. The sequence goes on from CM077306.1 coordinate 124,781,459, forward strand.
TAATTTGTGACACTTTCAAAGTGAAAAGAGGACATTATCAAAAATTATTACTAAGGATAACTTATTTATATCAGGAACCTCCCAGACAAACCAGACAAACCAAAAATAGTTATTTTAGTAAGAGCAGAATCCTAAGGTGCATTTTAAGTGTGAAATCCAGGCCAGACTAAAAGTTTTGGGTGCATCCTCGACTGCTGGCTTCATATTTCCTCTCCTCACGCCCGACTAGCACCATAGATTTTGCCTCCACATTATCACTGAAGCCAGCACCAGGGTCCTGATCAGACCCTCATCACTGATCTTCCACATTATACTGTCGGGCTTATGTCTGCTCTTGCTCTCTCGATTTCTGTCTTTCTCCCATCTTTTCTCTCCAACTGATGCCAGGGTAATGATGCATAAATTATTATTCTCTTATTACGCTTGAAGTCAGTAAATGTTTTGACATAATTTAATATATAAAAATGAGCAGAATAAGCAATAAAATCAATATAGACCATAATAATATTGATATGAATAATGAATTATTTAATGGGAAAAAACAGTGTTATGTAGCCGGTGCGCACCCTAGTTGAAACACCAGCTGGCGAACAGCTGTCATGCTTTCAGGTGCTCCTTGACCACTGCAGGGCCACCCAGGCCCTGCCTCTGGAGCCTGAGTGACATTCCCATAATCTGGCAACAAACAAGGCTAAGCCTGGCACGGCTACACCCTCCTGGAAATGTTTTACTGTGTCAGTGCTGGTGTTGGACTAGTTAGAAGTATTTTTAATACCCACCCTTAGAATAAATAATTTCCTTTTCATGGTACACAAGATTCCTCATGATTTGGCTTTTTCAATCCTCATCAGTTCAATGGCCCATCTCCTCCACTGTATGCTTCACTGCTCTGAAAAATGACATCTTCTCCCCTGTCTTCCTGTTTTTGTACCTGCTTCCTGAACCAATTCTCTTTCCCTCCCTTCCTTCCACCTAAACTCTTACTTTTATTGTTTGAGTCTCAACTTAATATATATATTAACTTATATATATATAAAAGTTGGTCTTCCTTAGCCCCTGTAGGCAGATTTGAATACTTTTCCTAGGCTCATATTTCACTTTGGATATATCTCTAAATCAGCAATTCTTAAATGTGGCTTTTTAAAAACATGTCTGTTTACTTTCTAAACTATTATATTCTCAAACCCTGGATTTTCATGTATATTTATTCCCCATCCTTAGCACTTTTCTTGCATGTAGTATATGTCAATATATGACAGATAAAGAATAAAGAATGAATAAAGAATGCTTATTTGAAAGAGTACATGAATAAAAAAAGATGGATAAAATCAGTCAGAGAGGGATTTCATGAATGTGATGCATTCTGAGCTGAACTTCGAAGGAGTAATAGATATGGTGGATTGGAGACAAGGGAGATTTACAGTCCCAATGAAGCCAGTGACAAAAGCAAAGCACAGGAAGAGAAATGAGTACATAGGTGAGTGAAGAATGACGATATTGGGTTGATGTAGAAGAAAGAGAATTACTCCAAAACATTTTGTACCAGTTTGAGGCGTTAAGTAGCATAGATGGTGGGTAGAAAATAGACAGGGGGAGGGCAAGAATAGTGTGGGAAATGTAGAAGCTAAAGAACTTTTGACGCATGGACATGAACTAAAGGGGGGAATGTGGGTGGGAGGGGGTGTGCAGGGTGGAGGGGAATGATAGGGGAGAAATGGGACAACTGTAATAGCATAATCAATAAAATATATTTTTAAACAAAGAGCTATACCACTGAACCAGTAAATCCAAAGCCTTAGGTCCTCATAATAGCCTTAGGTTTGGAACACGTGGCAGTTTACTCTTCTCTGGGGCTTGGTCCAACACTACACAATGTTACCATCTGTGTCTCAGAAAGACATAAATCTAGGTTAAGCATTAACTAATCTCCCTGTGCTTGTACTTCCCAGCTCATCCTGTTCTTTCAAAGGTCAGCTGATAGCTGTTTGGGTCTGCTGGCTCATTGTCCCTTCAGAATGTGGCTCTTTGTCGAATGTTAATCCCCCTTAAATAAAGGCACAAGGAATAAAGAAATCCATTATTTAGTGATTTATGTGGAGTTGCTGCACCTGGCACTGGCTCCTTGCTCTTTGGCATGTGACCTTTATGTTTGTTTTAATAATTCACGTGTTCAAAGGCCCTCTTTGACTCAATAGAAGCCAGTCCTTGTGACTGTATTTTTAATCCCTCAATCAGGAAGACACCTCATCTGCTTTTAATATGTAGCTTATGGGTTAATTGCAGTTACCTATTTTTATTTTTCCCTTTCTGAGGTAAATGATTACCCCAAGAGTACTTGTAGCCATAGTAAAAGCAGTATCGCCTTCATCAGGTTAAATAAATTTTAGCCTGTGATTTTGTTATTTCTTTCCAGTTCCATAAAATCAAAAGTAACATATATTCATTTCACTATGATCTTAAGCAAAAGCAAAAGCAAAGGTTTTTACAACAGTGGGATTCCTGCTTGAAAATGGACAGCGAATTATAATTACAGATTTACACATATGAATAACTAGTGCTGATCACTCTGTGTGGTTCCAGATCATCTTATTTACTCAAGTGATGCTGTCCTTGGCAAATTTCTGTCTTATATGGGGTAAAGAAACTATTCTTCTGCCTGCCAGGAAAATCTTTAGATAGAATTGCCACATACTGTCTTCCAGTTTTCAAACTTTTCCTTCATCCTGAATTGGATCTTCAGGTTGTTTATCCACATGTTGGGGATGTTTTTGTCATCACTCTGAGGTACCACAGGGGACCTGTGTCCTGGTACAACAGGAGCACCATCTGCTTTCTTTTATTGTTATTGTATTTTTTAAATTTTTAATTACAGTTGACATACAATATTATATTAGTTTCAGGTGTACAATTTAGTGATTAGACATTTATGTAACTTGTGGCCTGATAAGTCCAGTACGCATATGACACCATCCATAGCTATTACAATATTATTGATCAATTCCCTATGCTGTAATTTATAAGAAAGATACTATTTTTGTAAGCATGGTTCTTCAGTTCTGAACCAGGTTTCAGTTCACCCATTGCTCTTCATTTTAATACCTAGTCTACTTTTTACACTCCTCTCTACCAGCTTCAAGGTCAGAAGGGTTTTCTTCTGCTAAGAGCACTATGAGCTCTTGATGGAAATTGCATTACTCCTCCCTGATGATGCTCCAGCTGCATGGGACTTCCTGATGCTTGTCAATGAAAGCTCAGGCCCACCGTACGGTTGTTGTACTTTCTGGACTCTGCCCGGATTGCTCTATTCTGAACCCCAGCCCTCATAGCTTCATGGCTAGCTTCCTCATACCTTTCAGATTTTAACTCAAATATCACTCCTTTAAAAAGGCCTTTCCTGGCTCCCCTAATCTGCACCTTGTGAGTAGGTTTAAGACAAATTTGTTAAATAAATGCCTGATGAATCTGTTATTACATGTGTTATATCTTAGGAAATGAAGAGATGCTGGAAGCACTGGAAAGGTGTGGATAAGATGAAAAAGCCAGAAATAGATATTGAGTATCCACATTTGTTCGGCATTTTACAGTTCGCAAAGCAAGTTCGCATAGCAAGTTCGAAGTTTTGAATTCTATTATGGAAAACTGTTATTACTATTTCCAATTTACAAGAATGGAAGCTTAGAAAAGTTAAAAAGTATTTCAAGATGATGTAGCTAATAAATAGGACAGGTTGGAAGCTAAAATATATTTTCATCCAAACATTCAAAATTTTGTCTTTCATAACATGTTGGAGTCCCATGACTTAAACTTGATTTGAGAGAATAGAGATTCTAGGTAAAATACCAGCAATATTAGGGGAATGACGGTGATCACAAGTGGGACACGGTTATGGGTTTTCACTCACCTTCCCTGCTACAGAAAACATTACGTGCAGCCCTTTGAGCTGACTCCAGCTGAGCCTCTTCCTAGCTGTATCACCCTAGCTGTATCACTAACTGCTACCTCTACGTATCGGTAACTGCTAACTCCATGTTTTCTCTTCTACAGATGGAGATAATTATAGTATATATTCCATAGGGTCGTCGTGAGAATTAAAGCAGTTTATATATGTAAAGATTTAGGTCATTCCCAGTCACAAAGTGACACTCAATAAATGAAAACTGCTGTTATGATTTTTGCTATTGCTGTTCATAGTATTATTTTACATGTTTATTTACTAAAGACCTTCTCTCCTTTCAAAGAATATGAAAAGCATGAACTATGCGGTTGTTTTATTTGTAATTAATTTCTTTAATGTCATTAATTGCATGGAAAGAAGATCAAGCCTGTATTAGCACTAGGCTTCTTTCCTACCCAGGAAGCCACAATCATCATCAAGTCCTAAGGATCCCAAGAGAGTTCTCTTAAGGGAATCTTGTTATTTACATGGGACACTTTAGCATTGTCCAAATAAAGTTAACAATAATTCATGTCAGTTTAGGGTTAATTCTAATGTCTCAAGAGACCTTCACCTTCTCATCTGAGAAGAGTTTTGCTTTTTCTCTGATTACCACTTTTAGGCCAGTACTCCGGAACTCTTTACTAAGAACACTTTCTCCAATAACGCTTTATTATAAATATAACTTAAGGGAGGAACACGCTGTTTTCTTTAGTTAATTCCTCTTGAAAGTGCTCTGTAGATTTCAATCTCCTCACTAAGCACTAAGTCGAAGACTATCCCATTTGCTAAATAGTTTTTTTTGTATCATCTCAGTCCTGTCAGTATCTAAATCCTTAAAGCTAAATAAGTGAATTGTTAAAATTCCTTGATACACATCTTAGTATAATCACATGTATGCAATTTATTATGGTGTTTTCCTAACTGCAGGAAAATCACTAGGATACATAAATAGTTTTGAGGGAAATGTGGGCCCAGGTAGTTTTATGGGAATCCTCTAACTCCAAGTACGTGCTCTTTCCTGAAACTGATATTTATGACCATATACCTACAGTTCCTTGGGATTCATGTTGGTTGAAACTTTGCACTGATTTGCCTCTCTCAACTTTCCATTTATGATTATGTGCTCCCCCTTAAAAAGCACCTCTCAAACATCTTACATGGTGAGTTGCCACAGATGTGGGATCTCTAAGATCTGAATAAAAAGGCAGCCTGTGTTATAGATAATGGGGTAATTAAGGCACCAAAACCCTGTGTAGGTGTTGAAATCTGTCTTTATCATATGTATATTCTGTTAAGAGTGAGCCATGCTACTAGAGACAGATATTTAAGCTGAGTTGCAGTGTTCTGAGTTCCGATGTACTAGTGGAGTGGAGGCAGTGGGAATGATGGCAATTATCAGACAAATAATTTTGTAATGTCTATCCTCCAGCTCTTGTCAAAGAATGCGTTGCTCATGAAGGAGAGTCCTCTGACAACAATGAAAGAAAGGTTTGGTAAGAAATACTGAAATCTAGGTAAAAAAATTTGGAAGTCTGCTAGTTTTATCTCCTCATCTATACAGTGATCTTAGAATGACATACACATTCATAAAAAATCCTGCTGTGAACTACTTATTTGAAATGAACTTGCCCTGTCTCCATTTTAGCACTTTTAGGAGAAAGCTCTGTGAGCATTCTTATTCATTCATGTCTCAATTGCTGTTTTGCATGGTTTCAGTGAGGAAGAGGTAAAAAGTTATATATTTATATCTTTGATTAAAAGGAACATACATGGAAGTAGAGTTTTATATTTTCCTTAATATTTATGCTCAAGTATTAAATACTGTAAATATTGTAGAAAAATTTACATTTTTTAAGAAACGAGCAAAATTTCTTGCTCACAGTTGTGTGGGAATGTGAAAAAAAATGTTAACTTAAAGGAGCCTAGTTTGTGACTTTTTAAAATAAAAAACACATGTTTTCACAGATAATGGAAGTTTCCATCCCCAGAAATTATACAAGATTGAGCAAAAGTAAGTTTACAGTATATGGAAAAAGACATGCAGGTTATGATTGTTACAGTAGCTTTATACTCGCAAGTGTGAAACTACTTCTGTCCACTGCTGTTTTGTACCATCAAATTCTAAATGGTATGCTTTTTATTTTCCCAGAAAAAAGAAATAGAACCTGTCTTTCAATTGATCCATACAAACAAAAAATATCAATTATTACCAAAACAAATAGTAAGGTATTAGAAAACCAAAGTATACATATCTAAGAATACAGCTTCTTAATTTCTTCTCTCACGATGTCTCTGGAGTACTGCAGGAATCACTGTTCTAACCTTCCTGAATTCAGAGAGGGTCCCCTGGGATGGGGCTCTCTGATGGTTACAGCCCAGACTCTAAAGGGACTCCATGACTCCGCCCTGGACCAGCTACTCATTCTCCCTGTGCTCCTTCGTGTTTTCTTCTTAATTAGTAAAATGGGATAACTCTACATTGTAGCATAGTTCTAAGAGTAATTGACATACCATTGTGTGGGAATGTAAAAAAAATGTTAACCTAAAGGAGCCTAGTTTGTGACTTTTTAACCCCCAGAGTACTTCATCTGAGGGTTAAAATACCTGATTGATAAGTAAAATCCATTACTAACCCATATGAAAAGGGAGGGCAATTTTAATTTGCCATTACTTGATTCATTTGATAAAAACTCATTGAGTACCTATAAAGTACCAATTTTTTATGTGTCGCAGGTGCCAAATGAGTAAGAAATACTACTCTTCAACACGTGTAGGTGGAATATATGCAAAACCAGTTTAAAATAGAGTATGTCTACTGCCACATATCACAAGCAAATATGTACTGAACAGAAGTTGTCCTGGCTCATTCCATGGTTACAGGAGAGTGAAAGTTGTACTGTACCTTCAAGGTAGCATGTAAAAGACAAAAGAAAGAATGTGTATGCCCAAACATCAGTAGGGATGCTTCGGCTAGTTTCAGCTCTAGGAAGCAGAATGCAGTCAAATGTTAATAGTCCAAGTGGGCTGTCAACACTGAGAGAATGACTAGAGCTCAAGAGAGTACGCTTCACTGCGTTCCAGAACACAGCCAACTCAAGTATTGCTAGGGACGGTGAAGTACTGTAGGCTGGGGGTGTCAAACTCATTTTCACCAGGCACCGCATCAGCCTCACAGATGCCTTCAAAGGGCGGAATGTAATTTTAAGAGTGTATAAATTTAACTACTGTTTAACAGTCAAGCGAGAGCTTGGTGCTGCCGCTTGGTAGAAACAAGGTACCCTGCTGGATAAAACAAGGTGGAGGGCCAGATTTGGCCTGCGGGCCTTATGTTTGCCACCTGTGCTGTAGGTGAACAGAAGACTTGGTGCATTTTATAGCATCCACCTGAATTTGTTTAATACACCTGGTTTCCTAAAATACTTCTTTTTCTCCAAAAGAATTCTAATCTTGTGAAAATGTCCTCAATCCTAAGAATGGTAATATAGCTAAACTATTCTCCTATATTAATAATGCAAGTGCTTACATACTTAGAACTTTCTGCCAAACACTGCACTGAGCATTTGAGAAAGATTGTCTCCTAAGGTTTTCACAACACACACACACACACACACACACACACACACACACACACACACACACGCCCCACACATAACACCTCTAATATGTCTTAATAGCAGTTCCACTTTTAACATAAGACATTAAGAACTTATATGTCTTCCATCTGGTAAAATATGCAAAATATGTATTATCCATATCCTGTGACTTTCAATAATGACTTCTCACTGATTAAATGAGAGTTCCACTTTCTACTTTTCTCTAATAATTGATTATCCTGTATCTTGGTTGGCTTGCTTTCTTCTCTGAAACATAATATGTTAAGTGGAATATTCTGGGTTTTTTTTTTCTTCTTTGTTTGTTTGTTTGTTTTACCATGGAGAGAAACAACTGATTGTGAGAATGAAGTTCCTCTTTTGTAGCCTCCTGGACAATGTTACCTTTCTGCTCCCACTGCACAGCTAACAGGAAAGAAACTTCCTGATTATGAAAATGCAGTTATTGTTAAATAGCCCAGTGGATGTTGCTACATTTCTGTTCTCAGTGTGCAGCTTCTATTTTACCACTTATCTTTGAATATCATGTACCTTATACTCTGAATGTATAAAACACGGCATCATCAATAAAAACCTCCAATGTACTATATACTGTGCTAGACCCTTTATGAAAATTGAAAAGACGTAATCTTTGATTTTCAATAGCTGGGGGACATGGGTATGTAAACAAATGAAAATTCCAATGATGTTAAAAAGCAAAACAAGAAGCTTGCATAAAAAAGAAAATACCCCTAAGGTATGATTCATTCATCTGGTTGTGTGGGTTGGGTCAGGGAAAGTGGAGGTAAGGCTGCTTTCATGGGTAATATCTGGGCCTATCCAGTTAAATCCATTTTCTTTTCAATTGTAGATATTTTTTTCCTAACTGAAAAGACAATCAGAGTACCAATTCAAACCATATAAGAGAGTATACAATGAAAAATATCACAAGCCTCTTTCTCACATTAATTTTTTCTATCTGCAGAAGCCACCAAATCACAGCTATAAACAACCAAAAACAAACAAGCAAACAAACCAAACGAAACCAAACACTTAAACATCAGGTATTTTTCTGAACTATAAATATCTCCTTTAGACATGAACTTTGGATTCACCTTCTTCTTATAAGGTAAAGAATAATTGAATCCATTTCACTATATTTTATTCTATTTATTTTTTTAAGTTCTCAGACACTATAGTTTTGGGGAAATTTGCTTTTATATGTAGGAATTAAGAGTCAAATTGCAAAAGAATTTATATTGGGAGAGCCAAAGTTCTGATGTTTTCGGGTTTTTTGTTTTTCTCTAAAATTTAGACCTCTGTGTCATGTGCCTGTTAGTTCCTGGGCCATTTTTTCCTATTTTACTTGAACAAAAATAAAAAGAACGTAAAAAAATTAAAGTTAAATAAAAATAAATTTTATTTACTTTAAACAGAAAAAAAAGAGTAGACAAAAAGGTAGCCAATAGTCTCAAGTATAACAGTCAGGGTTTCAGAGTCATATAATTCACGAACAAAAGGAACCCCGGAAAACGTATAGATAATATATTATTTTTTCATATAAAGGCGGCTAGATAGTGAAATCATTTGCCTTAGTTAAAACAACTATACATTGCACTGAATGTTGCTAGAACTAATTCTTATTTCCTTTTAAAGTGGTTATCAAATTAGTTGAAATAGAAGCACTGGGACTTGGGGTAGTGTGGGGAGGGATTGAGGGACACAAAAGAGACAGAAACATTAGAGAGTTGGCAGAAACACAGATTCCTGGGTTCACTTTCAAAGCTGAGACTCAGTGGGTCATGTCCATAGCCAATGATCTGCATTTCTGATGAGTTTCTGGTGCTGCAGGTGTGGCAAGAACATATTGGGAACTTTGTTCTGCAGTAGCACCTTGAGACCTCCAGCCTGTTGGATGTTAAATCTTAACCCCAAGTTTCTGAAAATTTACTACTAGGCATTTCTCCCTGGACAACCATATATTGCCTTTTCTTCCTGGTAAGACAGATCTCCCTGCAATGCACCTAAAGGCTTTATTTTCTAATGGCTTGCTCTAAGACCTAAAGATTTTCTGATCAATTAGTTATTTGTGCAATTTAAATCTTGAGTTAATGCATGTATGCCAATAAAAATAGTGAATACTAAAATATTTTTATCACATCACCTTTACTTTATCAATCGAATTATTCTCCATCGCCTTTCATGCTTACTTAACCATCTCTGTGCAACTGGACAGCAAGTCTGAAAATTATTCTGTCACAATTTGTAATTGCCTCCATCTCCCTCACCTTCCTTCTTTCACTGCCAAGGTTCAGGTGGTCATACCAGAAGTATTCCATTAACCTGCAATGATCATACTTTGCCTTTTCTCCTGTTTCACACACACAAACTGACAAAATCACCCAGCTTCTAAAGAAATCATAGTGTTTAATTCCAAAGTTTTATGAATATAATAAGAAAACAAAAAGTAAGTGCTTTGAGCAAGTGTAAGTGCCTTATTTTAAAAACTATTTTTAACATCATTAGGTCATTTTGTTTATCTAAAACTATGATTTTCTGATCAACCACAATAAATAATACATTAACTTATGCTACTTGCTTTCTATAAAAGCAATTATGTGTATTTTCTTACATACATTAAAAAAACCCTAACATTTAGACAGAATTTAACTAGGATCGTTGACAGAAATATTCTCAATCAACTACTTGTTTTGCTCACCTCCAGAGAGACTTAAGGTTACTCATAGAAAATGAAGAATTACAACAAGAAAGTATAGTACCTTATCTCGGTATTGATGCTTGGTATCAAAGGGCATCATATTCTTCTTTCTTTCTCCTTTCTTTCTTGGCTGGTAATGATAACATAGAACCACAGAAAGACATTTTAGGGCACAAGTGGAACCATTATGAAAGCTAAAATTGATTTTTTTTTCTCAAGCATTTAAACATGCACATTGAGAAACCATATGTTGGTTGAGATTTGTTTCTAAATGAGATTTATTGTGAGTGATGGGGGCTCATCTTCTGAAGCATTTTATGAGTCTTAAATCTTCGGAAAGTCTTCAGGAAGGCTTCTATGTGATTCTGAAGAGTTAGAAACACCTGCAGACATCTAAAGGGAGAAAGTGAAGACAACTTCTCTCTCCTTAACTTTGGGCTCAGTGAGGCAGCCTTCAACAGGTTTGGCTACCTAATTTGGGTAAGGTCAGGTACAAAATAAAAATTCTGGGCCCCAAATTCAACATTATTAGGAATTACAAGATGGTAGAGCATTAAAACTGAGAAAGGGTCACTGTGCAATGGACCACACAAATCACAAGACCGTGAAACTGACCCTGCATTCAGGTGCTCTTCTAGGTTGTGAGCCCAGTTTATCTGCAGAGGGAAAGCGTCTGAGGATTCAGGGCAGAAACTATGCAGGAGTAAAGGTTTATATATGTTTGGAGCATGTATTTATCCCTGTTGTTAAATCAAATACACTATAAAAAGTAAATATGAGTGAGAAGTACCTTGATGATGGAAGTTTTCTCATTGGAAAACTTACATAAATCTTGGTAGAATAAAATGGCAAGTGTGATTCTGTTAACATAAAATCTAATAACATATTTTGGAAACCATATTATTCACATTTTCCCATAAAGAAAGGAGGGTCATACATCTTCAATACATTACTTGGCACCTCAAATAATACATTCATCTATGTAATATAGTACTTATCATGATGAAATAAAAGCAGTTGCTTATTTTCTCTCTTGCTTATAGGTCTGTGAACTCTTGGGAGAATTAACTATCGTATTGTAATAGCAGAGACAGCAACGGGTAGCAACTGGGTCTAGAAAAGTTGAGGAATGAATACTTGAATGTACAAGTGAGTAAAGTAACCCAGCTTCAGGATAAGGATGCATTTAATTCAATACGCAAATAGCTTTTAATTTTTAGGAGGAAATCTGTCACAATTTTTGATTTGTTATTATATATGTAGTACATTTGTATAAATGATGAGAGACCAATGATGTCTCCTCTTAACAGAGAATGTATTTGTTTATGTCCCTTGAATTCAAGCCTTGTTGAATTTTGCACGACTAGCTGCATCCACACTGTGGCTCTGTCCCTCCTTCCATTCTGAGTCACCTGCGCTATTGGGAACAGCCTCCAATAGCTGTACCAGGGAGCTGGGCACGGTATGGGTCTCTCAGAACTTCACGTGCAGCTTTTGAAGGAAACGTGGAAATTAAAATTAAAAATTCTTTTGCAAAGCGTATTCATGTAGTGATTTAAAATTGTACTATAGCCTTTGAAAACCTTAATAGCACTACAATGTAAGGGACAATGGAAAGTGATTAGATTGCTATTCTATTTAGCTTTGCAAACATAACTGTGATTCCATGTTTTATGTAACTAATTTTGCAAGCACTTGGTCAAATCCACTGTTCCTCAATTTGCCCTCTGTGTCTCAATCTCACTTGAAAGCTATTTCTGTCATAAGTTCAAATTGCTTTAGAAAAATTAGTAAAAGTACTTCATCATTGTTTGCCAATACCCTGTAATCCCTGGTATTAACCATATCTCTTCCTTCCCTTTTCTTTCAATGTAATATCAAGTATATTTTGTTATTCTAAAGCAAAATAGTTTATCAAAACTAAAAACAGAACCACCACAAAAACCAGAACAAAACAAAAGAAAACCCAAAGCAAAAACAAAAGCCCATGGTTCATGTTTTTCTGAAAAAGAAATTGGCTTATGGTTTTAATCAAGAAAGAGTCAGTTTAGACATATAAGATTTATTTGGACATATAGTGATTCGTTTCCATGGAAGATATCTCATAGAGCCTATGCCATCAGAGAGAGCATCTGGGAAAATCATGGCATTCCAATGCAGATTTAAGATGCAAGGCCAGCTTGGCATTACAGAAATACAAAATGAAAAAACAAAAACTCTAGAACACTGAGTTACAGGTTGTATTAAGTTGGCCAAAAAGTTCATGCAGTTTTTTCCCATAAAATAAGACACATTTCTCATTTTCACCCATAATTTTATTGATTTGAATATTTTGAGTATATCAGCTATCTCCCATGTCGCATGATGTTGGTTGTTCTCAGTTAATGTCTCAGTTTGATCATTATCAACTTCAACTGGTCCACCCGACCATGGACCATCATCCAGCAAGAAATCTCCAGCATGAAACTTCCCAAACCACTTTTGACACATTCGATGAGTCACAGAACCTTCTCCATATACTACATAAATCTTTTTTTGCATTTCAGTTGCATTTTACCTTTCTTGAAATAATAAAGCATAATATGCCAAAAACTGTTGCTTATTTTCTTCCATCTTCAATATTAAAATAGCTACACAAAAATTCATCAATATTGATAAGTTCTTTTTAAATTCACGCTGATATGACAGCTGTCACAATACAACCTAACAAAATTGTTTTGAACGAAGTTAAATACAACTAAGAGCTACTAGAGTCATCTTATGGAAAACACCAAACAAACTTTTTGGCCAGCCCAATACCAAGTGTTTGCTATCTCCTGAGTGAAATAATCTGATATGTAAAATATACAGTGAGTAGGGTTTGTTTGAAAAAGAGATACTTTTAGTGGACTTAAAAACTATTATTTTATTTCCTTAACAGTAATGGATCCCATAATGTAATATCTGAAAAAGTATGTTAAAAATCAAAAATATGTTTGAATTTTAAAATAAATAAGAAAACAAAACCAAATTTTCAGTTTCCTGTCCACCATGTAAGGAGCTTAGAAACTGCCACTCTATCCTTAACAACAAGTGAAAAGCTGAACAAACTGAAATAAAAACAACTCTTCCTAGATCTGTCAAAGAAGTTAAGTCACAGGGTGAGCTGCTACCCCCAAAACTAGAGAGAAAGACAGACAGGTCCAGAAAATCACAACTTCCCAGAGCAGAAGCCCACCCACAAAAAACTCCACAGAAACCAGTACAAGGGTAGCAAAACTGGAACTGGAATTGAGGAGTTGCTGGAGGCTCAGTGTAGACAAGACTGAGAGATGAAAATTCCAAGGAACCCAGTCATTGGGAGGCCCCCAAAATCATTTTTGTGAGTTTTACCTCCAGATTCTCTCACCAGGTTCTAACAGTAAAGAATGAAGAAAAATCCCCTCAGCCTTCTGGCTGGAGGTTGGGGGAAAGTAACCATTTCAAAATATGAGAGAACATTTTGATCTACTTAACAAAGCCTGACTTTAACAGAAACTGTTTCACCAGAGCCTACTTTATTGGGGAATTTATCAGAGTGTAAGTGACCTAGGGAAAGGGAAATACTCAGCAAAGCCTATTCTAGCCTTCCATATGGGGGAAGGAAAATACCCAACTCCAGTCCCCTCTAACCATCCTGAACAACCAAGGATGTTGGAAAAACAAAACAAAACAATGGGAAAAAGCACTGAGAAGATCAGCCCAAGGGCGTGCATAGGGTCATGAAGAGGTTGACAATCACCGGGCCACAGAGTAATTCTTTAACTCCACACCACTACATTCCTGAAAGTCTATTTACCACATTTCTTTTTACCCAGTACATCTATCTTTCAACAACAACAACAACAACAACAACAACAAAATTTACAAAGCATACTAAAAGTAAAAAGAAACAAAAGAAAACCACAGTTTGAAGAAACAGAGTATGCATCAGAACCAGACCTTGATATGGCAGGGGATTTGGGGATAATTTAAAACGACTATTATTAATAATTAGAAAAAAATTAGTTCCTTCTTAAAAGTCCCTGGTGTTTTTCAAGCTGCCATCCCTTTGCTGAAGCTTAGGGTGAGTGTGTGTGAGTGAAAGGTCTGTGCTTAGGCCCTTTAAAAGGAAGCCTGGGTCTGTGGCAGCCCTGTCTCATCTGGACTATGTCCCTGCTTATTTTCACAGCCAGCGGCTATGGGGATTTCTCTCCCTGGCACTGGTGCCACGGGCTGGGGAGCCTGCTGTGAGGCTGGGGCCCCTCATTCCTGAAGGCATCTCTGCAGCTGTGCTATCCCTGCTGATGCCTAACTGCCACATGTGTCAGACCAGGCTGTTTTTAGTTTCCAGGCTGTCTCTAGTTACAGGTACTCTCCTCCATGTTTCCACGTGGCTTCTTCTTTATATCCTTAGTTGTAGAAGTTTTGTCCATTTCATCTTCAGGTGGTTCTCAAGGATGGCTGTTCTATAATTTAGTGTATTTGATGTGGTCGTGGAGGTGAGCATGACACCTACTCTGTCATCTTGACCTGAAGTTAATATGGAGGAAACTTAGATGCATATGACTCAGTGAAAGAAGCCAATCTGACAAGGCTGCATACGGTATGATTCCAGCTACATGACATTTTGGAAAAGACAAAACTATGCAGACACATAAAAGTTTAGTTGTTACCAGAAGTTAGGGAGGATATGACTAGTCAGGGCACAGAGAACTTTTAGGGCAATGAGACTATCCTCTATGGTATTGTAACAATGGATACAGTCATTATGCCTTTGTTAAAAACCTTTAAAATAAGCCAGGCAGGGAAAGACAAATACCATATGATCTCACCTGTAACAGGAACCTAATCAACAAAACAAACAAGCAAGCATAATATAACCAAAGACACTGAAATTGAGAACAGTCTGACAGTGACCAGAGGGGAGAGGGGAGGGAATTTCAGGGGAAAAGGGGAAGGGTTTACAGGAACAAGTATAAAGGACACATAGACAAAAACTATGGGGGGTGGAAATGGGAGGGAGGTGGGGAGGGCTGGGGTGGTGGGCTGGGGGGGGGAGTAAAAGACAGAAAACTGTATAAGATCAACAATTAAAAAATACTGATTAAAAAATTTAAAAATTAAAAAAATTAAAAAAAAAACAAAACCTTTAGAATGTACAAATATCGAGAGTGAGCTCTAATGTGAACTATGGACTTTGGAAATAATGATGAGTCCATGTCAATTCATCAATTGTAACAAATGTTCAATTTGTCTATAAACCTAGAAATGTGCTCTAAAAATAATATTTTTAAAAAACCCAATTGGGGGTTTTAAAAGTGGGTAACCCTGAATCAGACAAAAAAAATATATTTTCTTGAGCAATGTTAGAAAAGAAAAGAGGGAAGATTAAAAAACAAGTTACTATATCCAGAGCTCAGCTGGGTCCTAAAGAGACTATCAGTGTAAATATTAAAAAATAAATGATTTGAACCTTCATTTCTGATTAAGATGGCATAGGAGAGACTAAATAGATCCTCTCATTGGAAACAACTGAAAACCAGACAAAAATGTGGAAACAACACACAAGAGTGAGGAAATAAAGAAGGTAAGTACACAGCTGTTGCCCTGCTGACTTCCTGGAGAAAGTCACAAGGCAGAGAGGGAAACCTCAGGGTCCCTGGCAAGAAGACGCCAAGTGCATTGTGACCGTTCAAGGCCAGGCAGGTTCACATGGGATTTGGGCAGATGGAAGAAAATTCTCAGAACTCTTGGGATGTTTGTCATGCCTTTATTTTGGGGCGGGCCTATCCACGCGGCTGCAAGCCACGTGTCACACCACAGGAATCCCGAGTTCCTCATAAACTAAATGCACACAAAGCTGGCAAGATGGTCACACTGACCTTCCCTTTATATAACAGAGCTTCATTCCATGCATGTGGTCCCCTACTTAAAGTTATGGGAATACTCTATATCTCAGTTGCCCAGACATCCAGGTGAGGGAGTCTGACTGACTCCATTTTCCCTACACTAAGTAAAATATTCTCTTACATATAAGCGCATATGATTTTCTAATTTGTTATTTTCCAGTTATTTCCCTTTTACTTTTTATCTTGGATTATTATTAACACACATTGACTTAGAAAACACAAAGTTTGCTACAATCTATTGAAGACTTGTAATGACTAAAAGGTGAAATTACTTAAAATTAACAGAAGTATAAGGCTATTAAATATCACATCTACTTTTACAAATCATTTTACCATAGCTTTATTAACTAGTGTTGCTGGGAATGTTATCTCAACACATTATTTTTTATAAAAAATGCACAGAAAATAAATGGGTACTAAGGTCCAAGTATGTAAGTTACACAACTAAAATTGCTACATTGGACAAACAAGTAAACCCTACAGTTTGTGTTTATACCAAAAGCCCAAGGCAACCCCACTCTCTTGTTGTAATGCCCTAAGTTTAAAGGGTTTTTTTATTGCTTTTTACAAGAAGAAAATGAAGTATTTTTATGTATTCAATCATAATATGTAACTATAAAATTTCAGTTACAACTATATAAAATATTATAAACATATACATATGTATGTGTGAGTGTGATATATATTTATATGTAATGATACTACATATATTTTACTTTCTAAGTTGACCTGAAATTCTGTTTTTTATTCCCTATCTTCTAATTCAAGTCACTGATTCTTTTCTCTGCATTTTCAATTTCTTCACTACTTGCCCTAACCTCATTTAATATTTTGTACTAGAAATATTTGAATTTGTTATATCTTTTTACCCCTTTCTCTAAAGAATTTTTAACCTTCTATCATTGTCATCTTAACTCATTTTAACTGTTTTCATATTTTTTGCCATGAATTGTACTTGTTCATCTTTATCTTAGGGATAATTATGTACAAAAGCATGATCTTCATGAATCTTCCAGTGTATATCATATAAATTTTAATAGGTTCCTCTTTTTGATGTCTTAAATTCATCTTTTTTTCTTCTTCCTTTTAGTAATAGTTTTGATGGGGCCCACAATCACCCAGTCAGAAAGTACATGGCTCTGTTTCCTATTAGCTAGAAATGATCATGTTACTAATTTCAGGCCAAATGGATGTAAGCAAAATCAATATGCGTGAGTCTCTGTTTTCTTCCTTAATGAGAAGGTGCTTGCTCTGGATCCCTCTTTTCCTGTTCAGTTGGCGAAAAATGTCAAAATTCAACTGGCCTTCATGTTCCCAGAGACTGAAGCTGCATGCGTGTGACGGTGGACAGGGTCTGCTCTCCTGGGTTCTTGGATGAGCCCAATGAGAGGTGTCTACTTACAATGTCACGTGAGAATGAAATAAATCTCTATGTTGACCTCTTGGGCTGGATAGTTCTTTGTTGTGAGGGCTATCCTGTATATTGTACAATGTTCAGTAATAACTTTGGTGGCAAATGCTAGATGCCTACAGCCCTCCCCCAGCCCTGTCCCACCCCATTTGTGACAAACAAAAGTTTGTCCATTTGGCAAATGTGCCCCGCAAGGAGAACTTTCCCTGGTTGAGAAACACTAGTTCATAGGCTCAAGCAGAAATTGCTATTGGTAAGTAAGATGCTACCTTAATAAAACCAATAATATACGGCATTCATTAAGGAGTCCGGTGGGAGGAGATGAGTGAAGAGAAATGGAAGGTGGAAAGGCAACGATTACTTCCTGCTGTGGCATTTGTTGCCTATGGTACTGTAATAGGAACGACATGTTCCTATAGGGCCTAAAGTTACAGGGAAAGTACTTTAGAAAGAGGTGGTATACCTGTGTTTTTTATGTTGAATGCTATTTCAAGCAATATACAACAAAAAATGAGCTTATTTATTTTATAGCTGGAAGCTTGTACTTCTTAATCCTCTTCACCTATTTCTGTGTGTGTGCACACGAGAAAGCATGAAGATACATGGGTCCACAATCCCTTATTCAAAATCCTTGTTTTGAATAAGACATGTTTTATAATCCCTAACCCTTTTATACTTTAGAATGATATTTTATTGTATATGTCTTGTATTACCCATTCCAGAAGGGGCTGGAATCTCAAAATTAAATATATTAGTATTTCATCAGTAAAATATTAAAACTAACACTAAATGAAATAAAGATTAAAGCCATGACTGGGTTGGCTCAGTTGGTTGGGTATCATCCTGCAAAGCCAAAGGTTGCCAGTTTGATTCCTGGTCGGGGCACATGCCTGAGTTGTAGGTTCAGTCCCTGGTTGGAGTGTGTGTGGGAGGCAATCGATTGATGCTTCTCTTTCACATCAATGTTTCTCTCCCTCTTTTTCTCTCTCCCTTCCCCTCTCTCTAAAAATAAATACAGGGCCCAGCACAATTAACACCCCTTTTTTATTATACAAATAACTTTTATTACAAAATCATAAGCATGTAATTATGTAACATAATAATATCACACTCAAGCACACCATATGACTTTTTAGGTGAAATTTTCAAATTGCTGTCCATCTTCTGCTAGACATTCACATTCCCTACCAACCACACTCAATGGAGTTACTTCCACTGGACCCTGTAAATAAAATTTCAAAAAAAAAATGTATGGAACTAGAGAGTATTATTCTAAGAGATATAAACCAATAGGTGAAAGACAAATACCATATGATCCCACCTTTAAGTGGAACCAAATCAATAAAACACAAATGAGAACCAGAGACATGGAAATAAAAAACAATCTGACAGTGACCAGAGGGGAGGGGAGTTTGGGATAATGAGGGAAAGAAGGGGAGGGTCAAGTCAAGGAAAATGTATAAAGGACACATGGACATAGACAATGGGAGGGAGGAGGATTGAATATGGGGGGGGCAGGGCAGGGGAGAGTAAGGGGGAAAAATGGGACAACTGTAATTGAACAATATTTTTTTAAATGAGCACAGCCAGGAAATATTGGACAATCTGCTTATTGCCTGCAATCTGAATTGACTAATAGACCAGGAAAGTGAAATCTGAGTTGAAAAATCTGTGTCAATACCACAAACAGCAAGAAAAAGATTGTCACCATTTTCTCAAATTTTTGGATTTTTCAGACAAAAATATAAGGAGACCATGGGCAAAGATCAAATTATAGGTACACCTTTCCCATCCCTACTTACCTTTTCAGAGGGCCACAAGTTAACTATTCTTAAGATGAAGAAGATGATAGTGGGCCCAGACATATAGTTAAAAGCAAGAACCAGAGGATTAAGAACTATAACTAGAAGAAATTTACAGGTGAGATTCTTTCACATGTGATTATATAAACTGGAAATCTTGATTCTTGAGAAAGTTGAAAAATCACAGGCCTGGCCCTAAATGGCTTTAATTGTGTGCTATAATAGGAAACCATCGTTTTCTTGAATCTGCACCAGCAAGGAGAAAGCTGGAAAAGCTTTGCAGTGGCCTAATGTGGCCCAGCTCTCCAATACTGGCTTCAGAAAGATTAGGGAAACAGGAAATTTTCCAGATGACCAAATTTGGGGCTAAAAAGGACAGTGAATAAGAGACTTTCTCCCAGAGAACAAAGCCAGAGTCTAACCAAAGAAATTCTTTCACTACCAACTCAGGGAGTTCTTGAAACTTTGATCCAGCATAATTTATTTATAATTCTAATGAATCAATGTTTTTTTAGGCAATGATTTTTATTGTAGTTTCCTATTTCTCTTCCACCACTCTATATCGAGCATGTATAGAGAGAGGTGTTGGTGTTGTAAGAAAAATAAAAGACTGTAGTTTTTAGTTTCCCATATTAGGTATTTCTAAATGATGTATTTTTTTTCCTATGTCATTGCCAGTCTGTCAGAAACCAAGAATTTTACTCCTGTATTTATTCACCCTACTTCCTTTTAGTAATAGAATCTATTGCTTTTTAGTTGGATACAAGGTATGCAACTAAAGGGAATATATTCCTAAGCCTCACTTGCAAAATGGGCCATGTTGCACAACTAATAGACCATAGAGTAAGTGAAAAAAAATTTACGAACATGGGTCATGTATTTTTTAAAAATTGCATGCCTTTTCTTTAGCTGTGCTGGCTATCAAGTAGTAAAAGCTTAGACAGACACCTCAGACACAGAGATGAAACTCACTTATTGAGAGTCACAGGTTTGTGTCACCAGTTGGTTTTCTAGATGACTTCATGACAAAGAGCCCATCTGTGTGCACTAGTCTTATATACAGACAGTAATGTGCTATAATCTTTGTTCAACTACTACAATATTGGTTTTCTTTCTTTCTTTCTTTCTTTTTTTTTTTGCTTGTTCTTAGGTCTATACCTTAATTTCTACATCTACCTTAGGATTATAAGGACATTATTAATATTGTCCTTAGAAATAAATTGAAGTTTAAGGTATGTTAAGATTATATTTTAAGTTCAATTTTCAGGATGCTGAATATTGGAATTAATCTGGGCCTATGGGTCATAACAGCTGGGAAAATTTACTCATTTCTACTTTTAATTTGATGCCAACATTGCCCTCAGTCATCTCTGTCTACATAACTAGGCAAAATATTCTCTAATAGGTATTCTCACTTCTTCTACATTTCTTAGTGCTTTCTTATTCTGTTTTCTAATAGAGAAGAGTTTTTATATCTCCATTTTCCCCATGACTAAACATAAAATATAAACATATTTTATATTTCATATGCATCTCAAAAACCAAGTTTTTAGATGTAGCAGTTGTATTAGCTACTCATTAAATGATATCTGATTTAATAAGAAAATGCTTGTTTGAGACCTGGCCTTTATTTGTAGCTCCCATTCTAACACATGTGTGTGTGTGTCTCTTGTGCATCCATATGCACAGACACACCTTCTTTGGGTTTAAAGTCTTTCTTTTAACTCTATGGGTTTAATAAGAATGTTTTATTTCTCATCTTCCTTATTTAGAAGAAATTTCTTCTTAGCAGAGGTTTAATGGTACTCATGAGTTCTTAAATGTAATTTTCTTTCTCAGATTATTTGGGCATTTTCATTGTTTAATAGTTTGTCAACTTCTACCCCATGCTTCCTCAAAAATTAGGGTTTGGTCTTGTTTCCATGTTTCAAGTAGTGAAACAGTAACAAAGCTAGACTAAAATAAAAAGGAGCAGAGATTCAACTTATTTACCTCACTTTAATAGGCAACCCACTTCCTAGGAATCACAATGGTGAAGTTCAAATGAGATCTTTAAGAGAGTAAGTAAATGCATGACAGAACTAAAGTGAATTGCATCGTTGTGCTGATGTTAAGAATTTCTGATGGTCCATCACTTGGTCATTTGCCTCCTGGGTCTTGATACAGGGATAGATTTTAATAATAGTCAAGTTGAGGTGTGAAGGCAATAAGTTGACTTAAGGGCTATGGACAGGGAGCCGTAGGAAGGAACACTTTGTCAACTACATGTTGCTGAGGGCATCCACTCCAGGAAGGACTTTACCCTCCAGAAGCTCTAGACTGGCACCTCCTCCAGTGCTCACGTGGCTGACTTTATCTTCGGTGTTCCATTTGGCACAGCAAGTGGCAGTGTCTCCACCTCCTATAATGGTGATACAGCCCCTGGAAGTGGCTTTCACAATTTCATCCATAAGGGCCTTGGTTCCCTTAGCAAAGGCATCCCATTCAAATACCCCTACAGGTCCATTCCACACAATTAGCTTGGCTTGGGCCACTACTTGAGCATACTTCTTGTTGGTCTCAGGGCCACAGTCCAAACCCATCCAGCCAGCAGGTATGCCTGATGCTATTGTGGCTTTGCCAACCTTAGCATTCTCATCAAACTTGTCAGCAGTGACAAAGTCAACAGGAAAGGTAATTTTCACACCATTCTTACTGGCTTTGGCCATGATGTCATTCACAATCTTGGCTCCATCTTCGTCAAACAGGGAAGCACCAATCTCCATGTTGTTGAGTACCTTAAGGAAGGTATAAGCCATTCCACCACCAATAATCATCTGATTGACCTTGTCCAGCATATTTTTAATAAGTTGGATCTTGTCTGCCACTTTGGCTCCACCAAGTATAGCCAGAAAGGGTCTCTCTGGGTTTTCCAAGGCCTTTGCAAAGTAATCCAGTTCCTTCTTCATCAAGAATCCAGACGCTTTCAGAGGCAGATTCACTCCGACCATGGAACTGTGGGCCCGGTGAGCAGTGCCAAAAGCGTCATTGACATAGACATCCCCTAGCTTTGAGAGTGATTCTCGGAAGGCTTTTGTTTTTTCTGGATCAGCTTTAAGTTTATTTCCAGAAGGATCTTGGCCCTTCCCTTCTTCTTCCACATGAAAGCGTAAATTCTCCAGCAAGATAACTGAACCAGGAGCTGCGTTTGCACAGGCTTTTTCTACTTCTGGGCCCACACAGTCCTTCAGGAACAGAACATCCTTACCCA
The DNA here is from genome assembly GCA_039655065.1 of Glossophaga mutica. NCBI lineage: Eukaryota > Metazoa > Chordata > Mammalia > Chiroptera > Phyllostomidae > Glossophaga > Glossophaga mutica. The sequence continues at coordinate 124,804,077 of CM077306.1, forward strand.
GCAAGGATTTGAGCTCAGCAGCAACAGGCTCCAAGGAGTACTTATCAGGCATGGGAACACCATCAGGTCGACCCAGATGACTCATAAGAACCACTGACTTGGCTCCTTTATCGAGGCAGAACTTGATGCTTGGGATTGAAGCCTTGATTCTCTGGTTGTTTGTAATCTGGTTCTTCTTCATGGGAACGTTGAAGTCTACTCTCATAATGACTCGTTTACCTTTAACATCCAGTTTGTCCAAAGTTAACTTCTTAGAAAGAGACATCTTGACAATTCAAATACAAGGCTGAAGAACCACTTTTCTGCTGCGCGGAGTCTTGGGATGGTGATGTTTCTAATGGCCCTGCCCTTGGCTCGTCCCTTTCTTTTCTGTACTAGGTCTCCCAAGCAGCAGTTATGATTGGACTGGGGAAAGGAAACCTGGTACTTTGATTGGTCAGTGGTCCTGTCAATCTGGATTTGGAGGACGTTGCTTGGCGCCGATTCAAACAGCTCAACGGTCACCGCTGAGGGTGAGTCTGGAGCATGGGCACCCGGCCCGGGTGACAGACGGACCGCTGAGGAGGGAAAGAAGTCCTGGGTTCATGGAAGTCTTGAAGTCCAGACCTCCTGCTGGTCCTTATTTTCCACATCCCCTTTCGACAATTGTGCTTACTATTTAAAAAAAAAAAAAGCGTAACTCTCATGCATTTCAAATACTGATTATATCAAGGTGCAAAACCCAACGTATACAAAACCCAAGAAAGGGAATTTGAAATAATGGGTGTATGAGATCTTGTTTGTTCAAGGCGACATAGTATGCTTCTATCTTTCCCTTGCCTTGGTAAGTGTTTCTGTGACGAGCACAGGCCCGTGCTAGCCTCTGGCTTTAGGTGCTGTCCGTGGCCAGGGCGGGCGACGAGCTCCACGAGCTCCACTGTCACGCTCTGTCCGCTCTCCGGCTCCTGGGCGGGGCGGCCGGGTGGCTTCTGCGGGGAGAGCCCATCAGATCAGAGCGAAGAGGGCATCCATGAAACACGGAGGGTGACGGGAACATCCTTTCAGGACGCAAAGTTACGACGAAGCTCTTTACATTTTCTCTCTTCTGTTTGATTTACTTCCTGTATAAATTAGAAATTGAGCCCTGGTTGGTATAGCTCAGTGGATTGAGCGCGGGCCTGCGAACCGAAAGATCGCGGTTCTATTCCCAGTCAGCGCACATACCTGGGTTGCCAGGCCAGTTCCCGTCAGGGGACATACAAGAGGCAACCGCACATTGATGTTTCTCTCCCTCTCTCCTCCCCTTCCCCTCTAAAAGATAAATAAATAAAATCTAAAAAAAAAAAAAAAAAAAAAAAGAAAGAAATTGAGCTGAAAAGAGGAATAGTTTTCATGAGGATGAAAATGTCTGTTTGCATTGAAAATAAATGAGAGATTTTATTTTTGGAGAAAGTATTTATGGCTGATTGATTCAGTAATGAAAACTGGCTTTGCTATTAATTAACGTGGCAGTTTCCGTGTGTTGAATAAACCAGCATAAATACTTCGACAAAAATTATTTGAAGTATCACTCAATAAAATGGCTATAATAACAATAAAAATACAGAAAAAAGCAACTGTTGACAAGGAGGTAGAAAATTGGGACCCTCATTTATTGCTGGTGGGAATGTAAAATGGTGCAGCCCCTTTAGAAAACATACCGTATGGTTTCATCTCTTACAACATGTTGATGACACTCCCGTAGAGAAAGGGTACAGAAAGGGGAGGGGAAAAGTTGTAGTCTACATTAGGTCTATGGAAAGGAAAAGTAAAGAGTGAGAATAGCCAGGTCTGTCCAGAAGGTATCCAGCCATGTATTATGAAAAATAGAGACACTTATTGAAGAAGATACAAGAAACATTGCACATAGGACAACGATGCCTCAGTCCCCTTCAAAGTAGTCACCTTGGGACCTCACACAGTTCTCCTAATTGCCATCAGCTGCTCCGTCGTATTTAACTGAATGTCACTGACAGTCTGAGATCTCTTCTTTGTTAAAGGTGATTTTAGTTTTTGGAAAAACCAGAAGTTGCAGGGGGCCAAATCTGGGCTCTAGGGCAGGGCTGAGCCACTGGGTGGGTGATTCAGTATTTTGCCAAAAAGCTCTGCAGAAGACATGATGCACGAGCAGGCACATTGTTGTGATGAAGCTGCCAATCGCCAGTTGCCCATAGCTGCAGCAACTTTCATCATATTGCATCTCTGAACTGTTGAAGAACACTGAGGTAGTACTCCTTATTAATTGTTTGGCCTGGAGGGTACTTGTGATGGACAACACCCTCCCAGTCAAAAACAGTTAACATGGTCTTGATCTTGTTTCGACTTTGCCATGGCTTCTTTGGGCATGGAGAACCAGGTGACTTCCATTGGAACAATGCGGCCTTCTGTTTCCAGATCATAGCCATAGACTCACGATTCACTTCCTGCTATACCCTTCTTGGGATATCTGGGTCATTGGTAATAGTTTGAATCAAGTCATTAGCAACTGCAGTACAATGTTCCTTCTGCTCTGGTAGCAGAAGCCACAAAACAAATTTTGCCATGAAACATTTTATACAAAGTTCCTACATCAAAATCTCAGACACAGTAGTTTTGAAATCCCCAGATCAGCTTCTAGTTCTCACGTTGTCAGTCACTGATCTATGTTGGTTGCAGCCCATACACGTTCAACATTCTCAGGTGTTTTGCTTGTTTCAGGTCTTCCATAAAGTGGATCATTTTCAATAGACTCTTGACCATCTTTGAAGCCTTTGTGCCACACTTCTTTTGAGCTACACTCATTGTATCATCCCCAAAAGCCTTCTGAATCATTCAAATAGTTTCCGTGGAGGAATGTTCAAGCTTAATGCAAAATACGATGCAGACGCATTGCTCTACGCACTCAGTCATTTTGAGTGAGATGGCCATGCAATACACTTGCTCACTCAATGGAGTCTATTGTCTCCCACTGACTAGTACAGTGAAGTCATCATTGTTTATGCATGTGTACTCCAGTCCATTCTCCTTGGCTGCCAGGTTACATACATGTTGCACAAACCACTCTCATATATTAACAATGGCTGTATGTTTTCTGGACAGACCTCATAGTATATGCCTTTGTGCTTCCAGCATCAAATAGGAAATTTGAGAAGAGTTATTATGTAAATTCATTACAAAAGACAAGAATACTTAATTCTGATAAGCTAACTTAATACACATATCCTTTAAGGGTATATATAATTTTTAAAAAATGGTGAGACAGCACTAGTTTTTTGTTTTGTTTTGTTTTGTTTTAATAATATGGAGGAGACCTAAGCAATGGATGGTAATTCTCTGTTTCTCTTCTCTGTCTCTCATCTAACCATACTTCTCTGTCTCATCGTTGCCAGTGATGAGACAGAGAAGTACGGTTCCTTTCAGTACCTTCTGAAGCCTGTAGGATGTTGACATGACCCTAATATGGGTTAGTTCTTGCATTTTCTGGGCAGCAGAGAGACGTGGCCTTTAGCGGAAGTTCAAGGTCCAGGGAGAGAGTTTAGGTTGCTGTACACGATGTTTATTGATCTTTTCCTCCCTCCCATGTGTTTTGCAGAGATTAAGCTATTGAATGTGATCAGGATGGGTTAACAGAGTAGCAGTTGGAAGCAGTTTACAGTATCTTGTGAATGTTGATGGTTGTATGATTACCAAGCTTGAAATAAATGATTCAGTATTTCCCTATGCTTTTTGGTGTCCTTTTGCAATTGTCTGGCCTGAAGAGTTTTGTTTTGTGGCTAATGTTATGTCTTGATGATGTCTACAAAGGAAAGTTTAATTCCCTGTTGCTTATAAAAAACACTACCTAAACTTCAGCATCCAAAGATGCATTCTGAAATCCTGTAATGGACATTTTTCTTGCTATGTGTTTTTAAGGCAGGAAATGGGGGAGTGGAAAGCTCATACATACACATATATATAACTAGTAAATTTGAGAAATTTAAAAAAAACTTGACACATGGCATATGCTATACAATATAGGAAAATTCTTTTGTGCAAAGAGCTTTGGAAAATACCTAAAACATTTTAATTTTATTCACTTTGGCTGCTTGAAAATTAATCTTCAATAACAATAAGCTAAAATACCTAAAAATCTGTAGATATGTAAGTTACATTAGTACTTTTTATATTATATTACAATAAAAGCATTTTTAATATTTACTTGTGTAGGAAGTACTGATGGCTTTTCTGGAAACTAGCAGTGGACATCTAATTTATATGGTCGACATATTGCCATAAAGTGGGCTCATTTTTGGCACCTAAGGTTTCTCTGGACAAAAGGTAAAGTTGCAGAGACCTCATTTCTCAACTGTATGGTGTTCCATGGCGGTGATACTATGATTAGCTGAGATACTACACAGAGGAAAACCTTTGAGCTTTCTAGCTGCCCATGTATTCATCCTCAAATCGCTCCACACATTTATAATTTTGAGAACTTTGATTCTTTTTTTCTACTGACCAGAATATGGATTCTGAAAATTCGAATATCTGAATTAAAAACCATATATATGATTTTATATATATGATTTATATGATTTCATATATGTGGTTTATATATATAATTTTATATGATTCATATATTGCTTTATATATGATTTATATATATATCACACATTATATATGTATGAATATATGTATACAACCATGTGTTGTCACTTTCATTATCTATATGGTTACCAGTGCAAATACAGACTAGATGACTTCACTTATCTTTGCTTTAACATTCTTCAAGATCTTCGAGCACCAAGTTGCATCATATAGACATATATCTACTTGTAATTTCCTACTCCTTTTCATTGTCCTCTGGGGGTTCATGCTGCTTTGAAAACATTGTGGCATTTTGTGTACCATCTTAAATTCTGCAGAGTAAAAACCAAGAATATGACAAAATTTCCATGATAAAATTCTAGTTTGTAATTTTTAAACTCCAAGGGTAGCAATATCTTCAATGGTTTGGGCTAAAAATTAAAAATGAGGTGATTCTTAAATATTCTGGTTGGAAGAGGAAGAAAAATATATTAAAAGATCAAAATTTGGTGAAACCATTTAGATATTGCCGCTCTTTCAGAGGTCGTACAGAGTTGAGTGAGATGCTGGCAGTAAATAAGGCCAGGTCAGAAGTTCATCCCAGCCATTTATTAATAGTTTTATCCGGGACATATTATTTAATCTCTTTGTATCTCAGTTTCTGCATTTATAAATGTGACCTATTATTTATACCCCAAGTTTGTTCCAAAGATTTAATGGGATACCCCATGCAATACAATTGTGAATGCTAAATCTTGTATTATGTGCATAATTAATAAATGACAGCTTTGATTGGAAGCAAGTATAGTGTCAGGCATCTCAATTAAAAGTGGTGAAAAATTAATAGCAAACTCAACCTCTACTAGGATCTGTTACAAATTGTGCATATGTTTTCACTTTATTCCCCTTGGAATAACTCTATGAGGGAGGTACTATAATTATCTCCATTTGCAAATGAGGAAACCGAGGCACAGACATTATCAAGTGGATGTCAGCTGTTCCACAAGTAAGGTGAAAGGCAGAGCTCTTTACCGAATAATCCCCTGGCCCTCTTTCACCCTCTCATTGTGTACGTTCACTGGAAGACCTGCCCCTGTATCTGTGTGCAACACATTGCCTCAAAATGTGAAATTTGTTTTTAGGATGAGTTTTTATGAAGAATAATTTACCTGCTCTTCAGAATGATTTTGGAATACAAACTAGCTTAGATTTTGAGCGTTTTCTCTGGCATCCAAAGAAATTTAACATCGTATGTAGTATGTATATGCTGCCATCTTTGGGTTAGTTCCTAGAATTACCCTTGATGTTCAGAAACTAAATGATGGGATTAAGTAACTCATTAGCCTGTCACAAAGTATGAACATGGTTTGTGGGGGTTAATTTATTTATAGAAGAAAAGACATGACTTTTATGGCTTCATCATACTGGATGGATAGATATTACAGAACACATAACACCAAAGTATAAGATCTCCAGCCGTGAGGATATCATTGCACTCGTTAGTAAAGAAATTTTGCCTATTGGGACCAGGTTACCAAATCATTAGGACTGAGCCTTGACTTCCAAACTCACTGCCAGTTGTTTGCAGTGGATGTTGTGATGCACTACCCAGGTCCCTTTCTGCACCTCAAACTTATTCCTCTGCAGCCGGAGTCCTTCCCCCGCAGCTCTACCACCTGCCCTCTCTAAAAATTGCCCTTGTCCATGAGCATAGTCCCTTCTCTGGGGCAGCCTACATACAAGAACTGATATGTGTAGTTAGGAACTGCAAATGCAGTGACTACATTACAACCCAGCTTCTGCATGTGTCCAATCCTGCTTCTTTCCCTGTGTCCACAGGTGGGTGTAAATCTGGAGATTCGGATCTCCATATCCTAGTGCACTTATCTACCTCATTATATACAGTTTGCAATTCAGGCCCCTTGGAGGAGAATCTCTAGGATATTACCTCTGTTAATGTTGAAGAGACACTCCTGTTTTTGTGGTATATTCCTGATAAAAACCACAAGTGAGTGTTCAAAGATTTTGCATCAAACCTATGAATACTGGCTTGAACAAATGATTCTACTTAATCAGGTTTTACACACTGACTTTTTTTGTTTGTTTGTTTTTGGAAGAATTCTTTGCCTGGAAGTTGTGTTTGCCTCTTCAGTCCTATTCTTGCTCTTTAAATGTGTTGCTGTTCATTCTATCAGTTGCTTCTCACACATATCCTGCACACTTTTCAAGGGAACGACTCAGCTCCTATACTCCCCTGAAATGTTACATATACTGGTACACTTATTTTACCACCTTGTTTCTCACACATTTGCATCTTAGCACTTTCTTTTATGGAAAGTAGTCTGCTCACACACCAGGTTTATATAGGAAAGAAATTTCTCTTCTCTTTTATGGGATATAAGAGAACTAGAAAATAGATTTGTTTGTATCTGTTTGCCTGGCTTAGAATCTGGACATCTTTATTCTCAGAAGAATGTCTTAGCCTCTGGGCTGTAGCCTAAGAAAAACAGCTGTACAATGCCCCAATGACTTGTTAAACAAGGTGTGCTACACAGAGGATACTGACTATCAGCATCAGCATCAGCAGGAGCTTGGCCTGGTCTCCATCCCAGACCTCCCAAATCAGGAGCTCAGAGAGGGGGCCCAGGAACCTGGCTGCACCTAGTTCTTCGGGTGCTTCTGGAGCACACTCAGGTTTGAGAAGCACTGTCCTAGGGCACACTGTGGATGAAGCCAGCCTGTCTGGGTTGGGATTCTTTCTCTGTCATTTATTTACTCACTTCACAATTTTGAGAAAGTTATGACCTCTGGGCCTCTATTTCTTCTGCTGCTATGCCAGAGGTTTGCTTGTGAAGACAAGCTTTTAGTATATCGAAAGTGAATGGAACTTAGTAAAACCTCAGTAAATACCATTGCTATTATTTTCATCCCTGTTGTTGCTATTTAATTAATTGTACCACCTTTGGTATATTGCAGCCTGATAGAATTATTTCTTTCTTGACAATGTTATGTAAGGTAGCAATTTCTTTTTGGACACTAAGAGATTTGGTGAAGAATGTATTATATGGGACTCTGGTTAATTTTGCCTGTTACCATAAAATTGTTAATTAATCTTTTTTCTTCTTTAAAAAAAACCTTGCTCAATGATACTTTTATTGATTTTTAGAGAGGGGGAAGGGAGAAATAAAGAAAGAGAGAGAGCGAGAAACATCAATGGGTTGCCTCCAGTATGTGCCCTGATTGGGGATCAGATTTGTAACCTAGGAATGCACCTTGATCAGGAATAGAACCTGCAACCTTTTGGTGTATGGGGTGATCCTCCAAATGGACCACCTGACTAGGGCTAATCTCACTCTCTAGATAAAATGCCTCAAATTAAATACAGTATATGTAGATCTATAGGTGATATCAATTTAGGTTACAGTGAACACAGTAATGTATGATTTCTCAGTATATTAATGTGCATTTCTCCTTTTCTAGTGTTGAGGACTTCTGAATGTCAGTTTGACGGTGTGCTCATCTGCAGGGCAGTGCAATGGGTATTCTCCAACTAGGATTTTCAAATATATACCTTGTATGTGTAAAAATTTATACTTTGAATCATTTTTATTGGGCAATATGAACTGTAATGGAAGATGGCTTAATAATGCACTTTTTAATGACCTTCTTTGGCTCCTTTCTTGACCTTTGCAGATGTTTCCTTCCTTTTGCAAATAAATTTGTACTTCAGTCCTTATCTAAAGGTTTCTGTGTGCTAACATCCATTTTAAGAGATTGATTATAAGTGCAAAGTTTCAAATGTCTTTAATTCAGAATCTATGTCTTTGTTTCATTCATATGAATTTTTCATCCTTATAAAACAAATACCAAAGTAAAATGAAGAGAATCCAAACTCAGATTTCAATCTAGAAAGTGTCTTGTTCTTTTTATCTGTCTACCTTTTATCTTGCCAGTTACTAAGAAAAAACATAAATAACTAAATATTTTAGGCTAGCATTGGTTGTTATAAATAGCTGTGTGTGTATTATAATTTTAGTGGTACCTGTTTCTTCCCCCAACTACCACAGGATTTTCAGCAGTTTCTGAATGGACAAGATTCAACACCGTGCTGCTCAAACATAAAAATAGTTATTGTCACTTATTTCATAAAACAGTGTCAGGGATGGGAAGAAAGTAAGCATTTGGAATGCAGATGACTTCTCTAGAAACTGTCCCCTGTGGACATCATTTCTTCAAAAGCACACTCAATCGTGGTGCTATTTTTCTGTTCATACTGCAGGTGGTGCTGGTCTGGACTTGACAAAAAGTTGGGGACCCACAAGAATCCCTTTACCTTTTCCAGATTATCACTCTCCTTCCTCCTCTGAAAAATTCTGCTTCAAAGAAACTCCTAATATTTAATGTCCAGCCTACAATGGCCATCATGTTATTTTCTCTTTCACAAAAATTGCATCTCCTGAAACAAATTCAACTTGTCCATCCTGAATCCTGCAGTCAACTTGAGGCCCTTTAACATGTACCTGAATGATCCCAGCCTTCTATAGTCTCAGACCCTTGAACTCTTGCATCAAACCTTCTCTTCTAACTCTCCTGCTCATGTGGTCTCATCCTGCATGTTATGATTACCCTGAAATCTCATACCTATAAATCACTAGGTCTTGTACCACCAGGATCTCTGTTTTTTAAGATGGTCAAAGCTGCCCTGTCTGCCTGTTTTTGTTCTTCAGTATAACCTAGCCCTCTAGCTCACTGTGCATTCTCTCTATTTTTCAACTATCTCTTGCTTATTTTTTTTCTAACCATATTCTGTCACTTTAAAAGCTTTTTTTTGCCAATATTACGACAAATTTGCCTTCCCATCTCCTCCATCCAGTGACATCTCATCATTGTTCATTGCAAAGTGGGAAGACCCCAGTTTCACCCTGGAACAGTGAGATGTGCAGAGATTTTCAGGGGAAAGAACCAAGGGCTCCTGTTCCAGTTTCCCTTAAGACCTTGGTTACATGAAATCAAAGCATGGGTGCAAGTTTTGTCATAGGTCAGGGAAACAGGGGTTGTATAGGTGCTGAACTGGATTTTGAGGCTTATTGACTGAGATTCAAATCCAGTTTCTAGCCCTTGTTTTGTAGGATTTTACTTAGCAGTTTGCTTATGTCTTGAAATTTCATTTTCTCATCTGTAAAATGTGATATAATAATACTGTCCTTTACATCATAAGTGTTTAGTCTGAATTAAATAATGAAATATATCAGAGTTTGGACAAAATAATATTTTCATTATATATGATTTCTCCAACTTCCTCTGACCACTCCTCCCCTACCATAAACCTCGATAGGTTTTTATACATTAGTGCAAGAAATTTTGTCCAGGTTTCTTTTTTTCTTTTTTTTCTGTTTTTGATCAGAGTACTTTGCTGCAATTCCTTTTGATGAAATGTCTTGACTCCCCCTTACACAGGAAGGATTTTATTGTTCCCAGTCTCTCCTATACAATATGGCTTTTAATTATCTGCTGTTTAACAGAGGTAGGCCTTCATCAAAACTACTGCTGTATGTGTGCCTACAAATATTTTATGCAGCAGGTTTCTCCTCTCATTATTTCTAACAAGTGCACATTTTCTACAAGAGATGCTGTTGAACTCAGTACCTAGCATAGAATTAGAAGGAAACATGGGGAAATGGTTTTATCACATTGAATTTGGCAATTAGTTATTGGATATAAGTCCAAAAATATGCAGTACAAGGAAAAAAACCAAATTGGTCTACAACAAAAATTTAAAAATTGCCCCGGCAGGCATGCTTCAGTTGGTTGGAGTGTTGTCCTGTGGACTGAAAGGTCACAGGTTCAATGTCCAGTCAGGGCACATACCAGGTGGTGGGTTCAATCCTCAGTCGGGTGCATGAGAAGAGAGCCACTTGATGTTTCTCTCTCATGTTGATGTTTTTCTCTTTCTCCATTTCTCTCCCTCTTAAAGCAATGAAAAAAATGTCCTCAGGTCAGGATAAAAAATTAAATTAAAAATTTTTCAAAAATTGTGTATCAGAGGACATGATTGATTTAAAAGGAAAGCCATGGGTTGGGAGAAAATATTTGCCAATGATAATAGTGACAAGGAATTAATATCATATATATATATATATATATGAGGTCTATCCAAAATAGTCCTGACATTGTTGATGTAAGAGAATAGTTTGTGTAACATCGATGTGACCTGGCAGCCAAAGAGAGTGGACTGGAATGCACATGTCGACTTCGAGAACAATGACAACTTTACTGATCTAGTCAGTAGAGGTGGTAGATGCCATTGAGTGAGCATGTGTGCTGTGTGGTCATCACATTCAAAATGACTGAGTGAGTAGAGCAACGAACCTACATCAAATTTTCTGTTAAGCTTGAACATTCCTCCAGGAAAACTATTTGGATGATTCAGAAGGTCACAGATCTGGGCAACTGGTGATTGGCAGCTTAATCACAACAACACACCCACGCATGCATTACCTCTAGTGGAGAGATTTTGGTGAACATCAAATCACCTAGGTGACTCAGCCCCCCTACAGCCCAGATACAGCACCCTGTGACTTTTGGCTTTTCCCAAAACTAAAATCACCTTTGAAAGGGAAAAGATTTCAGACTATTGATGAGATTCAGGAAAATACAACGAAGCAGCTGATAGTGACTGGGAGAAATTTGTGAGGTCCCAAGGTGCCTATTTTGAAGGGGACTGAGGTGTCATTGTCCTATATACAGTGTTTCTTGTATCTTGTATCTTCAATAAATGTCTCTAGTTTTCATATCAAAAAGGAAGGAAATTCTAACATATGTTTCAACATGGATGATTCTTAAAGATATTTTAAGTGAAATGAATTCTCCACAAAAGGGCAATTATTGAATAATTTTATTTATTTGAAGTACATAGAATGGTCAAAGTCATAGAGACAGACTGGAATAGCAGTTGCCAGGGACTGGGAGAAAGACTGATTATGCAGTTATTGTTTAATAGGTACAGAGTTTTAGATCTGGAAGATGAAAATTCTGGAGGTGCTTGGTGGTAATAATTGTCCCAACATATGAATGTACTTAATTGTACACTTAATTTTTTTTATTTTATTGATTTTAGATAGAGGAAGGGAAAGAGAGAGAGAGAAACACCAATTTGTTGTTCTACTTACTTATGCGTTCATTGTTTGTTTCTTGTATGTGCCCTGATCAGTGATTGAATGCACAACTTTGGCATAATGGTACCATGCTCTAACAAACTGTACACTTAATGTTTGAAAAAATAATTTTTTCAAATATTACTGTAATTTTTCATTTGTAATTGTATTATAAGCACCTGACAACTTCTTTGCCTATAGTGTTAAGAGCCTTTGTCTATCTCTTGAGTGCTGTGGCATCCAGTTCCAAGGCATTCATCTGGAGGGACATCACCAGCTAGCTACACAAGTCACCCTCTTATTAACTTTCCCTTTGGGAAAAGTGGACTGACCTTTCAACTAACTGCCTGTTTTCCCCTTCCCACACTTTAATTCCCACTCATGTGTTTTAAATTCACTAATACAGAGTAAAGCCATGAAACCACAGGGAACCCCCCTTGATCTCAATAAAGACAGAACCCCAGCTCCATGTTCTCTCTTGCTCTCTACCCACAATCTTGCTTATGACCCTAGTCACTCCCTGCACCCACCAGGACTTGGAGTATAAACCTTGTGTTTTCAAAGTTTCTTGCTAGTTGCTCCTGAGGTTTATCTTGCAATCATCATATGAACCACAGGGGCTGGTCAGCCACAGCATTGGCTCTGGTTAGGGTCCGGATGACTGAATTCAACACTTCCAGGATACTTAGTAATTGCTGGAGTTTTCTGAGCACAAAGTTGCATCATACAGACACATACTTTTCTACAGTTTGCTACTCCTTTGCATCATCATCCTCTGTGAGTTCACACTGCTTTGACAGCATTCTAGCAGTTTGTACAGTGCCTTCATTCCACCTCTACACTGGAAGGATCATAACCCAGCACGTGGTCTTATCAAATTTCCCTAACAAAATTCCAGCTTATTTTTCTAAAACTGCCAAACTAGCAATATCCATAATTGTATAAAATAAAAATTTAAAAGAGATTATTCTCAAATATTCTGGTTGGAAAAGGAAGAAAAACATTCAATGTAATGTATCGGCCATTGAATTCACAAAATCAAAATATGGTAATAGTGTCCAGACGTAGCTGCTCTTTCAAATGCAATAAAGAGTTGAAGAAAATGCTTCCAGTAAATAAGACCAGGGTTAGAAATCCATCCCAGCCATTTATTAGCAGTTTTATTAGGGACATGTTATTTAATCTTTTATCTAAGTTTCTGCATTTATAAGTGTGACTCATTGTTCACATCCAAAGTTTGTTCCAAAGTTTTATTCCATGCAATATAATTGTGAATGCTAAATATTGTATTATATGAACAACTAATAAGTGACGGCTTTGATTAGAAGCAAATGCAGTGTCAGGCATCTCAATTGAAAATGATGAATAATAAAAATTAATAGTGAACACATCTCAGGATCTATTATTCATTCTCTGTGTTTTCACTCACTTACCCTCCTAGAAAATCTACAGGGGAGTTGTTATAATTACCTCTATTTGAAAGTGAGGAAATTGTCTACGGCCATACCACCCTGAACGTGCCGGATCTCATCTGAAAGTGAGGAAATTGAGGCACAGATATGTTACCAGGTAGATGTCAGCAAGTGCTGTCTACAAATAAGATGAAGGGAGGTACGAGACACAAAATAAAACACTCTCATCTTCTCATGTATGTCCACTCAAAGTGCTGAAGCATGTTGACAATAAAGTATAGAAGTGTTTTGTGTTTTGTTGTTATTGTTTTGTTTTGTTTTGTTTTTGCAAATAATTTTAAGACATTGTTCTAAAAGTTTTTCTTTGGCATCAAAAGTTTAACTATCATACATATGCTGCCATCTTGTGGTCATTTCCTACAATTATTCTTTCACATGAATGAATTTTCTAAACCATGAGATGAATTAAGTAACAGTCTGGAAAAGAAGCAAAAACATGGTTTTGCAGCTTTTAATTACCTCATACCAAAAGACATATTTCTATCAAAACTATATGTAAGTGAAGGAATACAACTGACAGAACATACCTAATCAAATTACAGGATCTCCTGACAAAGGGAATACTAATGCACTCACTAGTATGGAAATCTTGCCTGTTACAACCAGGCTACCAAGTGCTTAGAACTGAAATTTAACTGTCTCTTTCTCTCAAAGACTGTTGCATCCAAGTGTGCTGAGATATATTACAGAGGTCCCTTTCTGAACTTATCCCCCTAGCTGCCAGAAGTCCTGCCCGCAAACAACTTTACTGTCTGATCTCTCTAAAAAAATGTCTAATCCATGTCCATAAACTCTTCTCTGGTGCAGCTCGCATCCAATTTCTGGTAGATGTGGGAATTGTGAATGCCAGGATTCATATATGTGTGTGAGTGTGTGTACATATGTAGTGTCCAGAAGTGATCCAGCCATGGAATATTAAAAAATGAAATATAGAGACATTTATTGGAAAAGATACAAGATAAAAGAAACATTGTCCTAGGAAAATGATGCCTCAGTGCCCTTCAAAGTAGGTACCTCGGGACCTCACACAGTTTTCCCTTTGCCATCAGCTGCCTTGTGGTGTTTTCCAGAATCTTATCACAGTCTGAAATCTCTTCCCTTTCAAAGATGATTTTAGTTTGGGGAAAAGCCAGAAGTCGCAGGGTGCTGTATCTGGGTTGTAGGGGGCTGAGTCACCTGGATGATTTGAGGTTTCACCAAAAAAAATTCTGCACTGGAGGTAATGTATGAGTGGGTGTGTTGTTGTGATGAAGCAGCCAATCACTAGTTGCCCATAATTGTGGCCTTCTGAATCATCCAAATGGTTTCGTGGAGGAATGTTCAAGCTTAACACAGAATTTGATGCAGATTCACTGCTCTACTCACTCAGTCATGTTGACTGCGACGGCCACACAGTACACATGCTCACTTGATGCATTTATTTCCTCATTGACTAGTGCAGTGAAGTTGTCATTGTTCACAGGTATGCATTCCAGTCCACTCTCCTTGGCTGCCAGGTTACATCAGTGTCATGCAAACTGCTCTGACTATCTTAACAATAGCTGGATTTTCTGCATATATATTTATATATATAATATTTTCAGTTTTATTGAAACACAATTGACATACTGTTCTGTATATAGTGAAATGTGTATAATGGCTTGACATACATATACTGCAAAGCAATCACCATAAGTGTAGTTTACATCAATTCCCTCATATACTTACAATTTTTTTCCTTGTGGTAAGAAATTTAAGATTTATATTCCCAGTAGGTTTCAGATATACCATACAGTAGTGTTAATGATAGTCATCGTGTTGTACACTGCATCTCCAGTACTTATTTATGTTATAATTTGAATAATTTTTGACCAACTTCAGCCAATTCCCATCCCATGCCTATGGTAACTACAGATCTGATCTCTTTCTATAAGCTTGGTTTGTATTTGTTTGCTTAGATTTCACATAGAAGTGAGAGCAAATAATATTTATCTTTTTCTATCTGCCTTATTTCACTTAGCCAAATGTCTTTCATCTCCCTCCATGTTGTCACAATTGACAGAATATACTTCTTTCCTATGGCTGAATAAATATTCCACATTTTCTTTACCATTCATCTGTAAATGGACAGAGGTTTCCCCACCCCCACCCCCCTTGTCTTGGCTATTGTAAATAACTCTGAAATGAACACCGGAGTGCGTATATCTTTTCAAGTTAGTGTTTTTTATTTCTTTGGATAAATATCTAGAATTGAAATTTCTGAATCATATGACAGTTCTATTTTTAATTTTTTGAGGAAAATCCATACTGTTTCCCATAGTGTCTGTATCAGTTTACATTTCCACAAAAAGCGCCTGGCCTCACTAACACTGGTTATCTTTTGTATTTTTTTCTTTCTTTTTTTTTTTCCCCTGATGTAATCCATTCTAACAGGTGTGAGGTGACATCTCCTTTTGGTTGTGATTTGCATTTCCCTGATGATTAGTGATGTCAATCACCTTTTCTTGTATCTGTTGGTCTTTTGTTTGTCTTCTTTGGAAAACACCAAATTCTCTACTTATTTTTTAATAAAAACTGTTTTTGCTATTGCACTGCATAGTTCATGATATATTAAAGAATTTTATTATATACTACTTTATAATATATTACTTTATAGATTTAAAAGCTTATTATATATTTATTATTTATTGCATAGTTCTTTATATATTAAAACCTTATTAGATATATGATTTGCACATATTTTCTCCCATTCCATTTGCACATATTTTCTGCCTTTAATTTGGTTTATCATTTATTTTGCTGTGCAGAATTTTTTAACTTTCTGTAGTCCCACTTTTTCATTTTTTATTTTCTCGTTTTTACATAAAAAGGTAACATGTCCAAAAAAATCATTGCGGAGACCCATGTCAGGAAGATTTTGCCCTGTTTTCTTCTAGACGCTTTATGGTTTCAGGCACTGCACTGAAGTCTTAGTCCATTTCAAGGTAATTCTTGTGAGTGTTATATGGTAGGAGTCAGGTTTCATTCTTTTACATGTAAATAGCCCATTTTCCCAGCACTATTTACTCAACATACTGTCCTTATACTCCCTTAATTATGGGTGCAGCCCCCAGAAATAACAAGAACATGGCATTCTAAGATGTTTCTTATCACAAAATTTCTTTTCAAAAATTATCCCTTCAATTGTTATTTTTATCAAAACTGTAATTAGGAGCTAAAGAGTTTAAATCACAGTAACAGAGTTATTTTTCTAATGGTATTTCAAGTACTAATATTTTTTTACAATATAGCTTTAAGAATGGTTTTATTCTTAAGTAATGATGAAGTAATAAATTTATTAATTATAACTTGAAAGCAAATTCTACATACCTGCATCATTGTCTTTTACACATACCTGGTGGTCTTATTTTCTTGTATAAAATATTATGATTGCAGATTTCACAATTTCAATAGAAAATAAAGGAATGTGACTAGGACTACTAACCACTGAGTTATATAAAGCAAACCTACTTACCTTTCATCACAGTTATTATATATCCTCCAAGGGTCTGCACAATATAAAACATGTTTTCTCATAAATAACTATACCCAATTAACAAATTTTCCATGTCTTCAAAATTTTCCATAAGGTATACAATGTTAATTCATCCACTATAATATGTTGAATAGTACACTACCATAGAGGGATGTTGTTGCGGACCGTTCAGCCTGGTTTCAGGAGTTGTAACCCTCACCCTATGGTGGGCTGTGTAAAAGCCCAAGGGACCCACTTCATCTGGGTCTGTTCTGTCACAAGGATGTGACCTATTAAGGAGACAAAGCTTATCTCCCTGGCAGGGGCACTGCTTCTGCCTTACCCATCTCTGGCCCCATAGCTTGGTTGGCAGTCAGTGACGGGTAAGACTCCTCATGGGAGGGGCAACCTAAGCCAGACGCAACCACTTGGAAGGCCTCATGGAAGGACTGGGGGGTTGCAGCAAAAAGGATGTGATGGACCCTCGCCCCCCGGCTATTCTGACATAGCCCGAGTCCTCATTTCCATCTGGGAGATGTCTCCTGCTTCCTAATTGCCTTAAAGCCTGAAACTGTGGGGGTGAGCGGTGCAGCCCTGCCCTGGCCTGGTCGGCTCCATGGGTGATCCGGACATAAGAAAGAATTCCTAAAGCCCTGTGAAACCTGCTTTGCTAAGAGTGCTCTTCCTGAGGTGACAAGTGTCCCAGGAGGAAATGAGCATGTCTCCCAAAGTCTGGCAACCCCCCTTCCTGACAAACACTGGCTCGGATTAAGCCCTCAGATTTCTTTGACATGTTAAACTTGTATTCCGGTGTATTGGAACCCAATAAAAGCCTAGTGAGGAAGGGGCTCTGGGTCATTCTCCTCTGAGAGTTTGACCCCTTTCCTCCCCAAGCAGAAGATGTCTTGGTAGTTTTTACTTTCATCCGTGAGGGAGGGATGGGGCTCTGCAGGTGGAGCCCCCCCACATCTGGCGCCAAGGCCAGGGTCCCCCGCAGGATGTAAATGGGGGAGAAGAGAGTTGCAGTCTGTATCAGGCCAAGTTAAAAGAAAAACAAAGAATAAGAATATGTGTCTTTGTGTTTCCAGTATTAAGTACAGGAACTGAGGAGAGTTATTAGATAAACTACTAAGGGGACAAAGAATTGATTCTGAGAACTGTACTGGAAATATTCTTTAAGAATATATACATCCCAACAAATGGCAACACAACACAAAATTCTTTATGGAGCAGAAATCTAAACAATAGACACTTTCTCTGTCCCTCATCTACCTCTGGGGGTAATAGAAATGAGACAGGAATTGTAAGAAAGCTCTTTTTTGCAAACATAAAATTAATGTAATGTTGATGGTAGGGCCCTTTTGTTTTCCCGAGGGACACAAAGACAAGGCTTTAGTAGGAGATGTCCAAAAGCCAAAGGAGAGGAAATTGGCCCCTGCCCAAGATTTCTTTCACATTTCTTTCTCTCCCTTGTGCCCTGTTGAGATAGGGCCAGTGACTGACAAAAGCTGGGCTTAACTAGGGTAGCGGTTGGAAAAGGGGTGAACATTGATGAAATAAGTCCTGAGTAGGCTTGGAATATTGATCTCAGAACTCAGCCAAGTAGTCCTGGCCCTGTAGCTCAGCTGGTTAGAGTGTCCTCCCCATATGCCAATGTTATAGGTTCCATTTCTGGTCAGGGCACATGCAAGAAGCAACCAATGAATGCATGAATAAGTGAAACAACAAATCAATGTGTGTCTCTCTCTCTCACCCTAAAATCAAATTTTTAAAAAAATCAGCAAAGTATGCATTAAACAAAGAAAACTGTTAAAAACAATAGGAAGAAGAGAAATTTGTACCATAATCATGAAAAGAGAGTCCTAGAGATACATTCTAAATACTGATGCTCTAACTATGCCAAGAGTAATGTTGGGACAATGCCGGAGACAGGTTAGAGTGGGGAGCCAAAAACCTAGAAAAATAAACACTTAGTTCTGGCAGCCTTCAGCCCTGGGTAATCAAAAAGGACACAGCTGCTGGGAGAAAGAGAATTTATGACATAGAGCAGCGGAAATGGCATCTGAGGACAGGAAATGCCAACTTGTGGGGACAGAAGAGAGGTAGCAGGGGCCCATTAGCTGCTACGTAAAGCCCCTCAGCAATGATGCCTCTTTTCAAACTCCACCAAGCACATCAAGAAAAAACAACAACGTGAAGACAAAGCGTTGCTTAATCTTGGCAGCTGTAACGAACCAAACTAATAAATATATTTTTAAGGAATATTCAATACATCTGCATATTTCCAGTACTATTACAGAAAAGCAACAATGGAACAACACAGGCCAAAGGAAGCAGGACTATTTGAGAAGTCAGTGCACAGCAAGTATCCTCAGGGAACTGAACATAATGGAGATTTAAGTGGTTATTAAGTGATTATAAATTATAACTACTTAACAATCCTAGAAATGAAAAAAAAATAGTTGAAATGAAAAACTCAAAAGGAAGGATTACATAGTTAGTGAAAGACAAAATAGGTAAAGAATGAGTTAGCGAGAAGAAACATTGATAGAGAAAATCTTTCAGAATGTGTTAGAAAGACATCAAGAGTTAGAATGAGAACAAATTTAAGATATATAAAACTAAAAGGAATTGTAAAGATTCATCAGAGAGATGTCATGAGAGAGAAAGCATAAATAAATGTGACAAAATATCTGAGAAAAGGATAATCATATAATAAAAGAACAATAGATTTCAGATTAAAAGAATGTATGGTATACCATGCAAAATAGTCATGATTTAAAACACACACACAGTGAATTTAAATAATATCACACGTAGAAAAAATGTTTAGTTTCTAGAAAGAAATAACATTCAAGGAAAACATTGACATCCAACTTTTCTAAATAAGCATGGGAAATAAAGCAAAAAGAGGAAAATCATTTCAAAATGTGTAAGGAAATTTATTTTGATCAAAAAATTTTACCTTGCACATATAAATAAATGAGTGAAATAAAGATATTTTAGTAATAAAAAGTAAAAAACATTTATTTTAATAGTGGTCATCTTTGAAAAAATCTAGGTAGATTTCTTCTACCAGGAAAAATCATATTTCTGAATAAATCAGTGAATAATGGGAAGTAAAAAAATCTTAAGAAATTTGTTGCGTAAGTAGGTTTTTAGAATTTCCTTAGTAGTTTTATAATTTTTATAATTATATTTTATAATATTATAAAATACTACCTATATGTTAAAAAAACTTTTTTGATTGACTTTTTATCTAGCTTCCTTGCTGAAATATCAAATAAATTTAAATATACATTTTATAAATTTTAATAAAAATATACTGATAATGTAAGTGATTGTTTTATGGGAACATAAAAAATCAGTGCCATACGAGACTTCTGGCCAATATGGAGGAGTAGGTGGACACACTGTGCCTTCTCTCACAAACAAAGTTAAGGACAACAAAGATTTAGAAACAAGAAAACAAGCAGAACTCACAGAAAATTGAACTATATGGAAGTCCAACAACCATTCATCCAGACCGGTAAGAGGGGTGGAGTCATGGCAGGAAAAAAGTGGAAGTTGGTGGACCCAGGAGAGCAGGAGCCCCAGGCATGCAGGCAGTGGCTAGCAGACCCTGGTTGTGGGGTGGCAACAGGCATACTCAGTGAGGCCATGCAAGGTAGCTGGCTGACCAGGTGGTCCCACGTTAATGCGCAGATAATCCAGGCAAAAACAGGGAGCGAGACAGAATTTACAACCCAGAGCCCCAGAGCTGGGAAATGAAACCTAAAAACACCAATTGAAAACACTTGTGGGGGTTGAGGAGCTGGAAGAGACTCTCAGCCTCATAGGAGAGTTTGTTGGAGAGACCCACAGGGTCCTAGAATGTACACAAGCCCACCCACATGGAAATCAGCACCAGAAGGGCCCAATTTTCTTGTGGAAAGCTACGGAAAGGACTGAAATACGAGAAAGAGTGGAGCAAGTACCATTGTTCCATCCCGGACTCTGCCCCCACATACAGGGCCACAACCCAGGGACTGGGCTGCCCCGTCTTGGTGAATACCTAAGGCTCCATCCCTTACTATGTAACAGCCATGACCAGACCCCCCCCCCAAAAAAAAATGGCTCAAACAGGAGAACAGATCAAAGCCCCAGAGCCAATTCATCTAAGCAATTAAGAGATAGCCAACCTATCAGATGCACAGTTCAAAGCACTGGTGATCAGGATGCTCACAGAATTGGCTGATTTTGCTCACAAATTAGATGAACAAATGAAGGCTACAATAAGTGAAATGAAGGAAAACACACAGGGAACCAATAGTGATGGGAGGAAAACTGGGACTCAAATCAAGGGAGTGGACCAGAAGGAAGAAACAAACAACCAAACAGAAAACAAGGAAGAAACAAGAATTCAAAAAAAAATGAGGAGATGCTTAGGAACCTCCAGAACATCTTTAAACGTCCCAACATCCAAATTATAGGGGTACCAGAAGGGGAAGAGGAAGAACAGTAAGTGGAAAACTTATTTGAACAAATAATAAAGGAGAACTTCCCCAATCTGGCAAAGAAAATAGACTACCAGGAAGTCCAGGAAGCTCAGAGAGTCCCAAAGAAGTTAGACCCAAGGAGGAGCACACCAAGGCACATCATAATTACATTAGCCAAGATTCAAATGAAGCAGAGAATTCTAGAAGCAGGAAGGGATAAGGGGACAGTTACCTACAAAGGAGTTCCCATCAGACTGTCAGCTGATTTCTCAAAAGAGACCTTCCAGGCAAGAAGGGGCTGGAAAGAAGTATTCCAAGTCATGAAAGGCAAGGACCTACATCCACGATTACTCTATCCAGCAAAGCTTTCATTTAGAATGGAAGGGCAGATAAAGTGTTTCTCAGATGTCAAGTTAAAGGAGTTCATCATCACCAAGCCCTTATTATATGAAATGTTAAAGGGACTTATCTAAGAAAAAGAAGATCAAAAATGACAGTAAAAGGACAGCAAACTCACAGATATTAACAACCACACCTAAAACAAAAGCAAACTAAGCAAACAGCTAGAACAGGAACAGAACCACAGAAATGGAGATCATATGGAGGGTTAGCAACAGGGGAGTGGGAGGAGAAGAGAGGGGAAAAGGTACAGAGAATAAGTAGCATAGACGGTGGGTAGAAAATAGGGGGAGGGCAAGAATAGTGTGGGAAATGTAGAAACTAAGGAACTTATGACACATGGACATGAACTAAAGGGGGGGGGAATGTGGGTGGGAGGGTGTGTGCAGGGTGGAGGGGAATGGAGGAGGGAGAAATGGGACAATTGTAATAGCATAATCAATAAAATATATTTAAAAAAATCAGTGTCATACATTGCTTTTACCTTTTAAATCTTGTTAAACTACTTTATTTTTTAATTTTTGTTTAAATATAGTTGGTACATAATCTTATATTAGTTATATTAATTTCAGGTGTACAATATAGTGATTTGACATTTTTATACCTTATAATGTAACAACCCCACTAAATCTAGGAATCATCTGTTACTGTGTAATCTGATCACAAAATTACTGACTATATTCTCTTTCTCTTTTCCACCCATCTGCCTACCCCTCCATTCTGTTAACCATCTCTTTGGTCTCTGTTTCTATGAGTTTATTTTTTTATTTTGTTTTGTTTTGTTTTGGTTAAACTACTTTCTTAAGTAATACCAGCCATATTTTGAACACATGCAGTAATTGTAGGCATATTTTGGTTTCTTTATATATAATATTTGTTTCAATATTTTGATATCCTCTCTCAGTGTATCACATCTCTTATTAGTTCTGGTTTCTATTCTATTTCCTAATAAGTGGAAAAATTGAGAAAGTCAAAGTAAAACCTCTGGCCATTTTGAAGAGTATTTTAAACCTCTATTAAATAGCTTTAAAAGTAAACCTGTAGGCCCTGTCCAGCTAACTCAGTTGGTTAAAGCATTGTATTGATACTCCAAGGTTGGGAGTTTAATCCCCAGTCAGGGCACATACGGTAATCAACAAATGAATACATAAATAAGTGGAACAACTAATCCATGTTTCTCCCTCTCCCCACCTCTCTCTCCAAAAATCAGTAAATTTTTTTTTGTAAAAAGTAAATCTGTAAAAACAATTCAGTACGCCATGTTCATGGGTGGTATGTCTTGGCAATGAAAGAAGCAAATTCTCAGGTAAATTCTCTCTGTAAATTTAATGTAGTAGTGATCATAATCCAGTAGGGTATATATTTTTAGATAGTGGAAGGATGAATTTAAAAAACAGACTATCATTTTTAATGAAAAATAATAGTTAATTATGATAGATATTTTAAAAATGTAAAAGAAGGGCCACTCATTCTATCAGATTTAGACAAATTTAACCCTTTATATTGAAATTGTTGAGAATAAAGCACAGGGAGATTTAGATAGGACAATGGAGTAAAAGAAAAAAATCCAGAAAGAGACATTCTATAGACACTTAGTTTATAAGAGAGTTGACATCAAAAAGTACTGTATTTTGCCATGTACAATGCATATTGTGTGTTTGGCCCAAACTTTCAAGAAAAGAAAATCTTTTGTTTTAATTTTTTAATTAAATTATTTATTTATTTATATCTAGATACATGTTTTTGGTATTACAAAGGAATTTTAACGCTTATTTTTAACATATTATGGTACAAGAAATTTCATGTAACAAATTAGTACAGAACATAAGAACAGATACAAGGTATTTCAGGTACTACCCATGTATAATGTGCATCCTTATTTTTCCTTCAAAAGTGTGGGTAAAAAAGTGCACATTATACACAGCAAAATATGGTAAATGGATAAATACACCATTTTTATGTGTAATCTATATTGGATAGATTGGCTTATCTAAGTGGATAATAATAGATCTTTAGCTCATCTAAATTATTTTTCTAAATAATTTAATTAAAAATTGTAGGGGAAAAATTAAGGACAAAATGAGATTGGAAATACAGAAATTTTTATCAGTCCATGTTGTATAAAAAGTTTTATGTGAAAGAGTTAAGTTATTTCTCATGAATGAATGACACCAGTTAATGAGGGAGAAAACCTAAAAGATAATTATTGTTATACAATCAATGTTATAAAGTTGATAAACAATGCCCATGTTTTCAAAAGTTCAAAATTATCTGTATAGAGTTACAACAACATGGTTTGCCTATAAAACAGTTATTCTATATTGTTTGCTGAAAGAATTCCCTTGGCTTAGGCTGTAAGGAAGAAATCCACTGTGGTTTCTCAGTGGCAACCTACTACTTTTGACATTGTCTTTGCCCACAGGCTCTGTCCGGATTAAACTAATAGTACCATCCATAAAATTGCTGTCGAGCTTCGGTGTATAACGAACTTCTGAAAACAATTGGGAAGGAGAGAACAGCTTGGGTTGTGTTGGAACCAGGAAAATAGCTAAAGGACTGTCCCTGTGAGATTTGGCTGTCCAAGAACAGAGAACAAAGAACTTGAGGCAGATTACCATTTAAGGAGATGTTTAGGTTTAAATTTCCCATTCCCCAAACCCTGCAACGCATAGATCCTGCGCGCTAAAAGATAGCCAATAACTAACAGCCACATCTGCTTCTGTGAAATGCTTGCTTGCTTGCATCTATAAAAAGGCTTAGCTGTAAGCGTTAAGGCAGACTCTCCTCTGCAGCTCTTCTGAGCATCGTGTCTCCGGACACTCTGGGAGTTCGCCCCTGCACGGGTTAAAAGTTTTGGCCAATAAAGTAACACCTTTGAATCCTGAAAGTTTCCAAACATCTGTTTCTTGCATCGGTGAATGCAACAGGTTGCAGGTGATCACATACTGTGGGTGTTTCCTCTTAATATGCCTGCAATCTTCATACAGTATAGAAGCTGAGCATTCCCTATCGTGGTTTGTAAGCGCATTTAGCACATAAAGGTTCTACACCCAATTCCAGTGTGGTGGGTGAGGGGGTTTGACCCAACACTACCAAGTAATTCTCTGACACCAGCTCAATGTCTTGCAGTTTCATTCAATTCTGACACTATCTACCATAGGTTACTCAGTTCAGTCCTATAAGACCGTCCCCACCCCCACTATAGACACAGTCAGACTAGACCAGAGGTTCCAACAATCCCCTTCTTGGGTCTGATTAATTTGCTAGAGTGGTTCACAGAACTCAGAGAAACATTTTACTTACCAGATTACCAGTTTTTGTAAAAGGATATAACTTAGAAACAGCCAGATGGAAGGGATACGGAGGGCAATGTATCAGAAAAGGGTGTAGAGTTTTCATGCCCCCTCTGAGTACTCCAGTCTCCCCAAAACTCCATTTGCTCATCAACCTGCAAGCTCTCCAAACCCAGTCCTTTGGGCTTTTATGGAGGCTTCATTACATAGTCAAGATTCATGAATTTAACCTATAGCCCTCTTCCCTCCCCAGAGGTCAAGAGATGGGACTGAAAGTTCCAACCCTCTAATCACATGGTTTGGTTCCCAGGTAACCAGCCCCCATCCTTAACTGCATTCTGAAAATTGCCTTAGTAAAGTAACAAAATAATTGCCTTATTAACATAAGCTCTCTATCACTCTCATCTCTTAGGAAATTCCAAGGGTTTTAGGAGCTCTATGCCAAGAAGGGCACAAAGACAAATATATATATTTCTCATTGTAAATACAATATCACAGCAGGGTATCCATTTTTTTGAAGAAAATGATAAAGGTTCACAATAAACTCACTGTAAATAGTTCAATATGCTATTTCATTTAATAATCACACAGTCCTGTTTATAAAATAAATGGAATGAATTAGAAAGAAAAACTTTTCAAAATCTAAGATTGATGTCTCTGTTTTCTAGATGAGAGTCTAAAATCTCTTATTAACTTCTTTTATTGCTGCATCTGGTGGTACACTATTTAATTCCATTTGAAGTTTGGAAGAAAATACCCTTAAGGCAAGATCTCTAAGTCTTTCTAGTTGTGTGATCCAAAGGAAGTCATGGAAAATTTGAAAACTCCATGTCCTCATGTTACAGTAGGCAGTTAGTTAGGTATTAACCAAAAACGGAGGGAGCCAACAGTCACCCCTGGGGAATAATGGGTGTCATTCCTCCAAATGGAGCAAAACATCCTGTTTTTTCCACTAGGCAGTAAAGATAGTTTTATAGCCATACAAGGGGTGGAGCCATACAACCAGTATTGTTCTGCTGGATCAATGGAAAGGGCCAAGGGGAAGTTCTTTCCCCTGAGTGCATGCACAGTAGAAGCCAAAATGACAACTATAATAGGGGGAGGGCAAAGCCTGGGGAAAGCATGCAATTGGGGAAAGGCACAAGCCGGGAGAATCCAGGAAAGAGATTGGATAGGGGGAGTGCACCAGCACAGGCCCAGGGAAAAGCCAGGAAAGAGGTTGGGTAGTTTGAAAGAAAGCTTGCTCTTTCTCAAACCCAAAGAAATATATGAAACGTGGACAAAGAATCCAGTGCGAGCCCTTTGTCTCCCGGGCTTGTACTTTTTGTCTTTTTTTTCTTCTAAACACTAAGGGTCTTCACGAGACTTGCATCCAGGGAAGCAGCAAGCAGCAGCAGAGGACTTTCCTTTGCCTCTGTAACTTCCTTTCCTGAGTCCATGCAGGCCCTTCCCTGTAGCTTGCCTGCTCTCTGCCTCTCTAAGAGCATACTGTTACTTTTCACTCTAATAAATCGTGTTACTATCACTTAAAACTTCTCCTACATGTGTGTTGCTGAAATTCTTTTCCCTTGACACTTTCCAAGAATCTATTTCCTCCCATAACACTCACACGTAGAATTGTGATAATAATTTCCACCTCAGAAGGATGTTGTATAGTTTAAATGATATCATATGCATATCTTAACGTTTGCTGTACATTTTGCAAAAGTCTAAATACTTGAAGGCGGTTCCTACAGAGATAATGATTTCCACCACAACCTGAAGCCAGAAACCTAAATGCAGTTAAAATTTGCAGTAGTAAAATAATTCTCATACTTCTCAGAGATAATTGAGCTTTATTTAAAGAACACACTTAAGCCCTGGCTGGTGTAGCTCAGTGGATTGAGCGCGGGCCTGCGAACCGAAAGATCGTGGTTCGATTCCCAGTCAGGGCACATGCCTGGGTTGCCAGGCCAGTTCCCGTCAGGGGACATGCAAGAGGCAACCGCACATTGATGTTTCTCTCCCTCTCTCCTTCCCTTCCCCTCTAAAAGATAAATAAATAAAATCTAGAAAAGGGAAAAAAATTAAAAAAAAAAGAACACACTTTAAAAAATTCTTTTAGATATGAATTTTTAATTATGCACTGGTTTTGGTTATACAGTTTAGTGGCTAGACAGTCACATACTTTACGTAGTGTTGTCTCAATGTTTACAGTACCCTACCTATTGACTGTATTTCCTGTGCTTTACTTACTTCCCTGTGACTCTTTGGCAACACCCAAATAGTGCCTGTTTGTGCCTGTTAGTCCTTTCATCTTTTTCACTCAGCACCCCAAGCCCCGATCCCCTCTCGCAACCACCAGTTCTCTCTCTGTTATCTATGACTTTTTCAATCTTGTTTATTTATTTTGTTCTTTAGATTCCACATATAAGTGAAATCATATGGCATTTGTCTTTCTCTGACTAACTTATTTTCACTGAGCATCCATCCATGCTGTCGCAGATGGTAAGATTTCATTCTTTTTTTATGGTCACATAATATTTCATTGTATAAATGTACCACAGCTTTTTTATGTGCTCATCTATTGATGGCACTTGGGTTGCTTCCCTAGCCTGGCTGTTGTAAGAATATATTTGATAAACCCTCTATTTCATTTCTACATGAGGGGATAGGGTTCACCCTAGTGAAATTCCTATGCTCCTTCATCTCTTTCCTTCCCATAAAAAGATTTGAACATTACAGGCAGATCTAAGTAGGAGAAATACCATGCCCCTCTATTATTCAGTGATTCATGGTTTATGATGCCAGAAATGTCTTGGGATTTCTATGCCCTTAGCTGTGCCCTCCTTGCATGTTATGGAAAACAAGACATTACAATGTTGCTCTAACATTGTCATATGTGGCTTAAGTCTTGAGCACACTTTGAAAACGCACAATGACCCATAATGTAGGCCAGTTATCAGTCTGCACATCTGGGATAATTCTAATATACATGCCTCTGTATAAATTTGTGTAGAACTTGTTTGTGTGTGTGTGAAGTTTTTTTATTTTTATTATTTTATTTTTTTTATTGTTGCTCAAGTACAGTTGTCTCCATTTTCCCTCCACCAGAAATGGAGCTGCCTTTTGACATGGCAATTCCACTGTTGGGATTATACACTAAGAATCCTGAAACACTAATTCAAAAGAACCTACATACCCCAATGTTCATAGTGGCACAATTTACAATAGCCAAGTGCTGGAAGCAACTTAAATGCTGATCAGTAAATGAATGAATCAAAAAACTATGGCACATTTACACAATGGAATACTACGCAGCAGAAAGAAAGAAGGAGCTCCAACTCTTCCCAACTGCGTGGATGTGAAGCTCTTTTACATAAAAATTAGGAACAGCTTCAAATCCAAATCATTCAGTTGCCTTTTCTTCAAGTTTCCCCATAATCTGGATCCATTTTTGTGCCCATTCACTCTCTACTGTGAACTCAACAACCTAATCAGGATTTTGCCCTCAATGATGCTCTTTGCTATCTTTGCTTCATAGGTCTTCTAGACATGTACATGTACATTAGTACATGTACACATGCATGCAAACACACAAACACACCCGTTTTTAATGGAACAGTGCTTTTGCACTGGAACAGTGTTAAATTAAAGACACACAGATTTTTTCCCCTGCTTTACAAATGTGTATAGATACAGCAATGAAACAATAAGACACTTAAAACCACTTGCAGTTAAGCAATATTTACCTTGTATTGAATGATACTGGATGCTTTGTTCACTTTGTAGATTATTTTAATGATTGATCCAAGATAAAAGTAAAGAAGCAAAGAATTTTTGGTTTATATACGTTATACAGGGAAGACAAACATCAGGCTGGTGGGAGATGAAAGAAACCAGGGGAAGGAGTTCTATACCAAGTGAGAAAGAGGGGCCCAGTTGTGCCTCAGCTGAACAATGTCAACCTAAGAACTCTAAATCACAAAGCTTAAATACGGAGCAGGTGTTGAACTAGACTTTTCACTGCAGAAGTAGGAACATTTAAAACAATGTCACTTCAGGATGTACCAAGACAGGAGTGGGTGGCATGGATATAAATATCTGATGCCCATATATGATTACTGAAAAATTAGGGTCTCAAGTATAATTAAAACCAAATGAAATTCAGCAGAAGCTACTGAAGCAAATTAAGGTAAAAGATACAACCCAGCAGACGTTTCCTCAGCATTGCATTCTAGTTGAAACAACAAAGGTTATGTTATCTCTGTGTGACAAAGACAACTGGCTTTGCACAGCAGTTTAACTGTCTGGTGGCTGCATCCGTACACATTTTTTAGCTTTTTGCAGTTAGTGAGCTCATCATAATAGATGCAGGGATTAGCTGGAAGGAAAAACATGGTTACACAACATTACTCTAAAAAAATCACAGTAGCTGGGGAAAGAGATCATCTCCTTAAAGATATAAACATAAAATTTATTAATAACTAATAATTTTTATTATCATGAGCTAATAAAATTAGAATGGAAAACAGGTGAAGAGTCTTATTTTAAAAAAGAATATGAAAGTATGGTCTGTTACTAAACAGATTTCCTTAATCACAATTTTTTTTTTTTTGGTAGGACATATCTAAGCAGATTAGTGATGAATTACCTTTATCAATTAGAATATCATTTTGAAACCATCAGCATCATACACTATATATAACAAAGTGCTAAAAGTTTTACTTATTCATTGCAGTCTGCTTATTTGATGCTTATTTGATACCATTTAATCGATGTGGTATTGCTTTGGATTATTAAAATTAATATACACCCATATATGCTAGGGTTTATTTCTGGGCTCTCTATTCTATTCCACGAGCACATGTCTGTCTTAAACCAGTACGACATTGATTATTGTAGCTTTATAGTGAGTTTTGAAATCAGAAAGTGAAAGTCATCTAACATTTTTAATGAAAAAATTAATATGTAGCCAATTAAAAATTATATAAAATCCACATATAGAATACCCACATTTCTCAAATAATCTCTTTACCCAGAGAATTTTCTTAAATAAAAATGCAGTGGGTTCTATCCTACAAATAGGCATATACATACATCAATATTTCTTTAAATAAGTTATCAATCATTATCCCATTGTCTTCTGCTATGTAATATTTTAGAAAATATGATGTGATGGATTTTTTTATGTAACATGTTTTTTCTTTGACTTGTCTAAGGTGTTTTCATTAATATTTTTTTCTTTTATTCTTTACTCTCCTTAGTTTTATTGAGCTATGACTGCTATATAATATTATATTAGTTTAAGGTGTACAACACAATAATTTTATATATATAAATACTATATATGAATACTATATGTGTGTGTATATGAATACTATATATAGCAAGTTGTCTTTATCTATTTATCTGTCAATAGACTGGTTGTTGTTTCCATGACCTAGCTATTGGTAATAACAATAGACATGAGGGTGCAGATACCTTTTGAGCTAGTGTTTTCAGTTTCTTCAGATAAATAAATAGGAGTAGAGTTGCTGGATCATATGATAGTTCCATTTTTAATTTTTTGAGGAACTTCTATACCATTTGCCATAGTGACTGCACCAGTTTACATTCCCATCAACAAAGTACAAGGGGTTCCCTCTTCTCCATTTCGATGTCACTTGTTATCTCTTGTCTTTTCCATAATTGTCATTTTAACAGGTGTGAGGGAAAAACTCATCGTGGTTTTGATTTGCATTTCTCTGATGATTAGTGATGTTGAGTGTCTTTTATGTGCCTGATAGGAAAAGGGTCAGAGGGTTAAGGGTAGTCACTGTCTTCTTTGGAAAAGTGTCTATTTAGTTCCTCTGCCCATTTTTAAATTGGATTGTTTGAGATTTTTGCTGTTGAGTCATATGAGTTCTTTATATTTTTTGGATATTAACCCTGATTCAGATATATGATTTGCCAGTATCTTCTCCCATTTATAAGTTTCCTTTTCATTCTGATAGCTTTCTTTGAGATGCAGAAGCTTTCAAGTTTGATGTAGTACTACATGTTTACTTTTGCTTTTGTTGCCTTTGCTTTTGGTATTAAACTTTAAAAGTCATTCCCAAGACTGATATCAAAGAGATTTCCCTCATGTTTTATTTTATGAATTTTCAGATTTAATGTTCAAGTTTTTAATCTACATTGAGTTAATTTTGTATATGGTGTAAGATATGGTCATGTTCCATTCTTTTTCACAAGGCTGTCTAGTTTTTCCAGCACCATATATCGAAGAGACTATCCTTTCCCCTGTATAGTCTCTTCAGTCTACTTGGTTCCTGTTTATACTTGGCCCCTTTGTTGTAAATTAATTGACTACATATGCATTGGTTTATTTCTGGCCTTTATCTTCTGTCCCATTGATCTATGTTTCTGTTTTTACATCAGTACCATACTGCTCTGATGACTAAAGTTTGTATCATAGTTTGAAATCACAAATGTGATACCTTCAGCTTTATTCTTTTTTCTCAAGGTTGCTTTGATCACTTGAGGTCCTTTGTGGTTTCATGCACATTTTCTGATTAATAGTTCTAGTTCTATGAAAAACACCAATAGAATTTTGATAAGGATTGCTTTAAGTCTGTAAATAACTTTGCATAAAATGTACATTTTAACAATATTAATTCTTACAATCCATGAGTTTGTAATATATTTTCATTTTTTTATATCTTCTTTAATTTCTTCATCAAGGTATAATACTTTTCAGTGCATAAATTTATACGCTTAGCTATATTTACTCCTAGGTATTTTATTCTTTTTGACATAATTATAACTAGGATTGTTTTAAAAAACTTTTTTCTGATAGTTTGTTATTTGTTTATATAAACAGAACTAATTTTCATAATTGATTTTGTATCTTGCAACTTTATTGAATTCAATTATGAATTCTGGTAATTTTGGTGGAGTTGTTAAAATTTTCTATACACAATATCATACCATCTGCACTTAAAAAGTTTTACTTCTACATGCCATAATAAGGTCAAGCAGGTAGGGAAATTACAGAGCAGCAAGCAATGTGAGAACACTGGTAACTTGAAGGCACTGTGTCTAATTTAAGGGCTGGAGTAAGAGAGCACAGAAATCATTTATCACACATAGAAAAAATTATACTTATGTTAATATTTTATCTAGGTTGCCCCTGTTAGGGTCTTTAAAGTTTAGGATGGGCACTTGATTTAGACCTACACATTCTAATTCCCATTCTAATAGATCTAATCAATGGTCTGGGTCACTCAGGGGAGAAGTGAAAATCAAATAATATTTATCTTTCCTGTTAAATGATTGAGATAGAAGTTATAGGAAAGTGCAATATTATTAAATGCTTGATTTAAAGGACTTATGACACCTGAGTCAACAGTCAACATTAAGCAAACTAGCATGTAAAACTTACTACAAAGATTATCTTCACAGTCATATGGACAGGCTTCACATGGAATTCCCAGCTTATAAGGTAGATTCTTTCTCTCAGGTTCATTTCCCCTTAAAAAAGAAAGTAGTCTAATAAAAGTGATGTTTGAAAAAGACATATAAAATATACTCACTACTTACAATCAATTTTAAATACAATTTTTGAAAACTACTTGCATATAACAATGATAATCTTTAAGATGGGTTTAATATTTCTAGACTTACAATGAGGATAATTTATCTCTTTAAATGTACAACTGGCAACTGTGGTGTCCTAAGAATACTTTGAGGCAGTTTGTAGCTCTTTGTACAGTCAAGTCCTAAATAGCAGAGCAGCTTTAGAGCCATTTACAATAGGAAACTTTTCTTTATGCCCATAAGAACTTGATTAACTGTCATGAAAAATTACATGTTCTTAACAATGCTAACAAAAGTTCAGGGTCAAGATGGCAGGATAGGCAGACATGGCTCACTTCTTCTCACACCCACATCAAAATTATGACTAAAGTATAGAATAGCCATCATTTAGAACCATAAGAAATCAAGTTGAATGGAAGTCGGACAACTACAGAATTTAAAAAAAAAACACATCCATTAAGACTGAGATGGCAAGCTGGAGCCATATCTGAGACTCCAGCAACCTGTCTAACACTGTTTGACCTGCCTTGAAGACCCCCAGAGATTCTGTCCCACCCAATTTACAGGCCCACCCAATCTGCATTTCCATATAAATAGCTGGCATTGGCTCATGCTTCACAATTTCTTAAATCCTATCAAACAAGCAACAGCTAGCCTCAGTGAACCCCAGACCCTGCACTAAAAGCCACCAACCTAGATTCACAATTTGGCTTCACTTAGGAGTGTCCAAGCCCAGCACAAGTAGCAGCCATCTCAGATTGCTTTATAGCTCAGGAAGAGTGGACCCGAGCAAAACACAGGTGAGGGCTGATCTTGGCCTGCACCACTTGAGAAATTCCAGAGTGCAACCAGTGGACAGCTACAGACCATATCAGGGTACCATCACCCTACCTTGCACAGCTGATCCTCCAGGGAGGGTAGAGGTTGGTGGTAAGTGGTCCCAGCCAATCATTACAACTGACTGGCCTGGGTAAATCCCTCCCATTGATCCGCTAACAGTAACTAAGGCTCAACTTAGTTGAGGAAGGTATACTCAGCCCACACAAAGGGCATACCTCAAGTACCCTGCTTGGTGATAGGTGAGGCTGTGCCACTGGACTCTACAGGACACCTACCACTTTAGGCAACACTACCAAGACACAGAGTCAAGGCAGCTCTACCTAATACATAGAAACAAGCACAGGGAGGCTACCAAAACAAGGAGACAAGGAAACATGACTCAAATGAAAGAACAGATCAAAACTCCAGAAAAAAAGCTAAACAAAATGGAGATAAACAATATATCAGATGCATAGTTCAAAACACTGGTTATAAGGATGCTCAAGGAACTTAGTGAGAACCTCAACAGCATAAAACAAATCCAGTCAGAAATGAATACACTCATTAAAAAAAAGAATAATTCACAGGGAAACAACAGTAGAGTGGATTAAGCCAACATTCAAGTCAATGCTATGCAGTAAAATAAGGAAGTAAAAAAAAAGAAAGAAAAAAAATCCCAACCAATCAGAACAATAAGAAGAAAAAAGAATCCCCCCAAATGAGGATAGTATAAGTAGCCTCTGGAACAACTTCAAGAGCTCCAACATTCACATCATAGGGGTGCCAAAAGGAGAAGACAAAGAGCAAAATATTGGAAATCTACTTGAAAAAACAATGCAAAAAAACTTCACTAATTTGGTGAAGGAAATAGACATGCAAATCCAGGAAGCACAGAAAGTCCCAAACAAGATGGATGCAAAGAAGCCCACTCCAAGACACATCATAATTAAAATGCCAAAGATTAAAGTTAAAGAGAGAATCTTGAAAGCAGTGAGAGAAAAGCAGTTAGTTACCTACAGAGGAGTTCCTATAAGACTGTCAGCTGATTTCTGAAAAGAATCTTTGTAGGGTAGAAGGGTTTGGCGAGAAATATTCAAAGTCATGAAGAGCAGGGACCTACAGGCAAGATTACTTTACCCAGCAAAGCTATCATTTAGAATTGAAGGTCAGATAAAGAGCTTCCCAGACAAGAAAAAACTAAAGAAGTTCATCATCACCAAACCATTATTTTTTAAATATATTTTATTGATTATGCTATTACAATTGTCCCATTTTCCCCCTTTATTTCCCTCTGCCATGCACACTCCCTACCACCTGCATTCCCCCCATTTAGTTCATGTCTATGGGTCATGTATATAAGTTCTTCGGCTTCTACATTTCCTGTACTATTCTTAACCTTCCCCTGTCTATCTTCTACCTACCATTTATGCTACTTATGCTCTGTACCTTCCCCCCTCTCTCCTTACCCACTCTCCTGCTGATAACCCTTCATGTGATCTCCATTTCTGTTGTTCTGTTCCTGTTCTAGTTGTTTGCTTAGTTTGATTTTGTTTTTAAGTTCAGTTGTTAATAACTGTGTTTACTGTCATTTTACTGTTCATATCTTTTATCTTCTTTTTCTTAGATAAGTGCCTTTAACATTTCATCTAATAAGGGCTTGGTGATGATGAACTCCTTTAACTTGATGGTCTGCCCTTCCATTCTAAATGAAAGCTTTGCTGGATAGAGTCATCTTGGATGTAGGTCCTTGCCTTTCATGACTTGGAATACTTCTTTCCAGCCCCTTCTTGCCTGTAAGGTTTCTTTTGAGAAATCAGCTGATGGTCTTATGGGAACTCCTTTGTAGGTAACTGTCTCCTTCTCTCTTGCTGCTTTTAAGATTCTCTCCTTATCTTTAATTTTGGGTAATGTAATTATGATGTGCCTTGGTGTGTGCCTCCTTGGGTCCAACTTCTTTGAGACTCTCTGAGCTTCCTGGACTTCCTAGAATTCCTTTTCCTTTGCCAGATTGGGGGAGTTCTCCTTCATTATTTGTTCAAATAAGTTTTCAATTTGTTGCTCTTCCTCTTCTCCTTCTGGCACTCCTATGATTTGTATGTTGGAACATTTAAAGATATCCTGGAGGTTCCTAAGTTACTCCTCAGTTTTTTGAATTCTTGTTTCTTCACCATGTGTTCTGGTTGAATGTTTCTTTCTTCCTTCTGGTCTACACCATTGATTTGAGCCCTAGTTTACTTCCCATCACTGTTGGTTCCCTGTACATTTTCCTTTATTTCACTTAGTATAGCCTTCATTTTTTCATCTAATTTGTGACCATATTCAACCAATTCTGTGAGCATCTGATCACCAGTGTTTTGAACTGTGCCTCTGATAGGTTGGCTATCTCTTCATCGCTTAGTTGTATTTTTTCTGGAGTTTTGATCTGTTCTTTCATTTGGGCCATTTTTTTGTCTCAGCGTGCCTTTTATGTAGTAAGGAATGAAGCCTTAGGGTCAACCCACATTGCTGTATTGTGGTACTGTATGTGGTGGAGGGGTCTGAGAGGGAACAATGCTGCTTGCTCCAGTCTCTGCTGGTTTTCAGTCACGTCCCTGCTACCCACAATCAAATTGGGTTTTTCTGGTGGTGATTCCTGTGTGGGTAGGCTTGCGTACATTGTAGGAACCTGTGGGTCTCTCTGATGAACTCTCCTGTGAGGCTGGGAGTTTCTCCTGCTAATGCCACAACCCCAACAGGTATTTTCAATCAGAGGTTTGAGGCTTTATTTCCCCACACTGGAACCCTGGGTTGCATGGTTTGTCTCGCTCCCCAGTTTTTCCTCCCAGTTTATCTGTACATGAATGTGGGACCATCCGGTCTTCCATCCACTGCCTTGCTGGGTCCTCCAGCTGCAGCCTTGCCACAAGTCCTCTCTGCTAGGCTACCCATCCCTGCCCCTCCTGTGCTCTGGATGAATGTTTCTTCTTTATCTCCTTGGTTGTTGGACTTCCATACAGTTCAATTTTTCTGTCAGTTCTGATTTTTTTTTTTTGTTTTTAAATGTTGTTTTCCCTCTTTGGTTGTGTAAGGAGGCACAGTGTGTCTACATATGCCTCCATCTTGTCTGGAAGTCACCAAACCACTATTATATGAAATGTTAAGGGCTTATTTAAGAAAAAGAAGATCAAAACTGAAAAATAAAATGGCAAAAATTACAAATCTATGAACAGTTGAATCTAAAAAAATTAAGCAAACAAGAAGAACAGAGACAAAATCATGGGTAAGAAGAGCATTCAAGGGTTTCCAGTTGGGAGTGGGATGTGTGGGAATGAGTGAAGAGGTGAGGGGATTAAGAAGTACAATGGGTAGTTACAGAATAGCCATGGGAATGTAAGCTATAGTATAGGAAATGGAATAGCCAAAGAAATTATATGCATGAACCATGGACATAATCAGTGGTGGTGGGATTACCTGAGGGAGTGCAGGATGCTGGGTGGAGGGGGAAAATCAGTACAAATTTAATAGCATC
This sequence comes from Glossophaga mutica, assembly GCA_039655065.1. Taxonomy (NCBI): domain Eukaryota; kingdom Metazoa; phylum Chordata; class Mammalia; order Chiroptera; family Phyllostomidae; genus Glossophaga; species Glossophaga mutica. Next base: position 124,840,810 of record CM077306.1, read on the forward strand.
ATCAATAACATATTAAAATAAGAAAAGTTTTCAGTGCATGGAGATGTTCTAATTTTGTCTTGCACTACATCATAAAAAACTTGATACATGTGAGTGTCTTTTATAGAAACATATGATGTATTATAAAAAATAAAAGTACACCAGCATAGCTAAACATAGAGAGTTGCAGGAGAGAGTGCATAAGTAAGATTTTCCAGTTCTCAGGTAGTTTGAAATTGTAGAGATGACAGGCTTACCTGCAGATATCTAAGGACACAATGTGGATGATTTGTACTTAATATCACTTAAAAAATAAAGTAAATGTTCTGGCTCAAAAAACATTCCATCCAGTTTTTTTTCCTTTGATATTGAAATTATTAAAATTTTACATCATAAAAGAAATTTATCACAACGATTTTTGTCAGAAACATGGAAAAATTTTTTGCCAAGAAAATTCTCCTATAACAACTCCATGATTCTACTTTCTTTAATATTTTCAGAAGTTCACCACAGATCATCAACCCCTTCAAAGATCCAGTGCAATTGATGTGGTATAAATGCAAGCAGATCTTATTTTTCTCAGCATTAATAAAATCACAACAAATATTAGCTCCTAAAATAAAGACATATGAAGACCAGAAATAACTCACGTAGAGCTATTATGTGAATATTTTATATTAATTACATCTATAATGACTTTGGAGAACTCATTTAAACTGTAAGGGTGGTTGCACATGATCAGATAAATCATTTTCATTGGTTCATGTTGAACATCTTTTATTGTACTACACATGTGGGAGACAGTGGTAAAACACCATGGGGACAAAGAGTACCTGCCCTTCACTGAAACAATCAGATTATTCTTTTTAAGTACTTATACTAACACTGTTGAATACGTAAATTTAATTTCTAAAGAAAAGGTATATACCAATAGTTACACTAAAAAGCTAAATACAAGAACACTTGGGTTGTTCTGTTTATTCTTTATACTCTGCTGAATTTCTGGCCTTGCGTTATAAAAGTACTCTGCATTGTTGAAGTGAGTGTCTTCCTTCCTTCCTTCCTTCCTTCCTTCCTTCCTTCCTTTTCTTCTTCTTCTTCTTCTTCTCCTCCTCCTCCTCCTTCTCCTTCTCCTCCTTCTCCTTCTTCTTCTCTTCTAGCTCAAATTTGTGTCCCTTAACTACTATTACTTGAAGTATCAATAATACCTAGAAAGACTACTGGTAATTCTCAATTTGAACATTCTATTAGTGATATATAGATGTATTTAGAAAAAATATGATGTAAAGAAAAGTGTGTATGTGTGTGTTTAATATTTTAGGTAATGGGTGAAGGACATTTTATCTCTAAAGTTCTGCTTAACTGATATAAAATATTTATTTAATTTTTATTTTATGTTTGAGAAACTTGACTAAGGGACGGGGATAAATTTCTAAAAGCTACATGAACCCAAACTGTATAATACATACTCATGACAATAGTGACAAACGTAGAGATATTGATGTGACATTTTGTTGCAGCATGGTGACACACCACAGCCAATGAGGTAGGAAGAAGCCCAAACCATCTGTAAATATAAAGAGATAACTTTATTAATATCTTTATATTTTCCTAAATGATTATATGAATATTGTTATCTATGATTGAAAATAAACACCCTTGCTGTTAGGTTACTTTGAGTACAGCATATGAGGAAGTCATAATAACAGAAAGATTTCCATGTGTCTAGTTAACACACATACATATCACACTCAGTGGACATCATTGATGGTGGCTCATTCTCTTCTTCCCAAGTCTATATGGAAAATCAGATAACATGATGAAGATGGCTTGGTGATTATAGAAAAATCAAACCATGGGAGAAACATTACTTAAGCATCAGTGAGTAGGCATAGTGCAGAGTAACAAGTTGGCAGAATAACTGAGGTTCCATTTTTTATCTCTACCTCTTCCCGGTGGGATGATGTCTACCATGATATTACAGTTTTGTAGGACAATGTCCTTGTAATTAGGAAATACATGTTGACATACCAAAAATTAAGTGTTATGACATCAGTTACTTACTTTCAAAGGGTTCAGAACAAATGGGTATTTTTATAGAGATATAAACAAATTTGACAAAATGTGAAGAATTTATGAATATAAGTAGGAATAGTATTTATTATACCTTTAGTGAATATCTTTCATGTGCTTAAAATGCTTTGAAATAAAAAGCTGGGCAAAGAAGAGTGATGGCAGAATGCTGATGGATTAGGGAGTTCAAAACCCTTATTTTCTCATGGATATAATAAAACTAACTACTACAGTCTGACTAAATTAGCCGTGTAGAAGCTGTGGAAAGCTGTCAAAGATTTATAGCAACCAAGTGAACACCAAATCAAGAAAAAGCCACAGTCAAAATGGCAGAAAAAATTTCAATAACTTTGTACTCTTCCTTGACATACTGCCTCCCTGCTTGTCACAGCATGATTGAGAGGAGATGGTCTAGATTCTGTTTCCACACTTGGGCTGGAGGAAGTAGAGAGGACTGTATTTGTAATGATCTAACCTCCCATGTACTACCCCAAAGAATATTCCTGTTTTCCTGATTTACAGCTCAGATGGTAGTCTGTGGCATAGTTCAGATTTCAGGCTAGGAAAATCCATGGGAAACAGGGGGCTTAGCTCATTAAAGCTGAAGATGAATGACAACTCTACTGACACCTGGGGCAAAGGAACATGTGTAATGAAATACTACAGAACATCTAAAGTGCTAAGAAGAGGGTGGAATGAGAAATTGTGGAAAATTAAGACATTTAAAAGCACCTATGCATTTGGGGGAATTTAAAAAAGAGAGAGACATATTTTTGGAAAGATACCTGCTCAGAAAAATAACATAAAATGACCTTTAAGTTTCATCCTGGACTGATGCCCAGTCTCAAAATATGCTCTGGTAGTTAATCAAGGTCTTTCCCAGCAGTTGGAAAAGACTGGGAGGAGTTGCTGTGTTTGTTCAAATGCCCTATTTTTGACAACAAAAAAAATCACATGGTATATAAAGAAACAGAAAAATATGTCCCATTAAAAGCAACACAATAAATCATGGAAACCATCCCTGAATACACACAGGCATTAGACTTACTACACAAAGACTTTAAGACAACTGTCTTAAATATGCATAAAGAACTAAAGAAAAACAAAGATAAGAAACTAAAGTAAGTCAGGGAAACAACATGTAAACAAAATGAGACTGTCAACAAAAATTACAATATTTAAAAAATAGAACTAAACAGAAATTCTGGAGTTGCAAGTACAATAACTAAATTCAAAAATTTACTAGAAGTTATCAGTAACAGATTTAAACAGGCAGAAGAAAACATCAACCAACTATAAAACAAATCATCTGAAATTATCATACCTGACTAGCAAAAAGATCTAGGAATGAGGAAAACTCAACAGATCACAGGGGATTTGTGGGACACCATTAAGTAGACCAGTATATATATTCTGGAAGTGAAAAAAAAATATAGAATAAAAGTAATAGAGAGATTATTTGAAGAAATTATTGTTTAATATTTCCTAAATTTGTAGAAATACATGGGTCTACAAATCCAAGAAGCTCAGTGATCTCCAATTGCAACACAACCAATACTAAGATACATTATATTCAAACTGTCAAAAACTAAATATTAAGAGGAAATTTTGAAAGCAGAAAAAAATAAAGTGACACATCATGCATAGGAAGCTCCAGTGAAATGATTAGAGGACTTCTCAGCAGAAAACTTTCAGTACAGAAGAAAATGAGGTGACATATTTAAAGTTCTGAAAGAAAACAAACAGTGAACCAAGAAGTATATATCTTGCAAAAGTGCCATTCAAAAATGAGGGAGAAATTAAGATATCCTCAGCAAAACAAAATATGAAGGAGTTCATTGCCACTAGATCTGCCTCACAAAAAATTCTGAAGGGAATCTGTCAAGTGAAATAAAAAGAAACTAGACCATAATTTGAAGACATAAAAATACAATGATCCTTAGCAACATAAATATATGGTGAAATATAAAAGTGAAGATCATTATAACTTTGTTTTGTAGTGCCATTTTTAAGTTTTTACAGGATTTATAAGATAAATGCATAAAAATAATAACTACTTTAATAGGTGTGCAATATAAGAAAATAATTTGTTAATAGTTACATAAACAAGGTGCTTGAGCTGTAAATTAGTAGTTTTTTATGCAATTGATTAAAAGCTTAACACAGATTATTATAATTTTAGAATATTACATATAATCCATGTGGTAACCAAATAGATAAAATCTATTGTATACACACAGAAGGAAAAGAGAAGGGAGTTAATATGCACTACTACAAAAAGTCCACTAAACCAACAAGCAAATTAAAGAGGTAGTAATAGAGAAAGTAAGGGACAGAAAAGCAGAAAACAATTTTCAAAATGATAAAATCAATATAAAAAACACTCCAGCCAACAGCAATGGAATATACTTTTTGTCAAGTGCACATGGATAAGTCTCCTGGATAGACTATATGTTAGGCTACAAAGCAAGTCTTAATACATTTAAAGTTTAAAATATAATGTAGTACTGGAAATCCTACCCTGAGCAACTAGACAAGAAAGATAAATAAATATATTCCAATATGGAAAGGAGAGAGTAAAATTAGCTCTGCTCATAGATTACATGATCTTATATGTAGAGAACTGATAATACCACAAAAATTGTTAGAACTTATGAAAAGCAAAGCAAATCTACAGAGTACAAAATTAGCACACAAAATCAATTGTGTTTCTCTACATTTGTGATAAACAACCTCAAAAAATTAAGAAAACAATTCCATTTAAAATAGCATCAAATATAATAAAATACAGGGATGGGCAAAATTAAGTTAATAACAATAAATAATATGATAACTAATGAATAAACAACACAGGAACACAACTGTAGACCTACTTTTGCCCACTCCTGTAGAAATGAACCTAACCAAATAGGCCGAAGAGTTGTGCACCGAGAACCAGAAAACATAACTGGTAGTCAGACTAAAGTAATGGTAAAGATATCCAGTGTTCACGGGCTGGAATGTGTCCTATTTTTAACAGGTTAGTATTACTCTAAGCATTCTACAGATTTAATGCAATCTCCATCAGAATCCCAATATAGTTTTTTTCAAACAAAAAATTCTAAAATTTGTACAAAACTGCAAGGAACCCCAAGCAGACAATCTTATAAAAGCAGAACAAAGTTGTGGCTCATAGATTTCCAGATTCCAAACATTGCTACAAAGTTGCAGTAATAAACCTGTGTTTCTGGTGTAATGATAGACATATAAACCTCTGAAATGAAATTAAGAGCTCAGGAAAAAAACCCTACATACACAGTTAAATGATCTTCAACAGGAGTTACAAGGCCATTCAACGGGGTGGGAAAGCCTCACTGCAAATAATATTGGGGAAGCAAACATCTACATGGAAACCATTAAAGTTGGGCACTACATCACACCACATAAAAAATTAACTGAAAGTGGATCAAAGACCTAAACATAAGAGTGGAAACTATAAAAGTCTTAGAAGGAAACATAAGGGAAAAACTTCATGATATGGAATTCAGCAATAATTTCTTGATATAACACCAACAACACAGGCAAAACAAAAAGCGAGATAAATTGGACTTCATCCAAATTTAAAACTCTTTTTAGTAAATAGGACACTACCATCAGAGTAAAAAGGAAATCTGTGCAATAGAAGTTTGTATTTGCAAATTATATACCTGATAAAGAGGAAATATCTTATAAGTAAACAACAGAGAGAAATAACCTGATTAAATAATAAGCAAAGGACTTGAACAGACATTCCTCCAAAGAAGATACACAACATGGTAGAAGGAAGGGGAAGGGACGAGTCAAAGAACATGTAGGAATGACCCACGGATGTGGACAGCAGCGTGGGGATTGCCTGTGGGAGTGGGGCTGGGCTGGGTGGAGGAGGGCAAAGGGGGAAAAACTGGCACAACTCTAGTAGAATAACAATGAAAATTTTTTAAAAGAAGATATACAAATGGCTGGTAAGGACAGGAAAAGGTGCCCAACATCACTAATCATTAGAGAGATGCAAATCAATACCACAATGAAATACCGCTTCACATTTACCATATTTTGTATCATCAAAACAAATAAAAACAGCACTAACAAAAACAACATCAAATATAAGAAGTGTGTGTGTGCTATGTATTGAATGTTTATGTGCCCTCACAATTCATATTCTGAAGCTTTAACCAAGCAGTGTGGCTCTATTTGGAGAAGTCTCTAAGGAATTAATTTAGGTTAAATGAGATCATAATGGTGGAGTCATGATATAATAGGATTAGTGTCCTTCTGAGAAAGGACACCAGAGCTCCACCCCCTCTCCAGGTGTGTGCAGAGGAAAGACCATGTACCCCACACAGCGAGAAGATAGGGGTATGTTAGCCGGGATGAGAGTTCTCACAAAAAGTGACTATACTCTAGATGTTCATGGACCTGTAGCCTCTAGAACTGTGAGAGAATAAATTTATATTGTTTAATCTACCCACCCTGTGATATCTTACTATGGTACCACACAGTGTAGATGTGAACAAATTGGAAATTTCATTGCTGTTGAGAATGTAAAATAGTACAGCTGCTGTGGAAGACAGTATGCGAGTTCCTCAAATAATTAAACATGGAATTACCATATGATCCAGACTTTTTACATCTGTGTACCTACCCAAAATAATTGAAATTGGATATGAACAGATATTTGTACACCAATGTTTATAGCAACATTATTCTCAATAGTCAAAAGGTAGAAACAACCAAATTATCTCATGGATGGATGAATGGATAAACAACAGGTGGCACGTACATATGATGAAATTTTTTTTCAGCCTTACAAAGGAGTAATATTCTAACACATGCTACAACATGGATGAACATTGATTGAGGATATTATGCTAAATGAAATAAGGCAGACATAAAAAAGACAAGTATTATATGATTCAATTCATAGAGACAGAAAGTAGACTGGTGGTTGCCAGAAAATGGGGAAAGGGAGGAAGGAGAAATTATCGTGTAATCAGTATGATGTTTTAGTTTGGGCAGATGAAAATTTCTGTAGAAGGATGGTGGCGATATTTGAATGTAGTTAATGTCAGTGAACCCTAATGGTAATTAGGGTTAAAAATGGTTAAAATGACAACTTTTACAATATATATATGACTATTATTTTACCACGATATAAATAAAATGGAAAAATGAGGGTTCTCTGTATAAGTTACACTTATTTTCATTCTTTACAAACATAATTTATAAATGGCATTGATATTTTATGATTTTTTAAATCCCAGAAAATTAAATATGTAAAGGAGGAAACATCCTCTCCAAGTCATCTATGAAGGGAATCACATTTCCTTGTGCTGCAAATTATGAGGAACTCAATGAGTTTAGTATAAGTTAGCAAAAAGATGGGTAGAATGATTTTCCTTAGTTCTCAGTCACTTACGTTTCACACGTGATCATAATCACTTAAGCAATGCAGATATTTGCCAGTTTGAAAATTACCTGAATGTAACGATCATTTTTATCCTTAGTTACTGATACCCAGTAGCCATAACGAAAAGTTTCAGACTCTTTGTACCAGATTTGAATGACATCTGACCATGAGATAGGGTAAGGTGTCAAATACTTATTTTCTCCACAAAAAGTATCTGAAAGGAGAGAAAAGGGTTGGGTCATACTCTAAAAATTTGAAAATACTTTACAAGGATGATTTCCTTATTTGTACTTTATAAATGTTATACTGGTCATTCAAGCAATGTCTTTTAAGAGGAGGCAAACTCAGCTGTACTACTGCTGGCAGTCTTCTTTCTCACTGATGAATAAATATCTGCTGCTCAGGTTTGGTGAGAAGTTGACAGTACAAGGTGATGTGCAAAGCTTGGAAATGAAATCAATCAACATTTCAGTCTCTGCCACTTAGCTGATGAAGAAAAGTGAAATCAGTCAGAGCAGACCATGACTTGTAACAGGGCTCATGGTTTGAAAACAGCTACACAGCGATATTAATAATGTAAAGTCTTTGAAATAAACACTTGCTCATTTAGCCACCCCATTTGTGATATGAGCTCTTAAGCAAACATGGTATTTAGGAGTGAGGTGCATTTCTCTGGGGAAGGAAGACTCATTGCTAATTCACTGGTCAACAATATTGGGCAAAGATGCCCAAATAATCAATAAATATAGAGGTTTCATTAGTATTTTTAAATATTTTGTAATAAATAATATCTCATAAATATTAATCTCTACTTGAGTAGGAAGTAGTATTGGCTTTCCTGGAAACTAACAGTGACCCACTTATTACATATGCCATGAAATGAAGTCATTTTTGAGCATCTAAAATTGTTCTTCTGCGAAGCTCAGTAGAGTTGAATGTAACTCCTCAACTGTGTTAGTGTTCCAAAGCTCAGTGGCATATGTTGTGGGTAGCTGAAATGGCATATGTTGTGGGTATGGCAATGTTGTAGGAAGCTGAAGTAACACAGAGTGGAAACTTCTAGCTATCTAGCTGTACGTACAGTCATCATTGCATTATTCAACTATTCTGTAACACTGAGAGTTTTGATTCTTTTCTTTTGATGATTAGAATATGGAATTTGAAAAAATTGAATATCCAAATTAAAAAAAATAATAATGAAATTGTAATGGGCCACAACTCACTGTCATTTGTGGAGCAAGTGTAAATATAGATGACATGAATTAAATTACCCTTTCTAGGTTACTTAATAATCCCTGAGGACCTGTGAGCACAAAGAGGAGTTGTATAAGAATATACCTACTTGTAATTCGCCTCTTAAGTGCATTGCTCTTTGCCAAGTCACAGGTTTTTGACAATATTCTGGCATTTTCGGCAGCTTCTTCATTCCAATTCTACAGTGAAGAGTAAAATATTATACGAACACATGATCTTAACATTTCCTTTTTTTTAAGAATTTTTAAATTTTTTTAAATAATTTTATTTATTTAGTTTTAGAGAGAGGGGAAGGGAAGGAGAAACAGAGGGAGAGAAACATCAGTGTGTGGTTGCCTCTCATGCACCCCTACTGGGGACCTGGCCAGCCCAGGCATGTGGCCTGACTGGGAATTAAACTGGTGACCCTTTGGTCCTCAGGCTGGCACTCAATCCACTGAGCCACACTGGCCAAGGCTTAACATTTCCATAATAAGATTTCAGTTTATCATTTTTAAAAATCCAAAGTTAGAAATATCCTCAATTTAAGTAATTTAAGATAATGTAAATAATTATACTAATTTAGTCCAATTGAAAGAGGAAGATACAACTTCTAATTCATTGTTTCAGCCTTTGAATTTACGAAATCAAAATTTGGTAATAGAGTTCAGATATAGCTTCTCTCTTAGAAGTATTAAAGAGGTTAAGTAAATACTTCCAGTAAAAAATACCGAAGTTAGAAATCCTTCCCCTCACTTATTGGTACATATTATTTAATTTTTTTGAATATCAGTTTCTTCAGCTGTAATCTATAATTCTACCCAATTGTTTATTCAAAAATTTTTATATGATAACTAATGCAATACAGTTGTGATATAATAAATCTTACGTTGCATGTCCAATAAATAAATGATGACTGTGTTTAGAAGCAGATACAGGGTCACACATCTCCATATAAAATTATGAATAATAATACAAATTATAGCTAATATACATGCCAGGATCTGTTACCAATTCTGTATGAATATTCCCTCATTTTTACTCACAGCAATCCTACAAGGGAAATCCTATTATTATCCCCATTTGCCAATGAGAAAATTAAGGCACAGAAATGTCGCATTATTTTCTAAGACAAAACAACAAATACGTAGTAAAAGAGAATTAGAATCTAGGGTGTTCTGGCTCCAGAATGTGTGCTCTTAATTCTCAGTGTGTGACAGTTGTGCTGAATTGTAACATTTTGTTTGGTTTATCTCCTAATGAAATGAAACGCAGAACTTCTATGTCACGAGTTATGGGACTCTGTGACAAACATTCTCCCTAATACCCTTTCCTTCTCACACCGTGTTTCGTTCATTTAAAAAACTGCTCAGATATCTGCACGCAGCACATTATCAACCAAAAATGCGGAGTTGGTGTTTTACTATAGGATTTTACATAAGTCATTTAGCTGCTCTTTATAATAATTTTTGGATGACACCCTAACACACACTGACAATATTTACCCTGGCTTCAACGTTTAACTATTACATGCATATGCTGCCATCCTATTTGTTTCTTAGAATTATACCTCAGGTTGATGAGTTTAGTAAACTATGAGATGAATTGAGTAATTCGTTAACCTAGGTTTTGTTGAGTTTGTTTCATTCAAGAGAAGATTTTAGTAGTGAACACATCTTACTGAAGTAGAGAGGACATAACACGTCCCATTAGGTCATGAGATCTCCTGGCAGTGGGAACATCATCAATCACACCCAGTAGTACAACTCTTGCCTATAATGGCCAGGTTACCAAATGCTTGGGATGGGAACTTATCTGGCTAACTCACAGCTGATTGCTTGTCACACATACCATGATGCACTCCCCAGGTCCTGTTCTCAACTAAAGCACTTATTTCCTCTTAAGCTGGGAGTCCTGCCCACAGACAACTCTACTACTGCCCATCCTCCCTAACATTGGCCTTATTCATGAGCATAACCCCTTCTCTGGGCAGCCATATCCAACAGTGAGTCCATATGGGAACTGTGAATTCCAGACCACCTCCCTCCAACTCAGTACAACTCAGAAAGCTTGTCCTAGTTGCATAGTTTCTCATGGAAGTAGCTGAGACCTCTGTTGGGCCTGCATCCTCCATATGCCCAATGCTGTTTCCCTCTCTACCTTCACACATAGGCCTAAATCTGGAGATTGTTCCCCAATAAACATCCCATGTGCTCATTTCCATCTCTGACTCTGCTTATGTTGCTGTGTAAATTACCTGCAACGTTCATTATACAGAGTCTGTTGTTCAGTCCTCTTTGAGGAAGCTCTCTCGGACTTGAACTCTGATTTATGTTGATAAGATACCCTGTTTTTGTGATACACCTCTGATTAAAATCACAAGTGAATGTTTATAGTTATTGCATCAAAGCTATGAATTCTGCCTTTAACAAGTGGTTCTGTGTAATTAATTTTTAACCCAATTGTCTATGGCCAAACCATGCTGAACATGCCTGATATCATTTGACCTCAGAAGTTTTTAACCCAACATACAGAAACTTCCTTTTTCAAATACCTGCCTAGCAGTTGTGATGGACTTTTCAGCCCTATAGTAATGCTGCAATTTTCTTTCTATTTACATCCTATGCATTGTTTATGGAAGAACTCAATTCCCATAGTCCCTTTAAAATGTTACTCAGTTTTATTGGTGTGCTTAACTTATCATCTTGTTACTCTCTCATACTTTTGTAAATTGGCACTTGGATAAGTCCATTCTTATGCTCTAATGTTTCCATTGTGTAAACCTTTAACCCACAATAGTGAAATTCTGAAATCGGAGCTTATAATTTCCACTTACTCTATAACTTCTTCAATACTGCCAGCTACACTTGTTTGCTCATCTGGAAACCAAGGAGTTTAGACCATGTTTGTCCTAAGGGAAGTAACTAAGAGCAGGTGCCTGGAGCTGACCATTTGCATTTGTCTCTATACTGATCCAGTACTTATGACTGGAGAAGCTACTTAATTTCTCAGAGGTTCAGATTAATCACCTGTAAAATAGAAATGATAGTATGCAATCACAGAACTATTTAATTAAATGAATTAATAGAATAGATTTCAGAAGGGTGACTGTCAATAGTAAGCACAATATACACATCAGATACAGCACTCACAATGTGACAATGCCGGTAAGGGCCTTCGATTTTTATTGTTTTGTTCAGATAACACTTTGGATTCTAAGATGACCGAGAGACACATTTTGAAATCATTTATCTATTCACTTGTTTCTTCCACTTTGCTACTTAACATGAGGAAACTGTCACTTAGAATCATCCTCCAGAGTCTGTGCTATTTCTAACCCTTGCTACTTTAGGCCAGTCCAGGGTTCAAGGAACCAGGATAAGGTTCCCCAAAAATCTGAATGATACTTCTGTGAGGTAATAAATGCAATGCCGATCATGTGAGACTTCCCTAAATTTGTTTTGTTTTGTAGCACCTAATCTGCTCACCCATCAGTTTTATAACAGAAATATAATTTCTCTCTCCTTTGAGATGCAAAGGTACGGGAAAATAGATTTGTTTGTATCTGTTTGCCTGGCTTAGAATCTGGACATCTTTATTCTCAGAAGAACATCTTAGCCTCTGGGCTGTTGCCTAAGAAAAACAGCTGTACAATGCCTCAATGACTTGTTAAACAAGGTGTGCTATACAGAGGATACTGACTATCAGCATCAGCATCAGCGGGAGCTTGGCCTGGTCTCCACCCCAGACCTCCCGAATCAGGAGCTCAGAGAGGGGGCCCAGGAACCTGGCTGCACCCAGTTCTTCGGGTGCTTCTGGAGCACACTCAGGTTTGAGAAGCACTGTCCTAGGGCACACTGTGGATGAAGCCAGCCTGTCTGGGTTGGGATTCTTTCTCTGTCATTTATTTATTCACTGCACAATTTTGAGAAAGTTATGACCTCTGGGCCTCTATTTCTTCTGCTGCTATGCCAGAGGTTTGCTTGTGAAGACCAAGCTTTTAGTATATTGAAAGTGAATAGAACTTTATAAAAACTCAGTAAACACCATTACTATTATTGTCATCATTGTTACTGATGTTTGAATATTCTTACCATTTTCACCATGTTGCTGGCTTCTGGAACTACTGTTTTTCTGATGGCATTGTGTAGAGTAACAATTTCATTTTGAACAGTTGCCAACTCAGTAAGCACTGTAGTATATGGAACCGCAGTTGGTTTTGCCTGTTACCAGAAAATTAATTAGTCTTTCTTCTTGAAAGTGGAATTTGTCAGGTACATTATATTACTTTGCAGACTTATACACAATTTTAATTTACAATTTACATGGAATAAATAATGATGAAGAGTATTTTAAAATTTGTTATCTTTATATGTTAGTTTCCACTTCTCCAGTGCTAGTTTTGAGGATTTCCATATGTCTGTCCGACATTATACAAGTCTATAGAGTAGTGCAATATTCTGCAATGGGCTTTTTGAAATTCGTAATTGGTACTTCGGACCAGGTTGAAGCAGTTATTATTGGGTAGTTTGAACCACAGTAGGATGTCTCAGTGGCATACCTTTAACTGACTGACTTCACTTCCTTGGCTCATTCCCCACCACACCTCCAAGTGTACTCTTTGCTTCCCAGATAAACCACTTACACTTGAATTCCTTTTTGAAAGTCTGCGTCTAGGAGAACCTAATGTAAGAGATTCATTGCAAGTACAAAGATTCAAGTCTCTTTAACTCGGATTGTACATCTTTGTCTTATTTATATGAGAAAACATTAATGTTTACATCTGTAAGTATAAAATAGGATTCAAATCAGCTAGCTATAATCTAGAATTTACATGAACCAAAACTTGTGTTTACCTTTTATCCTACAACTCACTAAGAAAAAAAATTACTCCTTAATATGTTAGGTTAACATTAATTGCAATAAAGAGCAGCTTTTCTGTGTTTATGATATATCGCATATAATTCATATCCTTAAAATAGTGATAAAACTTATACAGTGTGATTTGAGTGATATCTATTTATTCCTCAACTACCATGGGACTATGAATATAGTTTCTGAGTAGATAGGATCCAGGGTCATACCTTTTTCAAATATAGAAGTAGTTAAGTCCTTTATTTTCTAACACCAGTTTTGGGGTATAGAGAAAAGGCATAAATATGGAAATTCAGAAGACCTACATAGAGGCTGTTCCATGGGGACATTCTTTTCTTGAAAACACACTGTTTTGGTACTATTTTCTGTTCATACTGCAGGGGGCTCTGGTCTAGGCTAGAGGAGAGGTTAGTGACCCACGAGCATTCTCTTCTCATTGCCAGATTATAACTCTCCTTGCTCCTCTGGGAAACCCTTCTCTGGTAAAAAACTAACAGCACTTGGTGCTACCTCCTCATCCCTGAATATTTACTGTCCTATAACAATTTTCCTGTCATTCCCTCTTATTCAGAGACATTGGGTCTCCTGAAACAAATTCATTTTGTCCACCTAACGACAGTCCCCTTGAGGGACTTGGCATCCACATAGATCATTCTGGCTGACATCTCAGGCCTGTGAGCTCTTCCTCTCTTAAACCTGCTTTACAAGCCTCTTCAATTCTCCACCTCGATGGTCACAGTCTATATCTCATGATTACTCCTAGAGCCCATAACTCCCTACTTAATCACCTGGTCAAGCATTCCACTGTCTGACCATGATTCCCTGTTCTTCCCAGTTCCCTGAAAGTTCAAGCATTCCATTAGCCATCAAGCTCATTCTTTATTTTCTCTATTTTCCCTTTCTTGTCTTCTCTTTCTTTTCTACCCATGTGCCCTCATTTCAACAGCTGTCTTGCTAAAAGATTGAATCCTTTGCCTGCCCTTCCACCTAGAGGAACACGCCACCTTTGGATGGGACCCAAAATTTCCCTGCCTGCATTAAGTCAGCTGAGTATTGGCCAAAAGATATCAGAATATAACTAATACTGGTACCACCCATTATCAGAATGTCTGATCTCAAATTATCCTTTAATTCTGCTAATCAGTTCTACTCACTTACCTGCTTACATCACATTGTCTCTCTCCAGAACATCGTGGCAGAACTTGTGCCCTCTACCCCAGTAATGCCTGCCTCTCCCAATACATCTCACTTTCTTCAGTGAAGAGAAGCTGTCAGAGGGCAGCTGCTTCAGCTTCTCTTCAGACTGCAGCTAAAGCTTTTGTGGTACTGTGGAACAGGTTACACTTTCTTGTGTGTTTTTTAAACTATTTTATTGAAGTATAATTGAGATGTAAAATGTAGTACATATTGAATGTATGCATCTCAATGAATTTTAGATCGGTACACACTCAGGAGGCCATCAGCACCATCAAGACCATAAACATATACATCACCTCCTACAGATTTTCCCCACTCTCATTATAACTATAGTTATTATTTTGTGTGTGGAGTAGAAACACTAAGCGTAAGATCTGTCCTCTTTGCAAATTTAAAACAGGATATCCACACGTGAAATAATTAAACCAAACCCTTATTTTACACCATACATAGGTATCAACTCAAAATGGATTAAAGACTTAAATGTAAGATCTGAAATTATAAAAGTCCTGGCTAAAAACACAGGTAAAGTGCTGCTATTGGTCTTGGCAAGCACAGACTATCAACATGAGAAATGTTTGAACCTGTAGAGAATTTGTATGAGTTTATTTGAGCCAAACTGATGACAAGAAAAACATCAACAGATTGAGAAAATTGTCTGGAGGAGGGCAATAATGCACCTTATTTTATTCATTACAATCAAAAGAGGGTGCATAAGTGAGTTACGTGAAGTCTATTGGTGAAAGATTAGGGAGGCAGAAGAAAGCAAAGCCAGGGAACCTCTGGAATTGGATAAAAAGTAAAGTGGTAGACACATATTTCTTTTACACAGGAGGGTATAAGAGAGTAGACAGTTAACAATGAGGGGATTTGTGATCTCCCTCTGTTGAGGTGCCTGTGGTTGCAGGGCTCTGGAAAAAGGAAATCTGCATTCCAAAGGTGTGTTATCATATATGCAAAAAGACAACAGAGAGGCTCTATTGAGGTAAAGGTGGACTTTTGTCAGATTCTAGGACATGACTATTTGCCATAGCCTGCTCTATTGGGAACCACACTGCCTGGTTTCAGGAGCTGCAACCCCCTCCATGGCTAAGGCTGAGTGAGTGACCTTTGGACCGTAAGCCATTAAGGAAGCAAAGCTTATCTCCCTGGCAGGGGCACCACTTCTACTCCTTTTTCTTCATCCATAATTGGCCCCCAGTGCTTGATTGGTTAGCCAATGATGAGTAAGATTCCCCAAGGGGGGACAACCTAAGACAGGCATGATCACATGGAGGCTCCAAGTAAGGACTTAGGGAGCTACAGCAAAAGGGGGTGATGGACCCTCGCCCCTCAGCTATCCTGACATAGCCTGAGTCCTCATTCTGTCTGCAAGAAGCCTCATAATCTCTTGGCTGCCTTGCTTACCCTACCTGGTATAAGCCTGAGACATTGCCTTAAACCTGAAACATTGCTGGTGATGGGTACCACCCTGTGCTGGAAAGGGTGGGCACCCTAGGGCAATCAGGCGTAAGAAAGAATATGTAAAATCCTGTGAAACCTGCTTTGTTTAGAATTCTCTCAATTAAATAAGGGTCCAAGCAAGAAGTGAGTTTGTTCCTCAAAGTTTTATAGTTGTTTAGCTATCTGACCCTGACTCAAAATAGGCCCTCAGAGTTCGTTGTACATTATCTATTGTTTGATCCTTACTGCCTGACAATAATTAATGAGCCTGTATTCCTATGCAAAATGACCCAATAAAAGCCCCTTGAGGAAAAGGCTCTCGGTCCTTCTCCTTTGAGAGATCGGTCACCTTTCCTTCCCAGGCTAATCATGTCTTGGTAGACTTATTCTCAGAATCCATAGTGGATGGGAGGTTCTGAGGTCAAAGCTCCCACACACTGCTCTTAGAACATTTTTAACTTTAGACCATCCTTCATGGTTACTTTAGGTCTCTGAGTTTGCAGGGCTGACACACAGGCCTCTCCTGAGCCTGTCGGGTTTAGTATGTGGTCCCTTTTGTTCAGAAGACAATAAAAGCAAAAACTGACAAATAGGATTATATCAAACTAAAAAATTTCTGCCCAGCAAAGGTAACAATAAAATAAAAAAGGCAATGTACGGAAGAGGAGAAAATAGCACAAACCATATATATCACAAGGGGTTAACATCCAAAATATATAAGGGACTCAACAACCCAATAGCACAAAAAATAACCCTATTAAAAATTACTCAAAGGACATGAACAAACATTTCTCCAAAGAAGACATAGTAGTGGCCAATAGGTACATGAAAAGGTTCTTAACCTCGCTATTCACCAGGGAAATGCAAATCAAAATTACAGTAGAATATCACCAAATATTTCTGTGAATGGCACTTATTAAAAAACAAAAGATTTCAAATGTTGGCCATGATGTGAAAAAGGATAGCCCTATTATACAGTTAATGAAAATGCAAAGTGATACCGCTATTATGAAAAATTGTCTTGGGTTCCTCAAAGAAGTAAAAACAGGTCATTCTTTCAAAAGCACATTTCACAGCCTGTGTTATTTAGTCCACTCTCTTTCACCTTTCCTCAAATCTCCTATTACTCATTATCTTTCCATTTTATCTGCAACCATTTTTTTTTTGTCTTGGTCCTTCTCACTGGCATTTATTCATGATGATGATGCTTGTATCTTAAAATAAATAAACAAAACTCTTGAATTATCTCACTTTCCCACTCAATCATTGTCCTTTCTCTGTACTTTCTTATCCTATCAAAATTCCCGAAAAGGTTGCCAGCCCTGGTTGTCTATAATGCCCTGCTGTTTAAGTAACATAGTCTTACATTCACCATCTTCTCACTTATTTCACTTAAACAGTGGGTTTGCACCAATGGTGATATGCCTCCTCCCCAACTTCCCTCTCTTCCCACTAAGCATTTGACCACACCTAGAGGAATTTTTGGTTGTCAGTCTGGATGAGGGAGAGAACTCTGCCATCTTGTGGAGAGAGACTAGTGATTCTGCTCAACATCTTACAAAATTCCAAATAGCCCCAAGCCACCAACAAACTCAAACTGTAAATTCAATATATTCTTTAAACATCTTCATCCTACTTGGTCTTTTGGCAGGTAAGTCCTTTGACTAAGCTGTCAGTGTAGAAATAGTCGTTTTCTTAGTGTAAGGGATGACACATTCTCTTCATCTTTCTCCTACTCTCATAGTTCTCTTCCTTCACCTGGACTGGCTGTGGCTATAGCCTGGCCTTCTGCTGGCCTCCCAGACTTAGCATCTGCCCCATCATCTCTACATCCTCCCTCTCACTGCCCTATCCAATCCCTCACAGTCTGCTCTCTAGTCATCAACCAGAGTAAACATTGCCAAGTACAGACACAGTGGAATCACCTTTCTATTAAAAGTCTTCAACTGTTTATAAGTCTTAGAAAGAACCAAATCTTTAACTGAGCCTAAGAAAACCCTGCTGACTTCCCAGGCTCTATTTAGGACATGCTCCCATTCTTCTCTCTGCTTTAGTCTCAGTGATTTTCTTTTTGTTATTCCAATATGCCCGTTTCCACATTCTCAGAATATTTGCCTAAGCCTGCCCTTTCAGCTTGCTCTACCAAGCCATGTCTATATACCCTTTAGAGCTGAGGCACCATGTCCTGTCACCAGAGTAATCAGTAATTACATTCAAAAGATCAAACCAGCTTAGTTACCTGCTTGCCACACCCTAAACTTTTTATTCAAAGACCAGATTCTGTAACATTTACCAGATTCTCATGGAAAACTTTATATCTCAGTAAAATATATATAAATATATATCTGTCCAATTAGATGCATAGTATTCCAGTAGAGTTTAACATTGAAGAGAATTTTAACATATCACTCAAGCCTGGCAATCAGTCTATTTACTTTCTATCTGGAGTTTTAAAATGGAAAGTATTACATGCTTTTGGGGGAAGGTACAAATTGAAACAGCTTATTATTTACTTTAACTGAGGTTCATGTGTTTGAAAGGCTCTATTTGTCTTGTATTCATGGTTTCATATAAAATTCTTAAGCCTTAATATTCTAAGCAAATTGTTTATCAAATTACATGTAAATGTTCCAATAATTATTTGTCTATAGAATATAGACATGTCATTTAATCAACCCCTTCAACCCTTTCACATTTTTTCTTTGTATTCTTGGAGAGTATTGGATATCAGCATGTGATACTGATTCCTTCTTTTATGTGTCCACCTGGGCCAGGCTGTTTCCAAGAACTGGAGCTAAGTGGCCTATACCAGTGTAGTATTAACTAGGTCTTAAAGCAAATGCAGTTTGCTCACTGTCTGCCTTCTCCTACCCCCAAACCCCCCACACTCTGAAATGGTCTCTATGCTTCAGCTTAGCTTTTCCTTACTGTGAAGTGTGAAGATCCGCCCTCTACCTTGGTGGAGTAAATGGGCAGAGGATCAGAGGGAAAGAAGGAGGAGTCTGTGAGTGATAATGATCTAAACCAACACCCCTATAGTCTAATGCATATGGATTTTCTTTCGTTTATAATATTTAATACCTTCCATGTCTGACTTATCTTGTTGGGGACCACTCTGCGTGGTTTTGGAGGTTGTAGCCCCATGAGAGCAAGCTCTGAAAGAGGCTAAGTCTCCCTGCAAAACCAGGTCAAAATGCAGGTAGCAGGCATGACTCGATTCTAACATGAAGGGTCCTGTGGGAATCAGTCCTGAAATGTACATTTTTTCCTTTGAAGTCAAATCTGCTCAACGATAAGCCCTGTCAGTATAACCCAGATATTTGAGTTCAAAGCATAAGGAGTGAAACTTCCTACTTCACAATACATGCCTTTGCAGCCATCTGGTGTCTGCCCATCTTGCAGACCCCAACCTGAAAAGATTTCTGTGTTTCTTCAATTGTTATCTATAGATAGTGTTAGTTTTTTATAGCTATAGCCTTGCTGGAATTTATTGATGTTATGCACGTGTTCTGTGTCCCCCTGCACTTCCCAACCTTAATAAAAGCCCTGTTGGAGAAGGGCTCCAGGCAATCTCCATCAGAGGGAATCACCACCCCTTTGCCCCAGACAAGATTGTGTCCTGGACCACTCTTTATTCTCACCTGTGGCAGCCTGGGGAACCTTGCTGGCTGAAGTTCCTCTCATTATCTAACTTATAAAAATATAAAAAATACTTTGTATCCAAAAGCTATTAACTTCTGCTTATAATAAAATATTAAAAAGTATAATATTTCCTTTACATCGTTGAGGTATTTAGAGGTACATATTAGTGGGTGAGCACAACATATTTGAGACTTATTTCTTATTATGCTTTTGAGTGTTTTGTTTGTTTCTGATTGTTGAAGTTCTTGTTTTTAATAAATAGTGAGATTCTGGCCTTATATATTCACTCCATTGCTCATAGCTCCTTATATAATACTTCTCTCCTTACTTTTGGCACTATTCATTTTATATTTAATTTTGATGTGTTAAAATCTCATTATAGTTATAAATCAGACAGCTCAGTTTGGATATTAATGGAACACTTACCTTTTCTGAGTAAACAGAACAAAACAGTGTTTTTTTCCCCCCATTTAGCCATGGAAAAATACATGGATGAATTATAAATAAATAATTCTTGCCGTACATTCTCAGTTTCATTTCTTTTCTTTTTTAAAAAATTATCCAGAAGGACTCTAATAAGCATCAGCCCACAGAACCAAACTAGTCAAGGTTACTGTTAGGCTCTGCCACTTCCTGGTTTTCTAACCTTGGCTATAGGACTTGAGGAGTCTCTGTAATATGGGACTAAGACTAGCACTTGCCTAACAGGGCAATGGTGAGAACTAGGTGAGTAATAGACAGAGTCCTCACAACAGTGCCTGTAATAGGGAGAGTCTTCTACAAGGTTAGCTCTTATTTCTTCCAAGAAGTAATTATGAAATCCAGAAACCTCACAATACTCTTACAATCAAAGCAGTCAGAAAGCCAGCAGCAGACGCCCAAAATAAGAAGTGTTTCATTGTCATTCCTGGAAAGAAAAGTAACATAGTTTTAGATTACTGTTAACTCTTGAGATAAAGTTCTGTAATAAGGCATTTTAAAAACCACGTTTACATATATTTGCATTTTCTGCAAAAGAAACCAGCAGGATCAGAACAAGGTTTAACAGTCATTGGGATCAAGAGGGGAAGAGAGAACTGTGATTGGAGGAATAATAGACTTAATGTCTTAATCCCTGAACTGTTAAATATGTTACATTTATAACAAGAGAGAATTAAGGTAGCAGATGGAACTCAAACTGTTAATCAGCTGACTTTAAAATAGGGAGATTATCCTGGATTATCCATGTGAGCTCAATGTAATCACAAAAGTGCATAAACGTGAAAGAGAAAGGCAATGTCAGTGATGAATCATGAGAAAGACTTGACCAGCCACTGCTAAGTTTGAAGCTACAGAAGGGACCACGCACATCAAAGAATGAGGGCGACCTCTGGAAGTAGGAAAAGGAGTGGACATGGAACCCGCCCCACTCTGGGCTCTCCCCGCTGATCGTGATTTTAGCCCAGTCAGACCCACTGGGACCTCTGACCTCCAGAACTGTACACTAACAAATTTGTGTTCTTTTAAAATGCTAAGTTTATAGTAATTTCTTATAGTAGCATCAGAAAAATGACATAGAAACACAAAAAGATTAGATTTGAATTCTCTATTTCCCATAGAGAAGAGGTGTGACCTTGGTATGAGTAGGTTGTGTATGTGATTTGGAGACATTCTATAACATCTGATCATTGTGCTAAGAACAGTTGTCATTAGGGGTCAGGAAAACCAGTTAATATCGCCTCTCCTTTATCTCTGTTCAGTAGGGGTTGCTTTAGGATATTAATAAGTATAGCTCACTAAATTCAGTTGGTAGCTTTTTCTCACAATCTACCAATTTTATTTCTGAGTCCACCCTGCTGAGTGATAAGCAAAAAGACTAACAGTTTGTTTTTTAAAGAAAACTCCCCCCCAAAAAAGATTAAATGATGTGTGCAGAATAAAACACATGATGTGTGCAGAATAAAACACATGATGTGTGCAGAATAAAACACATGATGTGTGCAGAATAAAACATATGCTGTGGTTTGTCACTGCTCTCAAGCTTACCCTGCTCACTGCCAAATGTGTCTGATATCAGGAGCATTCTGTAAATTAACTTTTTCAGGGAACATGCACATGTAAACAATCCCTCCTCTATTATTCTTTAGCCACCTTTGTCTTTCTGTTCCTCTCTCTTCCCCTCCAAAATGTCACATACCCTTAAACCCCCAACTTTGTAATAATATTGTGACATAGATAATGAAATAGGCACCCTATTCTCTTACTTAACCCTCAAAAACTCCAGTAAGACACAATTTTTTCCTGATTTAGTTGAAGAAAAAATGAAATAAAAAAGACTTACTGAAATATAGTAGGTTAATATATGTAAATGTTAATATTTGTTACCTCATTATTTATACAATTATATAAAGCTACAATTTTATATATATATATATATATATATATATATACCCACATTTATATGAGTACATATTCACTGAAGTGTTATTATGTAAGTTAGGCCCCATTATGAGGCTGGCTGTAACTTCTGTTGCTGCGTTTTCTGAGGGAAAACTTTTGGGGTTGGTGTGTATGCTCATTATCATAAATATTATGATGTTTTCATGGACATACATTAACATGTACCTTGATTATACCTCAAAAAAGCTATTGAAGAGTTTTAAGACATACCAAAAAAAATTGTTGTTTCATATCAATTAAACCATTGGCACTGACTACTTAGATTTTTTATCCTTGGACAAATTCAATACTTAGATTTACTCATAAACACAATTTCTACAAAATATTGTTTGTTATTTTTCCCAGAATTATTATGGACATTATTTGGAGAACATGAATGACTTTTAATTTATGTAATAAAATTTTGGCTAAAGTTTGATTTTAGGCTGTTAATATTATTCTCTATAAGTAATGTTACTAATATATTGTTTACATGAGGCTCAAATATATGCTAGAGCAACTGAATCGAATCGTGAAGATAAAGGTTGATACTTGGGTATCAGTACTACATTAAGCACTTGGGAATCAGGATTGAATTCAGGTAATTATGAAGGTGTCAGAACTATTGACACAGAACTCTTATGAAAGTACAGCTCATTTGGACTCTGGGAGAGCCCTCGGAGACTGTGAGGAGGGTGGGACTGAGGGATGGGCAACAGCAGGGAATAGAGCTTGTGGCAACCAGCAAATCCTACAGAAATAACCAAGGTGCAGACATGGAGATTAGAACTGCAGAGCAGGATTTAGAGGATGAATAGAGGTTGTGGGGGTAGAAAAAGAAGTGGGCCCAGGGTAGAGAATGTGGGGACCCAGACCGAGGCTTATTCAGTGGAGAATTGAGACAGGATTTGTCCAGGACCTAGACCACGTCCAAACCTCGGGGATAGTCTAAATGATTCTCCATTACCTGGAGGGCTGCAAATGTAGGAACTAAGCAGGTCGTGTTAACCTAAAAATTACAGTAACTTGTTCTGAGGTAAAGGAAGCTTTTCTGAACAGCAGCATTACAGAAGCAGCAGAGATATCACCTCACTGACTTTAACACCAGTCCCCACTTCACTTATTCTGTACACAGTAGGCAATTTTAAGCCAAAACTCTCAAAATATTTTCAGACAATAATACCAGAAACTTGATACGCAACTTAAATTTACTTTTATGTCTCATATTGTATTACCATTAACATGTAAACAGGATATGGAAATTTGTAAGATATAGTCAGTACAGGGAAAGATCAAAAATAAGGAAAAAAATCCCGAGGAGAATTGAGTGCTGCCCTCTGGCATGCCCTCGGTGTGTGTTCTGGTGTATTAAATTGTTAGACCATGACTGTTTCAGAAAGCACTTACATGAAGAACAACCCCTTCCAGGTCTTGGCCAAGGAATTCGTAAGAATGGACACTAAGAGGAAAATGCTCTCCATGTTTTTATCTTCTTTGTCTCAGGGAATTCGTCAATTAAAAATTACTAAGTTATATTTAGTAAAGTACATAAATCTTAAGCACACAGATCAATAAATTTGTGAACATATATATACGTGTGTAACCACCACCAAAAGCAATATATGTAATGGTGTCAGCACTGAAGAAGAACCCCGTTCTCCCTTCCAGTCAGTAATGCTCGAGAGTAAAAACCATTCTGATTTCTGTAACTATGCGTTAGTTTTATCAGTTTTGAAACTTCGTATCATTAAAACTATACATATTTTTAGTATCTCACCTCCTTCACTTGAGGTTAGGCTTATGACACTCAGCCAGGTTGCATGTGAGGTTTGTTTTGTTAACAGCTCTGTGGTACTCGGCTGCGTGCACACGATATAATTTACCTGCTCATTCTAGTGTTCAGCATTTTCTTTTCAGTTTAGAACTCTTGTGAATAAAACTTCCATGAACATTTTATGTAGGTCTTTTTGACCATTTTTGCTGTTCATTTTTTTGAAGATATACACATGAGTAGAATCACTGGGTCATATTGTAGACACATGTTTTCCTTTAGAGGGTACTGTAAAATATTTTTTCAAGGAGTTATAAAAGTTTATATATTTTTCTTCCACTAGCTTCATATCCTCACCTATATGTGGTATACTGTCTTTTTTCCGTTTTTTAAAAAATCATTTTATCCATTATGTTTGTGTAATTACATATATCAAAACTTTAATTTGTATTTGTCTAATGACTAATGATATTGAATACATTTCTCTAAGTTTATCAGCCACTTAGTTACCATCTTCTGTGAAGTTTGTCAACTCTTTTGCCCACTGCTGTAATTAGCTTGACTATATCTTATTGGTTTGCAGGAATTGTCTATATGTTTTTGTTAGAAAATATTTCTCAAATGTATATATCGCAGATATAACCTCAGTCTGTGGCTTACTTTTTGAACTCTTTTAATTGTATCTTGTTAAACGAAAGTTCTTGGTTTAAATATGTCCACTTTACCTTTCTTCCTGGTTAACAGTTGTGCTGTATATACACGCCTGTGTGTGTCCATCCCATTGATAAAAATTCCGATCATCCCAAAGTCATGAATCATAAAGTTATTTTCTTCCAGAAGCTTGATTCAACATGGATGAAATTTTGGAAATGAACAAAGCTAGATACTTATACTATCAGGTATCAAGACTTACTACAATGCTGTAAGTCATTAAGGCAGAGTGCTAGTGGCACCAGTATACATAAATAAGCCAATGGGATGTAACAGAATGCAGAAACAGATCCCCGTATATAGCTGCCTGACTTACGACAATCCATGAAATACCAAGGTAAGATTTGGAAATATCCTACCTTCAGTTTTCAAAAAGACAACAGGGCCACTGTCTGAGTATGAGTCTGGTTGTTTTGGAACAGTCATACAGTTCATGAAATAAAAGATGCCTATCCTAGTCCTTCAAGATCTATATAACTCCATGGTAATCTGCTTAGCTATAAGAAGTTCATGAGAATGATCTGAATAATAAATAGTACTTCATAATTATATAGTATGTCCAAGTTTATTAATCCCTTTATTAAAAGCATGGAAACATGTAACACTTAGGTGATAATGGATGGTGTTAAGACTGCCCATATCTCTCAGTTAACATGATAATGATGCTATTAAGTAGTCATGTATTATTAATCTCACTTTTCAAAAAAGTAAACCGACACTCAAAGATATTGTATAACTTACCCAAGTTGACATAGTTTGTAAATTCAGTGTCGTGATGAGAACCAGATATATGGAACACAGTGTATTCTTGCTTTTGAACAACACTCCACGGGAAAGCTTTGCTCTCCAAGGAAGTCAGTGCAACGAACGTGGTTGTAAAAGTGTCAGGAATTTATAACAGACAAAGGGCCTGGGAGCATGGTAATCAGAACAAATCTAGAGCTTGTGACGATTACAAATCATGATTGTGAATGCATTTCTGGTTTATGGTTCAGGCAATGTCTTCAATGAACCTCACCGCTCTTAAGTGTCCACATTTGGAACAAGATGCAAAGGTTAGCTGCATGGTTCAGCGGAACCACGATCAGATAGCAAAAGGTCTAAAAACAAAAATTGACCCCATGGTCCAGAGCTTAGAGGCAATCTCTCAGCTTTATTATGTGCAGGGATGCATTCATTCAATAAATACTTATCGCAGCATTAATATGGACCATGCTGTCTTCTATACCCTGAGGATCCATAAAATAACCAAACATACAAGTAAAGAAATAATCTCATGAGGTTTGCAACCCAATACCTGGCATATAGTGCACATAGTGCATTTATGGAAATGGCACTATAAATACCAGATGCTCTGAGACTCTGGGAATAAAAAGATAGGGTCCATTCTCCTAAGGAACTTGCTGTTCAATAGGAAAACTATCTGCAAGGTAGTGATTTGTCCAAAAGTAATGTGGAAGCAACTAACTGCCTTGAAAAGTCTGAAAATACTAAAATAATTTTATATCTGATAGTAAATACTAAATACTCAAGATGTCATTTGTGACATAATGATAAATAAATAAGACGTTTTAAAAATGAAAGACATGGTCTTCCAGACAGAAATCATATATGAGATAGAAAAATCACTCCAAAACTATATGTAATCATTTTTTTTTCTGCTTATTATTCTGGAAACTTGGAAAATATCTGGATATATTAGGGTATAGCCATTTCTATATGAACATGTGGCCATTTATATATGAGTGTATCGCTAGTTATATTGAAGTCTCTGTTTGTATCTTTTTCTTTTTTTCCCCATATTGCATAATGCCTTTGTTCTTTGGAAGAAAGAAGATATTATTATTTAATGAACGTTTTCCCATGTCTTTCCTGAGAAAGGTCAACCGAATATCTACAAGGGAACAAAACAAAATAAGGTAAAGAGCGTATACTCATGAGTTATTTTGTGTTGTGTTGTGTCACTCAGGTGGAGGATGTGAAATAAAAAAAAAATAACAGAAAGATTGGAGGGTCTTGAGACAGAGCTTTCTGGCCTTGCCAGAGTTCTTAATGAATGCCAGGAAAACAGTCTATAGGATGAGAGTACTAAATGTCATTTAAAAATTGCTCACTGATCGCCATAAGAATTCTGTTGTTGTTGGAAGGAGATAGTTAGTATGAAGCTGGGAGCATGCCAAGCTCATCTGTAAATCATGTAACATTTTGCAGAAAGAGAATTCATATGATTTCCAAATGAAAACTCACAAATTACTAAACAACTTATTTTTTTCTCCCACCTTGTAAAAAGAAAGCTGGAGAAGAATTCTGTTACCTCATCAAACTAGTGTGGTTTATATATTGGAAATGTATGATTTGTCATTTATGCTTGCCACACTGCTGTTTATCAAGAAGAGTGTTGATTCAACACCAAGTCAAGTGTTTGTGGAAACTTAATTGCTTTGGTTTTATCTGTTGGTCCTGTCAATTCCTGGCATTGCTCTACCCAACACAATGCTGTCTGTATTTATATCATTGATGTTTTCTTATAGAGTTCCTATCCAGCCTCAAATATGGTTTTTAAAAAAATTGGGAAGTGTTTGAAAGCAAAAAATAACTTGATTTGCATGTGAGCCCAAGCATGGATGCCAGTTGGCTGCTTCTGTTCACATCTCTCTTATTTTCATACATTGTTCTTTTTTATGTTTAAGGTTCTTAGCATAGTAAGAAGTAATCTGAAATGGCTCTTTTTCCCCTAAAGCCAAAAACCAAGACACATTGGTCTAACATATGATATAACAACATGATAGAATGTTTTTGATTGGAACTATCCCAGAAAACCCTTGGGTGATAGCTGAAGAATAATGTGCTCATAAGCATATCATGTTTGTTAAAATATATGCATTTAAAATAAAACTGAAGCAGGATAGCAAGAAGCCAGGAATATTCTTTGGCAAACAGAATGGGGAAACTGAAACAGGCAGCTGATTCAAACTAGCCTCATCCAGCACCCTGACTCACCTGCCTCCTTCTCCCTTGCATAGCCATTTTATTAAGCTTTAAACCCTAGAGACAATGAGGTTCTGATCAGCATCAGATAATCTTAGGAACAAAGCCTCAGGTCTGTTGACCACAGAGACAGAGTTTTGGTCAAACTGGAGATAACATCTGGGCCTCAGTTATATTTCAGCTCCAGGCCCAGAGAAGCAACAAAACCAGACAAGCGATACCATGACTGAGATCCCGACCAGCTGTAATGACAATTGACCCCCCTGCCCAGGTGCCAACCAATCAGCAGAGACTCATTTTGATGAGCTAGCAAATTGAAGGAAATACACATACACACAAACACACACACCCATGGAAAACTGATGAATATTCTATTGAGATCCTCCCCTGAGACTACCTCTAAAATTCCACTCTTTACAAAACAAATAATAGGTCTTGGGCAGGTAGCTCAGTTGGTTAGAGCATCATCACAATATACCAAAGTTACAGGTTTGATCTCTGGTCAGGGCACATACAAGAATCAACCAATGAAAGCATGAATAAGTGGAACAACAAACTGATGCTTCTCTTCCTTTCTGTCTCTCAAATCAATAAATTAAAAAAAAGAAAGAAAGAAAAGAAAACAGATAAGAACCCTTAAGACGAAGAATCCAGTGCATGTTCTGTCTCTAGAACATGCCCATACTTTCTTTCTTCAGGTATGTACCTTCACTTTTTTTCTCCTAAGCTCTAAGGTTCCCCAGGAGACTTGCAACCAGGGGACCAATGGGCAGTGGCAGCTTGTCCTGGGCTGACCCCTGAATCTGTCTCCAAGGTCCCTCCTTCTGTCTCTTTAACTTGTTTCCTGAGTCCACACAGCCCAGCTGGCTCACTTCTTCTGCTTGCGAACCTTCTTTCTAAAGGGTCAAGGCAACTCTCTGAGCAGCATGCTTGCATTTTCTCTTTGAGTGTACTTTTACTTTGCATGCTAAATAAATTCCTCTTGCATTGGAGCTGTTAGCTCTGAATTATTTCTTTGCCAATCTCAAGAACTAAGAGCCAACATCACCAGTAACAAATACTTAAGAAAATCAATTATTTAACTGGGGGTTAGCTACCAAACATTTTAAAACACAAATATATAATAAACAAAATAAAGGAAAAAACACAGCATCTATGTGCTAAATATAATTTGAAAATGATACATGAACAAGAACAGTTGTATACATTATGACTATAGCATCTTGAGGGCAAGATCAACCTACTGACTGTTGCCAAATCAGTGCATTTGAGGCTGATTGCCTTTTTATGTACTGGGGTGTAGGCCTGAGAGCCCCCACAAGCCTGGCTAGGGGATGTGAGACCTAGAACGGGGTCATTGGGAGTTATTTTGCATGTCAACAGCAGGCTAGCTTCATACCCATATGCAAAAATGGTTATTTTGCATATCAATAGCAGGCAAACTGGGGAGACAGGCACGACTTTGACCCATGATGTAACTAGGAGGCAGCTCCCCTGATTACAGCACCCATGCAAGAGCTTGGAGATGGTTTGGCCATGCCACAGGGCCACGCCTGCCTGGACTAACTATGGCAGCCAAGAAAGGCAGAGAATAGGACACTGCTAGCAGGTGTAGCCAGTTATGGAAGGAGTTGGAAATGAGGTTTGGAGGAGGTTCCAGACTGAGATTTAAACTAAAAGTCGGGCCCTAAAAGTAGTTTTAAATTAAAACTACAAGGGACAGGAGACAATGTAAGACCGTGCTGGAAGAAAAAGGGTGAAAGGACTCTCGCTAGAGGGCCCTAAAAAGGTGCCATGTGGTTTTGGATTAAGAACTGGAGATCTCAGCCACACAGCTGATAGTGCTGGGAGGTGTAGGAGAACTGCCTAGCCCAGCATGGATTGCTGGGAGAACCAAGAGAAGTGAGCTGCGGACATCTGTTCTTTTTTTTTCTGGAGAATGGTAGTTCTGATTGGCCTATTCTGAGACTGGCCTGACTTCGCAAAGGGGGAAGGCAGGACTGTGTGTTGGTGGGTGTTTTAAAGGGGCTTTGAAATTTAATGGTGACATTCCCTCCTTATTCTAAATCTGTGTAACTTTTGAGTAAATAGTTCCTTTCCTTTCTACCAAACTCTGGCATTGAGAGCCACAGTTCCTAACACCTGGCAAATGGCCATAGTACAGAAAGGTCCTGGGGGAGGGGGTCATTTCGGTAACAGTATCTGGTCTCCCAAATGGGTTCATTCTGTAACATTTACACCACCCAGATAAATTGTATTTAAACTGCAAAGTTCTGCACTTTAAGGCTTCAACAACCCGAAACTTGCCTGGCAACTTGGGCCCACCCACCTAAAAATTCTCTAGACCCTATGAAATTCAAACATTTGTCACATACAGAATAAAGTCAAAGTAATGTTTTGAATCGGAATTCTAAAAAACCCAAACATCATAGCCCTTTGAACATTTTTCTCCTCTTGTCCTACGATTTATAGCTTTTCCCTTACCTGCTCCAGGTTCTTTTGTTGGCTTAATAATTAAATTGACATAAGACAGATTCACGGGAGAAAATCAAATTTCCTACCTATGGAAGCCCCATAAAAATATGAGACTTGTAGGTGGTCAGGCACTGAAGGCTCTCATTGACAGAACATCCTGGGTAAGGGAGAAAGGTATAGGGGTCTGGGGCTTCGAAGGGGAGGAAGATAACGCACAGGAGGATTACAAGAGCAGCTGTTTGGAAAAGTGAAGTTTCCCCTGACATGTAGATAAGCCTTTCCAATAAAAAACGTGATCTCTGGTGTTAGTTCCCTTCCTGGTACAGGTTCTCCCTAATTTTTTTAGGTAGTTAATGGAGAAGCACAAAGCTCTTTCTGAGTCTGCTGGGTCTTAATTGCCTTCTGTTCGAAACAATCCACATGCTAAAATGGTACATTTTGGGGTGGCATATTCTGCTCCTCCTCTCTTTCATAATCTGAAAAGGAAGTCAGTACACATTCTTGTATTTAATTTGTTTTAGTCTTTAGTTCTTGAAATAAATTATACCCAAGCTTACTGGCTTAAAACAATAAATATGACATTTCACAATTTCTGTGAATCAGGAATCTGGAATGGCTTGACTGAGTAGTTGTGGCCTAGAGTCTGTAATTGATTGCAACTAAATGCAATGATCTTTATCTCTCTGGTTGCTTAACTGCTTCCAAATATGACTCATTCTTATGACTTGCAAAGTGATTCTCTTTGTTTGTTGGGACCTTTTTATTGCTCTCTTGATTAGCTTCTCCAACAGGATGCTTGGATATTCTTAGAACAGCGCAGTTATTTACTCCCCAAAAGTGATCCAAGAGCACTAGAACTATAGTACCTTCTATGACAAAGATTGGGAGGTCACACACTATGGTATTCTGTTGATCATTGAGACTAGCCATGATTATGTTAAGGAGGTCACACAAGGACGTCAATAACAAGAGGCAAGGATTACTGAAGCCTCCTTGAAGGTCACTATCGTAAACCCTTAACCCCAATTCCATTTTAACTCTATATCCAGTTTTTCCTAAATCCAGCTGAAAGAAAGACTTGTAATTGCTCTTCAGTTTTCAGGAAGACATTGTAGGAAGCTTAAAATACAAAAACAGTCTCCCCTTTCTTTCTCAGAAGTGAAGGTGCTTAAACATCACGCCTAAGACTTAAGTGGAAAAGGGACCTGACTGGTGTGGCTCAGTGGATTGAGTGCCCACCTATGAACCAAAGGGTCACTAGTTCAATTCCCAATCAGGGCACATGCCTGGGTTGCAGGCCAGCTCCCCAGTAGGAGGTGCATGTGAGGCAGCCACACATTGATGTTTCTCTCCCTTTCTTTCTCCTTCCCTTCTCCTCTCTCTAAAAGTAAATAAAATCTTTAAAAATTAAAAGAAGTCACAAGGGACATTGTAGTAACCAGTAATGGTAAGTGATTTTATCACACCCATTCTGAATAGAGGAGAGGCAGGAAGTTAGTAGAAGCTGGAACATGAAAGAGTTGTGTGGGAAGGAGCCTGGGGTATAGGAACCCAGGCAGCGCATGCAAATGCTGCAGAGGGAGATGAGGGAATAAAACACACCTGACCTTGGCACACCTAACCTTGGCCAGACTCAATCTCAAGGTCAAGAAAACCTATTGATACACATAATTATGCAAATATATGTGTTTTAACTTTTCAACTTCAGTTCCTTGCGAAACCTATTATCTGTTCTTGAGTAATAAAAGGAGTTATTTTCTACTTCAAATCAATTCCCAAATTTTGCAATTCTTCTCAGTATTTCCAGTTATCTGAAATCAATTGAGTTCATTTAAAAAAAATTATTTATGGCATTGGGCATTGGTACTTGCCTTAGGAAACTATATAATGGACTTCTGGCCAAGATGGAGGCATAGGCGGACACACTGTGCCTCCTCTCACAACCAAAATTAAGGACAACAAATATATAGAAACAAGAAAACAATCAGAACTTATAGAAAATTGAACTGTATGGAAGTCCAACAACCATTCATCCAGACTGGTAAGAGGGGTGGAGTCTCAGCAGGAAAAAGTGGAGGTGCAGACCCAGGAACGCAGGCAGCAGTGGCTGGCAGTTCCCAGGTGCACAGGCAGCGGCTGGCGGTCCCCGGGCACAGGGGGGCAATTGTGCAGACCCAGTGAGGCTGCACAAGGCGGCTGGCTGACCAGGTGGTCCCACGTTCGCGAGCGCAGATATCCAGGCGAAGGGGAAGCAGCGGAATGGACCAGAGTCCAGGAGAGAGTGGAGCAGGCACCATTCTTCCCTCTTGGACCCCGCCCCCACATGCAGTGTCACCACCCAGCGACTGGGCTGCCCCACCCTGAGGAACACCTAAGGCTCCACCCCTCACTATGTAATAGCCATGACCAGACTAAAACCAAACCAAAACAAACAAACAAACAAACAAACAAAAAAAAACACCAAAAATGGCTCAAACCAGAGAACAAATGAAATCCCCAGAGCCAATTCCTCTAAGCGATGAAGAGATAGCCAACCCATCAGATGCACAGTTCAAAACACTGATCATCAAAATGCTCACAGAATTGGTTGATTTTGCTCACAAATTAGATGAAAAAATGCAGGCTATAATACGTGAAATGAAGGAAGACACATGGGGAACCGATAGAGATGGAAGGAAAACTGAGGCTCAAATCAATGGAGTGGACCAGAAGGAAGAAACTAACAACCAAACAGAAAATGAGGAAGAAATAAGAATTCAAAAAAATTAGGAGAGGCTTAGGAACCTCTGGGACATCGTTAAACATCCCAACATCCGAATTATAGGGGTCCCAGAAGGGGAAGAAGAAGAGCAACAAGTGGAAAACTTATTTGAACAAATAATAAAGGAGAACTTCCCCAATCTGGCAAAGGAAATAGACTACCAGGACATCCAGGAAGTTCAGAGAGTCCCAAAGAAGTTGGACCCAAGGAGGAACACACCAAGGCACATTGTAACTACATTAGCCAAGATTCAAATAGAGAGAATTCTAGAAGCGTCAAGGGATAAGGGGACAGTCACCTACAAAGGAGTTCCCATCAGACTGTCAGCTGATTTCTCAAAAGAGACCTTCCAGGCAAGAAGGGGCTGGAAAGAAATATTTGAAATCTTGAAAAGCAGGGACCTACATCCAAAATTGCTGTATCCAGCAAAGCTGTCATTTAGAATGGAAGGGCAGATAAAGTGCTTCTCAGATAAGGTCAAGTTCAAGGAGCTCATCATCACCAAGCTCTTATCATATGAAATGTTAAAGGGACTTATCTAAGAAAAATAAGATCAAAAATATGACAGTGAAAAGACAGCAAACTCGCAACCATTAAGAACCACACCTAAAACAAAAGCAAACTAAGCAAACAGCTAGAATAGGAACAGAACCACAGAAATGGAGATCATATGGAGGGTTAGCAACAGGGGTGTAGGAGGAGGAGAGAGGGGGAAAAAGTACAGAGAATAAGTAGCATAGATGGTGGGTAGAAAATACACAGGGGGAGGGCAAGAATAGTGTGGGAAATGTAGAAGCTAAAGAACTTATGACACATGGACATGAACTAAAGGGGGGGAATGTGGGTGGGAGAGGGTGTGCAGGGTGGAGGGGAATGATGGGGGAGAAATGGGACAACTGTAATAGCATAATCAATAAAATATATTTAAAAAAAGAATATAAAAAAGAAACTATATAATGTTTTTAGCTCTAACATTATCGATAATTGCCATGTTCATTTTTCAATAACTACTGAAAAAGGTGTTCTCTCAGAAAATTCAAACCATAAATGACAGCCTGAAAATAGTAAAGGCATTTGATTTTGAATATAAATGTTAGGGAAAACACTTTTAGGTTTTTTGTACTTCAAGTAAAATCTGAGCCCCTTCTTAACTCACCTCTTGCCTTTTGGTCTTCAAAGAATTACTTAAGACAAAACCATGATAGTCCCGTTTTCAAGTTGTGGACCCAGGACCCTCTTCTAGTGCTTCTTTCTGACCCAGCAGGTGGGAGGCAGATATGCCAAAGGAGCAGAAGTGAACCGTCTGTTATTGGATTTAGTCTCACAAATTACTCTCTCCAGAGTGGGATGCTTATTGACAATATAGATGGAGAGTCACAGCCTTGGATAAATTTGTGGGCCATTGTAAATTCAGACCACAAGCAAAAAGACTGTTTTTGCATGATATCGCTTTGAAACCATTTCCATCATCACAGACTGGACAAAAACCTCAATAAGTAATCAAAATCAATAGTAAAACCACTAATTCCTAGTAGTCTGGTTACATGAGTAATTAGAATCATCCTGTATCTGCCAGAGTATGGTACATGTTAAGCAAATATTTTTTAAAGAGCAACGTATTTGCGGAGGACATCTGGAAGGCTGCCTCAGCCCCTTGCAAGGTGAACAATTTAGTTTTACCGATGATTCTAGATCAAGCTGATTGCCCACTCTTTGATCTGCAATGGAACATTTTTTCCCTACTGATATGAGAGGAGAAAATCCTTCTTAATTTATTTACAAATCTTTCTTAATCCACTTAGAAAAATTACTATATTCTTGGGTAGTAAGAGCTATTATTATTTCTATTTTACAGATGAATAGGTTGTGGCTCTAAGGAATAGTTTAAATAAAAAATCTCAGAGTTAGGAAGTGGCAGAACTGAAATCCAGGCCCTTAAGCTTCAGAGTCTAGGTTTTCAAGTGCTATCCTCTAGCACTTCATATGATTTTAAAACAGATAAATAAAATGAAACAAAAATAAAAATACCATTTCTCCCTTATATATTTTTAGTGAAGGTGATATTTCTAGTTAATTTGTAAATTGGTCACCAAGAGTGTACAATGGACTTAATAACACCAGCACATCAGAAAGGCCTTTTGCACAGAAGAGTAAGTCCTGTGAAATAATCTGGGGTATTGGTAAGTCAGCTCAATATTACTCATTGTGTTCGATGTGCTTACGCTAATGAAATGTAGAGAAAAACAAGCCACAGAAGTGTTTAGCATATTTTATGGTCAGGAAAGCAACTCAGACTTGCTGCTGCATATTTAGATTAGGCTAATGGTTAAGGTTCTCTGCTTCAGGAAGCCTCCTTGTCTGTCCCAGTTCTTTGTTGGGTAACCCTATACCCATCTTTATGCTCTCATAACTATGCTCATATCTGCTTTCACACAAAGCATGCATGTCACTGTAGCCTTTCCAGTGTAGGTATTTGGATTGTGTGTGTTTAGAGGGACAGTAGATTTATCTATTTTATGATCAGTGTATTAAAACAGCCCTGTCAAAAAGCAAAACATATTTTTTGAAAATGTCATCTAGAATTATTATTCTGTCCATAACTCTTACTATGATTGGTATGGTACTTCTTATTTTTGTTGTGGATTTCTGCAGTGTTAATTTTTGTGAGCCTGTTTTATTTAAAATATATCTTTTAAACATAATGTGTGTATGTATTGTATATTATAAATTTAGTTGTTATTTTGTAGTGCAATTTGTGTCTGAAAAGTTACAAATTGTAAGGAGACTAATCTTCTCTCCTCATTTCAATGTCCAATATTTGCTGAATCAAACAAGATTTGCCTACCTGGAAAGCGTATAAAAAGTGGAGGCATAACCCATTATTTTTATTTAATGGAGTAGAATACATACAAAGAAAAGAACATAAATCATAAGCATATTAATGAGTTGAATGGTATTCCTGACTACAGGCCCCTTTCCTCACTTTCATTAGAACACTTACTTTAGAAAACTTGCAATTATAAATTCTTTCTCTGCCTCCTTGAGATGTGGACCTTCTATAACCCAGGAATGTCTTTTTCAAGGACTTTGGAATTATCCTTTGTACTGTAACCATCAAGATAAATAGAGTCTCGGCCTCCCGGATGCTGTGGGAGAGTAGGATCTTAATTTCAGTAAGCAATAATTATTTAACACAGATGGGCTACACACACTGACCAACCGACTTCCTGGATTCTCCAGTACTTTTCATTTAACTCATGCCAGCCTTTAAAAATCCTTCTGCCTTTTGTTTTGAGAGTTGAGTTCAATCTCTCTTTCCTCTTGCAATATAGTCTAGTCTTGATCCTTACTGCAGTAGTCTTGAATACAGTTTTCCTTCCTATTCCTTAGCAAGTATTAGATGCAATTTTTCTTTTACCCTGCATCCATTACTGTTTCTTTAACTCATCAGTTCTTACACCTCATCAGTTGCTTTTCGTCTTCTATATTCCAGGTCAGATATTGTGTCACATTCATTTGAGGAGACAACAGGTCTCTTAGACACAGGTCACTTAGAAAATCAGGGAAAAGAAAGAGAGACAGGAATTAGGAAGTGTTAAACAACTTAAGAAATGCAAAATGAAACAAAAAATTTTAAGTCTCACTGAGTAATCTATGAGCTTTGTACATTATTGGTATAAAACGCATTTGGATGAGGAGGTGGGTTCCCCAGTTTCTGAATAGTTTGTGGGAAAGTGACTCTTTCCCTCTGGACCTATAATCAGAACGGTTAACTCACCAAGCTGGAGGTATTTTGTAAGGCATACTCCCTTGTACTTCTCCAGTTGCCTCTCTTCCATCGACCTCCATCAGCCCTGAAAAATGGAGAGACTGTCCTATACAGATTATGCGGCAATAGTAGTAGTAATTCAAGATCTTAAAATCTAGAACTTAAATGAAAATATGGGCTTTAACTTCCAGAAGAGAGTAACTTAGAAACAAATTGTTAGTGACTTATTTAAGTATTTGGTTTCTCTCCTTTAGGAAGAACAGAAAAATACTGAAATAAATCTCTAATGTTATGTTTCAAAAATGACAATATTTGTGACAACAGATACTACCACTGATATTAAAAATAAATACGTAAAATAAAATTATTTTATTTTAATCATTATTATTTAGGATTATTATTATCTGAACACCAAGTATCATTAAAATTGCATTTGTGAAGCTCTGTACTTCTGCTGTGGCAAACAAGACCTAATCCCCCTCCAATTTAAGAACTCATTAATAGTATGAAATTTTCAAGTGTGAGACAAAAGGGATTTTTAAAGTCAGTCCTATAGATGTTCCACAAAGGGCTTTTCTAAATCTAAAAGGAGAAATGACTGAGGAATCCCTCTGTTTAGGAGCAGAGAGGGAAATGTGCTGCAATCTTAGCAGTGCCAGGGAGAAGTACAGATGGGAGGCAGAGATAGCCAGCAGGAGGGTGCCAAAGCAAGAAGAGCAGCTGCTGGGAGTGATTGCTGAGCAGGTGGTGCAATGGCATAGGCCACGGCAGCCCTCAGCAGTGAGAAGTAGAAGTTCACATTCAAAGACTCTGGAACAGCTGCCCTGAGCCTGGTACAAAATGAAGTCATTAATTTCAATGATCATTTGTTAGGGTGCACTGGTATTGAGTGTTAGGTAAAGACAACCAGAAGTATTGGTCAGAAGTATGCCTCTATAAAATACAGTCATTGATTTCATATTTTTAGTAATCTGAGTAAAGTAAATAATACTAACTGAATATATACTTACAGGGATAAAAAGAGACCTAATATTTGCATCCGGCGTTATGATTGATGTTTTTTAAGCATTATTAAATTATATAATCTATTAATCCTTCTAGTTAGTTTTCCTTAAGGTATGAAAACCTTCATATGTATAAGAAACACATGAGATATTGGCTAAAAAAATACATGTTCCAGGGTTCTTTTCTAAACCGGTTAGTTGATAAATTCTAAGACAACAGCCCTAAATCTATAACTAACAAGTTTCTTCCGGTAGTCTTATGCAAACTAAATTTAGAGTTCCCCACTTAAGGACATTTGGGAAAAAAATTAGAAAAATGAAAGTCTGTGAGTAAGTACTGTTGCAAATAAAAAATTATATCTTTGTCATCTGTATATAGGAATTCAGATGGGATGCTTTTGACTTCATGTAAGGCTAGATCCAAATACTCAAATGCTCTTTCTCCAGTTCTTGGGTCTGCTTGTCTCTGCTGGACTTATCTCTACAGACTGTTCAGGTTTACTTTCTGAACAACTTCTTTACTGATCCCTAAAAATGATCTACTCTTATTTGGATTACATTCCCACCCTGGAAAACACTAACACTAAGATACAAATGTAATGACTAGGGATATAAGGAAATATGGATGACACAGGAAATTGAATATAGCTTGATTTAACTCTAACTAGAATAAGATAGGTAGTGGGCTTGAAAAATCAACAGAATTGTCAGTAGGACCCCAATTTTTTTTGAATCTCTTTGCCTGCACACAGTGGCCCCCAAAAAAATGCATGAGCAAGAGTTTGCAGTATAGAAAGAAAAGCAGCTTAATATTGAATTGGCCAATATGGAAGCCAATACCAAAGCTAATGCTTTTAAGCCCTGACTCCCTGTTGTAGTGTAGGTTACAGGTTTATTGGGCAAATTACAAGACACAGGCAGTTCGGGTGTTCAGAGTCATGTTGGAAGCTGATTGGTTAGATGTGAGGTAAGGGTAATAAATCATTTTTCAGGTCTTGAACACAGTTTAGAAGTTTGCTACCACATCTTTCTGTTTGGTCTCATAAGAAAGTACCTGGGAGTTTGTCCTACCTTAGGGCTCAGGAGCTAAAACATAACTTAAGTCAAGATGTTATCTGCCTGGTGGTTCAATTGGTTGGAGTGTCGTCCTATACCAATTAGGTATACCACTGGAAGGTTGTGGTTTTGGTTCTCAGTCAGGGCACATACCTAGGTTATGAGTTTGATCCCTGTTTGGGGTGCTTACTGGAGGCCACCGGATACATACTCTCTCACACAGATGAAGATGTTATCTTTAGCCGGCTGAGGTCCAGACATTATGACCACTAGACAAGTCTGGACTACTGTTTTCTGCCTCCTCAGGGGTTGCTGATTATCTGGGGTTGGGGAAAGCTAGGTCTCTGGGGGGTAAATAGAAGTTAGATAGATAGATAGATAGATAGATAGATAGATAATTTCTAGAGCTGAGATTTAAAATTAAATTTAATCAGACATAGAAGATTTCAGTTTTAAGAACAATTCAAAAATACTCATTGCTAAAAAAAATTTGAACCTTATTCTTGAGAAAATTAAAAGATATACTTAGGCAATCAGCAGTCTTAGTCATTTTAGAAAGATCACCTTTATCATACCTCTTATTCTTAGGCACAAATATTTTTCAAGGACTCCCTGACATTTTAACAAAGGAATCTTAATAATGGAACTTCTATCATACCTCCATCTTCCTTCCTTAAAATGTGCTCTTTTAAAATTGACAAAGGGATAAAAAACAAATATTTTCTAAAAAAAAATTACCATGGGATCCATAATCTATAATTCTGCAATGTTTTATTTTTATACAAGAATAGTAAAATGTATTGTTCACATTAAAAAAAAAAAAGAACAACCAAGGAAAGAATGCTATTCATGTAATTCATGTAAGGATTTATATCTTTGTGCCATGCTGGAAAGCTTAATTATACTTGATTCTCTGAAATAAGAAAATTTCTCATCTTAAAACTGATTTTTCCTGTGTCCTGACCCAACTGTGAGAGATGAAAAGATGTCAAACAGGAAGTAAAAGATGTCAAACAGCCTGTGGGTTTTTAACAACATAAGAAAAGCAGCACTCTATTATTGAGTATTTATAACACATTAAGGGCTTAGCATGTAGTATGTCACTTAATCCACTACAGTCCTATAGGGAGGTGCTATAATAATACTCAGTTTTCAGCTGAAGGTATCTGACATTGTAAGATATTAGCTAACTTGGCCAAGATCACATAAGAACTAAGCAGCAAAGATGGGACTTGAATGTTTTTCTGTTTGATCACAAGACATATATTTTTAGTCACAATGTCCATCATACCAGTGACAACAAATTTTACCGACAAATTCTATCCTAAATTTCCTAATTTATAAAATACTTGCAACACTATTCCATAGGATTGCTGAGGATGTTAAATAAAACACAAACATAAAGTGACTAAGGCAATATTTAAACTCCTCACCTGAGACATGTGAACTCTTGAATCACTGTGGCTTTAGAAGATACAGTTAGAGTACTGCTTATTAGTTTATATTCTTAGGCCAAGAAATAACTCATACCATGTTGAATGTTTGCGGATGTTCATATGCACACTTATGTTAGGGGGCAGAGAAGTATGAGGAAGCAACTGGCATATTTGGTGAGTACTGTTGTTACTTAAAAATACACAATGAACATAACATGCTTTGATTTTGAGAAAGGATTATCATGATATACACCTTAACTTTGTCTCAAATATGAATATCAGTATTTAAGTTGAAGGGGGAATTCACCTTAAATTTCAGAAACTTTAAGCTATATACAATCTATTTTAGATTTCCTACAATTCTCACTTTCTAAATGGTCCTCAAATAACAGATTTTTTAAAAAAGTAATTCTGATATTTATATGTCTTTATTTCTACAGCTAGTTGTAAATTATTCTGCTTTTCACATAACATAGTGAGATTTTATATTCCTGGTTTTAAAACCTGAATAACTGAACTGACCAAATTAGAGGGGAAAAATTTCTGACTTCTTTTATCTTTAAAAAACATCTTTTGATCATATTATGGGTCATAATTAGCAAAATACTACCCAAATCTCCCTTTTAAAAAAATTATAGGGTCTAAATGAAGAATAGCAAAGCAATCACTTTTTATTTATAATG
This sequence comes from Glossophaga mutica, assembly GCA_039655065.1. Lineage (NCBI taxonomy): Eukaryota > Metazoa > Chordata > Mammalia > Chiroptera > Phyllostomidae > Glossophaga > Glossophaga mutica. The sequence continues at coordinate 124,881,749 of CM077306.1, forward strand.
TTAACTATAAACTTTCTACATAACATAGTCATTCCTGAGAAAATTTTCCTCTTGGCTCTTATCAGTGTTGTAATTGTGATCTTTTCCTTTCTTTAGATTTTGAAGAGCACACTATGAAATTATGGTTAATATTTTACATGTGATCAATATGATGAAATTATTTTCCCCACAAATTTTCCTGCTTTGTTTCTTTAGATCAGTATGCAATAACCATAACTAAGGAAATCATTTTAATTCTAAAAATTCCTATAAGAATAAATTATTTTGGGGCAGTGTTCATAAATACTTGCAGATATGTCAAACATAAATCACAAGAGAATGCTGTTTGTCAGGATATTAGCCCCAAAGTGGGTAGTTGTCAGGATCTGGCAGATGTGAGGTGGACACAGAGTGGCAGGTTGCATTCCCAAGTAGCGTTGGCCATCCTTTGAGTCATAGAAATCAAGGTACGTTAACCTTAACTCAAGCTAAAATATGCCCCTAAAATTTCTTTACCTCGCTAACACACTAACAGTCAAGGCTTCTGCTGTCTTCTTAAACCAATGACTATATCTAATTCTAAACGTAAATAACCAAAATAGTAGGTTATATTTGACACCTATGTTGTGGGTAGGCTGCCTCTTCAGAGAATGTATAGACAGAGAGCTGACATCTGACTTGGCGAAGGTGTTTATGCTAGGCAGAATGACATTAAACTCACATTTTGTGCAGTCCTGTTATGCCTAGATGGTCTGTGCTACTGTCATAACCAGTTACCCTTGAGCTGTTTCCACTTATTTTCTGCTTGTAGATGTATAAGTGTGGTTATAAAAAGCCCACTTACTTTAGGAGGACTAATTCTAAAACACCTTTTCTAAAATAAGAGACTTCTATGTGTGCAAAATGAATTCGATTCACCATTTTAAAAAATCCATTAATTTGCTGTTAATCTACTCATATTTATTGAGATGACAGTCCCAAAATGACATCGTAGATTTATTTTGTGGAAACACTTAAGGGACTTCTTCTGTTTTTGTGGTAATCAACCAAGCTTTCTCTGTGTGTTCTGAGGGATTTTCTTAGTTGCAAACTTTTTAACATGTTTTTTACTCTTCATTATAAGTAACTCAAATAATATGTTTACCATGTCTGAATTTAGCTCATAAGATGGAGAAATCCATTATTTTACATTTAGCATGAAGAATAAAGACTTTATTCTGCAGTCTTGAATATGTAACAGTTTTGCAAAATGTTTTGTAAACGAAGTATATCTTCAGAATATCTCAGTGCCTGAACTTTGACTGAAAGGATAGAAAAATTGCATATACTTCTATAGAGTAATTTCTGTAATGATGAATGTGGTATAATTTATCATTTTGCATCTTGACTGCCAGATATTCACCTAGCTACTTTATCTGGAACTCTTAGAACAACCCTGCAGTGAACCTGCTTGAAAAAAGAAAGAGGGTAGGTAGTAATAAAAGAGGTCACATTAACTATGAAATTCCTGAGCTAGGATTGTAATCCAATATTTTGTACTTTCTGCTCATGATCTTTTAGTGCATAATATTGATCTTACCTTATGGACAGTTTTTTCTCAATATTACACTTTTCAGTCTAGACATCATTTTGATGGACATCAAAGAGCCATGCTTTCGGTGAACGAGCTCACATGAAACCCAAATACATGACATTGGAGATGCATAGTTAATTCCGTTCACTGCAAGCACGTTAAAATTCTTCCACCTAATAAGATTGTTTTATTTAAAAGTAAGTTTATAAAACACCTTAATACTTAACATATTTTATCTCTAAGTAGGGATGCTGGTGATTAAGAGTGCCCAGACTGACAACGTGAGCACCAACTTTTGACATCATTTTGTGAATCTAATTTTACAGAAAACTCGTATTACCCTTTGATTTATGTTTTTACTATCAGTGTATTCACCAAGTTACATTATTTCCCAACAGAGTATTCTGAATTTGTTTACTGTAATAATACATTTCATGCAATTTTAACTAATTTCTTTCAGCATGGCAACTAAAAGGAAAGACATAGCAGGACAATAAATTAGTAAGAGTTTGGGGATACAAAGTACTTAATATGAGTGCCATTTGAATGAGATGATAATTATAAAATATGTAATTCTGTAATGAAATGAATTCAATCAGACTGTTGAGTCCTCTACTGTCTCCTTTGAAACATCTCCTTAAAACAGTGAGCCTTCCTTCAGTAGCCAACAAAAGGCTACTGCCACCTCAAAGGTCTCTTTTATTTCTTACCATCCCAGCCTCACTCTTCAAGTTAAATGGGAACTAGCCGTGCTGATATGTAAATGTTTGGGACAATGAAAGTGATAAAGTGAAACTGAATGTGGATATTGTTAATCAAACTCCCAGGCCCCAATGGCATCTCTTATGCTAGAAGCCTACATTACAAAGCCTATATTTAATACCTAACATAACTGCAGTTTCAACTTCTCCAGAAATGTAATCTTAATCAAGCAGTCTGGAATATTCTGGTCAACACCAATGAGGTAATCTGTCATATGGGGCCTATCCATCCCCCACAGGAAGAAGAAGCAATCTGCATGATAAAAACTTTGCTGGACCCTTAACCCTAGAAAGATTTGCTGGCTTGAAAGTATTTCTTTCTTTTCCTTTGCTAACAGCTCCCTTGCCCCACCCTTCTTCCTATAAAAGCGGTCCATTTTGTTCAAACCCTCAAGTGCCCTTACAATAGCTGCTGGATGAACCATCTCACTATTCATGAGTCATTTAATAAGGCCAATTAGATTTTCAAGTTTACTTGGCTGAATGTTGTTTTTAGCAATATGTAAATCTTGGTATTTAGAAGAAAAGTCCAGACGTCTAAGGAAGATAGGGTTTGAAATTTCAACACAATCCTTTTATAAAAACGTGTTTTATTTTTGAATAAATAGATAAGGGAAAGGATAAAACTGGGAGCAACTAGGAGAAATATTGACATATAAAATCTCTGTGACATTTTCTGTCACAGGCAATCTGGGAAGGACATGTGGAGTGATGGCAGATGCTATGCGATCACAACAAAAAAAACAAAGTCCATGTCTTTATCTACATATTCCAAAGACATTATTAAGGGTAGAACACATGCTCTAAAGGAGAGACAGAAGAGGGAAGAAGTGAGGACCTGATGGCTAAGCATCTCCCAAATGGAATATCTCAGAATGCTAGTCACTTAAATTCACCAAGTACTTATTGAATACCGGACACATTCTCCCTACTAGCTTATATGTGGAAAATAACTTCTTGTGTTCTCTACAAGACAGAAAATTATGTTTTAAAGATCCAATGTAATATAATCATTTTATGGCATTCTCATTTGCTTAAAGTTATAGTCTCTTTCTTACACTTTTAAATTATTTATTATGTTTGTTATCTATTTTAAATATTATAAGAATTAATTTTAATGATTTAATTTATATAACTATCCATAGAGCCCTTACACACTGAAAGTTGATATACCAAGTGCGGGTGCTCTATAAGACAAAAAAATTCCTCAAAGAAAAGTTTGTGGTATAGACAAAAATAACAGGTGGTTGCTATAAAAAAAAGAGTGGCTTAGTTTGTGTTTCACTTAAAACTTAGCTACGCTGTATACAAAATAGATGCATTGAAATGCTTGTTGACTAAATCAAGGAATGGTTCAAATTAATTTTTACACATATTGTCACATTTTCATTAAAAAACTGGAATGCATAATTTTGAGTCTGGCAACAGTGAAATTTGGACTCCTGTTAGTTTTATTATTAATAAGATCAATACATAAATTCTTGAAAGAAATGGATTCTTTCCAATGGAGAAAAAATTATTATTCCTATTTTGGTTCTTGCAATTTTAAATTGAATAAAGCAACAAAAAATTTGATTTTTACTGCTGGCAGCAAAAACAGTGTCAGAATGTTATCAGCAATTGGACCATGGTTCAGCAACCTCAGTACTTGAGTTTTGGCAAGAAAGAAAGAGTCAAATTTAAGTAAAATTTTATTTAGAAAGTCACAGAAGTAGAAGTGAGCCATGGAAAAAGTCAGCCAGTTTAGCTGTTTGGGCTCAGGGAATGTTGCAGATCTTTCAGCCTGGTTTTAGGAGCTGTAACCTGCATCCCATGGCTAGGCTGAGTAAGAGCCTAGGGACCCACTTCATCTGGGTCTGTTTTGTCAAGAGGACATGAGCTACTAAGGAGACAAAGCTTATCTCCCTGGCAGGAGCACTGCTTCTGCCTCATCCATCTCTGGCCCCAATGCTTGGTCGGTTAGTCAATGACAGGTAAGACTCCTCAGGGGAGGGGCAACCCAAGCCAGGCACGACCACTTGGAAGGCCCTCATGGAAGGACTCAGGACGGGTGGCGGGGACTGCAGCAAAGAGGGATGATGGACCCTTGCCTCCTCCCCCCCACACCGGCTATTCTGACATAGCCTGAGTCCCCATTTTCATCTGGGAGATGCTTCCTGGCTCTAATCCCCTTAAGTCTGAAACTATGACAGCAGGTGATGCAGCCCTGTCCTGGTCAGAGCGGTTCCCCGGGTGATCAGGCATAAGAAAGAATTCGTAAAGTCCTGTGAAACCTGCTTTGTTTGCTAAGAGTGCTCTCATTTACATGATAAGGGTCCGAGGAGGAAATGAGTATGTCTCCCAAAGTTTTGCAACCCCCTTCCCTGACAGACACTGACTCAGATTAAGCCCTCAGATTTCTTTGAAATGTTAACCATTGTTTGATCCTTACCGCCCGATTTACCTGTATTCCTGTGAATTTGAACCCAATAAAAATCCAGTGAGGAAGGGGCTCTGGGTCACTCTCCTTTGAGAGTTTAATCACCTCTCCTCTCCAAGCAGATCATGTCTTGGTAGTTTTATTTTCAACTGTGACAGAGGGATGGGGCTCTGTGGGCGGAGCCCCCCGACAAGGGAACAAGTTATGGAGGTGAAAGAGGGGCCCTTAAAGCTTAGGGAAAAAAGAGGCAAAGAAAATGCACCTGGGGGATGGTGGGGGAAGAAGGCACAGGAATGCTCCAGAGAGAGAGCTGCACTGGGTCCTCCATCTTGAGGGTATTTATCTGGAGGTCTTAGAAGAGGCTTCCAATAAAATATTCATCAGCTTTTCAGGTGTGTCCTTTCAGGGTTATGGTCTTTACTAATTGGTTGGCTCTGGGGCAGGGGGTCATTAGTCATTGCAGCTGGTCCTGATGTTAGCCATGGCCTTGATTGTCTGCTTTTGCTGCTTTTCTGGGTGTAGAGCTGAAACACAACTGAGCCTCTATGTATTTGATGCAGGTTAGAACCTCACTGTCCTGAGGGCTTCATGCTTTACCCAGGCCCCTTGTTTTTTCCCCTTCTAAAGCAGTCTAACCTGTATGACTAGCAACATGCCAGGGGAGGAAGGATCAGGGGAGGGTCCAAACTGCATGACCAGAGATATGAAAAGTCAGGGGGTCCAAACTTCTTGACCTGTGATAGCTAGGAGAGTAAAGGTTACCCTGGGAGTGAGGTCCTTGTTTTCTCACTTTTGCCCATTGCTAGATACTCAGGGCTTTCTGTCCTGGTGACCTTCTATACCTGTCCCATTATTCTTGCTCTGCTCATGTCTGTCTAATGACAACCATTATACTACGGCTCATTGTGAATATTCATATTACTAATTTAAGCTTTTGTTTGCACTAAAGCAATACAGTGATTTAATGTGATACTAGATTTTTAAAACCAACAATTTTATCAAAAACTAATTGATGATGCTTTAAAATATTCTTATAGAGTAAGATATTTTAAAAATATTTTACAAAATAAAGCAATTGTACTTTATTAATTACATTTTGAGCATGTCATTTTTGTTGAAGAATTATACAACCAAGAATCGGAAAATCAAGTCTCAGAATCCCTTAAACTATAGGCTCATTATATTTGAGATCAATAGATCGATCTCAATAGATATGTTTCAATATTTGAAATTTTCGGTCTGTGTTAAATATCTTGAAACTGTAAAATATTCTGTTTATTTGTTTATTTATTTATTTATTTAACTTATGTATTTTCTTTACCCAAGGACATTTTTTTTTTATTGCTTTTAGAGAGGAAGGGAGAGAGGGAAAAGCATTGATGTGAGAGAGACATATTGATCAATTGCCTCCTGCGTGCACCTGAACTTGGGATCATAAGTGCCAGGACAGGGGATCAAACCCACAACCCAGATATGTGTCCCCCCCTAGAATCAAACCCACGTTCTTTCTGTTATGGGACAATGCTCCAATCAACTGAGCCTCCTTGGCCAGGGCTCTGTCTACCAATCTTAACAATTATTTTTCATGTCTTTCCATGTTTATTATATCTAGAAACCTCATGCTCAGATACATATTTCTTTGCTGTATTCCTTCTGATCTTTGGATTTTGTACTAGACATAAATTATTATAACATTGTCCAAAGTTAAATAAAAATGTATTTTAAGAAATGCTTTTCTTCTGATAACTATGTTAGTACATACCAAATCTCCATACTCAGAACACAAAACATGACAGTGAAATATTATTAGTACAATACATATTTAAAAAATCATACTCTTATCTAAAGTAGAATATCTTTATCTTGGGAGCAGAAATCAAATAAAAACACATAGAATAGCAACTCAAAAAGGCAAGCCCACAGGGTTGTACTATTGGAAATGATTCATAGCATCTTTGTACTTAATTTCCACCAGAAACAGCTCTAACAATGTTCCACCGGCTGTAAGGGAACAGTGCAATGGGTCTGTACATGGAAGCTGGAAATGGCTTTGACCCTGGATAGGATCTGTGGCCTGTAATGAATAATATCTCTGGAGGGTCAAGGAAGGGCCATGGAAATCCCACCACTGAGCAAAATGACATACTGACTCTGGTAATGGGTTGGTTATATTTTCTTAAGACAATAGCCTGGAAACAGAAATATAAGAGCCGGATCTCATTTGAGAACCCTGGGGTGCAAAGCAAGCAAAAGAGGAGAATTCATGGAGCGAAAACAGTCAATTAGCCAAGGAATTCCTTCTCTAGATAAGACTGCCATAAAAAAAATAATTTAGTGGATGGATCCCAATAAGAGATCACAACTGAGGTAACATAAATAAAAGTGTAATCTAAGAGGAAATTAAAATAAAACTGGATATGCTTCTCAAAAATATGACTAACATTCTAGAAATAAACAGAAGGCTATGAAACAAAAACAGTTGGATATATATCAAGAACTGTTGGATATGTAAAAAGAACACAGTAATCTCAGAAATAAGAAAATATAGTCATTCAAATACAGATCCCTCACTTGCAGAAGAAGTCTTCAGCAACTTTAAGATTGCAGAGACGGAGGTGATTTTTTCACAAGAGAGCCTGGGATTTCACAGGGTTATTATCCACTAATTGATCTCTGATTGGGATCACCCTCAATAAAGCCTTGAATCTGCCTGGTAGCAAAAATTAAAACATAAAATTAGATGTCAAAGTTTCATGAGTCAATGATATATCTTCCCCCTAATCCAGACTAATAGCCCTGAACCTAGCCTAAGTTGGTATGAGTTGCCCTGTGAAGAACTAAGGAGGAAAAAAGAGCAGCATGTATCTCAAGCATTTAAGTCACAGTCTAGTCTGATGCCCGTGCATTTAGAATCTTTAATACCTAAGAATCCCACCTGTCATATACTTGAAATATCCATAAATTTTAGCCTTCTACCCAACTCTGATCTTCTATTGTTATTACCTAACTGGGCCACTACTATTCCATTTAGAGAATATTTCTAGGAAAAAAGTCATCTCTCAGATGCCCACTGAAGTCCTGTTTTTACATTAAAGAACGTATTGCGATAGCTTAAATGGTTTCAGAACATTTGTTAAATCATTTTATGCATACATGACTCTACTTAATGCTAAGTAACAAGACAAACGTAGGTGCAGCCCATTTAGGCCCTCAGGGTATGGCTTGTGTGGTATGTTGGAAATGTTCAGTGAGCCAAGAAGCTGTCAGCACCACACTTGCTGGTGCCAAGAGAGGCCTGAGCAGACTGCTCAGCGCTGGCACTCTTCCTTCCCTGACAGTGATATTGATGATGAGGTGGACACCACTTCTGTTGTTCTGGTCCTTGTCAGAACAAGAAATCACAAGTAGGTTTGTTTGAAGCAGCCTTTTAGTATCTTCTAGGAACCAAATGCAAAACATTCTTAGTCTGTGAGAGATAGAAGGGGATCAGAGGCTGGCTGAAGGCTACAGTTAAAAATGGTAGATACACTGCTTTATCTTCCTTCTACAGCTGGTATTCTTTCTAATAGCAAATAAAATTAATGGGGATTTAAGAAGAGATTCAACCTTTTACCTAATTCCCAAAATTCGATTTCCAGTTCTACCACTGAGTTATTTCCTTAGCTACCCAGAACAAATGTAAGGTCAGTTAACTTTGGGATTTAGGCAGGTAGCCAATGAATAAAAAATAAATATCCCAAACATGTAAGTGAAGAATAATTAAGGCACCAATCAAATCTGGCCCAATCTGTTATATTAGAATTGACAACATTCTCTCAAGAGAGGAATTCAACAACAAGAACATCATAAATAATTATTCAGCAATCAATTACAAAATTATTACTGAATGTAATTGATATTATTAATTTTCACATGATTTAGTTTGTGTCTGTTATGAGGATATGTTTTGCAATCTGTTTTTCTTATTAAGATTGTGGATTAGATAATATTATTTGTTTGCTTGCATATCAACAACAAAATAAAACTCTATTAACAGGAAACACAAATCATGGTATTAATAAGTTTCTGGCCCATACTAGTGTGGCGCAATGGGTTGGATATTGTCCTGTGAATTGAATGGTTGCTGGTTTGATTCCCCAACAGGGCACGTGCTAGGGTTGTGGGCCAAGTAAGCAGTTGGGGGTGTGGGAGAGGCAATGTATCTCTTGCACATTGCTGTTTCTCTCCTCTCCTTCCCTCCCTTCCTTTCTATCTAAAAGTAAAGAAACAAAATCTTAAAAAAATATGTTTCCGAAAATTATTTTTCTTACAACAAAGTAGTTTCTGTGTTATCGCAATATCACAGACCTTCTAATATGTCTCAAGTAGAGTAAAAACTATCTATCTATATTTGTATATAATAGTAGCTCTATTTTCTGAAAAAGTATGAATTAATGCAGGAACCAGCCCTTTGGGTTCCTGAGGAGAGTGTTCAGCATACTGAAAGGAAGAACTGGCAAAACGGTGCGCCCACAGTGCAGTTTTGTAAAAGTAATTTTAAGGAGTATTAAAAGTATTGAATTTAAAAATAAAAGATTTTCTAGATGAAATATTTTAAGTGTTCTGCTAGTCTATGAGCTTAATCACATATTAACAAAGATTGAAAACTTCCTGTGTTTTGGAGATACTTGGAAGAACACAAAGTAGGTATCTTCATTGCTAAGGATTTTATAATTCAGCTTGATCAATAGATTTTTCATGAAAACACACTGTAAGTGCTCATTACTTATTATTTCATTCCTGGGACTCATGATTTATGACACCCTCACCCTGCTCCCTGCCAACCATATCATTTTTCAGTTACTACCTGTCCAAAATTCAACAATGAATCTCTGACATAAAGATTTTAAGTGAAATGGTTGATGACATTTTCAAAGAACTCTTTTCTAAATACGTGTCACATAGACTATCTGGTCTTGTATTATTTATACATATCCTTATGTCTTACCTCTGTGCCCCACTGAGCTTTAAAAGTCCTTGCATTTGTTTAGTCAGTAATTGACTTCCAGTACAGCAAGCTTGCACTTATTTTGAAAAGCTTAGTTTCTGTATCTGTTGGCAGAACCCATCCAGAAGCTGTGGACACCACCTGAGTTTGTCAAGTAATAAACTGGGGATCAGAAATATATGCATTATAGCATATGGGACATGGGTTTTGGAATCAGGCTGTTAAAGTTCTAATCTTGCCTCTACCTATAATACAACCTGGTTGACAACTGGCAAGATCTTTAGCTTCTCTCCAGTTTCTTCATCTGTGAACAGGGATAGTATTGCCTAACTCATGAATTGCTGTGATGCTTGATAAGAAAATACATGTACAGTCTTTAAGACAGCTATGACATGTATATATTTAAATACTTCTTATATATCTTTGTATGCATCTTCCCTTCATATATACTATAGGATATAAATGCATTTCTCTACTAATAAGTTACCAGTAGAAATTTATTTATTTAACAATATATTTTACTATTAAGTGATGTTGTTGGCTCATATGTTTACTTTCTACAAGATATTAATTCATTAAAATATGGCTGGACACTGAAGATGACTTTTGAAATAGATGTGAGATGTAAATATCAACATTAAGATCCCAAAGGCCAAATTTCATTGTAACAACTAGCAATTGTATTATCAACCCAAATATATGACAAAACTTATTCTCTAAGTTCTGTCATTGTGACTTGGTTTCTTTCTATAATCAACAGGTACATTATATTCCTGTAAGGCTATCTGAATGATTCTTTGGGATAAGATTAATCTCACTAATTCACAGGGCACAGAGATGTGTTTATTCTACAGCTGTTGAGTACCCAATATTTGTGAGCCATTATGGTAAATCTTGATAGAGTGTAAGCTTCTAAGTTGAGAATGCTTAAAAGGAGGTGGTGACACATAAAAACAACTAAAATGTGATTTAAAATGTAAACATAACAAATACCCTTGGAGTTCAGAGTAAATTAAAATTGCCTTAATAAATAGTGGTTGTTGCCAAAGGAAAATCAGAGTCTGCCTCATGATGCAGGTTTAATGGAGTAAGAGGATTTCAATAAGTGGAATATTTGGAAAGACGACGCTCTTAGCACAGTGTAAATATTGATAATAAAACATAGTTTGCAAAACACAGAATGTTTTAGACAGGAAGTTCAGTTTTCCTGGAATGGAGGGTTTGTATGGCATGCATTTTAAATGTTGAGGTAGGTACAGAAAGCCTTTTCTTTATTTGAAAGGAATTATAATTTTAAGTTTTTATTTTTATTTTTAGGGGAACAGGTTGTTGACAGAGAAAAAACCAGGTGAAAAAGAATGGTGCAATTTTTATTTCTGTATTCTTAAGTGGCCTAAATCATTACCTTACACAAAATGATGGATAAAGTTATCGCCTGTGTGCAGTTTTTTTAATGTAGAATATATGTTCTGTTATGTTTCTTCTCTGCTGAGAAGTTCAGGCTTGAAATTTGTAATCAAGCAATTGATCTTAATATATAATATATCAGAACATGTAAGCCATTCTGGGAGCAATAGTCATGAATGAAGTGAGCAGTCATCACTACTTATGAATTTGTTATTTATAATAAGTAAAAAGAAAAATTTTAAAACAGAAGAATTTTATTTTATGGCAATGTTATGAACACATTTTTCTTATTAATTCATTCTTTTTATTTTTCGAAAGGTAATTTAGAAGTTGGGGGTTTGATCTGTCCTTTTTCTTTTTTTTTCTATTTTCTTTTTTCTTTCTCTTTTCCTTTTTGTTATGTTGATGGTTTAAATTGTGTCACAAATCTATCTTCTGGAGAATTTCCATATTCCTCTTTGGAGATTTAATATTTTATCACCTTTGCATCATTACACAAATTAACCACAAAAGAATCTCTTTCTCTGGGTTACCTTTGCAATTATAAATGGTATAATTGCTTTAGTTGCTTGCACAAGTCATTAGTCAGGAACATTTTAATTAAATGTAATGTGATAATTGCCTTTCATAACAAATTTAGTGTGCGGGACCTAACAGACAAATTGAAAAATTGAACTGTTGGATTTTTTAATCTGGGCTTGGTAGTGTAAAAGTCACGTGACTGCTCAGAACTTTAGAGGAGCTAGAAAGAGTAGGAAAAGGTAATACATGTTGCACATTAAACGCACACACACATACTCCTAAACAGCATTACTAGGAAAGAACATGCTTCTCTTCTTAATGCGAGCCCCACCCTAGTGAAAGGTGACAAACTGACACCTCTGGGGAAAAGAAAGGGTCTCCCATCCAGAGAGGGGGACCAGATTGACAGAGGCAGGGATAACTCTTTCCATCACACCTCCACCTGCGGATCTGGGCTGAGCAGCAAGGAGATGGTGGCAGCTTCTGAAACACCTGCTCAGGATTCACATCCTGTGACCTGCTCCGCTTCTGGCCCCTCTGTAGAAACCAGCACCCGCAGGGAGCTGCCTGCTGCCAGTCACTTACGGAGACGTCCCTGCCCTGGAGTAGCTGAACTGGGGTCACTTCTTTCACAGCTACCTCCTGTCCCAGCTGCGACCAGCTAACAAGAGAAGACTTGTTTCCACAGTGATATAAGGTGGGTATCTGCGCTGGAGACCTAGAAGTAAAGGTGTCACAATGAATTCCTGGAGTCACCCAAGTCCCCACTGGTCTTGCTATCGTTCTAAAGCAAAACTTTAGAAATCCCTGCAGATTCTTATTTCCTTTACTAGCTGTGTATTTTTACTCTATGTCTGGTCTCCATTTTTCTCTGCATAAGCAGTTTTCAGCTTCATTTAAGTGTTGCATTTCCAAGCGTTTGTGATTTTGTGCAGGCCTCGCCACACATCACTCATGCCTTATTTTACAGGGTGAGCGGGTAATTAGCATTTTTCACAATTAGCCAGGATTTCTCCGCTAATTTCATTCCCTGATGAAGGTGCTAACTTGGTGTGAAACTGTAATATGTTGGGTGATTTATTAAGTCTCCAGTGATGGGTGGAAATCACATGTCATGCCTTTACTGTTGAGAAAGTGGACAAGCATCCATTTGTAAGAGATGGTATTTGAAAAGTGATGTTGGTGTGATTGAATGTGTGAATGCATAATGAAGTCAACCCAGATAACCCCGTTCTGATTAAATTGTATTAAAATGATGTGGCAGTTCCTTGAAAAGAGATTCTTAAGGAAGAAATATGTGCTCATCTTTTAGGAGTAGCTGTCAGTCACAGTGTCACTGGGGACTATAGAGGAGAAAGTCATACCTGAGTTTTAAGCAACAGATAGAAGCAAAGTCCAGAGTGATATATGAAGACCCTTTGCCTAAACAGCTGTACATACAACTTTTAACAAGACAGGGAGCCAACTTCTTTAGGAAATTTTCAAATCGAGCAATTGGGCACATACACCATTAGATTTATTGTGATGAATTTCCCTTAACTTATTTCCACTCTAAGCATAAGTATTTAATACTTAGTATGAGAATTCATAATCAAGAAATACTGCTTCTACTAAAAATTATGTTTCTGAAAACCCTGAGTTATACATTTCCTTACTCATCCTGAGTTTCCAAAAGAGATTTATTTTTTTAAGTTATTTTATCTAGGAGAAATCTGGAGGACATCTCATTAGCCAAGTGATTAATGATAACATTCTTGATGATGGAGAAAACTGACATTATGTGCCTCTTGATAAGATGCTTTAGAAAAAGCAGTGTGGGTTGTATTCTGGGCCAAAATTAAAGAATCAAATATTGGATACTCATCAGGGAGAATCAATAGAAATCAATGAATACACTATAAAATAACTTCTTAAATAATTTTGAGATGTTCTTTAGAAATATTAGTGTCAGGAAAAACAAAGAGTGGCTTAGAAATTGTAGCAGATTAAAGGAGACTTAAGAGATATGAAAACTAACACAACATATAATAATAACACTATGTATAATAATGTCTTGGTTCTGTGAGGGATATACAGAAATACTTAGAGGTGAAACAACATTATGTCTGCAACTCATTCTCAGATGACTCAGTCAACAACTAAACAAGCTCTGTGTGACTGTGTGCTTAGGCATCTGGCTCTGAAACGCAGTAAGATTTAGTGACTTTCCCCGGTCCCCGGTGGTGCAGGTGGAAGCTGGTGTCTGCAGATTTCCAGACCTCTCAAGAACTCCTAGGGGTAAAACTCTCTGAGCTCAGCAAAGGGGTTGGGATGTCTAAAGAGGAGGTCTTAGAAACTTGGTAAATTAAAAGAAGAGAATGTCTCACAAATAAACCGAGATATACTGATACAGCTGAAGCAGTATGCAGTTGGCAGCAGATGTCCCGAACCAGAATGTTTGGGAGGAGTGGAAGGCGAAGCAACGTTTGTTAGTACAGAGCAGAATTTTATGGTTGATAGAGTGGTACACCTCACTGCTGCCTGCCTTCAGCACCTTCAGTTCATGGCAGGGACACATGTGGGAGAGGCACACTCAAAGGCTTTGAAGAATTTCACCCTTGAAAATATTCTTTGTCAAATGTCATTTTCATTGTTGTGACTGCAAAGAGGTACTGGCATAAGTTAATCTCTTTCCATACTTCCTTTCAGAACACTCAAAGTTTCAATTAGTGATAGTGGATAGTATTGCTTTTCCTTTTCATTGAGATTGTGATAACCTATCCCTTTCTACTCCATTACTAAATGACCTTCCCCAGCAAATGATCAGCCTTGCAAATAATCACAGAATAGCTATAATTTTAACCAATCAGATGGCAGCAGAGATAGACATCAGGCCTTGCTAATACCAGCATTGTGGGAAGTTGGGGACATGCTGGTACAATATGGCTAATCTTTTAGTGGGATCAAAAGCAAGGGTTGGCAACATTGTACAAATTGCCATGCCAGAAGGAATCTGCAGTACTGTTTTAAGTCACACCTCAGGGATTTAGAGATGCTATTGTTGCTACTGCATGTTCATTACAAACAGAGGGCTCAGTTGAAATTCTGGAAACTGTCATGAGAGTCAGAGGAAGAACAGGAATTCAAAGGCCAGTCTCAAAGTACATATATATGTATTGATTCTGTGAGATGTAATGTATACAAATAGTATACTCGTCACTTTAAAATATAAACACATGCAGTGGCATAAATGAATCAGGAATACATTAGGTAAAAAATATATTTTTAATGAATATGATTCTCTGAAAGCGTTTTTCTAAAGCAGTGTTCTGCAATTATATTGTTCCCTGTTTTCGTTTTAGGTAACAATCAGTAGGGATGAGACAGGTATTGTAATTTGCAAATGTAGACAGCTGATCTCATGTGACCGATCTGAATTTAGCATTCTGGCTCTTTTTCTCTCCTTTCTTTGCCAAATATCTAGAAAATCCTAGAGAGAAAAGATTTTTTTTTAACATTCCTCTTGTGTTTTCCTCCTTAAATGTAGCTTTTATAATTCTTAAAATGACTCACTTTACTATTGGGAAGGAAGCCTGGCAGACTGAGTCAGCATGTCATTCTGCTCAGTTTTATGAGGAGGATACACATTTTATATGGCCAATCTGATTTTAGTGACCTCAACGCTAAAATATATGCTTTTGTTTATTTTTTTATATTTTATAATGTCAAAAGAAGAGCTTTGGAACTGATATTCCATTTAGAAATGATCTGGAACATATATCTTCTAGAATAGTCAAGTCAATAAGCTCATAGTTATTTGTATCTACATTTTTCAAACATGGTGTGATTAAGTCTAGAATTCTAGGTGTATCAACACTTTCCTTTGAATAATCTTTTCAAAGAAAAAGATTTGAATAAATTAAAACTTTGGATGGATGGTTTCAAAATAAAAAATACCTAAATAAGCAATATATATGTAAATATATATAAATGTTGTACACCTAATAATAGAAAGCAAAAAAGGGGGAAAGTGTATGTAGCAAAGAGTTTACAATTAGTACATATATGGCAAAGCACCTGGAAATTTATTGAACTCTGCAATGTTATGTAGGGTTAATTTTTTTAAATAAAAAGTAAAAAAAGAAATATGTGAAGTCACATCAAACAACATAATAAATGGTATTCATCCTAAATAGCATTTTTTCATTGGTTTAAAGTTTTAAATATCCTCAAAACTCAATTAGTTTTAACTTTTGAGAATAGAATTATACCTTCAATAATTATGCAGTTTAGTATTCTCACATACTGAAAAGCTTATCCCTTTTCACTTATATAAAATCACACAAGGCTAAGCTATGCTGAACTTGAGAAGATATTGGAAAAGATTGAAAATAATTTCCTAGTAAGAATTCTGTACACATCCATGCTATAAATGAAGGATGATGTTAAAATAAAAGATATTTGCCAGCATGTACATTTTCAAAAAATCTCTTTGCTACTTACTCTTTCAGGAGGCTAATGGAGGGCATAATCCACCATGAAAAAATAATGACACACAAACACAAAGAGAAGGAAATGAGACCAAGAATCAAGAAATGCAAAGGAGAGAAGAGATAAAAAGAATTCCCGATATGATATTAAAAAGAAATCCTAGAATTCCTAGGATTATTGGTATGTAGTTATTTCGGAAAAGAGTATTAGAATAAGGCCATCTAAGGGAGATGTCTCAAAAACTAAATTGGACTGATAGATTATTTCTTATGTTTGAAGACACTGAAGGAGTTTTCACAGTTCTCTCTGAGAGTTTGTAATAGGTAGATAAGAAATCCCTAAACAAATATCAATGGCTGTTATTCCAAATTAAACCCAAAGAATTTGTATATAATCATAGTTTTTCTCAGTATATTATTAATCATAGTACGCTATTAATATTTGAGAACATTATTTAATTATAATAATAAATTCAGTGGAGAGTGGTGTTTTTAAAAAATTGTGATATAACTCTTGAGAGAATAAGAAAAAGTAAAATTTAGGA
Organism: Glossophaga mutica; assembly: GCA_039655065.1. NCBI lineage: Eukaryota > Metazoa > Chordata > Mammalia > Chiroptera > Phyllostomidae > Glossophaga > Glossophaga mutica. Next base: position 124,898,411 of record CM077306.1, read on the forward strand.
ATGGTTGAATATTTTTTTTTTTTAGTTTTAAGTCATTATCTATTATGTAAAATTAAAAAAAAATCAAAATGGCAGTGTGAATGTATTATATAGAAATATAGGGTGATTATGGATTAAATAGTGAAAAGTCAGTAAGGGATAGAATTTGCCAGTGGGGATTAGTAAGCAGGGGTAAGTATTTTTCAATAAAAATCAAAAGTACACCCTGACTGGTGTGGCTCAGTGGCTTGAGTGCCGGCCTGCAAACCAAAGGGTTGCCAGTTCGATTCCCAGTCAGGGCACATGCCTGGGTTGCAGGCCAGGTCCCCAGTAGGGAGTACTCGAGAGGCAACCACATGTTGATGTTTCTCTCCCTCTCTTTCTCCTTCCCCTCCCCTCTCTCTAAAAATAAATAAAATCTTTTAAAAAATCAGAAGTAGTATTTAATCTTTTAGAAACATGTACATCTATCACTTGGAAAAATAATTGAAATTAAAATTAAGTCTTGATAATCACAAAAGTTAACACAAAAATAAATATTAAAAACAATGGACTGATGATATACAAACCCCAGCACAAGATTTGCATGCATTATCTCATCTAAAACTCTAAACAATCGTATTACCTACATTTTATTTATGAGAAAAGGGAAACTTGAGAGTTTGAGGTCACACCATATGACTAAAAATCTGTCTGTCAGATTTCTAAACCAACTCTAAAGAAATACAAATGCTACTTGATCCATCTAATTAACTCACTCAATAAATATGTACTTGAAATATCAGAGGGAACACTTTGTAAAGTATATGATTGTCTAACCACTATGCCATATACCAGAAACTAAAACAAAGTAACACAGACTATAAACTGTAATTAAAATAAATAAACAAATATGTACTTGGATACTTGCTACGTTCTAGACACCGAACTAAGCACGATCTATATTTATGTGCTTAGCTAAGAGGAGAGTTAAAAGAATTTTGCAACATTATTTAATTGCAACTGTGAAAATGTGCTGAGAAGAAAAGTACCACATCTAGATGTTCTGCTGCTGTTGAGCCCTTTGCCTCCTATTCCAGAGAATTCTCTGACAAGAAATGTCAGATGCCACAGGACTCCTCTAAATTGTCATGAAGGCGTTATCTAGAAATGCAGGAGAGTGAATACATCATAGGCAAAAACTTTGACCAATAGAGGATGGACATTGATGAACAAATTCATTCCTCTTACTGTTCTGCGGAACACAGTCTGGAGGCACAGTTAGCATCTCTGCTCAAAGGCTGTTCTCATGAGGTAGAGAAGTAAGTCTACCTAGCATTCTCCTGCTCAATAATAAACCCTTATATTATCTCTTAAGAAACTAAAATGAAGGATTTATAAATAATCAGCTTTCCGTGACATGTGGAGGAAGAGGATTCAGCAAAGGAATCAACAAGATCAGTGTCAGGTAGAAAACCAGGTGACAGTAGCCCTAGAAAGGAATCTAAATGAAAGTTAAGGTAATGAGTTCCCCATCTTGACAAAATACAAATTTATTCTATCATGATGAGAAGAGTTAGATAAAAATAGGATTAAGAGAGAGTTTTTAGAAAACAAAAGTAATTTAAATGGCTTCATTCGATTAATGGAAGATATCCAAATGAGAGAAAGGGAAATGATTGCTGAGGTGTCAGAGGAAAACCAGAAGATAGACCTTTCTAAGAGGTAGTTGATTGGTTTTGGAAAGGAGGAAGCCGTTCACTGCCTGAAACAGAAAGAAAGGATGGTAGATGGACATGAAGCAGTGCATGTAGAAAATAGCTCATGCTTGGCAGAATTTTTATATCTTCTTGCCAAGTAGTGAATGAGCAGTGGTCGTGGTTGGAGGGGTTAGAGGTCTTGAGAAGTGTGGTGGAGGTATCAGGTCCCATTTTGCATAGTGAGAAAAGGAGCTGAACATAGAAGATTTGAATGATGCTTAGAGGTTAAGCAGGGACCATACATTTTCACCAGTAGTGTATAGCTAAAGGAATTATGTAGAAGATGGGGTTGAATTAATCCAAGGTAAGTTTTTTAACGTCTATTGAGCAAAGGAGTTAAAAATGCTGGTTAAAAAACTGGTTAAAATTTATCATCAGTGGTAGTAGGGTTGCACTGAAAATGAATTGGGATAGAATATTTATGGTATAACTTTCATTTGTTGAAAGAGGCAATTTGGGTCTATTATAAATGCAGATTTAATCAACATTGTTTCATGTGATGCCCAGAAATTATATGTAATCATAGAATATAGACAATATGGTAAAAATCAAAGCTATTAAGCCAAGCCATTCCCTTTCTCTATAAAATATGTCCTTTTCTATAGTTATTTTGAAACAGGATATAATAAGAATCATTTAGGACATTTTCTACTTAAATATGTTTTCATATAATTTTATATATGTAAATCAATATGTTTTTTTCTTGCAGACTTTTTGACTGTGGTAAGGGTGCATGTACGTGTGTGTGAACTTGGGTATACACACCCATGTACAGATACTAAAATTGTGATGTGAAGACCAGTTATGATGTATGCATAAGTCACATGTCCTTAGCCTGCTGGATTGAGGAAAAGCAAGCTGCTGCTGTGAGTTTTCCTTGTGACACAAGACGGGGTTCTGGTTATATCTCTGCCTGTAACTGAGAAGGAAGAAGAGATGCTCATTCCAAGTGGTTCACACCTGGAAACTTGTTTGTAGTATCAGTAGATGCCTCTGGACTTTAGTCTTTGAGATTGAACTCTGGAAAGTTGCTTATTCAGGTCTGTAGGCCATTTAATCATTGCTGTTTTGTACATGCAAGACAACCTTCTATCATTGGAAATAATAGAGAATTATTTCCTCTTTGGTAATTTGTTCTGAATTCAATTTTCTTTACTATTAAAATATATAATAAAAGAGTCCTCATAAATGACTTTTATTATATGTACCATAGAGAAATATGTTTGTTTTAATTTTTTGAAGTGGTGTAAATAATTTCAGTAAAATGACTACATCTAAAACAAACTTAAGTGACTAAAAAGCAGGAGAAAATTACAGTATAGAAATATATCAGTTTTTTTAAATATAAAGAATTATAAAGACTCATTGTTGTTTTTCTAATCTATAGATTCTTTGTAGGAAAACAACTTAGGTTTTATGAGATTTAATTTTAAAAGCAATAGTAAAAATAATATACAAATTTTACAGTAAAAAAGTGGTGTTCTTATTTTATTTCTACATATTTCTTCTTCAAAATAATTTCTGCATTACATTTGAGATACCAAAGAAATTACAAAAAGTTATTTGATTTCTATATTTATGAAGTTTCTATCCATAAATTACAAATCAGGAAAATATTTTAATGATGTTTTTGTTCAGAAAAACAAAATCAAAACAGAGTAAGAAGAACCCTTGCCTTAGTTTCAGCACTGGTTTCTAGTCTCAGTTGTCCCATTAACTGAGTGAATAAATCACTTACTATATTCAGACCTCAGTAACTTCATCTGGAAAATTGACATGCCACTTCATCCTGAAATACAATGGTTTAATTCTTTGTCATAAAAGATGAATTACTACTTTTGTATAAATTCAGTGTTCTCAGTTATCATCTTATTGACATAATTTAAAAATGTGATGCCATTAATCCTTCTTGAAACACCCTGCCAGGGCTCATGTACATGGTGCTTATCCTAAAATTAACTGCTTTGAGGTCCATTACTCTACTCTACTGGTCCTCTTTCCCTTCTCCTGACTCTGCTCTCCTCTGTCCTGCTTGTGTGTGTCCCCATGACACTGCCCTTGGCACAGCCAATGAGTTCAGCATGTCATTCTCTTTCCCCTCCCCTCTCTTTTAACTTTGTGTTTATTTTCTTTATTTTTTTTTATAAATAATGCTGTAGAATGCTATTTCATGGTATAGATCATTACCCAATGAAATACAACAGAATACAATAAATTATTTTACCTTTCAAGGTGAAAGGAATCTGAATGATTTAGATTTTTAAGGTGATGTCTATAATTTTCTAAGTATTCTAGGCAGACCCAGAAGAACCAGTGAGCTATTCATTCATTCTTATACCTTTACATTCTATGTGAACAAGAGTGAGTATTAGAAAGAAAATACTAGGTTTTTTTTGTAGAGTTATTAGGCAGAAAACAAAAAGCAAGATTTGATTGAGAGAAATAGAATTAATACCAGTTTTGTTGTCAGCATTCCATTCTCCAACCACAAAGACTGTAGTGAAGTTTCCAGTTTTCTAATAGGTATTACTCTTACCTGTTAAGGGTATTACAGTTAAAAAAATTAAGTTAAATCAACAACATACTATTAATTGTACTTAAAATTTTTAAAATACACAATTTTTATTATCAGTTACCAATTCTGTCACTTTCTGACTAAAGCATTTATATTTCCTAACTATTGAATAAGACACACATATCTGGAAAAATCTAGCTTCAAACAAAATTATATGTCTTCTTATCACTAAATATCTACAATTTTTATTTCTAATGCCTTTTTTTCATATTTTTATTACCTTTATATAGATGACTTCCAAATTTTATTCTCATGTGTAACTTCTTCCCTGATATGAATTTGAATAATTTATCCAAAGATGATACTACATTCCCTTCCTTCAAGAGAATGTAGTGAACTCATCCTTAGACCTTCTGCAGAGCTATAGCCTCAATGCTTATGCAGCCTCTCATGCTGGAAAACATGAAGCTAATTTTTATAATTCCCTTTTGTTCTACTCTTTTATGTAGTTTGATCCCAAGTCATCATACATTTTTCCTCACAATATCCTAAGGATAACAGATCTAGAACTCAAAAATGGTTACAAATCCATAAAGAAGAGAACAAAAGTAAATGACTGGGTATTGAACACATGACATTCTAAAGATCACAAATGTCCTTGAGAGAGGTCAAGGGACCAAGGCACGTAATCAATGAAGAAGAATTGGGAAAAAAAAAAAAACAATTGAAACCATGCAATATCATACTAGTTCAGAGAGAGGAAACAAAATAATATTGGGAATTTGCAGATCAAGCTGTTAAAGCTACATGGAAAAGATTTTCAGGGAGTGGATGCAGTGATAAGAAACACATTTAGGAAGACAATGAATAAGTATGTCATGCTCCTTTGTTTTGTTGATGTGAAATACAGTAATAGATTTTCTAGTGTTACATCATCTTTAGATGTTTAGATTTACTAAATTGTTGTTTTGTTAACTATTCTTTTCTAAAGTATGTATAAAATGTTTGTTTGAAGTTTTCATATAATTTAGCTATATTTTACTTTGACTTAGGTGGAGGCAAGATGGATAGATCACTTATAGAGAAATTTAAGGCTACATTTGTGGAACTTTTTTTTTTCATTTTCATTGATTAGATTTTGAGCCATGCATTGAATACTTCCACTTTAATCTGTTGAAAATATTTATTTGGGAACATCAGTGAACAAAATAGATAAATATCCTTGTTCTCGAGGAACTTATATTCCAGGGGAAAGAGTCAGCAAATAAATAATAAATATAATAAGCAATAAATTATATAGTATTTATAAAGGTTGAAGGGTATTGGAGGTGTTGAGGGGAACAGATTAAAATGATAAATAGGCTTACCAAGGTAGAATTAACTGAGAACTTGAAATTTGAGCAAAGATCTGAGGGAATGAGGGTATCAACCAAATGGTCATCTGAAAAAATAATCTTTCCATACAAAACAAACAGGAAAAGATCACTAACACAATTTATGTTTGACTTGTTCGAGGAATAGCAAGAAGCCAACATGGCTACAAAAGAGGTAGCGATGGAAAGACATGTATGATACGAAGTCATTATGTAAAGAGGGCAAAGTCATGAAGGGCATTGTAGGCAATTGCTCAGACTAGGCTTTTATTTTGAATGTGATGGAGAGTTTCAAGGAGCATTTTGGACAAGGAACTGATGAAACTGTTTTTTTCCTTTAGGAAATTGTATCACTTTCCTTATATTGTCTGTTCAACAACTGTATGAATATAACTAAAGTTATTAGGTAAGAGGTGTGAACTGCATTATCCATGTAATTCCTTAATTATCACATAATTTTACATTTAGTCCAAGCAGTGAAGAGCAGCATACATACCTGTTTTCCTGTCCCAAGTTTCCCTATACCATCTTACTCAGTAGTGCTAACTTATTGAAAATCCTAATATCTATATTTTTCACTATTCATATGATATTATTCTTTTAATTCCTTAGCTAATGTTCACTTATTGTATACCCCCAGAATTGTCCTTCTAATTATATTTAGGAAATTCACTCTAGTACCTTAAAATTTTCAATCATTTCCAAAGGCTGTCCCCTGCCCACCTTTACTGTTCCACAGCACACTTATCTTGAATTACTGTCACTCCAAATAAGCTTGGGGAACACAGTCATGTCTTCTCCTTAGCTTCTAGGTGTAAGTTTGGGAGACATATAACTACAATAATGTTAATGAAAAAAATTAGGGTATTATAGCACACTTGACGTACTGCTATTTTTCCTGGTCTTTTGGATACTCTTTTTGAAAATGTAGTAAGCTTTTTACATAATCATTTACTCACTTTTAAAAATTAATATTTGAATTATCTTTCTGCTTTAAAAAAAAACTTCTCAGGAGAAGATACTCTGTGTTTTATTTGACATTTATTTCTTCACCTTAGCACTTTTAACTTGGTCAGTACTCCATTAGTTCAATAACAGTTCATTAGGTCAATGAATATTCATGTTTGAAATAGAAAATATATAAATTTGGTCACAGTTGAAGTATCAAATGTAGAAGTCAACCTATTGAGAGACTAATTAATATAAGGAAACTACTTGTAAAATGATAAGGTGAATAATAGTAGATAGTCTTAAATATTTTGGAGACTACCTCATTGGAGTAGGCAAAATAATTTTAACTTAATAAATATGTGAATAAAATCATTTATTGATTATTTTGGAAAGACTTTGATTGTTTAGGAGAATGAGTTATTTAGTTACTATAAAAACCCTGTTTATATTATATGCAAAAATAATAACAGGGCTTGCAATAATAAATTTTAATCTTATACTGAGGTTTTACTCATAAGTAAAAAAATGTTTTATAAAGCTTTACTTAATGTCTTCATTTAAATTTTAGTCATCTACTTCTGGTATATTTCTTAAAAATATAAAGTATATCTTGGGATAGGACACCAATTAAAATCAAGTCTTAGCAAGAATGGATATCCATCCATTCTCCGATAGACCGGATCAAATAGCGTAGCCTATACCTTTTCTACTAAAAAGCATTCATGTAAAATATGAAGATGAAGTAAGTGTAAAATTTTAGTAAATGAACTAAAGCCAATATAGAAGTTAAAGCAAAGAAATAATTAACTCTTATGATAAGCTTGTTTCTTTAATATTTAAAGAACTAGAAAATTCACAATTCACCAGTGACTATATGGAAGGCAATACCACTCCATAGCTTTGCTGCTCTGTAACAACTGCTCAGATATACTTGGATAGTGTTCGAGACTTCTTAGTATACTTAGACAAGATTTGTTGGAGCTCTAGGAAATGCTTATAATAATGACTTCCCCGGAGTACAATTGTTTTCTATATTGGCAGCTTGGTGGGCAGTAGAGTAATCTACATAACTGTCACTGTTCCAGGACAGATGAGGTTACAGGCATGGCGCACTGTCTTTCAAATGCGTGCCATATTTGACAGAGTATGCGCATATCTAGAATCCTGCAAAACACCTTTGAAACCCAGGTGTCCCGAAACCTTCATTCACTTGTCCACTGTTTGTGGCTATAAATGAGATGAAAAGGATGCCAAAGTCAGGGACAAATTCAATTTACTTCTCATAATATTATTTCTTTTTCCTTAGGAAACAATCTCTTGCAGCAGCTTTCTAGAGGCAAATCACATTCAGCCCATGGATTAGTTTCTAGAGCTACCTCAAGCCAGGCATTCAAAGAAACACACACCTCAGCATCTTTGGAGCATGAAAATGCCTCATGTCAAATTTGTTACAGAATTATTTTCTAAAGTGTCTTTCTTAGAAATATAAATTTTAGAATTAGAAAAAAAAAAAAAAAACATCCAAAGCCAATTTAACTCTTTGTTTCATAAGTGGGAAGACTGAGAACCAGAATTCCTAAATATTTAGCCCCTTGTCCATGATTAGCTTCACGGTTTGTGAGATAGAAAATCCCTTGAAGGCCAGGTCCTGACTTAATCAACTTTATTTTTGTCTTTCATTTCTTCTTCATTTCCATTCTTTTTGTTTAAAAATCACAGGATATTACTTAAAGTGAACCACCTTTTCTCTTACAAATGCATGAGACCATACAGTATTCGAACTTTCTAATTCTCACTTTTATCCTTTCTGTGACTCCTTACATGAGATGCTGTATCATTTTTTTCTGAAATTATTCTTTAATCTGATTACGTTTCAGTGTGATCTTGAAGATATAACAGGTTTGTTTCTTCAGAGCTAAGGAAATATAATACCGGTGTGCATGGAGAATAATGTACAAGGAGAAAGATAAAGATAACTACTAGAGGTTTGATCCCTGAATTACTTTCATCTAAATTCTTTTAAAGTAAAATTTTTAAATCATTGAAAAATTTCATGATCTCATGTCTACTATAGTGACAGTGTGATGTATAAGCACAAATGTCTTATGTAGATTAAGGATGACTCCCCCAAACACACTCATTCCTGTTTGTCACCAAGTCCAACCCAACAGAAGTGAGTTGCCCTCCAGCCTTCCTGGAAGTAAATCAGTTACATATACAAAGACCCTCTACTGCATAGCAGTTTCACTTTTTTCTGTCTTAAACAATATTGATAGTTATCAACAGATCAGAAAGGAAGAGAAAGTGTGGAAAGTAATAAAGAGAGGAAGCTCAATGTGGTAGAAGAAAGATACCCCAGTAATGTAACCTTGGCCAAAGCGGTCATTAAATGTAGAGGATTCACATCAGTAGAGGGTGGAAAACTTTGAATTTCTTAGAATATTGCACCTGCCAGTTAGTGGTACGCAGCAAGGATCCAAGTTAATAGGCTTTACCAGACATATAGGGAAACAAGACATTAGAAAGCATGCAAAATTCCAAAATACGCCTGACTGTAACACTCTAATACACACTGTTTTTATACATAAAACATGTTATATAATAATATGTATATATCTATAACATGTATGCAATTTGAGGGCATTCATTCACAAAAGATAGACAAGCAAAATTTATTCCTGAGATGGTGGTAGTTTTGAGAAAAGGCACTGTCAGTTTGCTTTAGCTCTGTGATCTCTATGTTAAACGATAACGGGTGTTCGCTCTGCTGACCTAGTGAAAGAGTAATTGTTTATCCTTAGACAGAGGCATGCTTTTGGTGGTGATAATTACACTAGACTGCCTACGTGGATAAAAAGAATGCAAACGGGGGGGTGTTTTGTCACTAAGCAAACATTACCTAGAGTCTTGCATTTGATTCTAAAAAAGAAAATGGTATACAATGGAAATCCTGGAGCAGTTTCTAGACAGTAGTGCCAGAGGATGTGAAACCATATTACATGAGAAAGAGAAAATAATGTTTAGCAAAAGAAACATAAAATACAAAGAGACACTATCAATATGTCTTCAGATATTTAAAAGTTGGCCATGGGAAGGTGATTAAAATTGTGAAATATATCTTCAAAGATAGAACCAAGACATAATGTTTCAGGGAAAGTGACTGAGGTCCACCATGGGGAAGCTGATTTCCAGATCTTTTAAATCAGCCATCTCAAATGGAATCAGTTGCTCTGGGAAATTGTAAACGTACTGTCACTGGGATTATTCAAGAGCCAGTTGGGTAACTATTTGGTGGGAACATGTTAGAAATAAATTAAGCAGTGGGAGAGGAACTAAAAACACCAAATGATATCTTTTAATCTTAAATACTGTTTGGAAAATGAATGAGCATGAATCCTGGACCATTACCACCCACAAAGGACTATTTGTGCCTGATTAGTCGATTTGTATGCCAAAGCCCAAAGAACATAAAAGATACATTTTGTACAGCTGTTGAAATAAGCATACCAGAACACTTGAATCTCTAAAATAAATTAGATGTTTGGTGTTACAGTCATTATAATGAATAAATTTAAATATTATTTGGCTCTTCCTTTTGAACTAGTGTTCACACATGCACGTGTGCATGGACCTGCGGGTGTGTTAGTAAGAGCGAATCAACAACTGTTTTCCGAGTGCCTAATCTACAGCCTATTTTTATTGGATATTATAACTCTACAGGGATTGATACAGTTTCTTAACTCAAAAGGTTTACCTTGCTCTTCTTTCCTTTTCCTTTTCTCTGCGTGTACCTGTATACTCCAAACATACTGGCCTTTTCTTCACACTAGACATAGATTTCAGTCCAAGCTTTGTCATTTATTAACTAATTGCATGATTCAATAACTAATCTCTCAAAGTTTTAGTTTCCATATTTGGAGAAGATAATAATAAAACCAGCTTCACGGTGGAGACTAAGTGAAATGTGGACATAATTAAGTGAGATATGGACATATATAGTAAGTATTCATTCATTTACTGCTAGTATTATATTTTTATTTGAACACATTGTCTCATCTAATCTTATAATATCTAATTAAATACTTCTTACTCTGGGCCCATTAAAATCTCTAACAAGCCACTATTCTGCCACACTGCCGCTGCCCATTCTGTTTTGTGGTTATCTTACCTTGTTTTAGAAAAACATGGGTTTCCCACTTCAGTTTAAAGCTCTACATATTACTATCCCTTATCAGTAGAAAACAAGTTCTTGCAGTGTCTAGTGGAAAAAAAATTTCCTGAGACCCAACTGAGAAGATGGGGCTCTATAGTATTGTTTATTGATGATGTAAAATTAAAGGGGTTCTCCTCATGACTTCCCAATGTCCCATCTCTGTCCATCCCACCATGGAAAAGGTCTGTGTCCTCAACAAGGCCAAGACAAAAACCAGTGTCCAGAGTTTTTGCTCCATATTAAAGCTTAGTCCTTTGGAGCCCACGGGCAGAGGCTAAGTGGTCTCAGTCCCCATCCAGGCAGCTTAGCTTGTTCCTGGCTGCTCTAGTGGCAGAGTCCCTGTGGCTGCTGGCCATATGGCTATGGACAGAGGACGCACTAGTACATGAGGCAAGTGCAGGTCCTGAGCCATAGAGACAGAGAGAGAGAGAGAAACCTTAATCCTTTTGGAGTCAATGTCATCTACTGTGAGCCCCAGTAGCTGTTAGACCACCATGGTGGAGTGCTCCCAGAGGAAAAAGAGCCCATGAACAAATGGAGCAAGTGCATCTCTGGGTGCATGAGACACAGAGAACGAGACTTTCTTTTGTCCTCCTGGTATATCTCAGACTTGGAAAAGACCAGAAGCTTTTTCAAAAGGACCAGTCAACCTTCCAATTTTTCACAAGCTTTCGATGTGTTTGCATGCCCTAGTTAGACTTACAGGCTTCTTTGGTCTAGCACCTTCCCCTGTGCCCTCCAACAATCAGGTACTAAAGTGGGGAGGGGAGGAGCATTAATTCCTTTGGTGGAATAATGCCATAGCTTCCTAGCTGGTGAGCAAGCTTATATTCCCCAGTTTATTAAGCTCAATGTCTAAGTCTCTTTGCTCCCCATTTTAATATATAGCTAAACACTGATGGTAACACCTTTACTCTCAACTCTTGCCCTTCCATGAGAAGATGGGAAAGTCTACAATGTGATAGAATTTTAGGTGTGGTAAACACTAGAGTTTATCCAGTCAACCCACTCACTTTAGAGATGAGCAACCTAGGATACCAAAACGAGGGTCAGAGTTTTTAAGATAATAGAACAATTAATTAATAAGAGCATGTGAATAGCATACCATAGGGCTCCTCTATTATACTCTCACAAATGCTTAGCTCCAAACGGTTGTGAGTTGTGAGTATGGAGAAAAAAGGAAGCGGTTAGTGTTTGACGTATTGCCCTCTGTGGAGTATATGACAATGTTTTGGGTAATAAAGGAGGAATAAATTAAGAAAGAAACTACCATATTTTAGTACCTACATGGCCTAAGTATTAACATAGTTTCTGTGTGTAGAGCAGGCTATATAAATTAACTATGTAGGCTTTCACTTCTTGTTCCTGAGCTCTGGGAAGTCTAATTTAAACAACTCTCACCAGAATGGTTATCCCTGAGATTATTCTATACGGAAGTTGGATCTTGACCAGAAAGATGGTAGTAAAATTCCAAAACCCCCAAAATACAGAGAAACTGTTCATATGAGGGAGGGCAAGAGAGTGAGCAAACTAATTTTTTGTATAATTACCAAGAATTATTTGAGTCTCATATTTTCATTGTAAAATTGGATAAAAGAAGACATTGGAGTAACATGTTTAATCAGTAGGCTGCTTATGTTTAATGCACCATCCTCTCCTCATAAGATCAAAAATTTTAAATCATCATCTGGCTTTGAAACAAACAAACAACACTGTAGGCCTGTGTCATGGACATGGAGCAGGGCGGCTAATAGTGGAACTTGACCAAATGTGTGTTTGCAAGAATTGAAAAAAGGTATTGAAAATGTGTTTATGAACTGAAATAAATGTACTAATAGATGAGGAAAATAAGGAAGTAGAACGGTCCTTTAGATGGAATGTGACACTAACAATGATCAGAAGCAATATACTAGAAGCAGCATGTGGAGGACAAGAAAGAGAGAAGAGGAAATTGTGCTGATAGTGTTCAGTTTAAGGAATCTACAGAAGTTTTCTAAGAGATATTCAATAGGTACATTTGCATTTTCAGGTAAAGAAAGTAATGGAGGTTAGAGATACAGATTGGGGATTCATTTCCCAAGGTTGAAGTAGTGGTTGAGATGTGGTTGCTCAGGATATTTGAAAAAGTGGACCAGTACATGCTCCTGGCAACCTTGGGAGTGCTTATTCTTCTATTGTGACACATCAGGCCTCCAGAGTTCAAATATGTTTGGAAATAAAATAAGTAAAAAACAAGAAAGGACTTATTTTTTAAAACCTTTTAATGATTTTCATCATCATTGCTATATTTATATAAAACTTCAGCTTTGCCAAAACATTTCAAATTTAGGGATTTGAAAACATAACACTACTTTTTTGCCTTGCTGTTTTTTGTCATACTCCAAGAAGAGAGATAATAACTTTGGAAGTACTTGATACTGTGTGGTAAAGCTTTAAATTGTGTGTCTTTGACCTCTGTTACTAAGTTATCTTGGTCTTGCTAAAGAACACATAAAATTTGTATTTCTATGTCATGTCGTCTAGATCAAAGGAACATTTTGTACTAGTCCTAATTTCCCTCTTTACTCAAGGAACAGACAAGGAACAAAGCAGAAACCAAAACATTGAATTATCCCAAGGCTATCTCCTTGCCTTAAGAATTCTTTCTTGAGACTTCTCAAACCCATCCACATTTGAAGATATTTTAATCTTTTTCATCATTTCATACATGGACAGGTTTCTGATCATTACAATGTGATCTCTATACACATATGCACCATTTATGCAACAATAGGTTTAGAACATTAAACAATTATAGTTTTATTGATATGATTAAGTAATAATGATTATTATTTTTAGCATATGGATTATATGTTTATCATGCACTAGAACTGCATATGAATTTTACTTGGATTATATTATTTAATCTTCATGTCAAACTATTCAGTAAGAGGTATAACTATTCTTATTTTATAGATAAGTACATTAAGACTTAAAAAACTAGTAATATTTTTGTTCAAATCACAGCTAAAAATATAAAGAAGCTGGGATTCAAATCCAGGCAATCTGACTCCAAAACCTAAGACTTTATCACTATAATGGACCATTCCCCCACCTCCTAGACTCACATAAATTTCTTACTTCTAGAAAAACTTCTTTCTTAATCACTACTTTCCACCATTTTGAAAACAAGATCAAAACATTTTTTCTCAATTAAAGCGTAAGTCATTAATAAATATGCACAGGGACATCTAAGTTGCACTCATGGTTTAATTTTATTCATTAAGATGCTAATAATGTATATTAACTAGGAACAGATGAATGCCAAAATAAGCAATGCCTTATTAGCAGGATAAAATTTGTCTTCTACCTTTCATAATAGGTGTGTTCATTTCCAGATATGGTGGCACTCTGGATGTAGAACAGGTATACCAATGGATGGGACAGTAATATCCGTAACTTGTTCAGACATCTCAGTCAGTCTATATCCTGGCTCAGGAAGCAACCATATCCTTTGCAGATAACAGCTAGCTGAAAAAAAGAATTGATTCATTGTGAGCGACTTTGGGCCTAGAGATTTATCTGGTCTTTGGGGTCTGGAGCAAATACTACCTTTACATTTTTCATACTGTATCCCTCTTTCCCTATATTCCTCCCACTTTCTTTCCTTTATTTATTTATCCCATGCATTTTAATGAGAAATTATCAGAGAAGAGACACTACCGTGTGTCCTGAGAACACCATAGTAAATAAGAAAAACTCAGTCTTCATCTTCATGAAACTTATAGCTGAGAGGGAAACAGAGTCCTGCAAACACCTAAAGGGGCAACTATAGGTCTGAGTGATAAAGTGCTATTGTAGAATAAATGGGTGTGTCACTTAGGAAAGGGGAGGGGATTCATCAAATTTTCTTATAGGTGATGATTGCTAAGACTGGACTTAAAAGATTAGTAACCCAGGTGAAGAAAGAGGATGTTCTAATGGGAGAGAACTATATGTGCAGAGGGTTGAAATGAGTGGGACCATGAGTCTTTGAAAGAAGTTGTGCTATGAAATACATGGAGTGAGGTGAGGAGTTAGTATTTTAAATCCGGTTAAGGGGACTGGACTTTAACCTGAGGGTGATGGAGAATTTTTGGAAGGTTTTAAATAAGATTTTAGACCTGTCTTATATCCTGCTACTTCTCAATGGCCAAGTCCACAAAAAAGCAAGTAGTCTGTGGCTGTAGCCTTGAAAACTAGAAAGTATTAATAAATAGAAGCAGAAAACTAACCTTTCTCTCTCTATAAAGAGGATACCTACTAATTTAATGCTTTTAACCTAACATTAAAAAGCACAAACATAATCTACTAATATGAGTTTCTCTTAAAGTCTTACTAGTATTTGTTTTATTTGATACGTAGATAATAATTTGGGAATAATGCACTTGCTAGAATGTCTTAAACCTGGTATACTCCTTATGTTAGATCAGATCTTTATCTCTACAGAGTTGGGTCATTTTAATCGTCTCCCATCAGCTCTTCCTGTGTTCATGCTTCTAAGCATTCTCAGGCTGTGACACTTTACTGATTTTCCTATATGCCCTTCTTCTTTGTTACCCTGTGAGCAATAGGAAGCCAATTAAAACTCCTTTATCAATTTCTTTCATTAGCTGAGAAGCTCATGTATTTACTAGTTAACATAAATTACTTTCAGATTCAATAGCAGCTAAGATTGGGTTGCTGAAGGTAATCCTGGGCATTACCAAGAACAAGGTCCCAGTTGTCAACGTTAGTGTCAAGTCTGAGTGTGAAAATTGGAGTCTCCCTGACCCACACACAGTATTTAATGCTTAGCAAGATTCCACTTCTACCTCCTCCTTGTCCATCTCTCTTGCACAAAGGAGCCACTAGGAAAAACATTTAAAATGAGCTATTTATGATTAGAGATATTGTCAGATAAAAAAATCTGTCCTACTCTGGAGCAAATAAGACAAGAACAGCTGACTGGGACTCAAAGTCAAATTTGTTATTTGTTCCCTTAGCCTGTAGGGTGAGAGACCTAGCTATATATCTTGAGAAAGCCCCTGATTCACTGTTGCAGTAAACTCTCAAAATAAAAGTTTTGCTAAATGTTGTTCAATTCTGTGGTGGTTATCCCACATTTCAACTTCTCAACTTTATAAAACTGAATGAAAGTTAGAATGATCAGAAATTTTAAAAGTTTATTTCCAAAGTTAGAAAATTGGTGAAAGTTGGTATGTGATTAAATTGAAATTTTTAGAAAGCAAAAAAAATTAGGGTTTGTATGTCTACTTTCTAGAAGTCATTAAAACTAAGTAATCAGTGAATCAGTATTTATATCAGAGTCTCAGAGAACTTTTGGCCCCCTCCTCCCTCGTAATATGATGGATAATTTTTATGTATTTCAATCTTCTCAAATGCTAAGAAAAGTAGTTGATGATTTATAAGGTATATGTTTTCTTAACTTCTTACTTGCTAGCTCAGTCATTTAATAAAACTGTCTATGCCAGTGTTACCCATTCGTTTTTTTCTTCTTTTGGCCAGGATCTAGTAGGAAACCAATTGGAAGTGGTTGGTGAATACAAATACAGACAAACAATGTCTGTAAAATAATGAAGGATACACCTAGTGTATATATATCTATCATCTATCTATCTGCCTGTGTGCATACCTCTCTTTATGCCCATATAAATATGAGTGTATGTGTTTGCACATGCAGATTATTTCTGGTCATATTATAGTTCCTTAAACTTTTTAGATTGATAAATTATAGTTATTAGCCTGTGGTTAGGAATAAAAGAGGTCTTTATTTATGAAATGTTTTGAAATTAATGGTCTAGGTTATAAGAGAATGAGTACTTCCTAATATGGATTATAAACCCAAAGAAAAATTGGTTTGAAAATAAATTATACAAGCTTGAGGAGTTATAGAATTCTCTTTTTTATCTCCTTATAAAAGTCTCAGTTGCTAGAGTGAATGTGGAAAGTTTTATGTGAAAAAAGGGGCAGATAAAAAGAAATAACAATTTAAGCATTTATTACTTTGTTGCCAGATCAAGCTAATGAAAAGTTTGTCTCCTAAGCTCATTTTCAGTGCTGGTAGTTAAACACGAAGATATAGGTCATCAGACACCTCGAACTTCCTGTGTTCATCATCTGTGTCTGCTCCTGAATTTCAGAGATGGCCTCTTTTTTCAACTCTGCATTTACTTTACCCTCTGTCTCCAGCTGCCCTAATGATTTCAAAATAAGGGAAGTATTCAATTTTGTGTTTGAATTGATTGTATTCATTGTACAATGGAGCTTATTTTCTAGTCATGTATAACTGCTTAATTAACTATATGGCCTCACAAACTCTCTAAGCATTATTCAACAAATCAGGTTAATTTAAGAACAATCACACAGCAATTGCTTTGCAGACTTCAAACCTTGATAACTTGGTTCCAGGGTTTGTGCCCTTACACATAAGTCTTTGCTTAGTTACCTGATATATTTCACGAACACTGCATTATCTCATAGAAATTTTGTGACAATCAAAAACATTTCTGTGTCTAAAAGTATTTGAAAACCATATGTTAGTATAAGATATAAAGATATAACTATTAACCAAGTTTCTAATGTTTTTAGTGAACAAGAATTATTTCTTGTAGTGATCAGACTAAATTTTTGTCCCCTGTTCTCTAGGTCTTAGCTACCGGACTCCTCTAGCTTTCATCAGACTGCCCTGTTTCCTGTTTTCATTGTCATGCACCTAATTTTAGACATAGCCTCTTTTTTAAGTTCCCTGTTTATGGAAAACGAATACATAAAACTGAAGGGTTCAACTGGTGTTAGGGCTTCCTGCTCACAGAGAATCAGATCCCTTGATCCATGACCTGCTGAAAATCCTGTTTCATTTCTTTGGTCTCTCTTAACTCCTCCCTCATTTGGAGAAATGTACCTATCAGTTTGAATACCTTTGAATTGAATACTCCCAATAATAATGTTTTGAATCATTTAGCATTTTTCTGCCAATTAATTGAGAACTTGTATCCAAAATGATGACCTGTTTCCACAGAATCACGCTGTATATTCGACATCCTCAGCTATTGTCAGATCTTTAGGAGAGAACGCAGTTCCTCAAATGATGTCATGTGACCAAGAAAGCAACACATACTGTGTTAAGAGTAGATTATAATTCAGTTTCATTTATTACTAAGCCTTATACTCACTGTGCTTTATTTTTCAGGGAGGTTGTTTTATGTCAGTCTTCTACATACAGCACTTGGCATTTAGTTTTGTGCAGACACCAATTTGTTTTTCAGAACCATGGCACACTGATCTACATTTGCCTCTCTTGAAAAAACAAAAAACTGTGTCTTTCATGGCACATTTCACTGCTAGAAAGAAAGGAAAGCATATAAATCATTGAATTATTATATGTGTCTACGGATCCCAAACTTGGTATAAATCAATCATTGACATGAAAATCACTATAGCATCTGCATATGCTAAGTTTTCTCCCCTGGAGTAGAGATTTAAGAAGTCATTTGTTTTTCTGGAAATGACAGTTTTGCGATATTTTCTGCTTCATTGTCAGTTTTTTTTTTCCTACAGCTTAGAGCTGTGATAAGTAGTGGCTAAAACTCAGTTTTCCGTGAGAATTTCTAAATCGATATTGTTAGACCAGAGTGCTTTAGAGCAGACATCATGTATCCCTATAGCTACTTGCTGACCTAATTATTTTTCCTCTCATTCAAAAGGAATAAAACACTTCAATATTTTTGGCTTTGGAATTCAAAAATGGAAAAGTTAGTTCATGTTGTCTAAATTGCTATCTTGTTTTTATCTTTAGGACAGAAGAATGAAGAGAATACTAGCAGACGCTGGGGTAGGAGGAGTTTTTTGACACATGCAATGATCGAGGTTAGTCAGGGAAGAAGGGGTTTCTGGGAGCACTAGTTACACTGTTCATGAGCACCGTTACACACAGTGAGGAGGGGTGAACTTAGCATCTCATGTTTTCTTTTCCGAGTCCTCTACTCTATATAAAGTCCTCAAGCCCACATCATCACGAAATATACCAACTAATGAACTCATTCATATCATGGGTGGAAAACTTAATGCTTCACTTTTCAAGAATGTTTGCATTTTTACATGGGTCACTCAGAGAGGGAGACTCCCAAAGTGAAAGCATTAAACATAATAGCGAATGAGCAGGCACCAGCCGAGAAAGTACGTGAACAGTGTTTTTCCCTCTTTCCCTGGAATCTTAACATAGAAGACCCAAATGTGATAGTACTGACAAATCAATATACTGATGCCCTCTGCTTTCAGTGAAGCTATGTTAGCATAAAATCTTTGTTACTTTGGGTAACTAGGCTAGGCTTCATAGGGAAAAATATTTGAACTCAAATTATATGGTTTTTCTTGCCAAATAATTTAGGTCACTGTTCCGTTGTATAAATTAAAATGTCTCTTTATTTGTATTATCTGGAGAGGTGTTATTTATGCCTTGGATGCCACAAAAAAAAGACATCTCATCAGCTTAAAAAAGAATCCTTAAATTACAGGGTCCTACACCAGGGGTATGAAGCATGCATGATTACTTACTGGAATTTGCAAATAATAGAAGATGACAGCTGTCAAGCACCAGTATGAAAAAAAAGAATAGCATTATTTAAGTGGGAATTCTAAACTAGCATTTTTCCCACTAGTAACAAAATCAACAAATATCTTCTCTCTAGCTAACAGCTATTGTATCATATAAAAATTCATATTTATGCATAAGAAGGAATTGCTAGTGTTTCAGCTTTTAGATGAGACCATGCGTACACACCAGTCCCATGTTTCTGAAGATATGGAAAATGTCATAAAGGTTTTCATAACATTTTTCCCAAAACCAAAGAATAAAAGGGACATATGTAAATCATTATAACATAACTGGAGTTAATATTTTATTATCCAAATATGATTGTCTTATATACCAGTCTTCTCTACTTTAAGAAAAACTCCTGTTTGGTATTAGTAAAAACAAAACCAGGCTCTAATTCAATTATTTTTCTAAATTTAGAAGGCTATATTCAGTAATAATCCTCATAATTTCCATCTGAGATAATTTATTTGAATTACAAAATAATACAAACACTTTGACTCTTTTATCAAAAATATTCAAGCATTTGATTTTTAAAATTTACTCAAAGCTAGACTTAGTTTTAGAGCACTTGCTTTCATCCGTGCTGCTAAGACATGAAACTGGGGTTCAAACAGCCAAGTACTGAAGTTCTAGGCCACTGCTGAATTAGAAGTCCCTAGAGTTGTGTTTGGGTTGTTTTGTTTTGTTTCTAAGGTTAGTGGAATTATTTCTTTGGGGATATGTTTCTACAGTGTTCTTGCACACACAAGAAGCACTCTTTCCCTATTTTGAATAGCCTGAAATGGGTCAAGACAGTTCACTTAATGACCTCCAGCAAAACACACTCTTTTGGCTGCTAATCCATCCTACGAGTGATAAGTACAAATAGTTTACAAAGGAGAGTACATACCCCAAGCACATGGAATTCAACAGGGAAAATATTGTCTCCACTATCACTTATATTAGTTGTCAAAGAAAAGTTTCTTCCTCTAAAATGGGGCACTATATGGTTACATTTCTTTCTAAGATATTTCAATACAATGTAAAAGTAATTGTAACATTTAGGAAAAACCTCAAATATCCCGTAGCCTATATTAGACACTCTGAATATTTACATACCATTAAACCTCATGATAATTCTATGAGGTAGGCTTAATTACTATACTTAATTCACAGATGTGAAAATTGATGCAAAAGGAATAGAAATAACCTAATAGATTTACACAGCCAATGGGTGGTAAAAAAAAACAATCTGAATGCAGGTATCAGTCAGTCAATGGCCATGTTCATTTTATTATCTGATTAATATTAATTGCTATGTAATTGGACCTGGGGCAATAGAGCCATTTTGTTTTTGGACTCTAAATCATTTGAAAATACCAAATTAAAAAAAAAATGAGAATTATCAAAGTATCAACAAATTATGCGACAGAATACAGCCAAACCTATTATTCTTGTTATCGGAAAACTCACTGTTGCCTTGTTACACACAATGCCCCATTATTTCTCAAGGAACTGGATGATTATGCTTTGATGTTCTATCTAACTTGTCTTTCTGGACAGATAGCCCATACTGAGAAGAAAGCATTTGAGCAATTCCTCAAACCGTCATGCACAATTAGAGGCTTGACCAGGGGCCTTCCTTTTTAGAAAGATCTCAGCTCCCTTCTTTATGAATTACTCCTGGGACCATTACAAACCCTCCCTTGCTAATTAAGTCGCATCGCTGTTTCCAGTTGACGTCAACCCAGACCTCTCTCTCCAGAAAGATATTTTACCTACTCAAATAATATTTCCATTTTACCTTGTGGCAATGGGGCCAGAAAGAAAAATAAAACAAAGAGAACAACCAGAATCTTCTTCATTGAAGAGAGTCAGTCAAATCAGCAGCTATGGAGTCATGTAGTTAGAGGAAGGTAGAAAGTGTATCTTTTTATATTTCCTTTCCTGCAGTGGTATGAATACAGTCATTCACGTTTATCAAAAGTTGGCATTCCTGTTTAGCAGTGCCCGGGGCAAAAGTGCTGGACTTTGCTTGTCTTTTATCTTGGGAATGTAAAGGGCATAAGATATCCCCAGTGGGTTGTTATGATTTTTAATAACTAGCTGTCTAAAAAATTCCATAGTAATGGGAATTTTCTGTAGGAGGTTCAAGGAGAATAAATATGTTCATTTAATCTTTTATTTTTCTGTTTAAGTTATAAATAGCAAATAAATTACCGAATCTTAAAAGTAGCAGAAATTCTTGTCTTCTAATTTATTCTGTTGCCATCAGACCACGTTTTCTCCTCTGATCATGGTTATTATCAAAACTTCCATTCTTACTGAAACAAATACTTCTTTGCTTCTGTCATAGGCAATGTAGATCTTAGAGACATGATAGGTATAAAAGATTTGCACAGTGAATAAATACACAAACACACAGATAAATAATGTGTGTTTTATTGTATTTATAAGATGCCAAATGATGGCACCATCAATAAATAGTAAGTCATTTTAATAAGAGAATAAATTATTTGGATGGTGTCTGTAGGAGATATTTTAGTTATGGTTATATGAAGAGGATGTTTTACAGAAGATTCAAGGTAAATGTGGCTTTGCTTTGAGTGCTTTTTTCAAATCAGATTATTGGAAATGGTGGTTACCGTGGTCCATCAAAGAGAAGCAATAATGAAATGCTTAGTTTAAAGGCATTAGATTTCTCTGCTTTTAGAGAGCAAAACTCTTTAAGTTTCTCTCTAAAGATTTAAAAAATGCATGCTGGCTGGTGTGACTCAGTGGACTGAGTACCCACCTGGGAACAACAGGGTCAGTGGTTTGATTCCCAGTCAGGCACATGCCTGGTTGCAGGTCAGGTCCCCAGCAGGGGGTGCGCGAGAGGCAACCACACATTGGTATTTCTTTCCCTCTCTTTCTCCCTCCCTTCCCTTCTCTCTAAAAATAAATAAATAATTTTTTAAATGATACAAAAATGTAACGAACTTTGTTATGCTTAATTGCTGAACCAAGAGACCTGAAACACTGCTAGATTATTCAGTAACTGCTATATAGGAAACTGTTGACCAGTCTCCTTCTGCAATAAATTTGCAAAAATGGAATTGGGTCCTCTGAACTGTTCTCCCTCTTGGAGTAAGTTCAGAGTGAAGGTGGATAGTTTTAAATTCAATGTGACCTTCAGTCCAAAGAGTGCAATTAACATTTTGGTGCTCAGCCAAGCCTTTTCTGGGGCACGTTGGTCAAGTTGCAAAGGCTGCTTATGCTGGCTGCTCCAAGGGGTTACAGAAACAGATTAAAGGGGAAATTAACATGAGAACAAAGCCGCTGTCTTCTTAGACTTTTCACTTCACTGTAGGCTCCTTTCTTGGAATGTAGCCTCACATCTGGGAAGAGTGCTTGTACAGAAGTTACAGTACCTGATGTCTTTTCTCTATGCTCCTCACTTGCAAAGAATCATTTTGGTCAATTCATCTATCTGGGTTTTACATCCTTTGTTGTTGAATAATACTTGCTGACATTTGTTGATCACTTCCTGTGTAGGCCCTGTTTTGAACACTTAATATACATTAACTCCTTTAATTCTTATAACATCCTATAAGGAAGGTATAATTATTATTTCCAACTTGTGGAAACTAAGACAAAGAGATCAAGTAGTGCACCCAGTTGGGTCTAGCTAATAAAATGATAATGGAATCCAATGTTTTGTCTCTTGACCATGTTATATACTATGTAATGAGGCTCTGATTAAATTATCTTGAGATATCCACAGTGAAAACTTACTTTTGTTCTGAATTCTTTCATTGCTTAAAACATAGACATAGGTAAAAATATTTTTAAGTGTAAAATGCTAGAAAATTATATATGATGTTATTATTATTAAACAATTGAGATAACTAATTTGCTAATATGGTTTTCAAAAAGAATTTTTTAAAATTTTCTATGATAAGTTTGTCAAGCTCATTAAATAGTTTAAGAAATGTCACACATCACTTAAGCTGGTATTCATTAGGTAAATCATTGCATAAAAGTACAATAACAAAGTCTTTTTTCTTCAAAAGAAAAAACTTCTTTAAGAATAAAAGAAAGGGAGACTCTGTGATATCTGAGTTGTGTCATTCATTGCTGCCAGTAGAAAAGATAGAATCTAAGGCATCTCATAAAGATTAACCTCAAAACCAGCATGAAGAAGGATGTACCTTACCAGGTATAACATACTGTAAAGTTACTGGAATAAAAAGAGAATAGTATTTTTAAAAAATATTATTAAATGTGTCAATAGTCCCACATGTATAAGTTCAGTTTTTCATTAGCATCTCAAATCAATGTAAAAAATATCACATATCTACAAATTACTATGGGATTTGCAAACTATCAGAAAAAATGTTTAGAAACCCATGTCTCCTAACATATAATACTTTCTGATAAATTATATTATATACTTTAAAGTAAAAATAATCAAATATGATATATATGTCTGTACATTTTGTATATGCATGTATATACATGTATGTGTATATAAGATGTATTGAAAGTATTTGTATATAAAATTATGAAAAATGCATGAAAACACTTTATAACTTTATCACAAGGAAGGCCTTTCTAAGCAAGAAAACAGATGTAAAAGCCATACAAAAAATAATATGAATGACCTGTCTAAAATTTTATAATTTCTTTATGAATAAAAAAATTTAGTTTGAATAAAATATTTACATGTAATAGCCACAGATTGAAAAATATATAAGTACATAAAGAACAAGAACAAAAGTATTTAAAAAATATCAAGTCCTGAATAAAATTAAGAGGCGGTGATGAAAAAGGGAGTCATAAAAGAAGAAATACAAAAGTCCAGTAAACTTATCCAAAGTATGTAACTCATTGACAATTAGAAAGGTATAAGTGGATACATTATGAATTTTTCATAATCATATTACATTTCCCATTCTTTAAAGAGCAATGCAGGGCACTTCTTCACCACCTCTGTACTTTGGAGTACCTTCCCAGAATTTTTGGAGTTCTCTGGACCATTTAAAGCTGGAAGAACCACTCAAGTGAGGTGCCCCAAGCGCTGGCTGCATCTGAGTAGGCCCTGGTACTGCTTCTTCTTCTCCAGTGTCTTTAGACTCTTCAGTGCCCCCCGACCCCCAGTGCCTAGTACTGACCAGATGTCTTAGGGGGCTCTGGGTTTCACACCTGAAGGTCATCCTAGGGACCCCATAGTGAGGCCCTGATTAGCAGAAGGCCTGGCGAGTGGATCGATCCACCAAAAACACACAATAACATTTGGGAGAGGCACTGGAAGTCAGCATTCAGTGGCAGCAAAATGTGTGACACAGCATCATGATAAGATTAATTATTTTAATAAAAATAGGTTCTAAAGAATCATGACACTATGCAGACCTGTCTCTTGTATGTGCATGGGAGACATGAAATTCATGAGGAACAGGTATTTGACAGTAAAGGCTGTGAAGTGATGTTGCCTCAACAGTGTGCGTGGTCTTCATGTGCACTGATTGGACAATAGCAAATACAGAAGACTGGTCCTCTCTACTCACTACTATAAACCTTCATTGATACACAGCTGCACTTCACATAGACAGATGGGTTTTGTGTTACTTTATATCGAATAATGATATGAACAGGCATCATGTAAGAAATAGTTCCTGGGATCCTGCGTGCTGCAGGAGCAGCTCTGCTGGAAGGTTATTGCTGTACTCGAGATACTCCTCACACCAGATGCCAAGAATCGCCGTGTAAGAAAACATTATTTCCAAAAACTAACTTCAAGTTTGTGCATTATTTCTTACAAAATTCCAGTCTCCTTAATTGAATTGGAGATCACACTCTCTCATTTTCTTTTTTTTAAATGATTTTGAGCAATACTAGAGATTTTTATTATTTAAACATTTTGTAGAACCCACCAGCAAAGCTATCTAGTTATGGGGTTTCCTTTTGAGAAGAATTTTAACAATGATCCTATTTATTTAATATTTATACCATTATTTTTAATTGTTTTTAATCTTTCCCCTCAGCTTTATGTTGTATTTTAAAATGAATATATCAATTTAATAAATTTCCAAACTTATTGGCAAGGGGTTATTTAATTTATGTTATTTTAAATATCTGTAGAGACAGTATTAATGCCACTTTTATATTTCTGTGATAAGCTATGATTTTTTCATCCTTTCATTCTTTTTTCATGTCTTACTAGAAGTAAGGAAGGATTGATGAGATGCGAAAGAGTAAAAGGCGTGGAAGGATAGGAGTAGACATCTGGATTTCAAGGCTTAGCAGTAGTAGCATGACCGTATTCCACAGTGATTGCTTCCAACCCACCACCAGCCTGCTATTTCTCTCCCCAGCTTTATTGAGATGTATTTCAAAAATAACTTTGTGTAAGTTTAAGGTATAAAACATGATGGGTTGAGACACAAATATACATTGTGAAATGATTACAATAGGGCTAGCAAACACCTCCATCACTTCACATAACTACCATTGTTTTTTGGTGAGAATATTTAAGATCTGTCTCAGCAACTTTCAAGTATATAATATAGTATTATTAACTATAGTCACTGTAGTGTGCATTGGTTCTCCAAAACATTCATTTTATAATAGGAAATTTGTACCTTTTGACAAACATCACTCCATTTACCTCGCCCCCTGGCTCCTGGCAACTTCCATTCCACTCTTGGTTTCTATTAGTTCAGCTTTGTTAGATTTCATATAGAAATGACATCATACAGTATTTGTCCTTCTCTGCCTGATATTTAACCTAGCATAATGCCCTCAAGGTCTATCCGTGTTGTTGCAAATGACAAAACTGTCTTCTTTCTTTTGACAAAAAAAATCTATTGTATACATATATATCTACATATATAAATAAACAATCTATATACTAGGAGAAAACAAAAAAAAGTTTATTTACAAATATTGTGTATTTATTTTTACATGTTTAAAATTCAGTCACCTCCAAAATACTCTACATTTGATGCAATACACCCATTGAGATGTTTTTTTCCATTGCTCAAAGCAGGTTTTGAATTCATCAGTTTTAATGCCTTTTAGTGCTTCTACTGTTTTTTTGTTTCACCTCTTCACATCAGAAAAATATTTCCATTTGAGGACTTGTTTCATTGGGGAACAAAAAAAAAGTTGATCAGGGACAGATCACATGAATAGGGAGGGTGGGGCATGGGGGTCATGCCATTTTTGGTCAAAAACTGATGAACATTCAGCATAGTGTAGGCAGGTGTGCTTATAAATCACCCATCATGAAATGGGCAAATGCATTAAAGTCTTAAAAAAAATTCACTGAAGCTGAGCGCAGCCTCTCACAAACAACGCCAGCTGGTACACTGATACAGATGGGCTCCTAGAACACTCATCTAGTGGAGGAAGCCTGGACAAAGGGCCCACTCTCCAGGAGATAATTCTGGGCATTTGGGGAGGTCTCCTCTTATAGATATGATAATCCGTATATACGGTGAGCACAGCCATTCTTCCATGGTTTCTTATTTCCCTTTAGGGAACACCTACCTCTTTTCTTGTGGTTCTCAAGACCTCCTGGTCCAGCCCTCTAGCCACCATCAAATCGCCCATCTTACCCCAGCCTTGATGTAATTTCCAGGTTCTCATGCTCTCATCTACTTGGCATTGGATGTGACTTTCCCTTCTTCCTGGTACTTTCTCCTGGACAACCATAAACTTGAGATAACTACTTTTCATCTTTCAGGTCTCTTTTTCTCCCAGAGACCCTCTTTGTTTCCACCCTATCCCCTGCTCATGTAAGAACGCAATTATGCACCAACTTTTCACCCAGTTCCCTAGTTTCTAGCCCTCATGCTCCTGTTGCATGTAAATGGTTGATGCCTTCACTACCTGCTAGGTAGTAAGACACACACTGGGTCCTCAGTTCCTGGCACAAGACATGACAAAAAAGTAAATAAAGAAAAATATATCTCAATCACATCTTCTTTATCAGTTTTTCTACAGATGAACGTGTGGGTTGTTTCCTTATAATGATGATGGTGAACAATGCTGCTATAAACATGGGAGTGCAGTTGTCTCTTTGAGATCCTATTTCCATTTTCTTTGACTATATACCCAGAAGTGGAATTATTGGGTCATATGGTACTTACATTTTTAATTTTTTGAAGAACCACCATGCTGTTTTCCATAGCAGCTGCACCAGTTTACATTCCCACAAACAGTGCACGAGAGTGCCTTTTTCTCCCATATTTGCCAGCTCTCCTTAGCTCTTGTCTTTTTGATAATAGTTATTTCAGTGGGTGTGAGGTGATACCTCATGACTTTTGACTTGCATTTCTTGATAATTAGTAACGTTGCACACATTTTCATGTATGTGTTGGTCATTCAAGTGTCTTCTTTGGGCCAATGTCTATTCAATGCTTTTGCCCAATTTTTAAATTGGCTTTTTTTAATTGAGTTGCATGCATTCCTTATATATTTGGATATTAACCTTTTATCATACAGATTGTTTGTAAATTTTTTCATTCCATAGTTTGACTTTTCATTTTTGTTTTCTTTTGTTGTGCAGTAGTTTTTTGGTTTGATGTTGTCCCACTTACTTATTTTGCTTTTGTTGCTTGTGTTTTTGGTATCATATCAAAAAATTATTGCCAAGACCAATATAAAGAAGTTTTCTGCCTATTTTTTATTCTAGAAGTTTCATAGTTTTAGGTCTTAGGTGTACATCTTTAATCCACATTGAGTTCATCGTATAGCGTGATAAGAGTTTAATTTCATTTTTCAGCGTGTGATTTTACAGTTTTTCCAGCACAGTTTATTGAAGGGACTATCTTTTCCCCAGTGAGTATTCTTGGTTTCTTTGTCAACTATTTGTTATATATGTGGGAGTTTTTCTCTGGGTTCTCTATTAGTTCCATTGTTCTATGTGTCCGTTTCTCTGCTGGTATCATACTGTTTTTGCTGCATCTCCTAACTTTTAGTATGATTTTCTGTAGTGGTTTGCTTGGATTCTCTTCTCTTCTTATATTTTGTGTATCAACTGTAGGTTTTTGCTTTGTAATTACTATGAGATTTACATAAAACATTTTCTGCTGATAACTCAATCGTATATAAAAATTCTATTCTTCTATTCACTCCTGCTTTTATCTTTTTGATGTTATAATTTGCCTTTTTTTATATTATGTATTTATTAACTAATTATTGTATCTATAGTTATTTTTATTGTTTCTGTCTTTTAATCTTTATACTAGAGGTAAATGGTTTATGTACCACCATATTATGGTATTACAGTATTATGAATTGACTATATAAATATTTTTACCAGGTGTTGTATATTTTCATATGTTTTCATGTTACTAAATTGTATCCTTTCAATTCAGATTAAATAGCTCCTTTTAGTACTTGCAAGGCGGGTATAGTGGTGATAATCTCCCTCAGTTTTTGTTTGAGAGGGTTTTCATCTCTCCATTTCTGAAGGACGGGTGTCCTGGATAGAGTAGTCTGGCTTGGCTTTTTTTTTTTTTTTCAGCACTTTATAGGTATCATCCCATTTTCCTGGGCTTAAGTTTTTCCTGAGAAATCTGCTTATACCCTTATGGCGATGCCCTTCAGAGACAAAGCTGTGATTGAAGAATAGCAGGGAAGAATGGTTCAAGATCCCTGGTTCTTTTCCAAATTCCATCACAACCAGGCTTTATTATTTTGTCATTCTCTCTTTCTCAGTTTTCCTAATGTAAAATAAGGACTTTAGAAATCAGTGGTCACTCACCAGTTGTGTTGTAAAAAATTTAACACTGCTTTGAGAGAGGCCTAGCCTATGCTCCAGCTTCTCTAAGCCTTTAGAATGTCATGCCTGGTAGCAGTGTCTTTCTTTACCTGGGAATGCTGAGTCACACCAGATAGCCTCACAGTGTGATTTAAAGTGAGGGCTTGGGTTACACAGCATCAACTCAGACTCCAGAGGGGCTGGAGACTGAGATCAGCCAAGTGGAGAGTCAACCATACCTACACGAGGAAACCCCAATAAAATCCTTGGTCACTTGAGCTCAGATAATCTTTCCTGGTCGGTAGTAGTCCACATGTATTGTCACATATTGTTCTTAGGAAAAGTAACAATGTTGCTGACTGCACTGAGAAAAAAAAATAACTGGAAACTCCACACTTACACTTTTCCTGGACTCTGCCCCACATGTCTTTTCTGTTGGCTAAATTTAAGCTGTATATTGGGTTGGCCAACAAGTTTGAGAGGTTTTTTCCCATAAACTAAAAGGCACCTTTTTCATTTTCACCAATAACCTTATTGATTTTGATATTTTGAGTGTGTCAGCTATGTCTTATGGGATAGAATGTTGATTGTTCTCCATTAATGTCTCAATTTGATCGCTATCACCTTCGGCTGGTCTATCCAACCATGGAGCATTGAGTCATCCAACCAGTGAGAAATCTCCAGCATGAAACTTTCCAAACCACATTTGACATGTTTTATTAGTCACAGCACGCATTTTTTTTTTTTTGCATTTCAGTTGTATTTTTACTTTTCTTGAAATAATAAAGCATAATATATTGAAATATTTTCTTCCATTTTTGATATTAAAATAACTACACAAAAATTAACTAATTTTGGTAAGTTTTTTTAATGCATGCTGATATGACAGCTGCCACAGTACAATCTAACAGAATTGTTTTGAATGAAGTTAAAATAACTAAGCACTATTAGAGCCATCTTACAAAACAAAAAAGTCAAAGAAACTTTTTGGCCAACACAGTATTTTACTATAGTAAATTATTATTATGAATATAACAGCTTTCAGTGAGTTCAGTGCATCTGTCTAGAGAATAATCAGAGCTGAATGTGGTTTTGGAATCCCTGAACTTACAACTGGTATCATGATTGAAGGTGGTCTTAGGGATTGCTCCCTAATTTTGCATCAGGAATGGGACATTTCCATTCTACACATTTTAGAGCAGAACTTAAATTTCATTTCCTAGGAAAGTTACCTCCTGTTTTCACGGGGGCAATTTTTACGCAATATTCTTTCAGTTCTCATTATGGACCAATCTGTGTCCTTCTAAAATTTTTCTGTTGACACCCCAACTCCCAATGTGACTGTATTCAGAGATGGGGCCTTTACAGAGGTATACAAGTTTAAATGAGTTCATAAATATGGGGCTCTAATCTAATAGGGCTGCTGTCATTGTGAGAAGAGGAAGAGACACCAGGGATGTGCACACACAGAGACAAGGTCTCATGAGACTATAGCAAGAAGACACATATCTACAAAGCCAAGTAGAAAGGCCTCAGGAGAATCCAAGCCTATCTACACCTTTATCTTGGCCTTCTAGCCTCCAGATTTGTGAGGATTAATTTTCTGCTGTTTAAACCTTCTACTCTGTGGTATTTTGATATGGTACCCATAGTATATACAGGTCATGTCATCATGCCAGCTAATTCTCTTTAATATTACTTAGTATAATTAAAAATAAATAATTAATTACATGATTCCTACTTTATGTGTTTTCATTCATCCCTCTCCATACATGCTCACTTGAGTATCTTCTTGATGTTAACATTGAATTTATTGTTTGCTGTTAAATCACCAGTGTTTTGTGTAGTGAAGTACATAGTAGATACTTATGTACATAATAGAAACTTACATACATAGTAGAAACAATGTTTGATTGAATGGTCCAGTGACTACATAGAAAAATTAAACTAATAGAAAATTAAATAAACATTCCTATAGTTATTATAGCTGAATATTTATAGCTGTACTACCATTAGAGAGATCTCCCCAGTTACTTATATTTCAATGTCAATATAATTTTATTTGAGCTCTGGGCAAAAGATTCAGCAATCAGTGACTGACTTTCAGATTTCACAATGAACAAGCCCTTTCTCAGTTTACACCCTGTCTGCACTCCCACATGATGAGAAAACACACCCATGGACTGTTTTCACAATTAATTCACTGTCATTAATTTCAAGGAATCCTTACTGCTCTCTGGCAATCATATTGCATTCCTAGTTTCTTCACTCTTCTACTCTTTTAGAAAATTATTTCATGCTTTCTCCTTACCTTTGAAGATACCAGAGTTCAAATAAAATTATATTAACACTGAGGTATAAGTAGGGAGGAGTAGTTTTACCTACTTTCTAAATCTTAGCTCAAGACCTGACTTTCTACTTTCCTGAGAACATTTTGGCAATCATTAAAGAACTTCCTAAACTTCCATAATTATCATTCTCCAGTTTTACCAGTGGGAATTGCCTGAGTTCAAAGGTCTACATGAATTCTTTGAGCCCCCATGAGCCCAGAAAATGATAACATATCCATTTTTGCTTTAGATCCATCCTTCTTGCCTAGTTAATAATTTTTCTTCACTAAGCACATTTTTTTCTTCACTAAGTCTTTTCATGTCTGAAATTTTCCAATTACGAGTATTGAAAAGAAATTCTCTCAACCTCATTTTGACCTCTAGCTACCACATCATTTCTTTTGTTCCATGTGTTGCCCATCTCTTCAAAATAATTTCCCATTTTTCCTTAAATTTCTAGCCTCTTAGTCTCCCATAAACTAGGTGTATACCTCTTTCACTTTTCTGAAATTGTTCTAGTAATGGTCTGTAAGCACTTTCACATGCTAACTAAATGGTCATTTTTTTCTCTTTATTTTACTTGGCTTTTTAGCAATAATAAATACTGTTTTTAAGTGGAGTTTCAGGGTACCACATAACTTAGTTGAATCCTAAGTTTCTTGTCACTTATTAGTCTCATATTGGTTTCTTGTGTCATCAATCTTTGAATTTTATTATACCCAGGGATATAAGATTAATCTTAGAAATTTTATAAATACACATTCCCACAGAGATCTCAGTCAATTTCATAGTTTTAAATGTTACCTAGAAGTTGAAAATTCCAAGCTTTTAATCCCGTCTTGTAACCTCTCTTTTGAACTTTAGGCAAATATTCAACTGTCTATTTGACATTTACTATTAAATATCTAACTTAAGATGCCCAAACTGAGCTCCCCACAGGCACACTCTTGCTAAACTTGTACTTCCCACAGTTTTCCCTACTCATTTAATGGAAAATCTATTTTTACAATTACCTAAACATAAACACTTAGATCATCTCTGGCTTGCAAGGATGCAAGTCACATTCTCTCTTTCTGTCCCCAGAAATTCTGTTGGCTATACCTTCAAAATGAATCAATAATTTAGTTATTTTTCATCATATCTACTCATACTACCATGAAGGGGAAGTATTCTTGGAGTATTAGAATGAAAGAAATAAGAAAAAAAATTAATGTTTTGTATGATGTGTATATAAAGGCCACTTCAAATAGTAGGGAGATACATGGATAAACATTAAAATTCCCACTTGTAAGACTGAAATAATGTGGATAATAGGTTCTGTGTATTTGTTTAATGATAAAATATTTTCATTAATATTTATAGATGAGCAAACTGATAGCCACCTTAGTAACTGGTCCAAGGTTGCATGAGTCAGTAGTAAACCTTCTAGTATTGAAACTAGAAATGCCTTCCTCCAGAAATCTCAGAATTTCTTAGCCCAGCCCTGTTGGGAACTGCCCTGCATGGTTTCAGGAGCTGTAATCCCCCCATGGCTAAGGCTGAGTGAGCGACCTTCAGACTGTCAGCCACTAGGAGACAAGGCTTATCTCCCTGGCAGCAGCACCGCTTTTGCTCCTTTTACTTCATCCATAACTGGCCCCCAGTGCTTGATCGGTTAGCCAATGATGGGTAAGATTCCCCAAGGGAGGAACAACCTAAGACAGGCATGATCACGTGGAGGCCCCAAGGAAGGACTTGGGGGACTACAGCAAAAGGGGGTGATGGACCCTCACCCCTCAGCTATCCTGACATAGCCTAAGTACTCATTCTGTCTGCAAGAAGTCTCCTAATCTCTTGGTTGCCTTGCTGACTCTGCCTGATTTAAGCCTTAAACAATGACAGAGGGCAGCTCAACCCTGTGCTAGAAAGGGTGGGTTCCCCAGGTGATCAGGCCTAAGAAAGAATACATAAAATCCTGTGAAACCTGCTTTGCTAAGAATGCTCTCAATTAAATGATAAGGGTCTGAGCAGGAAATGAGTTTGTTTCTCAAAGTTTTGTAGCCTTTTAGCTAACAGATCCTGACTCAAAATAAGCCCTCAGAGTTCTTTGTATGTTATCTATTGTTTGATCCTTACTGCCTGACAATGATTTATGAACTTTACCTGTATTCCTGTGTAAAACGAACCTAATAAAAGCCTATTGAGGAAAAGGTTCCTGGCCCTTCTCCTTTGAGAGATTGGCCACCTTTCCTCTCCAAGCACATCATGTCTTGGTAGACTTATTCTCATCTGTGGTGGCCGGGGGGCGGGGGGGGGGCACTGTGGGTAGAGCTCGTCCCCCCACAGCACTGAAATGAATTCAAAACCATAAAATTTCTAATAAAATGTTGCCTGTTTAAGACTGAGATAATCTCTCAGATAAATGTTTTATTATTTTCCAACATTTATTAATACCTACTATGATTATAAGCCTGTTAGGCGTTTGAGGAGAGATAAAGGAAAAGGATATAACACTTCCTAAACTCATAACTTACTTGAACTCTAGCTGTGGAAGGGGCATCTACAAAAGCCATAGCTCACTGAAATACAATATATTGAATAAATAAATACATCAAGTCAGCAATACCTTGATTAGAGCTCTAGGACTGGACATTTTTTACATTGTTCTTTGTTCCTAATTAACACACTCAATTGGGACATTGAGAAATGTGGGGGGGCTCCGACCGCAGAGCCCATCCCTCCTTCACGGATGAAAATAAAAACTACCAAGTCATGACTGCTTGGGGAGGAAAGGGGTCAAACTCTCAGAGGAGAATGACCCAGAGCCTCATCCTCACTAGGCTTTTATTGGGTTCAAATACACCAGAATAAAGGTTTAACATGTCAAAGAAATCTGAGGGTTTAATCTGAGCCAGTGTTTGTCAGGAAAGGGGGTTTCCAAACTTTGGGAGACATACTCATTTCCTCCTGGGACACTTATCACCTAAGTGAGAGCAATCTTAGCAAAGCAGGTTTCACAGGACTTTAGAAATTCTTTCTTATGCCCGATCACCCAGGGAACTGTCCTGGCCGGCACAGGGCTGCACTGCTTGTCCTCACAGTTTCAGGCTTTAAGCCAATTAGGAAGCAAGAGACATCTCCCAGATGGAAATGAGGACTCGGGCTATGTCAGAATAGCCTCGGGGCGAGGGTCCATCACATCCTCTTTGCTGCAGCCCGGGAGTCTTTCCATGAGGCCTCCCAAGTGGTTGCACCTGGCTTAGGTTGCCCCTCCCATGAGGAGTCTTACCCGTCATTGACTGCCAACCAAGCATTGGGGCCAGAGATGGATGAGGCAGAAGCAGTGCTCCTGCCAGGGAGATAAGCTTTGTCTCCTTAGTAGGTCATGTCCTCGTGACAGAACAGACCCAGATGAAGTGGGTCCCTTGGGCTCTTACACAGCCCACCATGGGGTGAGGGTTACAACTCCTGAAACCAGGCTGAACGGTCCACAACAGAGAAATGATCATTCTGGATATGGATTGGTCACTGACTGTAGGCCTGAGCAAAAATTGTTTCCCTTTACTATTTTCCTAATCCTGGTCAATTTTCCCCCACTCCCAGCAGTGTGTTATTTAGTAGGAGCCAGGTCTTGTCATTTTCAGGAGTTCAGAGAAATAGACTACCTCAGCCCTGTCAGTCATCACCTGTTATCACTTCACTTACCCACTGTTAGAGTAGAAAATCCCTCCCAGGTGTAGCTGCTGTAATCAAATTGGCATGTTATCCTCCCCCTGAATGGGGCTGACACTCAGGATTTTCCATTCTCATATTCACTTTTCTTCAAGGTCACTTTTCTTTATCTAATTTCCCCCACACAGATGCAGATTCCACAAAGCCCTGCAATCTCTTAATTTTTCTCCTCCCATCTATATGATAACGTATTCGGGGATATCTTGTCACCTAGTTTGTTGTAAATTTTTCCATGAGTTCTGATTTCACCATTTAGTTGCTCCAATTTAAATTGGAGCCACCACCAGCCTCAAAAATTCCTTTTCTCAAAATGTTAATGTAAATCCTGAATTATTTTGCCTTATGTCTTATTGAATTCAAGGTTTTTAACTTGTTCCTCCCATCTAGAGCTTTTTTTCCTGTTCTGAAATTCTTAAATTTGATCCTCAGATCTGATTCTTGCCCACGCTGAAGTGCAGACTTTGGCTGTCCTCCTTGCCTCTAACTTGTGCATTCCACATGAATTGAACATATTTTTAAGATACACTTCACATATATCTCTGGTGGCCATATATGATGCCTCTTCGGGTGCAAGCTTTTAAGGTGGAAATTTTCATTAGCTTCTGTGGGGGGCTCCATCCACAGAGCCTCCCCTGATTTGCCACAGATGAGATTAAGTCTACCAAGACGAGATCTGCTTGGGGAGGAAAGGTAGCTGATCTCTCAAAGGAGAAGGGCCTTGAGCCTGTTCCTTGATGGGCTTTTATTGGTTTCAATTTGCATAGGAATACAGGGAGTATACATAAAGCTCCATCATTGTCAGGCAGTAAGGACCAAACAATAGATAACATTCAAAGAACTATGAGGGCTTATTCTGAGTCAGGGTCAGATAAAACCTGGGGAAACAAACTCCTTCTATGCTTGGACCCTTATCATTTAAATTGAGGGTATTAGCAAAGCAGGTTTCACAGGATTTTATGCTTTCTTTCTTAAGTCTGATCGCCCCAGGGAACCTGCCCTTTCCAACACAGGGCCGCACCCACTTCCGGCATTGTTTCAGGCTTAAATCAGGTGGGGGAGGCAAGCGGCCAAGGGATTAGGAGACTTCTTACAGACAGAATGAGGACTCAGGCGATGTCAAATCCAAGGGGTAAAGATCCATCACCCCCTTTTTCTATAGTCCCACAAGTCCTTCCTGATGGCCCCCATCCTGACCATGCCTGTCTTAGGTTGCCCCTCTCTTGAAGAATCTTACCCATCATTGGCTAACCAGTTATCTACCGTGGCCAAGCAGGGTGAAGTGAAGGGGGCAGAGGCAGAGGCGCCACAGAAAGATAAGCTTTGTCTCCTTGTTGGCTTATGGTCCCAAGGTCTTTTACTCAGCCTTAGCCATAGGGGATTACAGCTTCTGAAACGAGGCAGGGGATTCCCCACAAGCTTCACCAGATGTTAAAAAAAAAAAAAAAAATCTTGGGCTAGTAATTAAATGAATTTAAAGGAACATGACAAATAACAAGTATGTTTGGGAACCTGGTAGAATATTGGTAAAGGGTTGATTTACCCTTTGTTTGTAACTGAAAAACAAATGTTCGTCTCCATGTTTCTTCCTTAACTTTAGCATTACAGAGACTATTTGTGTTGTCTAGTGCTACCATTGAGGCTGAAATAACAGAACTTTATGCATTTCCTATGACGTCCAGAACTAAATAAGAAAATGCTGAACTCATATTTTGAGTCTAAATTCTTTAGCCAAAGTTCAAATTGTATTTAAGGCCAATTTAGTAATAGTAGTATTAGATGGTGTTCAATTAATATGCCTTTTTGAATGAGCAGAAACTTGAGAGTAGAGAGGAAAGGCAAACAAGTATCTCCATGGTCTGTTGTAACTTATGCATTCATCTCATTATTTAGGTGTCCTGTCACTTAACATCAGTAACATGATGATGGCATCAAGATTAATTGATAAGCCTATGGGTACAAATTTTTATGAATCAAATTCCCAATGAGGGCATGGTTAAACTGGGAAATGTCCAATTGTTTGAGTTTAGTTGAACCACAACAAATCAACAGTGGTCCTAAATTGGAGCAAACACTGTACCTATGATATGCCTCTACCAAAACCTCTAGCTCAGAGAAAAGAAGAAAGATGCTATCTCATTTCACTGAGTACATAATTAGCGTCTGCCAAGGAAGATAGCAACGTTGGTTTATGTGTTTATTTATTACAGAAGTTCTAATTACGTTCTATATTGCTCTGCACTGGCGAACACATGGCTTCATTGGCCAGAGGTACATCTTCCTTTCCAGGATTAATCTTCATACGCCCTCTCAGCGCAGCAAATCTTACTTGGTGACAAACATATATCAATTTGCTTTTCGTTTGGAAAACAGCGTCTCCTACAGTGACCAAAAAATTTTGAGCACTTATCAGGATCCATCAAGGTACATGTAGCTATAGTAAAAGAAGAATAACTGAAATTACTGATCTCTTACTTCAGAACATATTATCTCATTACAAAATGTACTGTGGGTACATTGTAACAATTTTGAAAATATAAAAAAAGACATCAAATATTACATATCCCTATATATAAACTTGAAATTTGTTTCAAATTAATATGTAATTAAATTTTGTCATATGTTACTCTTTTTAACAAAGATTAAAGATTTTTTAGAGCTTCAAAATTCTCCTTTGAAATTGCAAGAGACAATTTATTAATTCTTTCAACTAGGTCATAGTTAAAGTTTAAAATTTTAGGACGGTGATAGACAAATTGGTATACATGTGTTAATATTTACATGATACATATTTAGAGTAGGTGCAGAAGAAATAGAGTCCAGAGTTCACTTATATACTGCCAACCAAATGTATGTAAATTTTGCCTCAACATAAAATGATATTTATTCATTGAAATTTTAATTTTATGATTTTGGTTGTTTTGAACAGTTTTTTAGTTTTTCTCTATTTAATTGTTCATATACTTTGCTTATTGTTATTGATATAAGCTTTTATTGTTCATGAATTTATGATAGCTTTCATTTGTTTCTTTTTTAAAGATTTTAAATTTTGGAGCAGTTTAGGTTATAAAGAATTTGATAGGAAGGTACAGAAGTTCCCCATATGCCTCTATACATGCATAGCTTTCTCTATTATCAACATTCACCAGAACATTCTTCCCCAAGAATGAACCTACATTGACACAGCATAATTATCCAAAGTGTCCATAGTTTTCATTAGGGTACACTCTAAAAGTTTTAAATACGTATGTTTTAATACATATATAAACATTTAAATGCATATTTATATAATATAGTCACATAATATATATTTAAATATGTATTTAATATATATTTAAATACACATATTTTATTTTATTTTATTTTTTAAAGATTTTATTTACTTATTTTTAGAGAGAAGGGAAGGGAGGGAGAAAGAGAGGGAGAGAAACATCAATGTGTGGTTGCCTCTCATGAGGCCCCCACTGGGGGACCTGGCCCGCAACCCGGGCATGTGCCCTGACTGGGAATAGAACCTGTGACCCTTTGGTCTGCAGTCCTGCACTCAATCTACTGAGCTATACCAGACAGGGCAAAATATGCACATTTTAAATGTTATACATATGGAATATACATAGTTTGAATATATTATATAAATATACTTATATTTATATACAGATATTAATATATAATATTATCTATATAAATGCATCAATATTTGTATATAAATAAAATATTATACATATATTTAAAAAATATAAATATGTTTACATGATATATATTTTAAGGTACATTTAAAATATGTATATTTTAATATATATTAAAACATATATTTAAATATATTATACAAAGATATTTATATTCATGAAACATGTAAAATATAAATATATTTACATATATTTATTTATATATGAATAAATACATATTTTGTATGTTTTATATAAATATTTGCTTTATATAAATTTATTATATATGTTATATGTTTATATATTATGATATTCTATGTATTATACATTATATATTTTATATAAAATATAGATATATTTAAAATATGCACATATTCAAAATATATTTAAAGTATCACACATTTATATATCTTTAAATATATTTATTTAAATAGAAATATATGTATATAAAATATATTTATAAAATGTATAAAATATAAAATATTTTAATATACTTAGTGCATTATAATATATTGATATGTATTTCTATATAAAAATATTTACATATTTATTTATTCATATGTAAATATGTTTAGAATGTATATTTATATATGTTATATATTTTTATATTTTATATTTAAAATAAATATATATATTTAAATACACACACACACACACACACATACTTTAAAAGAGTATTTTTACTGCCCTAAAAATTTTCTAGGGTCCACCTATTCATCTTTCCCCTAAACCCTTGGCAATCATTGACCTTTATTTAAATTACTTTTATAGTTTTTTTCTTTTCTAGAATGTCATATAGATGAAGTCACACAGTACATAGCCTTTTCAGATTGAATTTTTTTATGCATTTAAGGTTTCCACATGCCTTTTCATGGCTTCTTTGCTTTATTTTTGACATTGAATAATATTCCATTGGTTCCATGTACCACACTTTATTTATTCATTCATCTACTGAAGGACATCTTGGATGCTTCCAAATTTGGTAAATAAATCATGAACAAAGCTTCTATGAACATCCATGTGTAGGTTTTTGTGTGGATATGTATTTTCTAATCTTTTGGGGAAATTCCAATGAGTACAATTGCTGGGTCATATGTTAACAGTATGCTTAGTTTTGTAAAAAACTGCCAATATGTATTCCAAATTGGCTAGACCATGTTGCAATTTCACCAGCAATGTAAGAGAGGTTCTGTTGCTTCATCATCTCACAGGTGTTTGGTGTTGTCAGAATCCCAGATCCCTTATTTCATTCCAGACATTTACTTCCTATTTATCTTCCAACTTTATTAAATATCTTGCCAATTATGCATAAACTACTGCTTAACACACTCATTATATACTTAATTATGTTGGTTTAGATTTTTTAGTTCTGGAACTTTTAATTTTGTTTGTTATAATGTTCGTATCTATGATAGATTTTTAATCTTGTTTATATTTATTTAAACCAATTCAACATAGTTACTTTAAGGTCTCTGCTTGTTAACTTCATTATGTGAATCCTTTGTTAATCTGTTCTTTTTTGTGTTTTTTAAACATTTTTGACAGGATAGTCTTATTTTCATTTGTTTCTGATTTTTTGTTATATACATTGTTAATGCACAATTGAGGAAAACCCCTGAAGCCTCGAATGATATTATCTTTCTCTAGAAATAATTTATTATTGTTTCTTACTGGTGGTTAGAAACATGAACCAATATGCTTAGATGATTTTAAACCATTTATAGACTTTGAAATAATTTGAAAATGGCCATTAGTCCCTGGGAGGGTTGAATGAATATAATATTATCTTATACCTACTTTGTAGATTTTTGGATTTATGAATTATGTTCCCCTAATGGATTGAGATACATTAAGATTTTCTTTTTCTTTTGGGGTCAGATTTTTATGTTGTATTCTTTCAGGAATTATTTATTACATACAACTCTAAAACATGCCAGATTTTCTATAGTTCTTTCCTTCTCAGGGTTTGGATTACATTTGTTGACACTTAGAGTAGCACACAGATACCAGTTTCATCTTTTTCAACTTCTGTCCTGCCTCTTGCAGAATGAGCAGATGTTTGCTGCAGAGAGAACTGCCTCAAAAGTTGATCTCCACAAGATCTCTTCTCTAATTTTTAACTGATTTGTCAACTTTGAAATGCCTTTAAGCATTTTTGTCTTTTTGGCCATCTATCCTATTATTTTCAGTAGAGGTAATATAAAAAGCTGGTATAATTTAATAGTATAGTTTAACATTAAGTTTCTGTGTGAAACAGACTACTGTAATTATATAGTCTATTTTAACATCCAGAAGAGCAAACAAATTTTTAAAACATTTTTTCAAAGTCTTTGTATGGTCTAGATTGATAGTTCTCTGTAAAATGGAGGTAATAGTATCTACACAGAGTTACTGTGAGACATAATGAGTTACCACCACACATCTGTTAGGATGGCCATTATCAACCAGAAAAGCAATAATAAGTGTAGGAGAGGTCGTGGGGGAAAAGGAACCCTCATTCACTGCTGGTGGGAATGTAAACTGCTACAGATACTAAAGAAATTAGCGTGAAAGCTACTCAAAAACTTAAAAGTACAGCCTTGAGCAGTGTGGCTTAGCTGGTTGGGTGCTGTTCTGCAAAGAGAAAGGTCATGGGAGAGTCTAGTCAGGACACATGCCTGGGTTGCAGATTCCATCCCAGTCGGGGCATGTACAGAAGCAACTGACAGATGTTTCTCTCACACATCCATGCTTCTCTCTCTCTCTCTTTCTTCTTCCCTTCCCCTCCCTCTAAAAATAAATAAATAAAATCTTTTAAAACATGAAGAATAGAATTACCATGTGACCCACAACCCCTCTTCTAGGTAGCTACCTGAAAAATTCAAAAACATTTATTTGTAAAGATATATGCAGCCCTATGTTCATTGCAGTATTTTTCACAGTGGTCAAGACATGGAAACAACAGAAGTGTCCTTTGCGAGGTGATTGGATAAAGAAGATGTGGTACATATACATGGTTGAATACTACTCAGCCATAAGAAAAGATGAACTACTGCCATGTGTAGACAACATGGATAGATCTTGAGACTGTCATGATAAGCTAAATGAGTCAGACAAAAAATTAAGAACCATATTATTTCACTCATATGTAAGATATAAAACTGAACAAATGAACAAACAAGAAAGCAAAGAAAAAACTCATAGGCACAGACAATAGTATGGTAGTTACCAGAGGGAAGGGCGATGGGTGAAATATATGGTGATGGGAGAAAATTTGATGCATCGGGTCTGAAGTGTGAACACATGAGTGTTTCCTTATTGTCAAGATATGATATTATGGAAGAGTGATATGAAAATATAAACCTTAAAAAATGAGAACAGGTTACTCAAATGAACACAAAGCACGTAAAAAGAATATGAGCCAGACAGAAAAAGTAGTATGAGTTTCATACTAAGATAAAAAGGGAACATGATATATTTGGGTCCAAAAACTAATAATAATGAAAACGGTTTTCATTCATTAAAACCCTATGTTTCAAGTATAGTTTTAAATATTTTGCATATATAATCTCATTTAACTATCATAAACCTTTGAGGTAGATGTTGTTCAGTTAAAAATGTGAGTATTCAAATGACCAAATAATTTGCCCAAGTTTGCAAAATTAATATATATTTAACCAATGATTTAATCTTAAGTTGCTCCAAGTCCAGAATCTACACTTCAATTATTTAACCCATGGCCTCTACATTGAAAAAGTCAGACACTGACATGTGAAAAGCACTCCATAGGTGTCTGGATACTGCCTCAAGTTAGATGGTGTTAACGCGGATCTGGCTGTGTCTCGGAGCCTTAATTATTTTATGACTACAGAGGAATGTGATGATGAGAAAAATGAAAAGTTAACTGTTTTGTGAATTACAAGTTGTAAGATAGTTCTATTGAAATGAATACGTTTACATATATAAAGAATCATTAGTAATAAATTCTTGATGATATATTTCATATATGCTTAATACATGGTTTTCAAAGCTGCAATCTGAATGTAGGAAAATTTTTAGTTTAAGAAAATGTAAATAAAATAATTTTTTTCCTTCCATTTGGAATTGTGTTAATTTTCTTGACTTGTGTATGTCTTAAAGTTGGATGATAGCTGAGGATTTAATGTCACTTCTGTTTCCCATCCCTTTTCCACCTCTTATTCTGTTCTTAGAATATATATATATATATATATATATATATATATATATATATATATATATATTTTTAATTCCTGAAGCATTGTCAGTTTGGCAAGGGTTATCCTTATCTTATATCTGGCAACCGGATCTCTACTATTGAAGACACTTCATATCAGTTAATACTGCCATCATATAAAGGTCATCAGAAGTTATAAATGGTTCTAAAATATTAATGTTTGCATTTTATTTGTCTTAGCCTATTCAAGAATATTTAAAATGTTAACAAATTTAGAAAGATATAAGCCTTTAAATCAATTGGTTAAAAATATAGAAGAAATTAAGATAATTTGTGCCCTGTCTGGTGTGGCTCAGTGGATTGAGCACTGGCCTCTGAACCAAAGGGTTGCTGGTTTGATTTCCAGTCAGGGCACATGCCTGGGTTGCTGGCCAGGTCCCCAGTAGGGGATGCACTAGAGGCAAGCACACACTGACATCTCTCTCCCTCTCTTCCTCCCACCCTTCTCCTCTGTCTAAAAATAAATAAATAAATTTGTTTTAAAAAGTTAAGATTAATTTATAAATTGTCTTAATACAAATTAATTAATGCAAACTAATTAGTGCCACAAGAGAAGCATGGTGTTCATTTGTCATAGGGTGTCTTTCTATATTGAAAAGTTATTTAGCTAATCAATAAACTCCTGGCCAATTTTAAGAGGCTATTTATTTATATGGACTCCACTTATGTTCCAACATTTTATCCTATTTCTCAGGTAACCAAATTACCTTGGTGACCAACTCACCTTGATTTTAAATTAATTAAACCTAAAACACCAGGACTGATACTGTCTTCTTGCCACATTGCAACACAGGTGAATATTTCTCCTTAAGCTGTTTTTGATTCAGTATCCCATTCACCATGCAATATATCATAAAGCTGCCAAAGCCAGCGTGTTTCTGCCATGTGAGAGCCGTAGTCTATTCTGAGACATCCTAAGAACTAGTTACACCTGGACATCACTCTTGTATTCCTTTGCCTCTCCTGCTTCTTCTCCTCTTCTTCCTTTCTTTCTACTTCTGTTCCTCTTCTTCCATTTCTTGAAATATCGCAATATGATATTCAATGTGATAAACACTTAATTTACATGATTTCTTTTACTCTTTGCACAAGCTTATGAAATTAATGGAATTACCATCCACTGTACGAGTAAGATAATTAAAGCTCCCTCCACAACTAGAGGAGCCCCAGCTCAATGTAAACCTTGTTCTATTTGACAGCAAGTTTAACCCACACCAC
Source organism: Glossophaga mutica (assembly GCA_039655065.1). Classification (NCBI taxonomy): domain Eukaryota; kingdom Metazoa; phylum Chordata; class Mammalia; order Chiroptera; family Phyllostomidae; genus Glossophaga; species Glossophaga mutica. The sequence goes on from CM077306.1 coordinate 124,942,683, forward strand.
AAGCTGTGATAGTATGCGGTTTTCACTATTGCTTTGGGTGATTTTATGCTTGCTCTTTCTTAAAATATGCCCATTCATTCATGTTTCAGCCATCATCAGCACCAATGGCTATTAATTTTCTACCATTGGCCTCTTCAGTGTGGCATCACTATGTTTGATCCCAACACTTATCTTACATCTTCACAACGTATTCATGTAGATCGAAAACCTTTTATTGCTTCTTCTGTGACTTTAAGGCTTTACCTACAGCCAAACCACACCATTGTGCAACTGACAGATATGTGCTACTCTACGAACTTCTTCAAAGTCAAGCACTCTGACACCTATATTACCCTTTCTGGTTTATTTTAATGTATTTTATTTTATTTACTTTCATCTATCAAATGACAAATACAGAGCATTCTATATATTCTAATAGATATTATAACTCAGTATCTGTTTTAATAATCAAGAGGTAAAGGAAAGCTTGTTCTCATATTTACAGTGTTTTCAAAGCCTTATTATTTAAAAAGACTTTTCTGAAATCCTGTGAAAATATAGTTTGATGGTACAGACCTTATCCATCTGAAATATAGGTATTTTCCTATGTGACTCTGTTGCTTTTGACAAATTATGGATTCAGCCTTTTCTTTAACCTCAGTGCCTTCCAGAGGAAGCATGATGAAGTAGGAACAGATATGCTGGGATCAGAGAAGCTTGGACTCGTATCATACATGTCACATATAGACAGATATGTGTAACCTTGAAAAATTATCTCTTTTGATGTAATTTTTCTCTTTTGTAAAAGGAGGCAACAGCAGTCATCTTATAATGTTATCTATCAAGCCAGACCAGGTATCTACATGAAAAGTTATGAAATACTGTTTGGTACACACTGGCCACTGATATTTTCTTCTTGCCTTCTCTTTCTTTCCCTTACCTTCCAAGGTCTAAATACAAGTGACTTACCCCAATTCTAAAACCCTTCATCAGAAAATTTGGGACATTTTCCCAAACCTCCACAATTGTCATAATTCCACCATTCTCACTATTTAAAGCATATTTATATAAACTTTATAAAATAAAGCAATTCCATTGATTTTTTTCAACTATCTTGCAAGTATGCCCAAGAGCATTAGTGCCTTTTATTTTTCTATTTTCTCAGGGTCTAGCATTTTGCTCAATAGATCACTAGGCACTCAGTATCAGAGGGCTATTGATTGACACGCTAGCACCATGGGCCCCAACATCTTCCTTACTCATATTTGGGGTCCTCACTTACTCAGGCCCATTTCATTATAATAACAACAGCAGCAACAACAATAATAACAGTAGTACCTAAATTGATAGACTAATTTTCAGTTTGGAAGGTTACTTTGAAATACACTGTTTTGCTAAGTCCTAGCTGCATTTTGAAGGTGTATATAATTAACAAACACAAAATTTTATATTAGTAATATAAAATTATTTTTTAATAATTTTTAATTTCTAAAATTGTGCTTGGTATTGATTCTGCTCCCCCTCAGCCCCTCTCTTGTTCAAGACAATGACAAATCACTGACGTTTTCTGAGTGGTAAGTTGTACAAGCTATTAAATAGGAAGCTAGTGATAAAATCTAGATCTTCTAAGTTCAAATTCAGTTCAGGTGTACCTCTTTTTTTTTTTTTTAAAGATTTTATTTATTTATTTTTAGAGAGAGGAAAGGAGGGAGAAAGAGAGGGAGAGAAACATCAATGTGTGGTTGCCTCTCACGTGGCCCCTACTAGGGGCCTGGCCTGCAACCCAGGCATGTGCCCTGACTGGGAATCGAACCTGTGACCCTTTGGTTCACAGCCCGCACTCAATCCACTGAACTACGCCAGCCAGGGCCAGGTGTACCTCTTGAATTTTCAAATCTAGAGCCAAATTAGAACACCTTTAGATTCATTTACATTTTCATTGTTAGTGAGTTTGGATTGCCTTAGTGGCTACACCTATGAACAATATCATGTTATCATATAATCACCACCAAAGGATTCATTGCAGTGGAGATTTTTGTAATTTATTTTTTATTGATTTATCAAGCCATTGCTATGTCATGATATGCATTAACTAATTAAACAAGGATTTTTGAGGTGCCATTTCTTTACTACCCCCTTATTCTTGCTGTACCTCATTGCTGAGCATATTCTGAGACTACACATCCTAAATCATCTTATAAAGTCTATTATTGATTTTGCAAGAGGTACATACTGTTGTTCTCAGTCCATTCATCTTTCCTGGGGAAAATTTGTTATGAAGATTTCACTTTTGAATCTTATGAATAGATTTAATAAGTTATGATTTTCTTAATAATGTGACTCTCTAAAAGAAATCAATAACCCCGAAGATAAGGATCATATCCTTTTGTCTGCAAACTAATTTTCAAAATGAGGTAATTAAAGTACATTAGTATAACACTATTCCAAATGAGGAAACCAAGATTCAGCATAATGAAGAGATGTTTTTAATTGAAAAGATTGTGTTAAGTACCTGCATTTTCCAAGTCCTAGCCTAGTTTTTTTGTTTGTTTGTTTAACTAGAAGCTGTATACTACATACAAACATGCCAAAATCATCTTTTACCTGGTAAAATGAAGGTCACATAACACAGAAAATGGAGGAGGTAATAAAAGATCTTCATTCTGTAGAAAGAAGCTGCTGAAAGATTTGCTACCAAAATCTAAAGACTAGAACACTTTCCAAAAACTCCAGAGACATTTACTATTTATAGTTTTCTAATGAAAGAAAGACGCTTTTTATCCGGAAATTGTTTTATGTTTTGTGTACTTATCTCTGCTCCATTGACTAGAGATGTGGGCAGAATTACCTAAATTGAAAAACTTGAAATAAACTGATCGTTAGGGAGGAATCTCTATGTAGAAATAGGGGTAAACAAGACATCTGTTCTATCAACTCGATCAATGAAACATCAACACAAAGGAGCATGCAGGAGGGGGTTTAAATATTTGTTTACCATTTAAGATGTAAAACAACTGGCATTACCATGTCAGTTAAACCTTTGGTTGCTCTTCAAAGTATATTCTACTCACCAAACTGGTGTGTAAACTCATCAGCATGCCCTTATGTCCCAAATCCTTGCTTATGTAGCCAGTATCCCCAAATTGTTCATTGACCAAAGTCCACATATTACGCCTCACTTTGGTCACTCATTTTTATTGCTTTTTTTCAGGTGCAACTTATTTATGGAGCACCATTTTTTTCTAGAAAAGCCCAATTAATCTTTATTTATTTTAATTATCTTTATTTATTTTAATTATTATCATCATCATGTATGCACACAATAAATATTGAAAAAAAGAAAGCTTGTGATGAATAGAAATAATTTTCCACCTTAATTTCCCTGTTTTTAAGTTGTTTTCTGGTTACTGTTAACATAAAAATTAGAATTTAACGTATATTTTGTTTTTGCTTGGCAACCACGGAGCATATCTTTTGGTTTCCAATATGAGAAATGCAGATTTAGATCACTTACATTCTTATCTGTGCTATCCTTAAAAACTTATATTAATTTTTTGAAAATTTCTGTAAGTTATTCTTAAACTTGTAAATATTTCTACATTTGACATGAAAACATTACCTCTGCAGTTCACTCGAAAATTCCTGCTCACGTTCCACGTCGCATTCCCTTTTCTCGTACATTCAGCTTGCCTAGGGAACGTGCGCTCTCTGTACAACCAGCATCAAGACACTTGCACTTGGTGTTTGAGACTGAAGTACAACAAACATAGATTTTGTTGCCTCTTTATGTGTCTAATATGCCAACAACTTGTGCTAATCAAAGACAAGTGTTTTTGGTTTCAAAGTCAAGTGGATAATTACTATTACTTTACTATTATTTTCTTCTCTCATTTTTAATCAAATGTTTTCTAGTCTTTTAACTCTAATTTTTTTATTTTTGATTTTAACATTTTTAAAAAGTATTTTTCCTGTAGTTTTTCATAAGTATAGGCAAATATTAATAATAGCCATTCCTTATCCTTTAATTTCTCTCAGTATCATAGGTTATTCCTGCTCCCCTTTCATTATAAGATTTTCTGAACCTGCCCTCCTGCACTGTATATACTGTTAACTAGATCTCAGGTTTTCTTTTTCTTCCTTTTTTCTTCTTTTTCTTGTTCTCAGAAAAGATTTTTAAACATTGGCATTTCCTTGATGAGAAATATTTTTAATATACCCTTATATTTGATTGTTTGGATGTAAATTCTAGGTGTGAAATCATTTGAAGTCATTACTCCACTAACTTCTAGCAGTGTGATGAGAAATTTAATGGTAGGCAAGCTCCTTTTAAATCGTTCGATATTTTTCTCTCCAGAGATATACTCTTAGAGTATATAAAGAGTTTTAGGATATACTCTTTATGTTTTATATCCAGAATTTTAGGATTCATACATTGCCTGGTATGGATTTCTCTTTTATAAGTTAGGTCTTGCATTGTGGGCTTGTATCGTTCTTCACATCAGAAAAACGATCTTTTTAAAATATATTTTTTCTCTGAAAAGTCTTTTCTTACTTGTTTGTATATTTACTTCCCCTCTTTTGGGATTTCTTTTAGTCCGGCATTCAATATTCCTCGCAGGTTTATCTGTACTCTCATACTTTAATATCTGTGTTGTTACTTTATAATTTTAATTTTATCTATCTCTTTCATTTGCAGTTTTCCTATTTTTTAGGGAACATATTTAGAATATAAGTGCCTTTATTTATTCTCTGATTGCTCTTCTGCCATAGAGTGCCATTCCCTTTTGACAGATATAAGAGCTTCTTGAATCCCTCTGCAAATATATTTAAGACAGTTTTGTTTATTCGTATCAAATTATGTTTTCCTTGAACTCTCTCTTTCCTTGGATCTGTGTTCTGTTTGTTGTTGTAATCTTGGTTATTCATGCTGCTGGTTTTTACACTGTTGCAAAATCATAGGTTTTAGAATGAACTGGATGCTTTGTGGGGATTTCCTTTGCTATAGAGAATTTTTTTTCTCCCTAAATAAACCTTTGTCAGTAGCATTCTCATGGTAAGATTTGTAAATGTAGGTCGAATGAGCTTCTTTGATGTGAACAGAAAGGACTGGGACTCTCAGTGTGTTCAAGAAGAAACCTTGCTGTTGGTTCTGACACGAAAGTTCCTACACCAGAAATCTTAGCTCTCTCCATATAATTTGCTCACTTGGTTTCATTTAAATAAAACTAAAAACTCCACGAGAGAACAACTGTATATGTCTGTTCTACTGTGAGTCCCAAATGTGTAGAAATGTATTTACTACAGAGAAAGAACTCCAGAAATGAATATATAATCCAAATGCATTTCTTTAGCATTTTTGCAGAAAAAAATCAGTTGACTACATACATTAGAGTCTGTTTCTGGACTTCACATTATTTAATTGATCTGTATCTCTCTCCTTTATGGCAATATGAAAATCTATTAATTACTATAAAACCTGAAATCAGAGAGTAAGCCTTCAACTTAGTTCAAAATTCTTCAACCTATTGTGGCTATTTTAGGTCTTATGATTTCCCATATAATTTTTTAAGTAAGATTGCCAATATCTATTTAAAATATCTCAGTGGAGTTTTGTTTAGGATTTTGTTGAATCTATAAATCAGTTTGATGAGATTTGACATTTTGACCTTTCTAATACATGAACAAGATATATCTCTATTGTTTATCTCTTCTTTACTTCCTTTCAGCAGTGTAGTTTTCAGAGAGAAGTATTATATATACATCTGTATCACTGTCTTTAATTTTGTCATCATTTTGGATACTTCCATATATAATGTTTCTAAATTTAATTTTCTAAGTATTCATCACTAGTTTATAGAAATATAATTGATTTTTATATTGGTCTCTGTCAACAATCTTGCTAAATTAAATTATTAGTTCTATTGTCTTCATTTTTGGATTTCTTTGATTCACTATATAGGCAGTCATGTTGCCTTCAAATGCTGTCTTTTGAATGTTTTAAATTGTAGTTGACATTCAGTATTATATTAATTTCAGGTATACGGCATTATGGTTAGAAATTTAAATAACTTATGAAGTGATCCCCAGGATGTAAGTCTAGTACCCCCTATTCTGTACTTGACATCCCCATGACTATTTTGTAACTACCAATTTGTATTTCTTAATTCTTCCATCTTTTATCCTCAGGTTCCCAACCCACCTCCAACCAGGCAACCATTAATTTATTCCCTGTATCTATGAGTTTGTGCGTTTCTGTTTTGTTTGCTCATTCATGTGGTATTGTAGACTTTACATATAAGTGGAATCATATGGTATTTGTTTTTTTTTTTTTCTGTCTGATTTATTTTACTAATATGACTTGGTAAATGTTCTCTCATATAGGGGTTCAGCAGAAGTAAGGCCTATTTGAGTGTGGTTGGTAGGATAAGAATACGGGTGTAATAATTTATAGTTTTAATTTGAACATTTCGCCTAAAATGTCATATGGTGTGCTTGAGTGTGATATTGTTATGTTACAGAATTACATGCTTATGATTTTGTAATAAGAAAGGGGTGTTATTGTGTGGGGCCCTGTATTGTACAGAAGTATTTGTGTATAATGTATATACCTTCATTATTAAATATTTGGAAGAATTTAACAGTTTAACCATAAGTACCTGATACTTTTTTTTTGTGGGATGATTTTTAAACATACAATTATTTTTAGTTCTAGAATTGTATTTTATTTATTTTAATTGTTCAAGTACTTATTTTTAAAAATATAGATATAAAATTATTCAAGTTGTAAATTGTTTTCTTGAGTGAATCTTGGTAGTTTACATCATTTGCAGAAATGTTTCTTTTCATAACAGTTATCAAAGTAGTGGTAAGGTGTTGTGTCTTACATTATTTTATTGTTCTTTTAATATCTTACATCTGTAGTGATTAGTCCTATTCCATTTCTGACATTGTTCACTTGTGCCTTTCTTTTTTTTTTTTAACATCTGCTTGGAAAGTTCTGAAAAACATTTTTTTAAACCTTTTTACAGAACCAGCTTGGTTTTTTATTGATTGTTTTTATTGTTTGTTTATTTTATATTTTATTAATTGCTGATCTTATTTTATTTTCTTCTTTCTGCTAATTAAAAATAAGAGTTTCATTAAATTATGTATTTTATAAAATTAGGTTTAATTTGCCCTTTTTTCTAAAGTCATAAAATAAAAGCTTAAATCATTGCTTTAAGACATTTTGTATATTTTAATACGATCGTATTTTAAAAGTCTTGGATTGTAACCAAAGAGCCCTTGTCGGTGTGTGAGTGTCACGGTGTCTCTGTCTGTCTGCATACCTCTGTGTCTCAGGGGTTCTCCCTGTCTCCCCCCCTCATCACTAGTGTTGGGGGAGGCAAGGGACAACATTGTGGGAATCCTTAGGGAGCAGCCCAAATGATGTGGTTAGAATCTGTGACATTCTCTTTAACAATTTGTAAAGAACTGAAGCCCTCAGGTTAATAGATTTAAAGAATGAAGCCTGCCAAAATCCACATCAGTGAGCACAGAAGCGGGTCCTCAGACCCCAGCTGAGCACCTGAGGTATCTATAGCTCAGGTCGCTGCTTCAGTGTGAGCTCATCAGAGACCCTGAGACAGAAGCACCAAGCTAAGCTGCTTCTGGAATTCTACCCATATGATCTATGAAATAATACAGGTTTTAAAATGTTCCTTATCAGGGTAATTTATACAGAAATAGGTAACTAATATGATATTCTATTTTACAGTCTCTACCTTTTAATTGCTGTGTTCACAACATTTACATTTAACGAAATTATAACGTGGTTGTGTTGAAACCTGCCACCTTGTTATTTTTCTATTTGTTCTTTATGCCTTTGTTCCCTTTCTTTTCCTTCATATTTGTGTACTTTTATGTTTACATTTATTTATTTCATTGGCTATATCTATTTTTCATCCTTGTTCCAATGTTTATAATATAGGCTTTCCCCCCCATTCTGCCCCTTCCCCCTCCCTGCTGATAACCCTCCATGTGATCTCCATTTCTATGATTCTGTTCCTGTTCTAGTGGTTTGCTTTGTTTTTGTTTTTAGGTTCAGTTATTGATAGTTGTGAGTTTGTTGTCATTTTACTGTTTATGCTTTTTATCTTTTTTTTCTTAGATAAGTCCCTTTAACATTTCATATAACAAGGGCTTGGTGATGATGAACTCCCTTAATGTTACCTTATCTGGGAAGCACTATATCAGCCCTTCCATTCTAAATGATAGCTTTGCTGGATAGAGTCATCTTGGATGTAGGTCTTTGCCTTTCATGACTTTGAATATTTTTTTCCAGCCTCTTCTTGCCTGTAAGGTTTCTTTTGAGAAATCAGCTGATAGTCTTAGGGGTACTCCTATGTAGGTAATTGTCTCCTTTTCTCTTGCTGCTTTTAAGATTCTCTCCTTATCTTTAATCTTAGGTAACTTAATTATGATGCGCTTTGATGAGTGCTTCCTTGGGTTCAGCTTCTTTGGGACTCTCTGGGCTTCCTGGACTTCCTGGAAGTCTATTTCCTTTGCCAGATTAGGGAAGTTTCCTTCATTATTTTTTCAAATAAGTTTTTAATTTCTTGCTCGTCCTCTTCTCCTTCTGACACCCCTATGATTTGGATGTTGGAATGTTTAAAGTTGTACTGGAAGTTCCTAAGCCTGTCCTCATTTTTTCTGAATTCTTATTTCTTATTCTGATCTGGCTGAATGTTTATTTTTTCCCAAATCATTGATTTGAGTCCTGTTTCCTTCTCTTCATTGTTGGTTCCCTGTACATTTTCCTTTATTTCACTTTGCATAGCCTTCACTTTTTCATGCATTTTGTGACCATACTCAACCATTTCTGTGAGCATCCTGATTACCAGTTTTGAACTCTGCATATGATAGGTTAGTTATCTCTTCATCAATTACTTCTATTTTTGGAGTTTTGTTCTGTTCTTACATTTTGGCTATATTTCTTTGGGTGCACCTGTTACACTGTAAGGGGTGGAGCCTGAGGTATTCACCAGGGTGGGGCAACCCAGGTCATTGCACTGTGTGGGGAGGGGTCCAAGAGGGAACAGTGCCAATTGCTTGGCATTTGCCCTGCTTTCAATCATTTCCCCCACTACCCACAAGCAAATTGGGTCCTTCTGGTGCTGATTCCTTGGTGGGTAGATTTGTGTACATTCTAGGTTCCTGTGGTTCTCTCCAAATAATTATTCTGTGAGGCTGGGAGTTTCTCCCACTACCACAGCCTCACAGATTTTTACAGCCAGAGGTTTCGAGGCTCTATTTCCCCATGCTGGAACCCTGGGTTGTGTGGTCTGTCTCACTCTCCATTTGTTCCTCCCAGTTTAATGTAGGACTGCCCAGTCCTCCAGCCACCACCTTGCTGTGTGTCCTCTTGGCCCCAGCTTCCCATCCCTGACCCTCCCACCAGTCTGAATGAAAGTTTCTTCTTTAACTCCTTGATTGTGAAATTCCCATATGGTTCCATTTTCTGGAAGTTCTGGGGTTTTTTTTGTTGTTGTTGTTGTTGTTTTTTAATTTGTAGTTGTCATTCTTTTGGTTGTGTGAGGAGGCAAAGTATATCTACCTATACCTCCATCTTGGCCAGAAGTCCTGTATCACATAATTTCTGACAGGAAGTTTGCCTGCAATCTTTTTATTTTTTTAACAACAGCATTATCGAGATTTAATCATTACCAAACCTCTAACCTACTTAATGTGTACAATTCGATGGTGTTTAATGAAATCACAGAATTGTGTCATCATCACCACAAGTAATTTTAGGGTATTTTCAATGTCACAAAAGAAACCCTGTAGCTGTCACCCCTCTCCTAAACCCTAGGCAACCACAAATATACAGAGTGTCTGTATCTATGGATTTGCCTGGTCTTATTATTTCATACAAATGCAATAATACAATAGGTGAAACTTGTGACTGGTTACTTTCACTTATAAAATTTTCAAGGTCTACCTATTTGTAGCATGAATCTGTATTTCATTACATTTTATCGTCTAATAATGTTTCATTGTATGGATATGCCACGTTATGTTTATGAACCCATCAGTTTTTGGAAATTTGCATTGTTTCCACTTTTCAGCTATTATGAAAAGGCAGCAGTGAACATTTGTGTACAGCTCTTTGCATTGACATATGTTTTTATTTCTCCTGCACATATTCCTAAGTGTGCGATTATAGAGTCAATGAAAACTCCATTCTTAATTTTTTTATATACTGTCAGACTGCTTTCTGAAGAATTTGACCAATTTACATTCCTAGCAGCAGTGTAGGAAAGTTCCAATTTCTTCTTTCGCTCACCAACCTTTGTTATATCTTGTTTTAATTATAGCCCTCTTAGTGGGTGGGAAATGGGAAGTCATTGTGGTACTGATTTGCATTTTCTTGATGGCTATTGAGGTTAAACATATTTCCATGTTCTTGGTGAACATTTGTATATATCTTCTTTAGAAAAATATATATCCAGCCTTTTGTCCATTTTATAACTAGATTATGTGTTTTATTATTAATTTATAAATGTTCATTATTTATTCACAATACTGTGATTAAGAAGCTGCTGGTTTTCAAGGCTATTTGGGGCAAGCTGGACAGTAGTAGGACAGTTAAAATGTCACAAAGACAGCCGTACTCACTAAATTTCAGGGGGGTTTTCTTGAATTAATGCTCCTTGGATTTTTGCAATTCTGTTGTTAATTCACAGACTCTTAAAAACTGAATTTTGGCAATTCTTGCCAGCTTTTTGTTGTTTTTATGAAGGGATATATTTTTAAAGTTATTTACCTCATCATTTCAGAAGTACTGCCTATAATTAATTATATATTCTTTCTTTTTCCTAAAAAATGTTTTTGTAATTGGAAATTATACACTATTTTTGCAGTTGGAAATTATTCTGTTTAATATTGCTGTACAACAAGCTACCCTAAAACTTGATGGCTTATAGCAAAATCCATTTTCTTAAGCAAATTGTTTCTGTAGGTCAAAATTGAACAAAAACCAGAGTGGGAATGGGTTAGTACTTCTTGCTGTCCTTTGCAGAGTCTCATTTTTCTCAGCACACTGTCAATATTATTCCTTTATATTTTAGACTTTTTCCTTTCTCAATCTGTAGTCTTCCCCTGAATGATTTTACCTTATTACTTCAATTAATGCCTCCTCAAATCTATATTTGAAGCATATTTTTCTTTCTTGGGTTTCACTCAGGTGTACAACAGAAAAGTATAAATGTAGCATGTCAGAAATATTCCTTTCAAATCTGCACTTTTTGCAATATTTCCTAATGAATAATTGCTTTATTCAGCAATCTGTTTAAGAAAACTAAACTAGGAATTATCTGGTCCTCTTACACCCCCACCTCCCACCATGCACTAAACTTTCATTTTCTCTAAATCAGAATTCTTACCTAAGTTTTTATATTGTGCAGAAATGTGATATAGCTATAGGTTAAAAAAATCCACTCAGTGAAGACTTTAAATTCTAAATGTCAAGCATTTGCTTATGGAAAGCTTTATAATTCATAAGAGATGTTATAGTAACATTAATTTAATATTATGATAGAATTAATGTAGAATGTGAAAAACTGGAAACACAATAAGTTAATTGAAGACATGGAAAAGGATAATATTTCTGAGAAATATTATGACAATAAATACCAAGTTACAAGGTAGTTAAATAAAATGCTTAAAGACCAAAAGAGAAGACCCTTGGATTAGTTGCCTATTTTCAGAATTGATTATGATAAGTACTTCTGGATGATAGAATTAGAATTTTTTTATTTTTAGATATTTATGTATTTTCCAAAATTTTCTTATTATTTTATCATAAGAAAAATACCATTAAAATGTTTTAACTTGATTTTGTCCTCATCATATTTTATTCTCTGTTGAGTTTGATTACTCTTTTTCACATTGTCAATACTGTCCTATTATGTGATTAAGATGTATGTGACTTTGTGTCTGAGATCCAAGCACATTTTTGCTAAAACTACGGAAAGGTAGCATAAACAATGATTGATGGTTAATTCCTAAAAGATCATATGAAAATAAACTACTGCACAGGACAAATAAACAAGCCAGAGATGAAGGAATGTATTAAGGATGGGGGATGTTTGTCATGTGAGTGAAGGAGAACTACCACTTTAATGAAGAGGCTATTTATTATTCATCTTTGTTTCACTTGTACTAACCTGACATTGAACTCACTGGTCGCCATGCTACGGTTGTGTAATCCGGGAGGCCACAGGATACCCATAGGAAAATAGATTTACAGAAAATAGAAAGTTCATTTTTATACTAATGTTGTTACAACACAGTATTATATAGAGTAGTAGAATTAGAAATTGCATGTGTATAAGCTGTAGTAGTGATGTGTTTAGTGTTTGGTTTTATGTATTCCCGTAGAACACAGCAGGGCTTATTGTTGCAGTGATTGTATATGTATTCCCAGCTGCTGCATGAAGTCTTGCAAGCACCACGAACAAGGAAACATTCCATTTCTCTCTCTGCAATTTCTTCTGTTCTTTCTCTTGTTTTCTTCTGTGAAACTAAGAAAAAGTAGCCATGATCATAAATCCAAATTTAATCTGCTTGCATAGCTAGATGAATAGACAGACAGATCATATATTGATAAGTAAATAAGGTTGTTTAAAGGACAGAGATAAACTATTTTGTTCTGAAATCATGCCCAGGCAACTGTGTTAAAAAGCTGTGATTTTATCCACTGTAAATTGTTATAAGTACTTATTTATCCAACAATATTTCCTTTGCTATTAGCATTTTTTGGAAATAGAATATCCTTAAATATCTAATATGCACATGTTTCCTCAACAGAAAAGAGAAAAGATGTAGAAAAAATAATCTACATGTTTCATGTTCTAAATAGTCATCTACTCCCAACACCCTTCTCCTCACCACAAATGACTAGACTAGTTAGTTACAAAAAGCCTAATTTTGACAACAGCTACAATGTCAGTTCATTATCTTGCATTAAAAAAAGGAAGATCCACCAAGGCCTCATCATCCAAAGAGACCACTAAGAAGGCAGAAGTCGAGAGCTAGAGGCAGGGTGGGGAGAGACTAAGATTCTGTTGGAGTTTTTATTCACCAACAAAGCATCACTCTATTTATTTCAGTGTAACCTATTTGTCAATAAATATTTTTTTCCTCTTATAAAAATAAATAAATAAATGAAGACAGTAGAAAGCGCATAAAGAGTCAGAGTCTCAAAAAAAAAAAAAAAAAAAAAACCGCAGCAAACAGGTTTGCCTACACATCTTGGGAATCAACTCCACCCCCATTGTCTTATCAATTATCAGTTTCACTCATTTCTTCTTCCATGCAAAATAAGTGAATTGTATTATGAATTCATGAACTCTCCTAACAATCATTCATCTGTTTTATTTATCCATGGTAAAGCATTTATTTAAAGAAAAAACATTTTGCCTTTCTCTCAATTTCCATATTAACAAACATTACCTGATGGATCACAAGACGCAGTAAAGACAAAGATCAGGAATATACAAAGTATCTTCATTGTTGACATAGTTACTACAGTGAAGTTGCGACAGAGCTCAAGATATCGGAGATTTGTGATATTTTTTGGTAAAACAAAGATGAACTCTGGTTTTTATAGCCTTCTCAGGGTGATTGCTGTTCTTATTAATGCCACCTTTCAAGAATGAGAACATAGTCGTGTAACTATTGTGAAATAGCAACAAGCAGATGAGAGGATTTTGTTCTGTTATGACCTCAATGAGCCAAATGTGAACTTGTTTTCAATCACACAAGCAAAGAGCAGCGTTAAAGTCTTTTTAAATACTTGAACCTAAAGCCCATAATCAGCAACAGCAGCATTTTTGACCACATGCTTTTTCAAACATATATTATGTGCCACACAGTTCTCTAAGCACTTTATATGGATTTACTAGTTTAAGCTTCATGACAATTTCTATGACATAGAAATGTTTTCTTTTTCAGTTGAGGTAATTGTGGCACAGAGAGGTTATGTAATTGTCTTAGTCATACATGTAATGGTTGGTAGAGCTGAGGTGAACTCTAGTGTAACATGAGTCTAGAATCCATATGCTCAACCTCCACCCTCTTCACTCATAGGTGAGTAATGGGTGTTCATCGGGTGAAGTTATTCTCTGTGTGCATGGCCTCAGCCAGACACTGTCACTGAAATGTAACTTTTCTACAAACAAAAAATTTCAAGAACATAGTTCTAGTACTGTTATATTGAAATATTCTACTAGTTATTCTAGAAGCATAATCAGTATAATTCCTTACATACCATGTAATGAATCAATCATAGGATTATCTCATTCATTGGGGAGAGCAGTGAGTTAAAACCTAAAAAAGCACTGGATTTAGATGCAGAAAACTTCTCTTGAGATAGGGCTCTTCTGTTTACTAGTTGTATATTTGGGATAAATTTTCACTTGCTGAATATCAAGATTCTTTCTTTAAAAGCTAATCAACAAAACAAAAAAGCAAGCAAATATAACCAGAGTCATTGAAATAAAGAAAAAACTGACAGTAACCAGAAGGGAGGTGGGAGGGGATAATGGGGAGAAAGGGGGAAGGGTTGTCAGGAACAAGTATGAAGGACACATGGACAAAGCTAAAGGGGGGTAGGTTGGAGGGTGGGAAGTGGGGATGGCTGGCTTGGTGGGGAGTGGTAGGGGAAAGATGGAGACAGCTATACTTGAAAAACAAAAGAAGAGAGAGAGAAAGAAAAGAAAAATATTTGTCAAATTTAAAAAACGCTGTATCAGTAGTACCAACCATATTCACAGGTTTAGGGTGAGGATTAAATAGCTAAATATGTAACCATGATGCCCTATACCTGAAACTAATATAAAGTTGAATGTAAACTGTAATTGAATAATTAAAAAAAAACCTGCCAGAAATAAGAACTGTTTCATTTCCTCGAGCATGGATGATGATAAGGGGGAACTACTGCTCTGTTTTCCTAAGTTTAAAAAAGTAATTACAGCCCTGGCTGGGTGGCTCAGTTGGTCAGAGCATCCTCCCATACACCAAAAAGTTTGTGGGTTTGGTCCTTCATAGCGGTGCATACAGGAGGCAACTGATTGATCTCTCTCTCTCTCTCTCATCTCTCTCTCTCTCATCAAGAAAAAACACATCCTTTCATGAGGATAAAAAATTGTAATTATAATCTTCCACTGTAAATGTGGCTTGTATAAAGCAGAGAGATGAAAGAACTGTCTGGACCAGGTATATTAGCTGCACACAGAAGGTATTTTTTGTGACTCCACTTTCTATTTTTAGTTTAATATTTACCAAAGGCTTGGTTCTTACTAGATACTCAATGAATAATAGTGAACATTTATTGAACCTTTGTCAAATACTGGTTACTACCTGAAACCTTCACACTTATCTCAAACATAGCAATAACCTTGTGAAGTATACATTATTTTCACTGTCATCATTGCACAAGCAGGTAAATGAGGCTTAGAGGCCTTTCTCTAACAACTTGTTTAAAGTCTCTGTACTAGTAATTACTGTTGCTGATGTTAGACCCCAAAGCAGCCTGCTTCTTGAACCCATGTTCTTATCCACTGCACCAGAATCAATGAATTCGTGAATAATTTCTGAAAAAGAGTAATGAGTTTTCTATGTTCTTTATCACTTTTTATAGCATAGCACTAAAATTATTTAAGCTTTATGAAATGGTAGGTGACTAACAGACTATAAAAGTAAAAAAAAATAATAATAATTCATGCCCAGAAATAGCAGAAGGATTAGCTAAATCAGTGGTTCCTGACCTTCAAAATCTTTAGAATCCATTGGGATAATTTTTAAAATTACACACTCCTGGGCACCACCCACAAATAGACTCACTCTGTTATTTGGTTGTATGGTTCAGAAAATCGCACTTTTAAATAAACACCACAGATCTTTCCAATGTTGACCCAACTCTGATACCACCGATTTAGCCTCACTCTCTGCTTTGGTCAGACATGAGTTCATGTATAACACATCATTTCCCGTTGGTATAATCATTCTCTTTCTCTGCTCTAACCAAGTGTGCCTGTAATGCTTAATTGCCCAAAGAAATAACTGCCAAAGGAGTTACAGTTGATTGGCCAACTCATTATTCCACAAAAACTTTTTTAGGAAGATGTTTTTTTTTTTAAGTATATTTTTTCCACATTTTATTGAATTTATTGGGGTAACATTTTCTCCCCACCAAGCCCAGGACAATATGGACACCCCTGGAAATACACATCCAGGCTGCCTCTCAGGGCAGTGTAATCATGTGGACAGACTGACCTGAGTGTGAGTGCTACTTTCCTACCATCTGGCTGTGTGGGCCTGGAGCAAACTGTGTTTCCATTCTGAGTCTCAGTCTTCTTAGGGGTATTGGGAATAATGTTAATCATCTTGCATAGATAATGTGAAGATTAAATGAAACAAGCTGAATACTTGATCTGACACAAACTAATGCTTCTTTCCTTCAATTTCTTATCGTTCCACATTTTACTAAGTTGCAGGATTTGTAAGCAACTGTGCCACCAGGGAATGCCACCCTTTGATAGTTCACATGCTTCATGAGTCAGGATACCACCTCTGGATAAAAAATAGTTTAAATAATGTAATATAATATAATATAAATATAATAATAAATATAAATCATTGTATTTATACAGGTATATATGTGCATATATATCTGTGTGCAAATGTATATGTATTTTTGTAGACACATAGATATAAAAAAAGAAAAAAGTAGGAGTAAAACAGCTAAAATTAAATAATGAACTCTGAGAATATTTACCTATATTTCCTTATAGAAACATGTCTCTCAATGACGTCACAGGTGAAGTCCAATTTGTCTTCCCTTCTCTCCCCTGTAAATGTCCTACTGTAAAGCCCTAGTTTGTTAAAAATCACCACAGTCCATAGTACATCTGAGAAAATAGGTTCTAATATGAGATCACACCAAAATTTATTTTAGGAACTAAGATCAAACTATAGAATATTGAGAGCTGACAACTGCATGTTCAAATCCCTTTGAAAGTGGTCCACAGCCTCTCAGAAATAAACGAACAAGATTTATAAAGTATTTCAAAAGTCCATTTAACAGTTCCTTACTTCGAAGCATCCATACCCTGGACAAATCACCTCCATCTAATACCTCTAGACTAGACTGCATAACTTTAGGATACAATATGTGCCTATTCTTTGACATTAGAAAAACCTGAAGTTGAACCTTAGGTAAGTTTTTACTATCAAAAATGATCTATTTTGAGATCCGGTTTCCTTATCTATAAAATAGTGATTTTAATATGAAACTTATTAGGCTGTACTACATATTAAGTAACACAAGAAACTGAGAAAGAAGACACTCACTAACAACTTTAAAAATTACTCAGTTCTTACTATGTACTGGGACAACTTAAGGCTCTAGGATAAAGCAGTAGGCAAGGTAGCCTGGTCACAGCCATGCTTGGAGCTTAATTTTCAGAGATGAATTGCTTTTCATAACATTCAATAGAGTGTTAGGAAAGAAAGTGACTACCAAGAAATACTCATGAATGAACTCTACTATCCTAAGAAAGGGATGGCCAACAAAAGGTGGCTTATGCAGAGAAACCTAACTATTCTTGAGCAATGAAGTGTGTGAGGAGGAAACAGCAGGCCAGGGAACTGACAGTGGTAGAGAGGAACCCAGGGTGTGGCCGGATTCCACCTCATTGGGCTTTTGATGTCACGGTGAAGTGGTGGATTTGATAATATGTTTGATGGAAGCACTTTAAGGGTTCATGAATTCCCTGGTAGAACAGTTCGGAAGGGAGTAGGAGGAGCAGAGTCCAAGAGAAAGGTAATTTCAGAGACTACCAGAGTCTGTTTGAAGGAAGATTAAAGTATCTCTCTGAGCTGCCTGTCCATTGTTCTCCCTGTTTACTCTGCCCATGGTTTCACTAGTTCTCACTTTGAACCTGCCTAAACTCCTACTTCTCTGTCTGACCGCAGATGAGAAGAGCCTGTCCCCCATGTCTGATACATTTTTAGGTCATTGATGTGTGTCTGTCCTCTCGGCTGGGCTTCCTGTCAGTTGTGGGTTGGACTTCATGTGCTTTCTTAAGGAACAATCTGATAATAGGATTACTGAGCCAAATGGGAATTTATAGCAGAGTTTTTCTTTCATCTCACAATGCTTGTGCACTTTAAAGGACATATACATCCCCCAATAATGTTGCCATCTAATGCACGGACAATAAAACCAGCTACTCCCACATGGAAAATTTCAGGTTAGTCAAGAGATGAATATAAATGCTTGAGAGAGGAAAAGGTGGGGGAAGAGATGAAGAGGGAAGGAAGGAGAGAAAAGAATCACACTGATTAGTAGATGGATGCAGCTCTAATGTGTTGCTAAAGCAGTGTTTCTTGAACTCCTAATGTGCATGTGAATCGCCTGAGTTCTTGTTAAAATGTGGATTCTAGTTTA
Source organism: Glossophaga mutica (assembly GCA_039655065.1). Classification (NCBI taxonomy): domain Eukaryota; kingdom Metazoa; phylum Chordata; class Mammalia; order Chiroptera; family Phyllostomidae; genus Glossophaga; species Glossophaga mutica. Next base: position 124,961,155 of record CM077306.1, read on the forward strand.
TCAGGTATGAGGCAGGGCTGAAATGCTCCATGTCTTATAAGCTGTCCTGTGGCATAAACACTCTTTGTCTGTGGAGCATATGTGAGTGTCAGGGCCCTGGAGCACATCATCTAAGCCGGCATTTGCTATTTCAGAGTTCTTCTATTCGTCCTCCCAATAGTGCAGTCACGTGCAGAGGAGTCCCCCCAAAGTGTGGTGATGGCAACACATTACCAGTGCATTATTCCAATGACAACTATTCTTTCCCCCATCATCAACGTATGTTTTCATTGTGGTGAGAGTTGGTATAAAGAGCATGGATTTTGGTCACACAGTTTTTCATGAAAATGAAATTCTTCAGTTACTCTCTCTTCCAGTCAGGAGGTGAGGAGCAGTTGGGGGGGGTGGGTGGGCGGGTGGGCGGGAATCAATTAGAGAAGGATACACAGTAGATCTTTTCAGTGATTTTCCCCCTAAAATATACAAAGGAAAAGAAAAAGAACATATGTTAAGGAAGAGAATTACCAGTAAAAATAAAGCAGCAATGTACACTAAGTTCAGGTTTGTATTTCAGGTTAGAGTTAGAGATAGAAAAAGATAAAGAATCACTGTTTTGCTCACAGTCTCAGGGCTAGCAGTCACTCCATCTACACTCTTTCAGTCTTACTGTTCTTCGTCACAAGTTTAGCCCTGTCCTGCTCTATTAATCTTGGGGTTTTTATACACACTACTTTACTTTATACTTGGATTATACACAGTCATCTGGACAAAACTACAAGAATGAACTTCCCTAACTTTCAAGGAAAAATTCCAATAAATATGTTATTTGCGGATATGTGTGCCAGAAAGAAGGAAAACATTAGAAATAACACCCCCTCCCTCCCCCATGGCTGGTGAGGCTTTCTACAGGAAGAAACAATGAGATTACATACAAGAAGCCCTCTTGACTTTTGGATGAAATACATGTCCGTCCATATTTATAGATTACCTGTGTGGCTCATAGTTTAGTTTGATGAATTTTATAAGATCCCTGGATCCATGGCTTATCCAGCAGGACTGTAGCTGAAACACTTCACCAACACACAGCATTAAAAAAAAGAATTAACTCCTCCATGCTGTCACCCATGACTTAGCAGTTTTTAGGGGAGTTAAGTTTGTTCATATTGATTCCCTGGAAGTCTCCTGGGCAGTGGTTTTAAGTTTTTGATCCCTGAATCTCTAGTTTTCGTTAAAAAAAAAAAAAAAACTTTATTATCCTTGTTTTTTAAACTACTTCCCCAGCTTCCCCAGCAATTTGTGGAATTATAATAAAAACCATGTGGGCGAAAGTTACTGAATAATTTGGTTTTGAGCCACAGACACTCTACTTTGAAAGTCACAGCCCACAAGTCTCCCTTGTGCCTGTAGGGTCCTGTTGTGGCTTCTGTGTTCTGCTGGCTGGCCGATGTGTTCTTTGAACTGGCCAGTGTTTACCACCTGTGAGTTTACTTAGAACTCTGCTGCTTGTTCATGGCTCTGCTTTCCATCGCTATTGTAGTGATTTTGCACTTTTCATCTTCTGTTGGTGGGGATCACTTCCCCATGACCTTTTTCAAGGTTCCCAAATGGGGTATCCATGCTCTCTTAATTTCTTATACATCCTTAGTGTGACAGCTATGTTTCATGTCACTCTCATAAAGTGTCATTTCCAGTTCTCTGCCTTGCATAGAACTATGCATATGTCCTTCCAGCCAAATTGTAAAACCTCAAGACTTTTACTTGGTTGGGTTGTACTTTTCTTTTTTTCTTTTTGCTTTTTTAAAAAGATTTTATTTGTTCATTTTTTTTTGGGGGGGGGAGGAGAAAGGGAAGAGAAACATCAGTGTGTGGTTGCATCTTGAGCACCCTGCACTGGGGACCTGGCCTGCAACCCAGGCATGTGCCCTGACTGAGAATCTGACCAGTGACCCTTTGGTTTGCAGGCCAACACTCAATCCACTGAGCCACACCAGTCAGAGCTGGTTATGCTTTTCCTACCTCTACCCCACAATGTGATGCCTCACCCCTTGCTTATAACATTCTAGCTTTTGGTTCCTTCTTTTGTCTAGTAGGTAAAGCTAGCTCATTCTAAAAACATAACTAAATAATTAACAATTTGTGGAGAGGCTCCGCCCACAGAGTCCCATCCATCCGTCATGGATGAAAATAAAACTACTAAGACATGATCTGCTTGGGGAGGAGAAGTGGTTGATCTGTCAAAGGAGAAGGACCCAGAGCCCCTTCCTCAATGGGCTTTTATTGGGTTCAAATACACAGGAATACAGGTATGTCAGGCACCAAGGATCAAGCAATGGATAACATTTCAAAGAAATCTGAGGGCTTAATCTGAGTCAGTGTCTGTCAGGAAAGGGGGTTGCAAAAACTTTGGGAGATATACTCATTTCCTCCTTGGACCCTTGTCATTTAAATGGGAGCACTCTTAGCAAAGCAGGTTTCACAGGACTTTACAAATTCTTTCTTATGCCTGATCACCTGGGGAATCACTCTGGCCAGCACAGGGCTACACCTCCTGCCAGCATAGTTTCAGGCTTAAGCAGAATAGAGCCAGGAAGCAAGGGATAAGGGAGACATTGCCCAGATAGAAATGGGGACTCGGGCTATTTCAGAATAGCCGGGGGGCAAGGGTCCATCACCCCTCTTTGCTGCAGCCCCCCCAAGGCCTTCCATGAGGGCCTCCCAAGTGGTTGTGTCTGGCTTAGGTTGCCCCTCCTATGAGGAGTCTTACCCTCACTGACTAACTAACTAAGCAATGGGGCCAGAGATGGATGAGGCAGAAGCAGCACTCCTGCCAGGGAGATAAGCTTTGTCTCCTTAGTGGCTCACATCCTCTTGACAGAACAGACTCAGATGAAGCAGGTCCCTTGGGCTCTTACACAGCCTGGCCATGGGGTGGGGGTTACAGCTCCTGAAACCAGTCTGAACGGTTCCCAACAACAATTAAAAAGTGCTTTTTATTTAAAACTTCTGATATTTATAGCAATAAGTGATCTTTATTCTCTCTCTCTCTCTCTCTCTCTCTCTCTCTCTCTCTCTTTCTCTCTCTCTCTCTCTCTCTGCTACATTACCAGGACCAGACATCTCTGAGGTTTTGGTTTTTGTCTTAGAAGCATGATTTGGCCTAATGATATGAAGTCTCAAGCATAAATATGGAAAAGAAATCTATTTAAAAGCCAGGGTATGTACATGAAACAGTTCTGAAAAAGATAAAAAGGGAGTATATATCTGGAATTTTCTTGTCATCTGATACTTTAACCAGAACTCAAATAATAATAATAACAAATATTCTTTCCTGTTTGTGTTTGTAATAATTAAATGTCATCATCTACATAATTTGCATCCAAACTTTGAAAGATTATATGACTTGGCCTTTGAACTGGTATCTTTCAGCTCTGAGGGTGTGATGCCTGCTATTGATTTTGTCAGGATTGAATGAGATATCTGATAAGTACAGGCTGTCTGCCAACACATGCACATGTACACAAACACTCATAAACATTGAGAAATGTCATCAAGAGATTTTTCTCCATTCTGGTCTGATTTATTATTTCCAATAAAGAGTGAATCACTCAATATAACTAAAGAAAAAAAGAATTTATTTGAATTCTAAAAAGATGTTGAATGTAAATTCAGCAAAAGCTGATTGTGAGAAGAGGCAGCTGGACTGTGGGATGGTAACTCACTTCAGCTCTTCTCCTTCCCTGGCTTCTCACTTCTGCCAGTTCATCTGGTCTGCGTGCTCTGTCTCACAACCAGCTCCCCACACCCTTGTGCGCATGCACCATCATATCATCCCCAGCCTGACTGGACAGAAACATTCACTCATACATTCAACACTGGTTGGAATTTCTTCTTTTTTGGCCCTAGCAGCTTATTTGGTTAGAGTTTCCTCCCAATACACCAAGGTTGCAGGTTTGATCACCATTTGGGGCAAATAAAAGAATCAACCAATGAATACATAAATAAGTAGAATAACAAATGAACCTCTTTCTCCCTCTCAAATCAATTGATCAATAAATTAAAAAAATAATATATTTTCTCCTGAAATATATAGTGTATATCTTTAGCTGGATAAAGAATACACCATCACATTAATGAAAGAAAAATATGTCCAATGACAAGTAGGTGATTAAAATCTTATTTAACGTAAGTATTGCTGTTTACACTGATTTGTTGACATATGAGTTCTGTCCAGAAGGTATCCAAACATGTAACGTGAGAAATAGAGATATTTATTGAAGAAGATACAAGATATAAGAAACACTGTACATAGAACAATGATGCTTCAGTCCCCTTCAAACTAGGCACCTTGGGACTTCACTCAGTTCTCCCATTTGCCATCAGCTGCCCCATTGTATTTTCCTGAATCTCACTGATGGTCTGAAATCTCTTCCTTTTCAAAGGTGATTTTAGTTTTGGGAAAATCCAGAAGTCACAGGGTGCCAAATCTAGGCTATAGTGGGGCTAAGTCATCTGGGTGACTTGATGTTTTGTCAAAAACCTCTGCAAAAGAAATGAAGCATGAGAGGGATTGTTGTCATGATGAAGCTGCCAGTCACCAGTTGCCCATAGCTGCAGCCTTCTGAATCATCTGAATGGTTTCCACATAGGGAATTTTCAAGCTTAATGCAATATTTGATGCAGATTTGTTGCTCTGCTTGCTCAATCATTTTGAATGCGACAGCCACACAGTACACACACTCACTCAATGGTGTCTACTGCCCCCACTGACTAGTACTGTGAAGTCATCATTGTTCACACATGCATTCTAGTTCACTCTGCTTGGCTGCCAGGTTACATTCATGTCGAGCAAACTGTTCTTGTTATATTAGCAATGGCTGGACTTTCTTCGGACAGACCTCATATGCCAAGCACTGTGCTACAAACAGGAAAACTAGGTGTTGCTACCTTCTCCATTTCATATAGAAGGGAACCAAAACTTAGACAAGTAAAATAATTGCTCAAGGTTACACAGCAATTATTTTAGTAAAAAAAAAAAAAAAAAATCAGATTCAACTATCCCTGGACCATCTGCTCCCAAGCAGTATAATATTAACACCCATGTCTTAGACACTTTAGCTAATATCTCTCTATGCCAATGCATCTAAAACAAGACAGAGTTAATCAAAACCTATATACTTGGAGGTGAAAGTGTAGAAGTAAAGCCACATGAGACGAAAACTAATTGTGCCTGTCAAATAACTTTTCTGAGGAAAGTAGCTCTCTAAAAATATGTGTATGTTGATGTGAATATTGTTCCTTCCAGGGAGCTGTAAACTTATTTTGTATATGAAAACATCAGGTCTTCATTTTGATGCTACTTAACATTTAAACCCCTGCTCTAATTCCAACTGTTCTTATTCTTTGCTCAGAAAGAAACTTCTTATAACTTGGCTTCCCATGTAAATTGCCCACAGGGAAAATACAGTTATCAAGCCAATACATATGATTAATATAACTAAGAATATGATTTCTTATGATAGCTATGGAATTGGCTTCCTGTGCTAAACAATGTAGACTCAAATTGCCTCTGAGAGAACCATGGTAAAGCTGTATAAGGTAATAGTTGAAGGTTTCTGTGGAATCAACCTTCATAACAACAGATCTAGCTTGGCAGCCAAAGGCAGAGATTTACTAAAATACTTGGTATGGGTCTATGTTTTGCCTTCTGGCACAGTGAAGCTCTTTTAGTTATCATGCAATTTGTCTAGGGTATTATTAAGAAAAATCAGCAACTGTAGGGAAGGAGAAAGTAGAGATAAAAAAAGAGAGGAGTTGCCCTGGCTGGTGTGACTCAGTGGACTGAGTGCAGGCCTGTGAACCAGAGTCACTGGTTCGATTCCCAGTCAGGGCACATGCCTCAGTTGCGGGCCAGGTCCCCAATGTGGGGCATGTGAGAGGCAACCACACTATGAAGTTTCTCTCCCTCTCCCTCTCTTTCTCTTTCCCTCCCCTTCTCTCTAAAAATAAATAAATAAAAATCTTAAAAAAAAGAAGAGGTTTTGAGAATCATAGCCACTGAGTTGCTAGCAGGAAGAGAGAAATATTGATTCTCTCTTTTTTTTTTAATTTTTATTTTCCAACTTAAGTTCACTTTTTTTTTATAATATTTAAAATAATCACATTTACCAAAATTTGACCTGATTTTTATAGCTGTGTATTTATAGCTAGGTATGTTTGTATGCAGAGGAGTGGAAGGGTGGATATTGTGTGCTTTTTGTCACCCTACTCCCTTCTTATGACACAGGGAACATTTTTATTTTTTCTGAAATATAAATATTTAAATATATTACATTATATATTGGCTTGTACTGTATTTGTTAGAGCACTTAATCCAACCTCTTCTTTACTCTTTATAAATTAGTCCTCAAGTTTCTAAACTAAATGATGTGAAAATGTAAGTACAGATGTTTCCCTTAGAAGTGATTTTTAACATGGAATCACAAATCTGAAAAAGACAACACTATGGAGACAGTAAAAGAATCAGTTGTTACCATAAGGAGGAATGAATAGGCAGAGGATAGAGGATTTTTAGGGCAGTGGAACTATTCTGTATGATATTATAATGGTAAATACGTGTCATCATACATTTATCAAAACCCACAGAATGTACAACACCATGACTAAACCCTGATGTAAACTATGGACTTTGGGTGATAGCAATGTGCCAGTATAGGTTAATAGATTGTAGCAAATATACCACCGTGTTGGGGGATGTTGATAATGGGATTACTGTGCAGGCCATGATCAAGGAGTATATGGGAACTTTCTGAATTTTTGCTACGTTTTGCTGTGAACCTAGAATAGGTCTAAAAAGTAAATTCTATTTTTTTAAATGGAATCACAAATACATATTAGTTAAAACAATGAACAGTTGTAAAGGAAATCATTATTTCTATTTCCTTATTTTAAAAATGAGAAAACTAATGCTCAGAGAATATTAAAAAATACTTTTTCCAAGTTACCATGATTAAAATAGCAATATCTCAAAATGTTTTTAATTGTTACACACCCTCATGTGATCCTGTAATGAATGGGATGTAGAGCAGGGGCCCCTGAGAAATTTCCCAGAAGCCCATGATAGGGGGAAGGGGCTGATACGGCAGTTAAGGTACTTTACGTAACAATGGCAAGTTAAAAGCTGTGCTATGCCCTAGGCCAAAGGCATACTGACTTTCAGAATTCATAGTGACTGGTGACATAGGCAGGGAGGGGATTTTTACACTTGTGTGAGTGGCAGGGAGGTAGAGTCTCCCATTTCATGGGGTACTCTTGCCCTGACTAAAGATGGCAGCTGCAAGAAGATAAAAAGACACGGGGGAACTGGAAAAAGTATTTCATTGTAGGAGGGGCCAGATATGAGGTCCTGTAGGAAGCTCCCGGTCAGCATTTAAATCAGAGGTGGGCAAAGAGAGAGGGCCTGGTCCTCCATGGGGCTGTGAGGAAGCAACAAGAAGCCATGCTGGCTGAGAGTATTCCACCATGCAGTGGGGGGAAGTAAGGAAGAGGCAGCTCTGAGGAGATGCAACCATGCAGGCTGCAGTGTAGGAAGGAGGCATCGCTGGTCTATAGTGAGTAAGAGCTGGAGTAAGAAAGAGGAGACCCACTGGAAAACTTGCCTAGAGAACATGGCGGCAGAGTTGATGCAGCTAGCAATGGCAGGAACCTGCCTAACCAAGCACAGATCCATGAGAGGTGCTTGGAGCTGAACTGACATTTGCATAGGAGTGCTGACTTTTCTTCTCTGAAGGATGTACAGAGAAGCCACTTTCTTGGGACGTGTGCCTTCCCTGGACTTCACCATGATCCAGTGTAATGTGGCACACGTTTTCCTAGAATATTATATGGAGGCTGAGGACAATGTATCCCAGATCCTGAAGGCAAGAGCTTCTGCAAGAGAATGGCAACTCTGAAACCCACCAGTGTACTTTCCAGAGGGGATGGAGACCTGTTGGTGTAGCTGGCTTAAGAACAGATAAGGATATGGGGAACTATTGGGCATGGTTTTGGTTTGTAGCCTGGCAGGGAGCCAGGGAAGTGCTGGTTCTTGCAGGAGAACAGGGCACTGAGCAGGAGAGCTCTTAGCCTTCCTGAGGTTGGAATCCTGAAAATAAGAACCTGTTTCCCTCAACACTAATTGTTGGGTCATACACCGAGGCGCCGTGAGGCGCCGTGTGTGTGAGACCCAGTCAGCTTGGTTACAATCCTCCAACACCGTTCAAATGGAATCTCTAAGTTATAAGTTCTTTCTGAATGTGTAATAAAATATCTAACTTAAAGTAGCTCAAGTGTTGATGTGGACTTCAGTCGATCTCATGTGAAACCAACTAAACCCAACAAAAGGAGAAATGAACTGTAGGACTTGCCTTAGTAAAGATTGCAATGGAACTCACTCCTGGTAATATTCTTTTCCATTAACTCTCATGTATGTACAGGGGTTGTAAAAGTAAGTTTACAGTTGTGAGTAAAGGAAGCAGAGTTTATTCTTATATTATTATAAACCTGCTTTTGCCCACCCTTGTGTTTATTTGTGTATTAGCTTCATACGGTCTTCCTCTAACCTATCAGAGAGTCAGGCTATGGGAAAGGTGTTGTTTGATTGATAGAAGATCAAACCAATTATAAAATGGCAGTGTCAATAGAGATGAAGGTGTTAACAATTTCAGGTAACCATTGGTGTGGGTGTATGTGTGTATATTTTGTACCACAGTTGTTAGAAGCTGAACTTTTAATCTAGTTGTGGTAAGACAGCAAGAATTACAAGAAAGTGTTGACCTCCTAATTAAAACCTGAGGCTAGAATGATGGGAGAAATTCCCCCAAAAGGGAAAGCGTAACATGGACATAGTACCAGAGAATTTATAAATACAACAGGTAAGTAAATATATGTCTATATCCAGTAGGAAGGAGTCATTGTCCTCATTTTACACATGCAGAAAAGAGAAAATTGATATTCATGTGTCTTTCTATACATCAGCTTTTTCTGCCTCTGCATTACTTTTTTGACATATTTCATTTATTTATTTTTAGAGAGAGTGGAAGGGGGAAAGAAAAAGAAGTAGAGAAACACCGGTGAGCTATTAACCCAGGCATGTGCCCTGTGGGGAATTGAACCTGTGACCTTTTGGTTCACAGGCCAACACTCAATCCACTGAGCTATACCAGCCAAAGCAGCATTATTTTCAATAAATTCTTATGAATTCTTTTATTTCCATATTTGCTTAAGGGCAGAGAGATATAGACTAAGTAAAAAGAAATATCCTTGATTTTTGAAGTTGTGTGTGAAAGATAAAGAACAATTCTAACCTCAAGGTTCTAGCTCTCTATTATGTTTCTTATCCTCTCTACTGTTCTCTCAATTAAATGAACATTGTATCACAAATATACCTGAGAAGTGCAAGTACTATGAGAAATTACTAAAGCCAATGGCTTCAGGTAAATTCTGCAATGGAGGGGAGTCTAGAACTTCCCATTGAAATCTGAATCTCATTAATTAAGCCAAAACCAAGGAAAAAATTGTCTTGAGTGATATGTACACTTTAAACATTTTTTGCACCAAGAAGAGAATCTTTCACTTCTTATACTTTCTTTTACCTTATGCACAAAGTATGTATAAAATTAAATTCCCAGGTAAATTTTTAAAATTTGTAGTTAAAAACCTGCTCATAAAATAAACTTCATTCCCAGAAAATATTACTAGGAAATTCCACCGAACATTTAATGAAGAAAATATCAATTTAACATAAATTCTTCCAGAATATAAAGAATATATAATATATAAATTATCATACATTATGACCAAATTGTTTATCAAAAATGTAGATTGATTTACCATTTAAAAATAAATCAGTATGATTCACCGTATTAACTGAATAAAAAAGAAATATATAAAAATCATCTTGATACTGATTTTTCCCACAAAGTCCAAAAGTCATTCCTGACAAAATGTCACAGAAAATTAAAAATAGAAGTATTTACTCAGCCTGATAACATCATCTAAGATAAAACAACAGTTAACTGTGTATTAGATGGTGGAAGCCTGAATGTTTTCTCCCTAAGATGAGGAACCAGGCCAACATGGACGCTTCCATAGTTTCTATTCAACATTGTCCTAAAGGGCAATAAAGTTAAAAAGAAGACATCCAGATTGGAACAGAAAAAGAACAACTGTATTTATTTGCCAACAATATAATGAAATATTTTGAGAATACTATGGTATACATAAGAAAGTTACTAAAACAAAAAATTGAGCTTAGTAAGTTTGTAGGAAAAAAAACTGTATTTTTACATGATAGAAAGAGAAAGAAACAAAAATTTTAAAATAAAATATTATTAAAATAGCATCAGAAATATGATGAAGGGATAAAGCTGATAAATGATCTATTAAGACTTGTACCCTGAAAAGTACATAACATTACTCTGAGAAATTTCAAAAGGCCTAAATAAATGGAAATTATACCATGTTCATGGACTAGAGGATTCAGTTTTGGAGACATCAGTTCTTTCCAAATTGATTTATAGAATGAATACAATACAATTTACAATCCTAAAAGGACTGAGTATTGGTGAGTATGTGGAGGAATTGCAACTCTCTTACCTAAACAGTGGGAATACAAAGTCTTACAGACGCTCTGGAAAAGAGCTAGTACTTTCTTTAAAAATTAAATACCTATCTCCTCCGTGACTCAGCCATTCTATTCATATGTATTTACCCAGGAGATTTAAAAGCAAATGTAGGTTCACATATGGAGTTTACAGGGATGTTCACAGTACTTTAACTGCAAGAGCCGATATCTGGAGACAAGACAGGTTTGCATCAAGAGATGAATGGACAAATACATTGTGGTGTATTCATACATAAATTACTTTTCAGCAACAAAACAGAATAAAATATCGATACAACAGTGCAGATAAAGTTGAAAATAACCATGTTAAGTAAAATTAATCAGATTTTCAAAGTACTCACTGTACTAAAACTAATGTAAAGTAACAACAAAAGCAAGTAGATCAATGATGGGGGGCAGGATGAAGAGATAAAAAGGAATAGGAGGGACAGAATGCAGAGAGTCACAAAGAAACTCTTAAGGGTCATTGGCAAGTTCACTATTTTAATTTTGGTGATGGTTTCATGGGCACGTAATAAAGCAAAACATCAAACTACCATTTAAATATGAGCATTTTATTTTTTGTTTATTTTTTAAATATTTTATTTATTTATTTTTAGAGAGAGTGGTATGGTTGCCTCTCACAAGTCCCCTACTAGGGACCTGGCCTGCAACCCAGGCATGTGCCCTGACTGGGAATTCAACCTGCAACCCTTTGGTTTGCAGGCCAGCACTCAGTCCACTAAGCCACATCAGCTAAGGCTTGAGCATTTTACTTTATGTCAAATATACTTCAAAAAAGATGTTTAAAAATTTTTTAAATGCATGAAAACTTAAATTTTTGATCTAGACAAAAAGAATTTACTGCCGCTAAGATATTTAATTAAAAAGCATATATACTAAATATCCAATGAGCTAAAAATCAATGAGAGTTAACAAAGTAAGAAGAGCTCAATATCATCAGCAATAGGACATAAAAGGCTTAAGGCCATACAAAATGATCAAAAGAACCTTGGCTACCAGCATTTTTCATGAGCTTTTTTACTACTATGTCTTAGTTATAGAGGACAACTAGCCTGGCAAAGACAAGCATAAAATTCAACTGGAGGATTGTGCTGAAAGATTTTCCCCCCGAAAGTTAGTATTTATGTTCTCACATCGAATTTTAATCTTTATTATAATAATTTCTGTAACCGTATGTTCACTTTATCGAAAACCCCACACTTTCCAAGACACTTTATATTATTTAGCATTATCTATGACCACTCCTCCTGAAGATGCTTCTTCTAATTCTAACCTTATTTCAATTGTAAGTCATTGAAAACTTCCTGTCATTTTATTTTTCCATGTTATGCTCTAAAATATGAGTATTGTTTTAAGGTAGGGTCTTTGGCTCTTTGTTATATAACCATGCATCTACCTAGCCATACACTCATTCAAAAACATGTATTAAGTGTCTGTCTTTGTCAGTCTCTGTGCCAGGTCCTCGGGATACCTGATCATCGAAACACACATCGTTGTCTCTCCCCTCAAATATCATCTTCTACCTATGGTCTTCCCTGGTCACTCTTAGAAAATTATTATAAAAATCCATTGCCTTCTCACAACATATAGGTACACCTCATAAGGTATTTTCAGCATTCTGCCATAAAGGGACTTTCTCTAAATAATATCTTTAGTCTGGTAGGCATCAGAACAATTTTGGAAAGGATATTTCTTAATTAAGCCTTTCAAACACACAATTCCAATTTCTGTCATTTTATTTGTCAAATTAAAAAATTGCACGAGACAGAATTACGCAGTCCACACCTTTTTATTCAAGACCACTGCGATAGAAAAGAGAGACTGAGCTCAATTCCAATAAAACAAAAGGGTGGAGGTATTTTAAACTCTAGGATGAGCAAATGGAAAAGCAGTGAATGACAATAGGGGAGGAGGTTGATTGGGGGCTACCTTTAGCACTTGGAGTTATCCCTGAGTTTACTAATGCATTTCTCTGTAATTAGGCCATCAGCGTTTGATAATTGGCACCCACCAAGAAGGTAGGCTCTTAGCCGCCCACAGAGACTGAGAGATGGGAGTGCTGTCCTTTGAAATGTGCATTTCAAAGGGATTGTTCTCTAGTTCTTGAGAAAAACATTTCTTGTCTTGTAAAACTGACTTGAGAAGGGGAGATTTACATACGTTTCAAAGGAAGAGAGAAAGAATTTACAACTGCAAGGTTTCTAAAATAAACTTAGTAAGGAAAGTGAAGTCTAGGGCCTCCAGTCAGGAAGAAATTACCTGAGGTTGAGTCAAAGCTCAGGGGGACATTTGGGCTGTCTTAATCAAATTTCTCCAAGTGACTGTTACATCATTCTTGAAATCAATAAGAAAATCAAGACTGTCCTTTCAATACAACATAATGATATTTTGTGTCCAAAGTATGTGAGAGAGTTAAAGGAAAGAGGTTATTAGCACTTATCTTTTCACCAGTTCTCAGTATTTTGAATCTTAAAATTCTTATGATAAAGTACAGGGAGAGTGAGGGGGGAGGGGAAGGGCTTGGGAGAGGGAAGCACAAGATTATTTCTATGAAAATTTCTACACAAAAAAAATTTAAAAATAGTTTTATTGCCAGCTTCCCTTCATATAACTCTCCATGTGAGATTAAATTGAGCTTTTAGTCAGGAATTTTCATGTCCCAGAACACTACAATATGAGAGGTAAGAACAACTGAGAAAACAGAAAAAAAGACATACTGCATTTATTTTTACTTATTTTAGATCAAGCAACACCTATTGACTAACCAACATGTAAGAATGAATTCTAATTTCTTTATCTAAAATATTCCTTTCATGTTTTTCTTTTGCCCGTATCTTCTCCAAAGAAAGAAATATGTTACTTGACATATTTTTTTTTTTTTTTGCTTCATGAGTGTGTTTTTATCAGTAATGCCAAGGGGTTCCTGAAAGTTCTGTCCACATTCACTAAAAAACTAAAAGATCATGATTTTGCTTCAGAATTCAATAGTTAAGAGCATTTTTAGGCAACAGTTAGTATATTTTTCAGTGCATTATAATCACATGGAGAGTTATTGATTCAGTAAGTCTAAACCCCAAGAATTTGATTTCTACAAGTTCTCAGGTGGTGCTAAGACTGATGCTTCAAGAATCACATCTCGCTCCTGGAAGTTTCACCGATTTTTTAATATAAGATCAGCAAATGTATTCTGAAGAGAGCAAATTCACCTGTCTTTACCAACCAAGATGCAAAATTAAGGGTGTTATGTACAGACTTAAGTAAAAGAGAGAAAACAACTTTCTACAAATTTTTATTTAATTTATAAAAATGATTAAGAAATAATAACAATGGTTATGCAAGTTCTAAATTGCTGGAACAAGAACACCTATTACTGAGTTTCCTTGTGGGATTTTTTGTTTTTGAATAAAGGATTGCATGGATTAAAAAAAGCCCTCTCTCTCTTAATTCTGGTTATTAATCCCTTTGCTGTGTGTGTCATAAAGAGCACTTAATTGCCCTGTTGAGAGAAGGATTACACCATGTCATCGCAAATCATCCTTTCACAGGAACTGGTTAAAGGAACACAGAAAAACATTAGGCATGACAAGATTGAAAGGCTTCTCCTTTGAAAGGGAGAAAAACATGCATTTTCTTTTATGAAAGAATTAGGCTACATATATAGAGATTTTGACGTGGAACAAAGGGATCCTATGAAGTAAACCCTGATTATCATATTAAAGTAGCAATGAGGTCACATGATATACAGAGAGGAAGTTCAGCAACTCTGATAAGTAGCATGATTGTCTAGGTGCAAAAAGACCATAAGGAGGTTATAAGTGCCATTATGAAATCAGGAAAGACACTAGCATTCATGTTACCTGTCACATAGCAAACCAAGCAGAGGCAGGGATTGAATCTTGATGGGCGCTTCATTCAGATGGCCTGCGATCTGAGAAGATGGCAGGTTCATACCCTAACAGACCATCTTACATTTCCTTCCAAGCCAGCCTTTTTATAACAGAGAACAAAGAGCGATGAGGGGTTTTGAAATTCAGGGAATATTAGGTAAAAGAAAACTGCAGCATTCTTGCCCTAGGCAGGTGACTGTTTCCAGGGGCCATTGTCCTCTGTCTCTCCCTGGAACACAATGGCCCGGATGCTTCCACTTGTCCCCAGGGAGTAATCTTTAGCAGTGCCCCAGGAGGTCAGCTGTTTAGGGTGGGGGCAGGATGGGCCTTACCTGTAGTTTCTGAAACAAAAGCTTTAACATATGCATTACCTACTAGGCTTATAATTATTTACCTTAAACTAAAAATTTCCAACTCTTGAGTCCCCTATCAATTAGAGTCTGTTTCCTCGCTTAATTAACATGTTCATCCATCTGAAATACAAAGAAAGTGGGCAGTCAATGAATAAAGACTGAAAAAAAATTTTTATTTATGTAAACAGTGATATTTAGGATTTAAAAGAGCATATTTACAGTAAATACTTTAAACATTTTCTTTTTACCTACTTTTGAGTTAAGAAAATGTATTTCAGCTCCAAACTGGGCTACTCGACAGTACTTCTTGTATCCAGAGTTTATATGCAGCACTGATTTCTCCATTTAATGCAGTATCCATAATCATACTCATCATCATCACAAAATGTTTTACATATTCCTTTCACTTTTTCACATCTCTCAAATCTATACTTTGGTTCAAAGTTACTTCCGGCTGCAATCAAGAAAGATAAAGTCACCAATCCAGTTTTTCATTTGGGGATCTTCTTACTAAGGGGAGAAAAATCTCTGTTGTAAGTCATGAGATCATGTTTAGAGAAGATGGAGATTCTGGGATGTCAGATTGTTTTCTAATATACTTTATCAGTTGTTTCAGCAGGTGACCAAGCCACAGTTTCTTTCCAAAAAATGTATGTACTTATCTTACATCTCACATCAGTAACAAACTTCAGCTGGCTCCCCAGGCCTCTTGCCTCTCATCTTTTTTTCTTGCTTTATTAAGACCAGTTTTACTCACACATGTCTTCATTAAGATGATGCTTTTAGTATTTAAAACATATGCATATGCAATTTTCATCTGCATGTGTTCTCAGTGTTTTAAATTTACTTCTATTGCCTCTTCACAGAATCATTTGTTCATGCTTTCTTCTCCTTTCTAGATGTCCCTCTTAATTAAAATAACCTTTCATCTACTAGACCAAATGGATATGTCCCTTTTGCCAGCCTACAAGTAATGAAGGAATAATGTAATATAAAATAATTTAGTACTAAACTATATGTACTTTTCTTAAACATTTGTTATACTTTTATTCTTGCAGCCTAAATATAAATGCTTAAATGTTGGTTATGATTTATTCTGACTCTTTGTTATTTCCTACCTGGTATAACCCCATGATTATAACATAGTAGGCCTGAAGACAGTCACTGACAGAGTGATTTACTGAGGACAGGAAACCACTTTAGATGTATTCATACACATAGAAACACGGTTTTGTTACAAACTAAATGTTTAGTAAAAAAAGAGCTCCATGTTAGTCTTTTAGTCTGTTGTGAATCACCTGAGATAATGCAAAGAAGCATGTTCTGTGACTCCAAACTCACAGCTTTGTTTTTATACATTAATCTATAATAAGTGGAAGTAAATATTTTTGTTACCTTAAAATTTCATTTTCCTTAACGATTCAATTGCAATCAATTCATTTAAATAAAAAGATTTGAAGTCAGGATTATTTATTTGCCCCCAAATGTTATCATAGTCCTGATCTATCGTGGATAAAGTCATTCTACCTACCTACAGAATAGAATAAACACAGCGATCACAAATATATTTTGAATATTAAATTTTGCATGTGTTAGGAAAAATAAAGAGAAATAATTTCATTAAAATGTGGAGAATGAATTAAATTGAATTTAGATTAAAATTATATAATGTCAACTCAACGAACCTAATTGCCTGCCACATACCTAATTGAAATTCAGAATGATTTCATTTCAATTCCATATGTCAGGTGTTTATCTGAGCAACTAATGTTCTCTAAGCAGTAGGTTGAGAACTTGAAAGAAACTTCAAATGTATAGAATGTAGAGAAGATTCAAATGTGCCTACTTTATTATCGTTAATAAAGTTAGCAGAAAAGAGAAGGAAGTTAAGCTTAAAGTGAAAGAAAGTGCCCCATGGGCTCTGACATGTGGGTGTATGTATCTCCTGTAGGAACGGGAAACTAATTCATGATGACAGAGTTCCTGGCCACTGGGGAATTCCTGGCCATCAGTGAGATCTACAGTTATTTCAGAACCATGCTTGACATAATTTAAAGTAAGGAAGAAGGTGATGTATTATTGCACTTAATTAAAAAAAAAAATGCTTTTGCTGGGGTAAGTACTTTTTAAGCTAATCAACATTCCTAAGAACCTACTATCTTTTCAATCCACTAAATCCATGCTGATCTTTAATATATGTTAAATTCAGAAAAGAGAACTATGTATTTATAATCACCACTAGTAAAATTAAAAATATATTAAGGTCCTTTTAATTTTCTCATTATTTCAAAGGATGGAAATGTTTAAAATCATGAAGAAATCTACAAAATGATATGATCTGGAAACAAAAGTAAATTTAGCAAAATTGGTTCTATCACATCTTAGTTATTTGCAAAAAGTATCATTTAGAATCACAGCTATGTCATGTGAAAATTATGAGTGAAAAGAACATAATCTCAGTGTTTTTGTGAAAATTGGCTGTGCAATATGTTATAAACTGTATAATGCTACACAAATGTCATACATGGGTACATAAGCATTAACTTGAGGTGATCAAAACTAGTTAAAACACAGCACATAAAAACAAAAATGAATGTCTGTTTGGAGGAAGGACACATAACATCTCTTTCATCTACTGATACCTCTTGTACATTATAAATGTCAATGCTGAAATGAGACCTGTCCTAATGAATTTTCATGTAAAGAGAAAAATGTGAACTCTAGTTTGGGGCCCTGTAAGGGATATACATTCCAGAAAGGTTCCTGGGAGTCTGGACCAGAACGATGTGCTGCAAGTGTGGTGGAGGTGTGCTGTGGACAGCAGCATATAACAAGTCCTGCAGGGACATGCGTGGCTCTCTGTTAGGAAACCAGTGGTTAAATGCTCAGCGACCCCCATGCATTGATTCAATGTTTGTTTTCCCAGGCTTTGTGCAGAGTTCTCCATCCTTCTAAGAGAAATGCCTGGCATATATCTCCCCATCTCCTAGCAAATTATTTATCTGCAGATGACTTCTTTGCCTGTCTGATGATGCTCCCTGCAAACAGAAAGGCAGAGAAGGTAGGTTTGGAAGATGTCTGTTTTTACTGGGTTCAGTTTGAAGTCAAGGTAGGAACAACGCCATTCATAGGTCAGTGGAAGTTTGTAAAATTTGTCTGAAAGTGTATGATCTTGCAGAATCAAATAGGACTAGGTTTCAATTCTGAATACTTTATTCATTAGCTGTGGCATAGCAAACAAATGATTTGGTTCACTCTATTTCAATTTCCTCACGAAATTGAGGCTTTTGTGAGCTTTTCAAAGTTATAATGAGAAAATATATAAACTTCTCTTACAGTGTTAGAAAATAAATGTCTTCAAAGTTATTTGCATATCCTTTGTTTTGACTTTCCTTTGGATTCACATCTACCAGTGACCCTGGTGAAGCACCGGTATTAGAGTTTATGGTCTGCTCTACCAAAAGCAAAACCTCATCTTAAAGCACTAGATGTCGTTCCTCGTTCCTGTCTGCCTTGTTCACTGACTTACTTTATCACGTAGCAAAGCACTTGAACCGACATACTCAATCAATTTGCAATTAACTGACAAAATGACTGAGTGAATGAATATGTTATCACAGATAAGAATCTAAATTTAATCCCTGGCTGGGGTAGGTCATTGGATTGAGTGCTGGTTTGCAAAACAAAGGGTTGCCAGTTTGATTCCCAGTCAGGGCACACACCTGGATTGTGAGCCAGGTCCCCAGTAGGGGTCATGCCAAAGGCAACCACACATTGATGTTTCTCTCCCTCTCACCTTCCCTTGCCCTCTCTCTAAAAGTAAATAAATAAAATCTTGGGGAAAAAAAGAACTTAAGTTTATGTGGTCATCAATACGAGTGATTTATAAATTTGTAGCAGATTTTTATAAACTACCCTTTAGTAACTCACTGATTTTTCTTCATTTTCACTTTTACATGAAGAGAATGCCTTCTCTCATGATCCCTACCCATGATTTAGTAAGCAACTATGTTGCACTCAGCCCTGTGCTGAGTACCAATGCAAAAATGAATAAAAAGACTAAGCGCCTTATCCCCAAGAGGCAGACAATGTTTGTTGAGAGGTGATGGCATAGAAATGGAAGCAATACAGTATCACCTGTGAAGACAGTTCTGATACATAAATAAAAGGTCCTCGCAGCACATAATAAAGAGCTGTAAAAACTTCCTGGAAAACTCTATTTTACCGTTATTTCTACTACTACAGCTACTGCTACCACAGCCATATTAAGAGCGATACTTTAGTAAGTGTCCATTAGGTTTCAGATTCTTTACTGAGCAAATTATTATCTGATTTAATGTTCTAACAATCTTTTAAGATACCTATCTCATTTCACCTAACAGAACAACTGAAGTCAAGAGCTCTTGAACAAGGTTTCAGGGAGAATAGAGGAGGAGAAAGGATTCACAGGTAGTCATGTTGGATTCTGAATTCCATTCCGGTGTGTTTGAGCACCTCAATGAACATGTGACTTTTGGTTGCATCTTGAAAAGCTGATAGCATATTTTTGAGGGATTGAGGGGAAGCCTAAACTTTGATATGGTATTTTGAAAGAATTTGTGAACAATGAAGAATGCTGTGACTCTCAGCATGGCTGAGGAGACAGGGACACGGGCTTTAGCAAACACAGCAAAGTCAGATTAGGCACACCTGGCAAAAGACCTGTAAAGCTGAGGAATTGGATATTATCATGAATGGAGTGGAGATACCATAGAGCTTTTAAGCACCACTTTCTCAAAAATTTTGCAATGGAGAGGCTATGTGGTGGGTTGCTAGAACATTCTGAATATGAAATAATGGGAAATGTAATTAAGTTAATGGTATTTCAAAAAGAGAGAAGGAAGTGAACTTAGGATATAGTTATGAATTAGAAGCAGCCCAGTTAATGTTTGGATTTGGGGGAAGAATGCTGGGAAGTAAATGATGTCAAGTGTTTTAGCTCTTAATTCTGTGCATTTGATAATAACAATCAGTGAAACAGAGAATAAAAAGAAGGGGACAGACTTAACCTTTGTGAGTAAGATGAGTTCTATTTTAGATATATCTCGATTGAAGAATTTGGAGACCAGCCAGATAAGTACGTTCTATGACTTGTAATAAATTCAGCTTTGTGGTTTGGGAAGGAGATTGAGAAAAAAATTGCTTACAGAAGAAATTATTGTACTAAACGAAATAACCTCAGGAAAGCATATAAAACAAGAAGAAAAGGGATTTAGGAACAAAACACTAGAGGTCCCTGCATTTAAAACACTATCAAAAATGGAGAACTCAACTAATAATTGTCAAAATAGTGACTAGCTAAAGTGCTGTTCAAAAGAATTGAAATAGGCCTAGGTGTTTGATTTTAGAAAAAAAATACCATTCACAAGAAGATTTTATTCATTGCTGTGGGTGAGTGTGTTGGGGAGAAGAGTGTGTAACAGTTGATAAAGTTGGAACAATGAGTTTAGGCTGCTTTTCAAGATGTTTGGTGAAGAATTAAATAAGGCAAATCAGAAAGTAGCTTGAAGAAAAAAAATCTCTTATGAAATAGAATTCTACCTGTAATACATCCAGAGTCATGCCATTCCTCACTGTTTTTCTTGTTGCCACCCTAGACGGTGCTACCATAATGTATGACCTATATTACTTCAATACCTCTTAACTCCTGAAAGCACTTTAGAGAGGTCTTTTTAAAACAAAATTTAAATCATGCTTTCCCTTTAACTAAAACCCATTGGGTTTATCTTAGAATAAAAGGCAAGACGCTTTCTAGTTTCTACAAAGCTCTGAGTGATCTGGCAACATGTTCTCTTTTTGACGAACCACCCTCCGCAGACACTGTTGCCCAGCCACTCTCACCTCACACTTGTTCCTCACAGACCTCAGTGTGCTCCCAAGACCACTTCTTTGCCTCTTTTATTATTTTGCTCAAATGGCACCTGCTTAATAAGGGCCCCCTGAAAAATTCTATTTAAAATTGTTATAGTCCACCATCATTTTGGGGCCCTTAACTCTGTTTGATTTATTATTTTCTAATTTAATTTGCTTATTTATTATGTGTATGTTTGTATTTTTCTCTACATCTAAAATATGAGCTCCACAAAGATAGAAAATATTGCCAGCTTTGTTTATTGATTTGTTCTGAACTTATTTTATGGCTAACACATGGTGAGCTCTCAATGAGTACTTACTGAATTCATGAATAAATGAGAAAGGGGGTGTGGAATTCAGTGTCTGACTCATATACTATCAGTGTTATGAATTGACATTGATCTTCTTGGTGACAGATCCTATGTCTTATTCATTTTTTAACTCTATCAGATAGGATAGTACGTAAAACTTAGTTTGTGAGAAATAACTATCGGTTTCTTAAAACAGGAGCTGTAATGTTTTAATCTCCAAATCCAAAACCCGTAACATTATACCTGGGAAGAGGGAAGCCATTAGTCATATGTTGTCTGAATAAATAAATTCCTCATTGGAATTAGTTATTGTCGTTGCCCCAAGACATTAAGGTCAAATAAATCTTGAAATGGGTTGGGTTTCAATATTTGGAATCTGGTTGAATTCTAATTCTTTTCCTCCTAGTCCTGTGCTGGGTTTGATGCTGACATACCTCATTTCAACATAATATTTTTAATGAATTTAAGTGTGTATTGTGTAAATAACAGTAAAACACTGTGTCCAACACCTGGTGGTATTAGTTCATCAAGGTCAATGCTAATTGAGACTTACAAAAAACTAAAAGCGAAAGGAAATACACAATGCCATAGAAATTTAGATTCTGGGCCAAAGGAAGGGAAAATGCAAAACTTCAGGTTTTTAGAGTTAATGAGTTTAATATTAACTAACTGTTCTGTCAATCAGTCCAAAGAAAATTACAGTATATGAGAAAGAAAACTGCCAGAAATCTCCCCATTTATAAGTATTTGCCTTTTTTCTTTAAAAAGTTTGTTAATGAATGCCGAGGGCAATATAAATAATTAGTGACACCTCTCTCTCTTTAAGTAACAGACTGCAGAATTTCATCAATGAGGCCTTTAGAGTGGATATCATCACACACAGCTCTTAAAAGATTTCTCCAGGGAATGATATTAATTTCATGGTTGATGCTTATAGATTCACTTTCTCTTTCAAGTTTGTCACATTTGTCCACTGAACTGAAGGCAGAGGATTGTGACTTGAATATACACTGGACTATATACAAGGAGGAGTCAGCACAGACCTTTAGATGGTTTTAGTTTTGTCTGTCAAACACTGAAGGGTAGAGGGTCTGCCAGTACAGACTAGTTCATGTGCAGAAATGTCTCAAGTGCCTTCCAGAACACCTCTCACCATTTACTGCTGCTCAGTGACCACTGAAAAAGTCAGTTCTTATTTGCCCCATACTAATAGTATACTAGGTTTCTCAATTCTATTTTGTAGCTGTTGATGTAATAATGGCCCGGAGTCTGCTTAGGTAGGATAAATAATAATCAAACTTTTATAACAAGTAATTAATTTTACTAATCTTCTTCTCAACATGGCTGATACACTTATTGTCCAAAAGTTAGGCTATTTTTTTTCTGGAGTCACCAATATATTACCTCCAGTTCATATGTACTAACACATAATAATTGCAAATACAAATTTATTATCACAAGAAACAGAAAATGTATTTACTACCTGAAAACATTTCTGTCCATTTTCATTTTTAAATTTCTGTGAGAATAAATGCTTCCTTATAAACCGGGGGTTCTAACCCATGCCTCTCACAGAGGATGTTTGGCAATGCAGGTAGACATTTTTATAGTCACAACCAGTGGAAGGAGTGTTACTCGCATTTTGTGGGTAAAGGCTAGGGATGCAGGGAAACATCCTGCAGCTAAAGGCAGAAGGCACAACCACAGCAAAACTGTCTGGACCAAAATATTGGTAGTGCCAATGTTAAGAAACCCTGTTTAAACGGATATTGTAAAAATAATTTTGGAGATATCCATGCCACAAGGGAACAGATTGGGCAGTCAAAATCTATTTTTAGTTACTGAGAGAGGTAAAAGACCATGCACATCAGGCTCCGATGTACGCTTAGCAAAGAACTGTTTCATAGTGGGAATTCACGTGCTTATTAAAATGACACTAAAAATTAAATAGTCTCTTGTGACAGAAATATATCTAAAAACCTTATCGAAATGAAAAATATTCTTTCTCTGTGCATGTCACTGTAATAGATAATGGTTCATATGAAATAGATCCTTAGATCTCATACCTGCATTTAGAAAATGTAATATGATGTTGTTAATATCAAAAGAGTAGGTGGGGCCTGGATATTCTTTGACTTCTTATCTGAGTCCAAGTCTGATCCACATGTATTCATTCAAAAAAATCTCCTTTTTCTTTAGTTAAGTTACCAATTTCTTTTTCAATTTTATTCTAGGGGAAAGGGAATTTTCTAACTGTTCTATTATTATGTTGTAATATTGATGCTTTTTAAAAATCTGAATGAATACAAATTACTAAATTGTATTTCTAAACTGATAAAAGAAGCAGATTTTTGCACTTCTGAACAGAAACTGTACGATACAGAGGTATGATTGAGAATATTGTGGAGAGGAACTTAGGAAGAGTGGAGTTGAAGAGTGAAGATTACTCCCCCTTTCTTTCGCTGTCTGTATCCTCAGGGTCATTTCCCAGGACAGAGGTGAATGCCGCTATTAGTCATAGTTTCTGGCTTCCTGTGTCAAAATATTCAATTATGGCCATGACCCATGTGTCTCCGTTCATTGAGCATCATCCCACAAACCAAAAGGCTGCCAGTTTGATTCCCTGTCAAAACACATGCCTGGGTTGCAGGCCTGGTCCCAGCTGAGGTGCATAGAAGAGGCAGTCGATTGAGTTTATCTCTCCCATCAACGTTTCCTACCTCTCTTTCTTCCTCTCTTACCTGCTCTCTAAAAAAAAAATCAATAAATAAAATCTTTAGAAAAATTTAATTATGTATAGCCTCTTCACCTCTTTGAAATTTTTCTCTGCCTTTCTTACCCCCCTTCTATTTCTTGATACACATATTTTTCTCCACCAAGTAATAAATAATTATGGAAATTGGAGTTTGATGTGATTCCCCTCTGCTTTTCTAAGTCATTTTCTGACTTAAGTTCTGTGTGTCTCATGAAAAGGACCTGCACTCTCAGTGCCTACTCTTTCAAGT
This sequence comes from Glossophaga mutica, assembly GCA_039655065.1. Lineage (NCBI taxonomy): Eukaryota > Metazoa > Chordata > Mammalia > Chiroptera > Phyllostomidae > Glossophaga > Glossophaga mutica. Next base: position 124,985,245 of record CM077306.1, read on the forward strand.
CCCGTGGGTTCACATTTTTTCTTGGGTTTATCTATTGAATAGTATTAAATGTTTTATATAATAAGAAAATAATAGCACATTTTTACTGTAAGCTTCTATCAGATATATGCTCTTCCCACTTCTTTGATCTAGGGTTTCTCACATTATTTATGTTGAATCACATAAGGCACAAAGAACTTTGAATAGTCATTGAGGAGTGTCTGTAAAAAAAACATTCTGCTTATTCTGGTACCAAAAGATCAAGTGAAAATGCAATGTAAAGGCACCAGATGCACATGTGACATAGAACCACTTCTGAATGGTTCAATATTGAATTTTATTTAATTTCTTGTGTATTACAGAGATACACAGGCCTTGAAAGATGTGTTGGGAAGGCTTAATAACACCGGTCCTCTCTTCTTGGACCATGTGTCTCTTTCTTTTCTTCTGTCATCTTTACTTCTGCAAGCAGCAATGAGTTGCAGGTCTCATGCAGTAAGCAATCCTAATTTCATTTTCGTGGCACTCATTTTTACACCGACCATTACCCTTTTTGCACTCTCTCCTCAAATCCAAGCTACCATACTGGGGATATTTCTTTCTGGCTGTAAGAAGGAAAGAAGGACTGAAATTAGCAACCTAGCTATGACACACCCATATTTTAAAAGGAGAACGTTCAGGAACCAAAAGATAGTAGAACAGAGCAAAAGACCCCACTTCTAGTTTATGACTCATCCATCAGGGCAAGGTCAATCATGGAAGTCAGAAAGTGTTTTAGACCTAAGTGAGGTGCGTCATCTTGCTGTCTTACAAGTTAACTAGATAGTAATTTAAGGATAGCTCCCAAAGCCAACAGGAAAAAGTGTTCATAATTTATCTCCTGTCAGGTTTAATCTTTACAACCATCTAGTTGTACTTGGGATCCCCTTTACTGCTTTCACAAACATTATTTGGATGGAATGGACAATTAGATGATTGTCCTAAAACAGTGATAGACTGATAGATAGACAGCATGGTTGACAGATGTTGGGGGTTGGGTGAGGTGGGGTCTGTGAAGAGATTGAGCAAAAGAAGGAAAAAAAGAAAAAAACTCATGGACAGGGACAACAGTGTGGAGATTGCTGGGAGGAAGTGGAGTGGAGGGAGGTGGAGGAGGGAATAGGAGTGAAAATGGTGATGGATGAAGACTTCACTTGGGGTCATGAACAAACAATACTATGTACAGGAGATGTGTAGTGGAATTGTCCACCTGCAACTTGTATAATTTTGTTAACCAGTGTCACTCCAATAAATTCAATAAAAAAATAAAATAGAAAGTTGAGAGAGGGGCAGTGTTAGGCAATTTGACTTTTTACAACTCTTGTGGGTATTTTAGGATTTACTTCCCCAGAGAAATGATCTAGCTCAGCTGGTTAGAGCATCATCCCTCATGACAAGGTTGTGGGTTCTATCCTCTGGGCACATACAAGAATCAATCAATGAATGCACAAATAAATGAAACAACAGAGAGATGCCTTTCCCTCTCCCTTCCTCTATCCTCTAAAATCAGTTTTTTAAAAAAGAAATGATCTAACTTGTATACACATCTGATGACAACATTGATTTAAAAAATGGGAATGTCTAGAAGGTATGGTCAATGTTTGCCATGACCTGATTTCTAAAATTACCAGGGCTCCACACTACATGTTTTATCTTGTAGCTTGGAGATTAACACAATAGAAGTTTATTATTCTGATAGGCTGTAAGATTTATTCCAAAACAAATATGTTTTAATTTAATATTTCCCATTATAGGCTGGCCCATGTGTTTTCAGAATCCCTTTGTTTTAGAGTCTTTTTTTTTTTATATACACATCACTTTCAATAAGTAATGGCCTTATTCATACCATGAGATTAAGGTCAGCTAGTATAGGAGAATTCTAAATTTTGCAGGTGTCTGACCAAAGGGTAGACTCAAACATTTTTATATATTTGTGGTATGAAATCAGATACATTTGTTCCATTAGTTTCTACCATTAATTACAGTTTTATATCCCAATCAGTCACTTTAACGGCCAGGCCTTTCTCCCTGGACATTCCGTCCGCATTTCCAACAGTTGGTGGTGAGTAAAGATACTTATTAGTGAATACCCAGACTCAAGCCACATTATCCATATGATTGGTATAAATAGATGATATAAAACCTAGCTCTTCCATTAAAATAGCTCTTTTCTCACTATAACTGAAGAGGTTCAGACTATGGCTTATAGCAGGAAAAAATAATAACTCTGCACAGATTAAATGTTCACTTCTAAGTACATTATTTAGTCTACAATTTCTTAGGAATTATTATTATCAAACCATATATCATTTGCTAGTGACAGAAATCTGAATTTTACTCACTTTAGACAGAGTTCTGTCATATTTGACACTATTGTTCAATATTCTTCACCACTCTCATTAGTTCTTTGTCTTATTTCACCTTTCTAAAATTATTGTCTCCTTTCTTCTCATTCTGACCTCTAAGTATAAGTATTCCCCAATATAAGTGTCTTTGGATCACTAATACTCATATTTGCAAGCATGCATCCACTCATCCAACAAATAAGTACAGTTGACCCTGGAACACATCAGGGTTTAAGGTCACCAACCCCCTGCAAAATCAGAATTCCAAATATTACTTTTGACTCTCTCAAAACTTAACTACTAATAGCCTACTGTTGACTGGAAGCCTCATCAGTAATATAAACAACTGATTAACATATTTTGGATATTATATGTATTATATTCTGTATCTTACCATAATGTAAGCTAGAGAAAAAGTGCTAATGAGAAAGTCATAGAATGAAAAAGTGCATTTATTGTTTTTATTTAAAAAATCTATTCGTAATTGGACTCACAATTCAACCCTGTGTTGTTCAGGGTTCAAATGCACACTCCACATTAAATTCCCTGCCCATCTCTAGAGCAGGGTTTCTTACTCTAAGCATATTAATCTTTCGGTTGGACAATTCTCTGCTCTTGGATACTATCCTTCCTGTTCACTGGATGTTTAACAGCATCCCTGACCTCTACCCACCAAATGCCAATAGTACCAGTTGTGACAAGCTAAAAGGTCTATAGACATTGCCTAATATTTCCTCAGGGGCAAAGTTGACTCTTATTGAAAACCACTATTCTTATGATGCTGTGATTAAGCCAAACATATATTTTCACTACCCTCAGATGTTCAAATACAATCTTTTCTCTGAAATCTCTGCTGATCACTTTCAAGAAAGTAATCTCTCTTTTCATTGTTCTCACATGTAATATTCATATTGCATACTAGAGGATTTGTTTAAAATAGTACATAAAGTCCTAGTTAATACATAAGCAAGAAATGAGCTAGATAATTCCTAAAATATTTTCAACCCATAATTTCTTATTTTTACTCATCTGTTATTTTATTCTTCAGTTTACCATTCATCTCATTGGAAACAGGGACAATCGCAACCACTCTTTCAGCACAAAACTACACTATCTATCCTTTAATCAGAGTACATAATGGATTTAAAGAAAAGTGATTATTGGCAAAAGCACACTTTTCAATTTGACAGATAAAGTGAAACAATGGGTGATAATAAAATAACATCTCATTTCTAGACATTTAGTACATTTATGAACTCTAGAAAATGAAGACAAAAACTAAGTGACTTCATTGGAAATTTCCCTAAACAGAAAACTTAAGGACTTCTATCTAGACAATTTTTCATCTGTAACTCTCTTGAGTGGGACTAAGTTTACCTAGTTCAATTTTGAGTAAGAATTTTTGCCATCTGGAGGTGAGATGTTAAAAACAACTAAGGAATGCTAAAAGATTGTCAAACAAATGACATTTAATTTTATTCAATTTAGTTTAACCATAGTTTAACTACCATATGTTGGTGAACTAACTATAAGATGAAAGACAAGATTCTTATTGTTTTATTTTCTAAAATGTCTATATTCTATATTACACATTTTATAATTTTGTGGAGAAAATATACTCATATTTTTGATATGCTTCTTTTACTTTGGGATTTTTTTGTCTTTAATGATGAAAGTTATCAAAGTTTTGCACATTGTGATTAACAAGGAGGATGACCTCATTTTGTAAATATAATAAAAACATACAAATAGTTAACATTGATGTTGTAATCTACGTCACTATATCCCCGAGCAGTTTATAATTTATGAAACTACAAGACAAATAAATTTAAGTTTATTGATAAGTGTATGAATAAATTTAGTTATTAGTAGGGATACATTATGTGGCTGTTATAAGGAAAAATAAGCTAATAAAGCATAAAAACAATAATATCATTTGTCATAGTGATATTATTGTTAGCTACTATTGAAATTAAAAGAAAGAAAATTTATCATATGTTAAAGAGTTTTATCTTGGCTCTTTCTAGAACTGGAAAAAATCTACAGATCTTTTTCTGACAATTTTTAAATGAAGGAAGGAGTTATTTTCTTAGCTAAATTAACAAGAGCATTATTTTGTTAACTTTATTGATGCTTGGGCCCTATTTAGAATCTATCCACTTGCAACCTTAAAGTGATAATTGATAAGTTTTTTAAAGTGTACATTTTTAGATTGTCATAATGGACTCTCTAATATTCATAATGAAAGATACATTAATTTAGTCTCATAGACCTCAGTTATAACTTCTATTAGGTCTAAAAAATTCATCCAGGTACTAAAAATAAATATTTTCCTGTGAGTCAGGGAATTTGAGTCTGATCTCAGTGCCAGTGTCATAAACTGGGTAGACTTGAGCCCACCTTTCTACCTTATGGTCTTTAAGAAGAAGGGAAGAGACTCAATGATTGCTCCATCTTCCAAACTTATCATTCTACTTACGTGCACTTAATACTTACACATTAATTCAAGAGAACAGAATTTTGTTACATACCTGATGTGAAGATACAGTCCTTGAGGGGGAAAATTTCTCATGAAAAGTAGAGCTCATATACTAGGTATTACACTGAACATTCATGCGATCTGTAGCACTCAAAAACATAAGAGTAGTGACTAGAAATATTTAAAGAAAGGCCAAGAAGGGACATGATTTGCTGGTAGTACCAAGAACAGAATATTAAGAAAGGCTTTCTAGTAATTGGAAATAGTATTCTAGCATAGGTTTTTAAAAAGGAAAAGGTAAATAGATTGTTCCCTAACACTGTTCCCTACTCCTTATCAGTTGATTATGCTAAAGAATTTTTTTTCCAGCAAGAATAGATTGTAACTAACTGTTGCTGCAGAATGAAGTTGATGAGACTTTTTATCTTGAAGTCATTTTAGATTTATAGGAGAATTGCAAAAATAAAGGCCAACTTCCCCTCTGCTAACATTTCACTTAATCAGACCACATTTACCAAAACTGAGAAGTTATCATTGATGTAATAATTTTAACTAAACTACAGACTTCCCTTATGTTTCACTTGTTTTCAAACTATTGTCCCTTTCATTTTTCTGTTCTAGAGTATCACAATGCTTTTGGTATAAAAAATGCTTTAATCCCTATGTTGTTACCATGCTTTTAACAAGAAATAACTGATTGTTTCCTCAAATTCATTAGTACAAATGTACCCATAAATATTTCTATGTTACCTGGTAAAATTGTGACCCAAAGGAGCAGAATAAAGAAAAAGAGATGAATCTTCATGGCAGAGAATTTCTTAGGAAAAAGGTGTCCACAGATCTTTTTTAAGTCAGAGTTTTCACATAAGGGAACAGAGAACCCTTTTTTATTTATAGATTCTCCTGGGAAGTGGTTTTAACTACTGAGGCTTATCAACAGCAAGAACATTTGTATGCTTGATTGAATTGTGCCATGTTCAAAGAACATGGTCATAAAAATTAGTGTGAAATTTCCTTATGAAAGTAATGACTGATTATGTTACCTTAGATTTGCTGTCTTGAAAACACAGTCCTTAAAGGACTTTTAAAAGATATGATTTTTTGATTGCCAAAGCATCACAGTGAAAAATATTACAGACATATAATCCTTTCTTATATGTTACATATAATTATAAGTATTTTAATGCTTTTTATATTAAATTAATAAATATCTGAATCCATAATATAGAATTTTATAGCTAGAAGTTTTCTTTGAGATTACTTCTGTTTACAGTTGAAAACAGTGAAAACTAGGAAGGTTGAATGTTTTATTTCAATTTGTATAATATGTAATTGTTTAAATGTGACATAACCAGGAAATTCTGGATTAACTAATGAATATGAAAACCTTAACACAACAGGTTTTCAGTATAAAATAAATTCTTATAATAAGTTATCCGATTTCACAATTCTAGGTCCAGTGTTTTTATTTCTGTTCATAGAATGGGAAGTGATTTCTGATGCAATTTGCAAACCTCTGAAGTTTATTATTTCAGATACATGCAGAAGAGCTGTAAGTTTTACAAGATAACCAGAAGCTGATGCTGTAGTCAGAGGACAACTCATCAATTATCTCCTACCACTGAGTTAAGAGAATTTCTAGGACAGTGGTTCTTAAACATGAGCTGCATCAACATCCCCTAGAGGGCTTGTTATAAAAAGATCACATGTCTCCTCCCACAGCATGTCTGATTTAGTAGGTTTAAAATAGGGTCTAAGATTCTGCATTTCTAACAAAATCCTGAAATGCTAATACTGCTAACAGGGCCACATATTCCAAGAAACCTGATTCATTTATGCTATAAAACATCAGAAAAATAAATTACATACCAATAGAATCTATATCATAGGTTAGTAAAGAATGTGGGATTTCTTAGAGATTTTAATCAAGTCCACTGATCTTACAGGCCAGGGGAGTGAAATAGAGATAAATTAACTTACTTGCCTAACAATTGTTATCTTTTACAAAAAAAAATCAAATTATAAAATACAAATAAAAACTTTCCATTTAAATAAAAAGTGAGAGTCCTGATTTAGCTAGGTGTTCTTTCTGGAAAAGGAACAAAATGAGAATTCAGAATCAGCAGATAGGAGGAAGACCACTTCAGTATATCACTATGTAGCATTTATTCACCAACTATTTATTGAGCACTAAAATTTGCCAAGTTGGAATTTGCTACTTGCAAAGTTGATGGCATTTTCAAGGGAAAAAGAAACAGTGTAAATATAAACCTAGTGACCCTGGCCCGGTAGCTCAGTTGGTCAGAGCATCGTCGCCCTGATATACCAAGTTTGGGGATTCAGTCTCTGGTCAGGGCACATACAAGAATCAACCAATGAATGTATAAATAGGTGGAAAAACAAATTGATATTTTTCTCTCTCCCTCTCTGTCTCTCTCTCTCAAAAAATTAATAATTAAAAAATATTAACCTGGTGGGCGACATCAACCAAAATGATAGGGTAAGGACCTCTGAGAATCTGTTCCTCAAAACAAAAACAAAAACAAACAAACAAAACAGTGAAAAATTGCTGAAAACTGCCAGAACTCTGGAAATAGAGCAAAGGCTTACATAATTCAGAGAGTACTAATTCTAGAAAAATTGACCAATCCCTCAAGAAGAATGAGCTTTGTGACATTTTATCATATTCTAGTCCCATCCCCTACACCTCAGCTCAGCAGAAACCTTGAAAAATAATGGTCCACATTCATGGTACCTGGTGGAATGGGACATGGCTAGGGTTCTTCAAATTCTTGTTCCCAAAGAACTGTCTTAATTTATCATGTAAGGTAGTTTCCTGAAAGGCTCCATTTAAAGGCTTATTTTTATTTCTCCTGACCCAGAACATGTGCTGTACTAAAGACACTCACAAGGAGAATTTTTCAGAAACATTTACAGGCCAGTGTTTTAGTCACTGTTTTCTGAGGCTGTAGGAAACACTTTGGGCAAACAATAGACTGACCAAAATGTTTGGAAGGAAAGGATAAGGAAGAAGATATGTATAGAGACTTTTTGAAAAATTCTGACATATTCCTGAGAACCTAGAAGGCAATTTGCATAGGAGACATTTGGCTGCTACTGTACTATGAATTTAAATTGATTGAAATTAAACACAATTGCCTGTCCAACCCTTTTCCTGTAAGTTGCAGCCTTCAGTTGATTATTCCAAGTTCCAAATAGGTATATCAGACAGATTCTGCCAGTGCAATTGTTGTTCAGGTGGGGAGAAAGATTCCTGGGGTTTCTACTTCTCCATTATCATAGAATTCTGTATTTGGTCTTGAATGTTAATTTTAATGTAATATTTTCCACATATATTCATGTGAGTATTATATTTTCTTTTACAATATGGTTTCTCTATGGTTTTTGCTTTTGTATTTGCTTTACTATTCTGGAAGATTTATATACTCATTCAATGGTTAATATTTGATTTCACTTTTTGTTTTATTTTTTTGGAAAAATCCAATTAAATGTATATTAAATGCCTATTGCTTGTGTTTACATATATTATTTCATTTTGAATATTTAAAATATTTTCCTTTATGTATGTATAATTTTTCTTTATCCACATCTATCATTTCTATATGCTATATTTTTATTTGTTTTAATTTTTACTTCATTTCTGAATTGAAAACATTTATTTCTGAAATAGGTCAGTTTACATTTCTATCTACTTGTATTTAAGCACTCTAATTTTTGAGTTTCTAAATTCCTGATTTGTTCTTTTTAAATAAAAATATTAATCATTTTATTAAATCACTTAAATTTTATGCTGAAATATCAGTTATAATATTTTGTACTTTTGATAATATTTTTCTATTGTCTATTAATATAATAAGCTTATGTTTATGCCATTTGTTGGGTGGATTTAGATCATATTTGATTATAAGTTTTGATCCAAAAAGTTTGACTATTTTTTTTGTAGGGAACCAGTTTGTTTTAAATCTGGCAAATGTGACTCGCTCTGTATGGAAAACCGACAGGAGCGAAGTGGTGGGCAGGAGCCAGACCCTGAAACCAGTTTTCCCATGGGAACCAGGCCTAAAAAATGCACCCAGACTGTTATGGCTTGCTCTTGCTAAAACTCCCTCACCCTGGTCTGAAACAGTAGATGTTTATTGCCTATTTTCAAGGTAACTTCCAAAGCCTGTGTGAATTTCCCAAGGACAGAGCATAATCAGCTCCCCAGCTTTTCCTTCTGCATTTGTTACTTTCATTTTCTTGATTGTACCTAAAGTGTAGACAACAACATTCTAGGTAATAGATAATAAATCCTTCTTTGAAGTAAGACCTGAGAAAAACAATAAAAGTCTGCCCAGGCAAGGGTCGGATGCCCTCCTCTTGACAGAAGCGGCCACAGGACTCCCATCGCCAGAGAGCACCCATACTGTCCCTTCTCCCCGCAGGACTGCTGTGGTCTGTGTGCATTTGTTCTCGTCTTCAGCCACAAACCATGCAGGCTACTAGCCAGAGTCTGCCACATCTTTTCAGTTCCGTAATCCCTTTGCACTGAAGTTATAATTAATACCATATCTATTCCAAGTAAGACATATTAACGTATGCTCTTAATTTGTGTTTATTGTCATGAAGGCACAATGAATACTGGTGCGTCAGAATGCATTGTTAGCTATGCATTACCTTTTATTTTTATGTATGTAATCATATTTATTTTTAAAATGTTTCTTAACTGTTTTTGCAATATTGCAAATGAAGGTAGTAAAACTACCTTTAAAGTATTTACTTAAACTAGTAAAATATGTGTAGTCCATGTGTGCAAGAAATATACGCCCGTATAGATTTAAATGTGCTAGGAGTTTGTTAGTGGAAATGCCTGTGGGAGAAAAAGGAGAGAGTCAGGAAAGCTTAGGAGAGCCATGGGTCTGTGATTCCAGGCTGATCTCGAATGAAGTGAAGAAAACATTTAGATGGAGATGCAGTTTAAAATAGGTTCAGCAAAGTCATGGTGGCGTACTCCCCACCAAATCAGCAAGCTGAGCAATCCTGTGTCTCTCAGGAGAATGTCAGCCTTACCTGTACAGCCAGCCACCGACTGGGAGCAAAGTGTGGAGAGTGGTCTCAGCACAAATGCAGGGATGGATCTTAGAGTCCACCAGCTGAGGCCCTTAATTAGTTATAGTCACTTTCTCATGGCCCTTTAAACCTGTCCTATGTGTCACTAGACTTCTTTTCCCTAGGTTTAAAGAGTAGCTCCTCCTTGATTCTCATGAACCCTTCTTTCTAAAGGCAAACTCAGGAAAGGATAACAGTAGGATAAACCTCAGTCTCCATCACTATTATTCATTGCTGGGTCTCAACCAGTACTTATCATCTCCGTCCTCCACTGTCCCTTCTAAATACCCTTCATCCTCAGCTATCACATTAACGGATTTAGTGACTTTCTGGAGCTACAACCCTAGCCTTGATCCTTGTAGGTTTGAACCCTGAATAGTAATACCTTTCTCAATGGAGTGTTGCTGCACATATCTGTTCCCAGGTATAATGGACAGGGAAATACTGCAAGTGTTCTGCACATGCTATTCTCTTCAGTTTCCTTGCATTTGTTCTGGGTCACTCATGAGGGTCATCTGCTTTCACCGTGTGAATAGTCAGAAACTATGTAAATATGGGGTCATTTCTTAATCTCAAAGTTGTTTCTGAAGAGACCTGACAGAGTAAAACTACTGAAAGCTTGTTTTTAAATGTTATGCTTCCTTCAAACTTTTGGCTTGTTTTAGGGATCACCAGCATCTACTTGGAGCCACTAAAGCCATGGCAAATTCAACTGGTTCTTGGAACTATGCTGCCATATAATCAACTCTCTGTGAGTAAGCACATGAAGTCACGGAAGGAAGGAGGATTGCGATGCTAATCCACCATGTCACTTCTTGACAATTCTTTCTGAATTTTTCATACTTTAACATTAAATTTCCTTTCTTTACTCATCACAAAGATACATGAGCAGATGTTCTCACCTCTGAATGATGCTATGAAATGACCCGACCTTAGCTTCGCATACATCTTTGTTTCATTCTGTGTATATTACTCATATAACAGCCTACAAAAGAGGCCACAGATCCAACACAGAAAGAAATCTTTTCTATTTGCAGATCGTATCACCCTCACCATGAAAAGTTCCATAATTCATATCCATGACCATATTGCTGTGACATTGTTTTCTACTGCTGGCTGCTGAAAGGAAAGAATAGATGGAACTGTAATCTAGCCATGGCACTGACATGTCCTAAACCATGTGATTTTAAATCAGGGGTCAGGAAATGGCTCTCAGGCCAAATTGGACCACTGAAGGTTTTTGTAAATAAAGTGTTATTGGAACACAGTCACACCCAGCTGTCTCTGTGTTGTCTATGGCTGCTTCTGTCTGTAGCACAGCTAACTGCAGCAGAGATAGCAGTGGCCTGTAACACCTCATGTATTTACTATTCGACACTTTATCTTTACAGAAAGTTTCCCAACCACTGATTTAGGCTTTTGCATTAATACAATAGAGTATTTTCAGGAGACAAAATGAAAGCACACCCCAAGATTACAGTTTTGGTTCCTCATTCTTCAGTTTTCCTTACTAAATTCCTCTTTCAATTATTAATCCGGCAATTTCTTATTAAGAATCTACTTGATGTCAAGGTGGGCTTCAGGTGCCATGGAAGACATAAACAACAGTGTTGCTCCAGTATTCTGTCTTCTGGGAAAATTTTCCTAGGACTTTCTCACAAACATGGCTACTTCTGCCCTTGTCTTTCCTTAGCTCTTTATTTGTTGCACTGATTGTGCTTTCATGTCATCCTATCTTGGTTAGGAATTCTGTGAGGCAATATACTATCCCTTGATTGAAAACAGGATCTACTATGGGCAAAATTACCACAACCTTCAATTCTGACTTTGTCATTCATCTATATTTCTCCCTCAGGTTTAAAAAAATGGATCAGAAAATTTGTTAAATACATAACTTAAAAAATGAGAAACATAAGAGGATAATTTGTTCTCTGACCATCCATCTATGCAGAGCTACTACTCTCCTACCCCGTGTAGGAGTATGTGTGTATGTGCACTTCTGTTTGTGCTATCTTTTAACCGTAATATAGTGCCAAACTTGCTTATTTTGTCTTATGACCTGTTCATTACTTAGAATTTTTAAAGGTGACAATTGTGTGTAGGAGGGGAAAAGTATAGATATTGCCAAATATCCTTTTCCATACTTATCCCAACTTGACTCATACTATTAAAAACATTATGTCCAAGGATTATAAATGTCCTGTTCTTTGGTAAACACCAAATATTTTATTTATTTAATTCAAGTAGATAAGCCTCATTTGCTATTTAACCACACTGAAAATTACAGCCCATATTAAAATCTAGATAAATCTACATAATATCTCAAAAAATAAAAAGATTACAATGCAATTATCCCAATACATTAACAAGTAATATTGTTTAGATTACATTTAAAATTTCTATTTGCAATGTTTTATAGTTTTTATTATAGATAGGATGCATTTTATTAGAAAATTCTTAGCTATTTAATGCCACTTTGAAGAGCATAATTTAAAATCTTTACTTTTAATTTGTTTCTGATCAACAATACAATTTACTTTTTAGTATTAAGTTTGTTTAGTGACCTTGTTAAAGTGATATATTTATTCTAGTAATTTATAGATTTTTTAAAAAATTGCTGGTTATACAATCATATTTTTCTTTTCGGTTTTTATACTACTTGTTATTCTTCTTACATTATATCACTAGTGAAGTATAATATATGGAAGTGTTGTTAAATTGACATTTAAATTTTTTTTTCTGAACTTGGAGAAAAGTCTTGAATATCCCATTGTAAAATATGTTTGAGGTAAGTTTTGATGTAAAAAACATTATCAGTTCAAAAATAGGTCTCAATACCAAAACCAGACAAATGAAAACTATAGACCAACATTACTCATAAACACAGATACAAAATTCAACAAAATACTAGCAAATCAAATTGAACACTGTATAAAATATTATGCACTATGACCAAGTGAGATTTTTCTCAGGTATGCAAGACTGGCTCAACATTCAAAAACCAATTAATGTAATCTATCACATCAACAAGCTAAAAAAGAAAAACTCTTTGATTATCTCAACATATGCAGAAAAAATATTGGACAAAATCTGACATTTGTTCATGATAAAAAAAACTCTCAGTAAACTAGGAGTAGAGAGTAACATTCTGAAGTTGATTTAAAAAATCTACAAAAATTCTACAGTTAACATAATAATGGTAAGAATCTTGAATCTTTTGCACTAATATGAACTAGAAGGCAAGGGTGTCCCTCTTACCACCTCTTTTCAACATCACACTGGAAAATCTAGCTAATGCAACAAGACAAGAAAAGGAAATTAAAGGTATTCAGGTTAGAAAGGAAGATATAAAATTATTATTATTCACAGATGACATGATCATCTATGTAGAAAATCTGAAGGAACTTGCTGTATACTCTCACCTCCAACCTTCCCAAAGACCTTCTTGGAACTAATAGACAATTATAGCAAGGCTGTAGGATATAAGATTAATATACAAGAGTCAACCACTTTCTATACACCAATAATAAATAAGTGAAATTTGAAAGTAAAAGCATAATACTGTTTACCCCAAACATGAATTACTTAGCTATAAATCTAAAAATAATGTAAAATATCTATGTTCAGAAAAGTACAAAACTCTGATAAATTAAATTAAAGAACTAAATAAATTCCATGTTCATGGATAGGAAGACCCAAAATTGTCAAGATGTAAGTTTTTCCCAACTTGTTCTACAGATTCAGTATAATTACTATCAAAAGAGTAAGGAAGTACTATTTGTAGGTATTCACAAACTGATTTTAAAATTTATTTGGGGCCCTGGCTGGTGTAGCTCAGTGGATTGAGCATGATCTGTGAACCAAAGGGTGGTCAGTTCAATTCCCACTCAGGACACCTGCCTGGATTGCAGGCCAGGTCCCCAATGAGGGCCACATGAGAGGCAACCACACATTGAGGTTTCTTTCCTTCTCTTCCCCCCTCTCTTCCCCTTTCTCTAAATAAATAAATAAAATCTAAAAAAAAAAAAGCTTTAAAATTTTATTTGGAAAAGGGAAAGATCCAGAACAATCAACTCACTATTAAAGGAGAAGAATAAAATTAGAGGATTGCCTCAACCTCACATCTAGACGTACTATATAACTGTTGAAACCAAGACAATGGGGATGTTGGCAAAAGAATAGACAAATAGATTGATGGAACAGAATAGAGAACATATAAATAGATCCACATAAACATAGCCAAGAAAACTTTGACAAAGGAACAAAGGCAATATAATGGAGCAAAGATAGTCTTTTCAACAATGGTGCTGGAACATCCACATGAAAAAAAAATCTAATCTAGAGGTAGAGCTTGTACTCTTCACAAAAATGAACTTAAATTGGATTACAGATCTAAATGTAAAATACAAAAACTCCTAGAAGATAGCATAAAACTCCTAGAACATAAGAGAAAACATAGATGACTTTGGGTATGGTGATGAGAATTTAGATTTCTAAACATCAAAGGCATAACCTATTGAAGAAATAATTAATAAACTGGAATTCATTAAAATAAAATAAAATTTAAAAACTTTTTCTCTGTGAAAGAAAATGTGAAGAGAATGAAAAAACAAGCCAGAATGGGAGAAAATATTTGCAAGAGATATTTAATAAAAGACTATTATTCAACATATACAAAGAACTCTTAAAACTCAACAGTACACAAATAAATAATTTGATAAAACAGTGGGCAAAAGACCTCTACAGACCCCTCACCAAGGAAGATATACAGATGGAAAATGAGCATACACAAATATTTTCTAAATTACATGTCATACTAATTAAAACAACAATCAGATACCATCCCACACTTATTAGAAGGGCCAAAAACTGAACACTGACAACACCAAATGCTGAAGACATGAAATGGATTAACAGGAACTTTCATTCATTGCTAGTGAGAATGAAAAATAGAGTGACTACATTTAAGACAGTTTGGTAGTGTCTTACAAAACTAAACGTGTTGTTATCATACAATCCGGGAATCATAATCTTTGGTATTTACTCAAAGGAGTTGAAAACTTATGTCCACACCCAAAACCTGCACACAGGCCTTTATAGCAGCATGCTCAAAGTAGAATTTTCCCCACAATCTCATTTAACAGAGTTCCATCACAGACTCTTCTTCACTCTGCTTCTGTCCCTGAGTTCAAAACTCCATTCTGTATTCTGAGTCCTTCTTCCAAGAAGACACAATGTTTATAAGTTATTTGGGCTGAAATATGTAGTATTTAATTCTTTGTTCATCAGAGACATGTATGGACAGAAATATGAGGCCATGAATGAAGTAAGAGAAGTAATAAAGTAGTGAAAAGACAGTTAATGTTGGTCCTCTTTTTTGTGAATGGGGTTCTCCAGTTACTACATAGGGTCACCTTCTTTTAGGCAGCAATGAACTGAAGATATTACACAGTATGTCATTCTGAATTTTTTTCACCACTTAGATTGACCACTTAGATTTTTACATGCATCCAAATGATTAAAGATAGCATGATGCTTTTTACTTGAAGCTAAAAGAAGGCAAGAGTGGATGGAATTAATAATCCAAGAAAGAAATGCCAAGATTTAATAGAAGACACAAAGAAACACAGACCACAGAAAAAAAGGAAAAAACTTACTGACTTTATGATTAAGATAAAGACTGAAACAGCTCTGACTGGTGTGACTCACTGGGTTGAGCATCATCCTGCAAAGCAAAAGATTGCAGGTTCCACTCCTCATCAGGGCACATGCCTAGATTGTGGGTTTGGTCCCCGGTTGGGGTGTTTAGGAGAGGTAACTCATCAATGTTTAATGTTTCTCAGCCTGGACTTTTGTTGCTCAACTGTCTCTACAAGTTACTTCAAGTTATCTTAATTATACCATCCTTGGAATTAATAAGAGCACCTTAATCACTTTTTCTATATAACAATATATTTTTATGTATCCAAAGATATCAGGATTACAGACAATGGTGATGGGAAAAAAATTAAGAAGAAAAGTGAGATAGCAATTTGACTCCTAAGCATAATAGCACTAACATTTAAAAAGAATAATGCTAAGAGCAATAACTGGATAATTTTCCCTCCCAGAAATAGTAAAGACATTTGTCTAGACAGAGTTTCATCAAAAATGAGACCCTAAGATATTACAATAAGAATTCTTTCTCATTTTGAACATAAAATTCAGCCTTCATAAAACTAGAAGGTGAAAGACAAGAAGAGCTAAATACATAGGGACTGGGACAGAGAACATATTTAAGCTGTTTTCTTCATTGCATTTGACAGATCGTAATTAAAATGTGCAATATATAATTCTACTTGTTTTGTTTTACCTGTTTTGTTTTACCTGTGTTTTGCTCTGTACCATTTTGTGCCTTTTCAAATATTGTGAAAGAATTATGAGTCTTTAAGTTTAGTGTCTTGAGCTTCTGTCTGTGTATGATTGTTATTAATGGCATAGGATTGTTAAACAGGTTGGTTAGAGCCCACTGCAAAATAAAAAAGGTTACTTCAAAATATAAGAAAATAAGGTATTTTGAAATAAGGACACTAATATATTTATTTTCATATGACACTATATATAATAAGAGATTTTAGAAAATGATACATACTGGTATGTGGTACAAATTTTTTTTAAATTGGGCTGAATATGTAAATAAAAGTCTTGGCGACTAATATGATTCACTCACATGGCTATTGTAAGCAGTAATGAATTAATGTTGACAAAAGGCAAAACAGATGCTGGCTATTAAAGTCATTATTAAGAAAAAAGAGCATCAACCCATATTAAAATCTAGATAAATCTATATAACATCTCAGAAAATTTCTAGAAATGCATGGAATTTTGATGAGCATATTCTAATGAAATTTTAATAAAGATAATGAAGAAAACAATTATTTAAGTTATCTCCAACTTCTTGAATTACATCAGTTACATTATTAATTGAAGTTTATCTACTTGTCCTCTTTCGATGAGAAATTTTCAGCTAAAAGCTAGTTATGTTTGAATATTATTAGAGTAGGGTAGAAATGAAAGACTAGGATAAAGTAGATTTATTTTATGTTAACCTCATTTGAACTCAATAATAACAGATAACTTGGTAATCCAGGGAAAGAAGCAAGATAAAGAAGAATAATTTAATTGAAAGTGAGTGGATGCACAGTTAGTCTCAGTTTTAAATATAATAAAACTTTTAGTTTCAGATAGCCATTTAACCTCATATAACCTCTGCTATCAATATTATAATGTGGTATAAATAATTTCCAAGCATAAATTTATTCTATCCTCATTTAAATTTTATTAGGATATTAAATTTAGTAGAATTTGAATATTGAATAAACACACATTCACATTGCAGGGACTGATTCACTGTAGCACTAATCCAACAATTTATATACATAGATATACTCATATGTATAAGATCATGCAATCAAAGTGAATTATGACCTTTACTAGTGTATTGCCCTTAAAAATGTATTCAAATGTTTTCTCCATTTAGAAGCTGTAAATAAATATAATGTGATCTTGCTGATGGTATTATTACAATGTTTCTATAATGTTAATAACATTTACTTAAAAAATTCTGAACCTATTTTCCCCTTCTGTGCTGACCTCACTAGCAATAATATTCATGTTATATGGTAGAATGAAGATGGCAAAGAGCAATAAAATAAAGAAAAAGAGAAAAACCTTCATTAACTGTTTCTTAGGAGAAAACGGTTTGCAGGTTTTCTGTTTTAACTTAGGTGTTGTTGGAATAGGAAAGAAAAGAATCATTTCAAAAAATATCCAGCCAACATGGAGCCGTAAGTAAATACACTTTGCCTCCTCACAGCCAAAAGAAGGACAACAGCAAATTTAAAAACAAAACAAAACAAAAAAACAGAACTTTCAGAAAATCAAACTGTATGGAAGTCTCACAACCAAGGAGTTAAAGAAGAAACACTCATCCCGACCAGTGGGAGGGGCGGAGACTGGCAGCTAGGGAGGAGAGGACTGGGCAAGGCAGTGGCTGGCAGACCAGGTGAGGCAGCAGCTGGCAGACCAGATGGTTCCACATTAGTGGGCAGATAAGCCAGGAGGAACAAATGGGAAGCGAGACAGACCACACAACCCAGGGTTCCAGTGTGGGAAAAGAAAGCCTCAAAACCTCTGACTATAAAAATCCTGTGGGGGTTAATATAGGGGAGAAACTCCCAGCTTCACAGGAGAGTTCATTGGAGAGACTCACAGGATCCTAGAATGTACACAAAACTATCCACCCAGCAATCAGCATCAGAAGGGCCCAATCTGCTTGTGGGTAGCAGAGAAAGTGACTGAAAGCTGGCCGAGAGCTAAGCAAGGGGCATTGTTCCCCCTGGAACTCCTCCCCTACATACATCACCAAAAGGGAGCAAAGGGGGTTGCCCAGCCCAGGCGAATAACTAAGGCTCCACCCCTTACTATGTGCAGACACACTGAGACAAAAAATATGGCCCAAATGAAAGAACAAATCAAAGCACCAGGAAAAATACAACTAAGCCATGAAAAGATAGCCAACCAATCAGATGCAGAGTTCAAAACACTAGTAATCAGGATGCTCACAAAACTGGTTGAGTATGGATGCAAAATAGAGGAAAAAGTGAAGGCTATGAAAAGTGAAATATAGGCAATGTACTGGAAACCAACAGTGATGGGAAGGAAACTGGGATTCAAATCAATGGATTGGACCAGAAGGAAGAAATAAACGTTCAAGCACAACAAAATGAAGAAAAATAATTTAAAAAAATGAGGAGAGGCTTAGGAACCTCTTGGACAACTTGAAACTTGAAACATCTGAATCATAGGGGTGCCAGAAGAAGAAGAGGAATAGCAAGAAATTGAAAATTTATTTGAAAAAACAATGAAGAAATTCTCCAATCTGGCAAAGGAAATAGACTTCCAGGAAGTCCAGGAAGCTCAGAGAGTCTCAAAGAAGTTGGACCCAAGGAAGCACACAGCAAGGCACATCATCATTACATTACTCAAGATTAAAGGTAAGGAGAGAATCTTAAAAGCAGCAAGGGAAAAGGATCTAGTTACCTACAAAGGAGTTCCCATAAGACCATCAGCTGAATTCTCAAAAGAAATCTTGCAGACAACAAGGGGCTGCAAAGAACTGGTCAAAGTCCTAAAAGTCAAGGACCTACATCCGAGATTACTCTGTCCAGCAAAGCTATCATTTAGAATGGAAGAGCAGATAAAGTGCTTCCCAGATAAGGTCAAATTAAAGGAGTTCATCAATACTAAGCCCTTATTATATGAAATGTTAAAGGGACTTATCTAAGAAAATGAAGATCAGAACTATGAACAGTAAAATGACAACAAACTCAGCACTATCTACAACCGAACCTAAAAAAAAAAAAATGAACTAGGCAAACAACTAGAATGGGAACAGATTCACAGAAGTGGAGATCAGAAGGAGTGTTATCAGTGGGGAGGGGATGGGGGAAGAAGGGGGAAAAGGTTCAGGGAATAAGAAGCATAAATGGTATGTACAAAATAGGGAGAGGTTAAGAATAGTATGGAAAATGGAG
Source organism: Glossophaga mutica (assembly GCA_039655065.1). Lineage (NCBI taxonomy): Eukaryota > Metazoa > Chordata > Mammalia > Chiroptera > Phyllostomidae > Glossophaga > Glossophaga mutica. The sequence goes on from CM077306.1 coordinate 125,004,771, forward strand.
AAGCCAAAGAACTTATATGTATAACCCATGGACATGAACTAAGGTATGCTGGTGGGAGAGGGCTTCAGGGTGGCAAGGAATAAAGGGGAGAAAAAAATGAAACAACTATAGTAGCATAATCAATAAAATATTTTTAAAAAGAATCATTTCATTTATGGAACTTTTTTGCATAGGCTTGATTACTGAGGTTTATTAAGGGTAAGAACATTTCTTGCTTGATTGAATAATGCAATATTCATAGAGATGGTGTCTAGAAAAAGCTGGTACATTGTAACAAAAAAATGTCACTAGAAAAATGTCATCTGCTGATTCTTCTTGAAGTCAGTATCTCTAAGAGACTTTAACACTTACAATATTATGGGTATAAACTGCTGAGTGACCTAGGTTGAAATTAATTCTTTAGCAATTCACATGATATTCCAGAAGTATGTGTTTTATATAATCACATTTAATATATTAATGTCCCTAATATAAAAAATGAATCTCAAAGTAATGAGAAATTCAAAATGGAATTTTAAACTGAAATTACCATTGAGAATATGTCATTTTACAAAGTATTGATATTCAGAGTGGTCAGATGATTCCATACTCCACATCATTTCTATTTAAAATATATATATATGAAGACAAGTAGTGACAGCATAGTGATGTGTTTGGAAATTACCTTAAATAGTTTAGTTGTACCTGATGAAGGGTCTGTGCCCTCAAGTAGGATTCATTAATATCAACGCATAAATATTCCATGTTCTAATACCAGATTACATTTCTTTTTTTTAATCTGTGCAGTTTGGACTTATTTTTGACTCAATGTGCAAGTTTTCCACAGTCTATTATAGTAGATGGTAGAGAGGAGCAGTTGAAAATGTTCTCCAGCCCTCGTAAGCAGGTGTCAGGAACAACTCTCTATTGCTTTTCTCTTACCACACCCAAAGAGGGCACTAAGAATCTGGGTATAAAAAAGTCCCAGTGAACATTAATCATCCTTTTTCTATAGCAAAGAGGTGTTGGCTATTATAACATGTCATCAATATTCAGAATCTTGGCAAGACTCCCTGAAAAAAGTAATAAAGAGATGTGTCACCTGCCAGAAGGAAAGGGGTTGCAGAGCTGGTTGAAAAAGGTGAAGGTATTAAAAAACTCATGGGCAGACAACAGTACGGTGACTACCAGAGGGAAAAGGAGGTAGGGGAGATAAAACAGGTAAGGGGGAGAAATGGTGATGGAAGGAAACTTAACTAGGGGTGGTGAACACATGTGCAATGTACAGATGATGCATTATAGAACTGTACATCTGAAACGTACATAGTTTTATTAATCAATGTCACCCCAATAAATTTGATTAAAAGGAAAATTAAAGAGATATATCCAAGAATTATTTCTTCTTATTTTATTTTATTTTATTAATTGTTGTTCTTGTACAGTTTTCTGTCTTTTACTCCCATCCCAGCCCACTGCCCCAGCCCTCCCCACCTCCCTCCCATTTCCACCCCCCTAGTTTTTGTCCATGTGTCCTTTATATTTGTTCCTGTAAACCCTTCCCTTTTTCCCCTGAAATTCCCTCCGCTCTTCCCTCTGGTCACTGTCAGCCTGTTCTCAATTTCAGTGTCTTCAGTTATATTTTGCTTGCTTGTTTGTTTTGTTGTTTAGGTTCCTGTTAAAGGTGAGCTCATATGGTATTTGTCTTTCACCACCTGGCTTATTTCACTTAGCATGATGCTCTCCAGTTCCATCCATGCTGTTGCAAAGGGTAGGAGCTCCTTCTTTCTTTCTGCTGCATAGAATTCCATTGTGTAAATGTACCATCGTTTCTTGATCCATTCATTTACTGATGGGTACCTAGGTTGCTTTCAACACTTGGCTGTTGTAAATTGTGTTGCTATGACACTGGAGTGCATAAGTTCTTTTGGATTGGTGTTTCAGGGTTCTTAGGATATAATCCTAGCAGTAGAATTCCTGGGTCAAAAAGGCAGATCCATAAAGAGGACCCTAGTGCACTCGGTGCACTAGGTTGGTGGGATTGCAGACTGGTACAACCACTATGGAAAACAATATGGAATTTTCTAAGAAAACTAAAAATGAATTATTTCTTTCTACAACCAATTTCTTCATTCGACAGAAGAGGAATTTAAAATTAAGAACTTCTACTGAAAGCTTAGAACATGATTGAGAATTTCACCATTATCTGACATAGAGAAAAGGTCATTTAAGTCAGTCTCCCTTTGAGATTAATTCAACAGAAATTAATCAGACACCTGCCACGTGCCTATTGCTGTTCTAGTTGCTGTAGTATAACTGTGAAGAAGGTAAGGTATTTTGTTGTTGTGAATAAAAATAGGTACTTGTTGAGTCACTGAAACTAAACTTCAAGTTCTATTAAAATAATTTGTTGGCACCTTTTCCACTGTCAGAACTCCTGTTTGATTTTCTGTTCTACTCTTTTCCAAAGATATGACAAAACTGAAATATTGTTACTTTCCTCCAAGGACTGAAACCAATTAGAACTGTATTTTGGCCCTGGCTGGTGTGGCTCAGTGGATTGAGTGCAGGCTGTGAACCAAAGGGTCATGGTTCGATTCCCAGTAAGGGCACATGCCTGGGTTGTGGGCCAGGTCCCCAGTGGGGACCATGTGAGAGGCAACCGCACACTGATGTTTCTCTCCCTCTCTTTCTCCGTCCCTTCCCTTCTCTAAAAATAAAGAAATAAAATATAAAAAAAAAAAACAACTGTATTTTGGAAGATGCCTTTATTAAATCTGAAAGAAAAAAAACCCAACAAAATAAAACATTATGGCTGATTCACTTAGGATACTCTGTGACCCAGGTCTCATGGAGAACTGGAAACCACTGTCTTTCTTCAGCAGGTAAGCATCATCTAAATCTTTTGCTCTGGATGTCCAAGATAATAAAATTCTGTAGAATTTATATCACAAAGCAGAACTCAACTATTCCTTTCAACATTTATTATTTGTATATGAGAATATATATTATTTAAATATTTTGTTTATAGATATAAACAATTCTAAATCCTAGACAACTGGATAATTTAGGAATTTAGGAATTTAGGAATTGATCACCTTTTTCTGATGGACTCACAGTTATTTCAGATGCAGGTAGTAGTAATCAAACAGATAAAAAGACCTTGTCAATGTTCTGAGAAACAAATTACATTTGAAAAAACATACAAATAAATATATGACAAGTCAATAAGATAAATGCTAAATCTGTTGTACGAAAATAGTTTCTGATCTGTCTTCTGAGTGTAATCTTTTCCCTCCTATAGCCCAAAAGTTCAACATTGAAATTGAATATTAATTATTTCCTGACTAGGGATTTTGTGAATCTAATAAGAAAAACATAGACTGTGGAAATTAAAGCAAAAAATAATATATTGAGCACATTAATTATTTTGTCCTGGTTCATTTTCTCTTCATTTCCTAATTCTCCTTATTAAATTATAGAGAAGCAAATTATTATCACAATTAGTGGTTTGCGGTCTACATTATTTAGAGTTGTCAAAAACCACATGATCTTGTGTAGTTAAAATGCACAAAACGTATCTTCCCTCTGCTTGTCAAAAAAAAAAAACGAGAATAATTCCCCTTTGGACCACTGACAACATTTTCTTCAGGGGCAAAATATCCCCAATTAAGTATTCCCTATTCCTAAGAAATCACTGTGTTATTTTTAATCATCATAAAAATTAATTTTTAATTTTTTTCAAACACTTTAGGAGAAAGAAAATAGAACATTCAAACTAAGAAATTAACTTTTAAAAATAACTCTGAAAAGAAAGATGGAGAATTACCAATTTAACAAGTTATTCCTCATTGAACTGAAGGGCCCAAACCATTCCAATATGTATCTTCAAAATCAAGGGGTAACATCAATAAGAAATCTCTTGCCACCCCATATGGATTTATTATTGTCAGAAGAAACAAAAAGGGTAAACTATCCTTGTCAATCTTTCCAACACATTTTCCCTGGCAGCCATCAATTGTGGCTTTTTTTTTTTTTTTTTCCACAGTACAAAGAGTATGGTATCCATTTCTGATTCTGAGTTTGTATTTCATATGTTTGAAAACACATAAGAAATTATTACAAAAATTGAAGAAGCAGTGTTTATACACAATGAAGATAAAAAATCACTGTATTATTTTTCAGGTTTTTTAACCTTAAAGTGTAAAAACAGATTTAGTTTACTCTTCATTTGTTTCTTTATATAGTAACTATTCATATGTAATAAGTACTTATTACTTAAAAGATTTAAAATACAACATATCATCTTTAGTTATATAGCAAACTACTCTTATAATATTATTTACTTATATACTTTTCTGCAAAATAAATACTCAGATATGATCTCTGATTCAATGTATTTCTCTGAACATCAAGAGTTTGCACATACACACACAAAGAAAACCTCTCAACAAGTCTGTGTAAAGTAAATAAATGCAAGAATATTTAAAGGTAGAGCAGGGATCAAGATGGTGGCACGGTAGGAGGAGGCAGATTCCACTTCCTCCCACTCACAGAAGAGAAACCTAGCTGATCTACAGAGAAACAGAGCAGACAGCCAACAGTACCACAACATATATAAAATAGGAGATCAAAAGCTGTAGCAGACCTTGGAAAACCAGACATGGCGGCCGAGCGACCGGAGGCAGCTCTGCGACCTACCTGATGCAGCCCTGTGACCGGAGGCGACTCTGAGACCCATTGTAGGTGGCCCTGCAACTAGAGGTGGCTCTGCAACTGACCAGAAACGACCCTGTGACTGACCAGAGGCACCCTTGAGACGGGAGGAGTTTTGTGGAAGACCCGGAGCTCACACCCGTGATTCAAGGGTGAGTGCATGCAACTCAGGAAACTCATGGAGCCCACACCTGTAAACTCAGGTAGGCGCGTGCTCACTGTAGGAAACCCAGCGCTCACAGCAATAAACACAGGGAGTGCTCGATCTGTAAGAGATCCCAGCTCAAACCCATAAACTTTGGAAAGCTCGCACTCTGCAGGAGGCTCAGAAATCACACCAAGGCCCTGCATGGAGGAAGCCTCAGAAAGAATGCTAAATGAAATAGAGGCAAGTCAACTATCAGATATTGAGTTCAATGCAATGGTTGTCAGGAAGCTCCATGAGCTCTCAATGAGCTACCAGAAACTACAGGGAAACTACGATGAACTCACTGCAAACTATATCAACATGAAAAAGGAAACAGAAACTATCAACAAGGCCCAAGAGGAAATAAAGAATACGATTTCTGAACTGAAGAACACAGTAGAAGGAATGAAAAGCAGAATCGATGAAGCAGAGGATCGGATCAGTGAGTTGGAGGACAAAGTAGAAAAAAGCAGCCAGAAAGAGCAAGAAAAGGAAAAGAGGTTCAGAAAGAATGAAGAGGGATTAAGAGAAATGCAAGACAACATGAAACGTAATAATATCCGTATAATAGGGATACCAGAAGGAGAAGAAGAGCAAGGGATAGAAAACCTATTTGACAAAATAATGATGGAAAACTTCCCTAATTTGATGAGAGAAAAAGTCACACACATCCAGGAAACACAGAGAGTCCCAATCAAGAGGAACTCAAAGAGGCCCACTTCAAGACACATCATCATTAAAATGGCAAAATTCCAAGACAAAGAGAAAATCTTAAAGGCAGCAAGGGAGAAAAAAGAAGTAACATACAAGGGAGCCCCGATAAGGTTAGCAGCTGACTTCTCAATGGAAACGCTCCAAGCCAGAAGAGAATGGCAAGAAATATTCCAAGTAATGAGAACCAAAAGCCTGCAACCAAGTCTACTTTACCCAACAAGGCTTTCAATCAAGATAGAAGACCAAATAATGAGCTTCCCAGACAAAAGAAGACTAAAAGAATACACCTCTACTAAACCAGTTCTGCAAGAGATACTAAAGGGACTGCTTTAAGGAAAGGAAGACAGAGAGAGAGAGAGAGAGAGAGAGAGAGAGAGAGAGAGAGAGAGAGAGAGAGAGAGAGAGAAACACAAGTATGAAAATGGCAATGAATCAGTACCTATCAATAATAACCTTAAATGTAAATGGATTAAATGCTCCAATCAAAAGGCATAGAATAGATGAATGGATAAGAAAGCATGACCCACACATATGCTGACTACAAGAGACGTACCTCAGGACAAAAAGAACTACACAGACTCAAAGTGAAGGGCTGGAAACAAATTTTCCAAGCAAATGGACAGGGAAAAAAAGAAGCTGGGGTAGCAATACTCATATCAGACAAAATAGACTTTGAAAGAAGGGCCATAAAGAGAGACCCAGAAAATGATTTCATAATACTCAAGGGAAGAATCCACCAAGAAGACATAAACATTGTAAATATATATGCACCTAACATAGGATCACCTAAATACATGAAGAAAATCTCAGAGGACTTCAAGAAAAATATTGACAGCAACACAATTATAGGAGGGGATTTCAACACCCCACAGTCAAAAATGGACAGGTCTTCCAAACAAAATATCAACAAAGATATTGTGGCATTGAACAACACTCTAGATGAAATGGACTTAACTGATATATAGAGCCCTTCATCTCAAAGAACTAAATACACATTTTTTTTCAAATGCACATGGAACATTTTCAAAGATAGACCACATGATAGGACACAAAACAAGCCTCAACAAATTCAGAAAATTGAAATCATACCAAGCATTTTCTCTGACCACAAGAGACTGAAACTAGAATAAACCCCAAGGGGAAAAACCCAAAACCCTCAAAATGATGGAGACTGAATAGCATGCTATTAAAGAATGAATGGGTCAAGAATGACATTAGGGAGGAAATCAAAAAGTTTCTGGAAACAAATGAAAATGAACTCACAACAATCAAAACTTATGGGAAACAGTGAAGGCAGTCCTCAGAGGGAAGTTCATAGTGATACAGGCCTACCTAAAGAAGATAGAAACATTTCAAACAAACAACCTAACCCTACACCTACATGAACTCAAGAAACAACAACAAAGACAACCCAGAGCAAGTAGAAGGAGGGAAATAACCAAGATCAGAGCAGAATTAAATGACATAGAGACTAAAAGCACAATTCTAAGGATCAATGAATCCAGGAGCTGGTTCTTTGAAAAGATAAACAAAATCGACAAGCCTTTAAGCAGGCTCATCAAGAAAAAAAGAGAGAGGACTCAAATAAACACAATCAGAAATGAAAGAGGAGAGATTACGACTGACACCACAGAAATACAAAGGATTGTAAGAAATTACTATGAAAAACTGTATGCCAAGAAATTTGAAAACCTAGGTGAAATGGACAGGTTTCTAGAAAAATATAACCTTCCAAAACTCAATGAAGAAGAAGCAGAAAGCCTGAACAGACCAATAACAGCAGATGAAATTGAAGCAGTAATCAAAAAACTCCCGACACACAAAAGCCCTGGACCAGATGGTTTCACAGGAGAATTCTACAAAGCATTTAAGGAAGCGCTAATCCCTATCCTTCACAGACTATTCCAAAAAATCCAAAATGATGGAAGACTCCCAAACTCTTTTTATGAAGCCAGCATCATCCTAATCCCAAAACCAGATAAAGACACAACAAAGAAAGAAAACTTCAAGCCAATATTGCTGATGAACACAGATGCTAAAATCCTCAACAAAATATTGGCAAAGCGCATCCAACAATACATTAAAAAGATCATACACCATGACCAAGTGGAATTCATCCCAGGGATGCAAGGATGGTTCAACATTCACAAATCAGTAAATGTAATACATCACATCAACAAAAGCAAAGACAAAAATCACATGATCATATCAATAGATGTGGAAAAAACTTTTGATAAGGTACAACACCCATTTATGATAAAAAACACTCAGCAAAGTGGGAATAGAGGGAGCATTCCTCAGCATAATAAAGGCCATATATGAGAGACCTACAGCCAACATCATATTCAACGGGCAAAAATTAAAATCTTTTCCACTAAGATCAGGAACAAGACAAGGTTGTCCACTTTCACCACTTCTATTCAATATAGTATTGGAAGTTTTAGTCACAGCAATTAGACAAGAAAAGGAAATAAAAGGCATCCAACTCGGAATGGAGGAAACAAAACTATTACTGTTTGCAGATGACATGGTAGTGTACATAGAAAATCCTATAGACTCGGCCAAAAAGCTGCTTGACCTAATAAATGAATTTGGCCAAACAGCTGGATACAAAGTCAATATCCAGAAATCAAAGGCATTTTTGTATACCAACAATGAAACAGCAGAAGCAGAAATCAAGAAAAAAAAATCTCATTCGATATAGCAAAAAGAAAAATAAAATACCTAGGAATAAACCTAACCAAGGAGGTAAAAGACCTGTATGCAGAAAAGTACACAACACTGAAGAAAGAAATCAAGGAAGACACAAACAAATGGAACTGTATACTGTGTTCATGGATCGGAAGAATTAATATCATCAAAATGTCCATACTACCCAAAGCAATTTACAAATTCAATGCAATACCTATTAAAGTACCAATGGCATATTTCACAGACATAGAACAAACACTTCAAAAATTTATATGGAACCATAAACAACCCCGAGTAGCTGCTGCAATTTTGAGGAAAAGCAAAGTAGGAGGAATCACAATACCTGATACCAAGCTGTATTGCAAGGCTACTGTAATCAAAACAGCCTTGTACTGGCATAAAAACAGGCACGTGGACCAGTGGAATAGAACAGAGAGCTCAGAAATAAACCCTAGTCTCTACAATCATTTAATATTCAACAAAGGGAGCAGCAATATAAAATGGAGCAAAACTAGCCTCTTCAACAAGTGGTGTTGGGAGAACTGGACAGCTACGTGCAAAAAAATGAAACTCGAGCACCAACTTACACCATACACAAAAATAAATTCAAGGTGGATAAAAGATTTAAATATAAGCCGTGACACCATTAAAGTCCTAGAGGAGAACATAGGCAGGAAAATCTCAGATATTCCACACAGCAACATTTTTACTGATATGTCCCCTAAAGCAAGGGACATAAAGGAAAGAATAAACAAATGGGATCTCATCAAAATAAAAAGCTTCTGCATGGCTAAAGAAAACAGTATTGAAATAAAAAGAGAATCAACTGCATGGGAAAACATATTTGCCAATGATACCTCAGACAAGGGTTTAATCTCCAAAATATATAAGGAACTTACATGACTCAACTCTAAGAAGACAAGCAACCCAATTAAAAAATGGGCAAAGGACTTAACAGACACTTCTCCAAGGAGAACATACAGAGGAAGCAGAGACATATGAAAAGATTCTCAATATTGCTAGCTATCAGACAGATGCAAATTAAAACCACAATGAGATACCACTTCACACCAGTCAGAATGGCTATCATAAACAAAGCAACAAACAGCAAGTGTTGGAGAGGTTGTGGAGTAAAGGGGACCCTAGTGCACTGTTGGTGGGAGTGCAGACTGGTACAACCACTATGGAAAACATGATGGAATTTTCTCAGAAAACTAAAAATGGATCTACCTTTTGACCTAGCAATTCTACTGCTTGGATTTTATCCTAAGAACCCTGAAACACCAATCCAAAAGAACCTATGCACCCCAATGTTCATAGCAGCACAATTTACAATAGCCAAGTGTTGGAAGCAACCTAGGTGCCCCTCAGTAAATGAATTGATCAAAAAACTATGGTACATTTACACAATGGAATTCTATGTAGCAGAAAGAAAGAAAGAGCTCCTACCCTTTGCAACAGCATGGATGGAACTGGAGAGCATCATGCTAAGTGAAATAAGCCAGGTGGTGAAAGACAAATACCATATGATCTCACCTTTAACAGGAACCTAATCAACAAAACAAACAAGCATAATATGACACTGAAGACACTGAACAACCAAACAACCAAAGACACTGAAATTGAGAACAGGCTGACAGTCACCAAAGAGGAAAGGGGAGGGAATTTCAGGGGGAAAGGGGAAGGGTTTACAGTAACAAGTATACAGGACACACGGACAAAAACTAGGGGGGTGGAAATGGGAGGGAGGTGGGGAGGGCTGGGGTGGTGGGCTGGGGGGGAGTAAAAGACAGAAAACTGTACAAGATCAATAATTTGAAAAAATGCTGATTAAGAGGCAAGCAGGGGAGAAAAGTGTGTAGGGTTATGGGGAGATGATACAAATCTACCTGCCCTCCCCCAGAATGTAATCATCCTTTTAACCATTTTTAAGCTATTTCTCACCTGTCAACCAAGACTATGTTATCCTCATGTAAAAGTTAAATGTGATAAGAAGAATTTAATAAAGCTTTTACAACAGTAAACACACACACACAAAAAAAAAATTTATCATTTAGTTTCATATTAGCTATAGGATTTTTACAAAGTATTTTAAAAAATGTATTGGGGTGACATTGGTTCACAAAACCACACAGGTTTCAAGTGTACAACTGAACAAAACAGCATCTGCACACTGCATGGTGCCCCCGCACCCCCAAGCACAGTCTCTTTCTGTCCTCATTTCCCCCTTCCTTGCCCACCTAGCATCCGCACCCCTTTCTCTCTGGCTATCACCATGCTGTTGTCTGTGTCTACGTGGTTTTATACATATATTTTTGTATATACATATATACATATTTTTTTTTGCTCAATCTCTTCACCTTCTCTCATGCAACCCTCCAATTACCCTCCCCTCTCACAGCTGTCAGTCTGTTCCATGAATCCATGTCTCTCTGTTTCTATTTTGTTTGTCAGTTTATTTTGTACATTAGATTCCACATATAAGTGAGATCATGTGATCTCTAGGTCCATCCAGTCTTTCACAAAAGGTAAGATTTCCTTATTCTCATGGCTGAGTAGTATTCCATTGCATAAATCTACCACAGCGTTTTTATCAACTCATGTATTGATGGGTTGTTTCCAGATCTCAACTATTGTAAATAATGCTGCAGTGAACACAGGGGTGCCCATATTCTTTCAAATTAGTCTTTAATGTTTCTTCAGATATACAGGGTCCTGGAGAATAATTGTCTGCTTGAGTGTAGCTGGTAGGGTAATAATATGGGTGTAATAATTTATAGTTTTAATTTGAACATTTCACCTAAAATGTCATATGGTATGCTTGAGTGTGATATTGTTATGTTACAGAATTACATGCTTAACATTTTGTAATTAAAGATTTTCTAATAAAAAGGGGGCATTTTTTTGTGCTGACCCTGTATTTCCAAAAGTGGGTTTCCTGGGTCAAAAGGCAGTTCCATTTTTAAATTTTTTTGAGGAAACTTCATACTATTTTCCAAGAGGAGGAAAGTGCCTTTTTTCTTTTCTTTTTAAATTTTTTTATTATCTATAATGTGATGAATGGACATTCAGTTTTACTAAATGTTATTTCTGAATTAATTGAGATTATTGTATACTTTTTCTTCTTTAGGATAATGTGATTTAAAGATCACATTAATAGAAACAGGTTTAAATTATTAAGATATCAAGTTTTAAAATTATGCTACAACAATTTAATTGATGTGTGAATATGCATTTTATACTACTAATATCAGAATGTTGACTCAATATGCACAACATCTGAATCATAATAGAGATAGAAATATTGTAAAGAACACCATATAGTAGATGAAGCTATGGAAAACCAAAGAGGTTAGGTGATGTGTTACATCATATATTCTTTATAATTCATTAAAAGTAGAAATTCACCAATAGGTCTGTAAGTGTATGTAGCCAATGTTAGATTATTTTTACAAACATTTTTAAAGTGGATCTTATGACAAATAATAAATGTTTCATTTTTTGAAACCAAATTTTATGACTAATTTCCCCCCCAAATAACTCAATTAATCATACTCTACTGTATAAAATTTCTATAGGCCATTAATTAAAGAGGATTTAAATCTAGTTCTCTGGTATCAGCATTGAGAATAGAGATCCATTACTTCTTTCACCACACTCCAAGAGTGCCTGGATGTGGGAACGAGTACAATCATTCACAGGAGTCTCAATAATCTTTATTCAAAAGTGACAAAATTATTAATCACAGTGTCATAAAATAGTAAATAATTTTAGGATGCATAAAGATTCCATATAGATGTCCTGATAACTATTGAGATGAAGTGATTTGCCCAATCAATTTTCCCCATATAAAATAACAGCAAACATTCTAGTATTTAACTGAGGTCTTGGAACTTGATTATCATACATGTTCTAACCAGGAAAGAAAAAATTGAGAATTTTCTCATTAGTTGACATGAAGGTGACATTTCAGCCTATCTCCAAGTAAAACTTGGACGTACTTGCCCTAATCAAAGCACATAGTAAACAACATAGATCATTTGATTTTATTAAGAATAAAATTGATTATTAAAGTGGGTCAATAAACCCATGAACATATCAATAAAATCATCTTTTTCCTACCAGAACCCCTGTTACTAAGAACAGAGAAAAAATTTTATTGATTTTTATTCTTATTTCTTTCAAAAAAATAAAATTATTCCTCTACTCGGGGGCTGCAGCTGATTAGAATATCTATTTTTGAACCTACATTTTCCAAATAAGAAAAGGGAAAATGGCGCAAAAAAAAAAAAAAAAAAAAAAGTTAGTGTTGATTCATCAGGAGGCTTTATGAATGAGGCCTAAATCCATGAAAAACATGGAAATTATTTTCTGACCTGACTGTGAGTGTAAGGCTGGTTTTAGAAGTCAGTTTGAGTTTATCATTATTAACTCTGCAATCCCCAGCCTTTTCTTTCCCTATAAAGATGGCAAGCACAATCTTCAGTTTAGGTTTTGTTACATAAATAACAATTATTGTCAAAATCCTCATGATCACTACCATTTCTTGGAAACTTATTATGAATCAGGGACTGTGCTTTAGAGATGTTTTCTAGTATCCACAAACAACCTCATAAGGTAAATATTATTTTCTACATATTATAGATTAGGAGGAGATAAATAACTTGCCCAAAATCACAGAATAAGTTAAAGGAGTAGAATTCTTGCACTGGTATGTTTTAGCCAAAATATATAATCATAGCCATTAGACTTTGGTGTAGTCATATTATTCCTTTGTACTTTGCTTTTCTCATCAGGAAGATAGAGAGTTGGAAATTCGCAATTTTCTAACTTTATAAAATATAGATTTCTGGAATGAAATTGCATATACAAGTTTGATTTAATCAAGCTTCAGGAATAGAAGAATAAGTCTCTAAGTCTCTCCATCTCTGTGCTGGTCTGGAAACATTTTTGGAATAATCTTGGCTGCTATACAAAACCTGCTTTGAAAATTCATAGTATATGGGCCCTTTTGGGCCCATCCAAATTCCTTCTATAAGTCTCCTGTACATTTCCCCTTCGAATTGTATTTTTACCAAAGAAATTTATAAGTCTAGTGTAAGATTTTATAGTAAATAATTTTATAAATAAAAAACATGTTGAAGAGAAGGCAGTTGAAGAGAAACCATGGGTTAAGAGTCCTTTCTATTCTTTTTGTTTTCTGTTTCTCTCCAGATGGTTCAGAGACTGTAAACATGCCTTATCTGAAGAGCTCATTTAGACCACCAGAAAGACAAAGAGCACTTGGTATCAGATGATCTGGCTTGGCAAACAGAGAGGACATGTTCTTCCTGTACAAAGACTCTTGATCGAGATGGCATTAATGTTCCCCTCACCATGACTGTATTTCAGACTGTTTTCTTTTTCCGACACTAGGCCCTTGACTTCCTGTTTCCTAAAACATTGACTAGAAAATTTGCAATTACAAATTCTATCTCTGCCCTTTTGAAATGTAAATATTCTCCATCTAGCTAGTTTTACAACCCAAGGATGTCTTTCTCAAGGAACAGATGATAGTTTGTTACGTCTATGGCAGAAAAAAGTGGAAAAGTACAAACTGAGATTTTAAGATTTGAATGAAGATGAGTATGTTTTCAAGGAATAGACAATAAAGAATGTGATGTGTGTATTTCTGATAAGGAGATACCTATGACTTCCACATAATTTCACAGAATCTGCAGATGGGGGAGAAAGGCTAGCGCCGATATGGTGTCAAAAGGAGAAAAGATGGGAGGTTTTGCAACGCTAGGGTAATGCGGGGAAAAGTAATCAAATAAGAAATAAGTTCACGTTGAAGGAAACTTTGCCCAGAATTGATGTAGCAGGAAGGAGCATAATTCAGGCAACTTTGAAATGATAATCCTTTCTTGTGATCTCCAAGTTGGAAACTATGTTCATGGCGATCACACAGTGAAATCACTAAGGATGCAGACCCAAGAACACTCTGTAATATCAAGCACAGATAACAAAATAAATTGAAGATTGCAAGTTCTTACTGAACATCTTGTAACATTTCAGTCTGACCACATGGCTATTTCAAAATAAACAGTTCATTAAAATGCTGCATCCCCTTTGATCCAAATTTATGCTCCACTGATATTCTAAGCAGTGGTAGTCATTAGATCTGTGATAAAATTTTATTACTTAGTAGGAATAATAAAAGTTATGTCTTTGCATGAGACAAAAAGAAAAAAAAAAAAAGAAAACCAAAACAATTGGGTCACAAAAGCATGGAGAAAATATAAAATATGAAACTTGTGGTTATTAAACATTTTCTGCTTACAGATTCCATGAATATTTATGCTAGGAGTGAAAGGACTTTGACTGTAGAATAAGGCATGAAGCGGTGTTGGAACTTTTCTAGTACTTTTCTAGTACTTTTTGAATGTTTTCTAGTGCAGCTAGTATTTATCCAAGAATCCTCCTTGTTTCTTCAGTTACTGCAGCAACTTCTCTCATCTTATGGTCACAGAACCACAGGGGAGTAGAGTCATACACCAGCATAAGGCCCAGAATGTTCAGGGCGGAAGCAAAAGGGCCATAGCACAGTCATCTTCTTCCTGCTTTCCTTTAACGATGTCACTTAAGGTTAAGGAAATAACCTCTTAGTACTCAAAAAGGATGATGCTCATCAAAGCCTTTTCTTTTCTTTTCTTTTTCTTTTTTTTTTTTTTTTGGTTAATATAGACTGTTTTCAGGGGTTTAATAAAATGCCTTGGTGAAAATTAATTTTTTCTTAATTATGACACACTTTTATATATATGTATATAAAATAGTCTTTTATGCATCTCAATGTCCTCCTTGAGAGTGGAGCAATCAGCTAGGAAGGAGTATATAATGCCTCTTTTATTCCTAAAATAAAAAGAAAAACAATTTGTCATGCATCGCTATGCTGAGTATCATGCTAAACACTTTCCATTTGGTCCATTTCTCACAACAACCTTGCTGATGGTTATTGCTATCTCCATTTAAAGAGAATAGAAACTTAGATTCAGAGACGTATAATTTAGGTTATGCTAAATGCTATTTCAAAGCAACCCAGATATGAATAATGTCTTAAATTTGATAGAAATTTATTCTTGTCTCTCTAATGTCAAAATGGGTAACACTGATTTGTAGGGTTGTAAGCTCTGAGTGTTAGCTTTTCTTTTTGCTGAGACATTCACTTTAAATATGGCTACCTTGAAAACACACATTGCCAGCCATACATCATATAAACAGCCAGGCTTCCTCCCCACAAGGAGGCTCTTTAGTTTTAGAGATTTTCATTGATTTCAACAACTGACCATTTGGGTTTTTTCTCTTTCCATACTTTAAATTCCTACTCTCATGTTAAAGTTTATCAATAAGGAGTGAGCCCATGAAACCCAAGGCTTCTACCTTTGCTCTTAGTCAAAGGAGAAACCCAGGCCCGTTCTCTCTTCTTTCCCCCTCCCTCCCAGCCTCCAACCTCTCAGTCCATGGTTGTCAGGTGTGCCCTATAAGTAATAAATCTTTTTTTTTTTTTTCAAATTTTTTCTGATGGTTATTGGTAATAGGTGTTTGCAGTCATAATAACCACAAGGTGCTGGTTCAACCATAACACTGGATATCAATAGGGTAAGACCAGCACACAAAACTAGAATCTCTTCCAAGAATTTATTCAGGGATCCAGGTCACTTTCCATCTTAGGATTCTGTCACCTTCAGCATGTGGGTTTCAAGGTGACTGAGGACAGGGCAAGAGAAACAGAATCCATATAGGAGTATTTTGTGGACCACTCCTGAAAATGGTGCCCACTACTTACTTTGACCAGAAACCAGTCATGCGACTGCTCTTAACTATAAGCTAGACTGAAAATGCATTTTAGCATGATCTCAGAAATAAGAGAACATGCTCTTGGCAGCAGCTAGCCAGTCTCAAGCACACTCAACTTTTCTAGTCATCAAAACACATTTAAATCTCTGTGCCACGTGTAGAACAACCTCATTCCCTCCCCTGAAGGTGGCAGCTCAAAATTTCATTCCATCCATCTAAGAATCCAGGGGCTTCTAGGCAGCACAGTCTTTCCTCTCAGGTCTCGATAAGACATATTAAAATATGTTACCCCTCAGAAACAGATATAAGAATAATCATAATAATATCCTTTGTAGTAGCATATCACTGGGAAGAAATTTTGTGGAAGAAAATAAATAAATTGTGGCATCTTGAAAATAGTTAATTAACAATGAAAATGAATTAACTCCAGCTACATCCAGAAATATAGATAAATTATACAAACCTAATATATATGACTTGTATATAGTTCTAACATATTTGTGAAACAATATGCATACATTATATTTTATTAGCAGATGATATAAAACATTTCTAAGAAAAAACGCCCTATTATATTGTGCACCTGTTTTGAAAAGTTCACTCTGGGTAGATACTAATTCTCTAAGCATGAATGTTAATGGAGTTATCTACACCAAAAAGCAGAGAGAATGTGGGAATATGGTCCTGTAGGGAGCTGAAGTGTCGCTGAATTTACTATACCCAAGTAATATTTAAATTCAAGTGGAGGTTTTGAAGTGACCAAAGAAGAAAGTCAGTTTCAAACCTCATTTAAAAGCAGAGGTTCAGATGAGAGCATGTAAAGGCAAAGAGAAGCATGAGATGCCAATTATAGAAACTCTCATATATCATCAGAGGAGTTTTAGACTCTCACCAGACTGTAGAAAGGGGGTTCAGGCCAAATTTAATCAGATCATTGAGGGACCAGAGGATTCTAGTGAACATACGGGTTATAAGGACCATTTGGCACTGAAGCTCACCCTAGATCTGAAGCAGTGGAATAATTGCATACAAGAACATTCAAGGAGGGTATTATTTGTATTTTATAACATGTACAACACAGGCAATGAGCAGTCAGAGAGGATGTCAGCCAAAAAAGAGGCATTACTTCTTTTGTTCCTAATTCCTGGATGAGACTGGATATCCCAGATGAAGGGTGGCAGTGAGGACACTGGGAGAACAGTGGATATTTGCCAACAAGGATACAAGCATTTTAATATTTGAACAATTATTATAATCAAATCCATGTTTACTAGTAGAATGAAAACACTAGGGACTTTAATGCTGCAAAAAGTTATGGGTAAGAAGCTGAAAATAAAGAAGGGAAGGGAATAACTTTTATGCTCTCCCCTTAACAGTAAGCAGTATTCTGACTCCTCACCATCAGTTCACCATTTTAACACTTGGGAATGGGCGCAGTGCCTTCCACCTAAGGAAGGAGAAGAATACAGTGTACAGAAGTATCCCATCCAGGAAAGCGCACAAAGAGACAAGCCAATTCTCTCTGGCTCCAGAGAAATGCAAAATAAAATTATACCAGAAAAGGGCAGTTAGGGGAGAGATCTCTGTTGCATGAACTTCTCCTCAGAGTCTCCAATGTGGGCAGAGAAAAGGTGGGCCAGATGGAGCAATGAGATAATCAATCAGCAGCATAGAGGTCTTACTGCCACTTCAACACTTAGGAAAGAGATTCCACTAAGGCAACTGTGGGGGCTAAAAACATCCTAATGCTTTCCTTCCCACATTCTAAGTTCTTCTAGTTGGGCTAATAATCAAATTAGCAGAGACATATTAACAGGAGAAAATCAAATATTTATATGCACATGCACAGAAATTTTCACATAGGCATAAAAATTCCAAAGACAATGACGCATCATTGAGTATATAAGATATTTTTGGTCAAAGGAGAAAGGGGAGTGGGGTATTGATTTCAGAAGTGAGAATAAGCAGTTTATAGGTAGTTGAGGCAGAGCAAAACAGCAGGAAAAATTTTGATAGGCTACTCAGAAAGAATGGGGTACAGGAGGCATCTAGCTAATAGGCTTGGAGTTCTGCTAACTAATGCTAGGGTAAAAATTCAAATTCATTTAAATATATAATAGCTTGCATTTAAAGTGAAAAACTCTAGCTAGAGAGATATCATTTTCTACTGAGGTTTTTGTAAAACCATTTCACACTGTATTTACTGTGTCATGGGAATCCACGATGCTCGAATTCTTTTCTTTTCTTTTATAGTTAACATTACTGTTCATTTCTTGTTTTAACCTATGTTGTTTACTGTTTTCAATAATGGCCATCAGATTGGGGCTTCACAATTCATCTCCTCTCTGCCATCTTTAATGTCAGTTTCTCCTTTAAATGTACCGTATTTTCTTCAAAGTAAGAAAAAGAGAAAAGGCTTTATTCAGTGACTATTAGAATATTCTTTGCATTTTAAATCGTACAAACCTAGGCCATACTGTAAGTCACACATATTGCTGATGTTAAGAAAGATTTGTTAATAAATTGTATAATAATTCAGAACGCTTCAACAATATTCATGACAAGGAAACCTCTGATCTTAAAACCAGGATTCAATCATTGATTGCATGCAGATATTGCTTATTTTCCATGTTTAAGAAATTGGACAGGAAAGCTTTACAGAATGTCTACTTCATCATTTAAAACAGGACACTTTAAGCTGGAAGACCTGGAAATAGGTTTTAAACAAAGTGTATGATGGTCTTATGGAGAGATTAGAAAAAAAAGGAACAAGATTTCCTGAACTGCTTGTCCATAGTCAAACATGGATGGACTATCTAAGGCCCTCTCTCAGTTTTTTGAATCAAAGAAATCCATTCAATGACAAGTTATTTTCTTTTTATAATAGTGGTATTGTGTTAAGAATAGCTTATGAACTAAAAACAATCTGCTCAAGACAATTTTAAATCTCTAGAGACATGCAATTGTGACATGAAGTGAGAGCAAATCTTTGTTGCCCTTCATTCAATAGAAAGGTCAAGTGTCTCAGAGCATTTAAATTAGAAAGAAAAAAAGTGCACGAAACACAACACTGTTTCACCAGTTGAAATGACTGTGGAGTCTTCTATCAACTTCAGGAATTAGTTTCAAAGTGGTGTCTGATTTTATTTGGTCTGCAACCAGCATGGAGCAGACCACCTGCTGTGAAATAAGGGTGTAGCGACCAACAGTTATTCCAGCAGTAGCCATAAGTTTATTGCTTATTGGTAATAAACTTAAATCTTAGTAATTTTGAATTACTGAGTTAGCTTAGATTTATGGAGATGCACAGTCATTTAGAATGGCATTCATTCCAGAAGAGTATATTATATAAACCAATTTGCTTATAGTGATGCAATTGCAATACAATAGTTACGGTTGTATCAGCATTTCCATTACAAAGTCCTATTTTCAGGGTTTTATAATCTGACCATAAAAATTCTCTCCTTGTTGATACTTGGCAAACAAGGTCTGAGGCGTAGAACTCAAGTTGTTTTTTTCTTAAATGAAATTAAAAACACACATATACATGTTCGATCTACTCAGCCATTTTAGGCTTTAACTCTGCAAACAACAACAAAACTACACCAACTATATCCAGACAGACAAAAAAAAGTAGAGAAAAGAGCAACTACCCCAAATGCCATGGTGACAGCAATGGTCAGTTTATATCAGTTACATTTTAATCTCCTGTGTGGGTAAGAAGAGCAATGTCTTGAATGAAGGCTTACAAATACAAGTGAAAATTTCAGCAGTTCTAATAGCAGTCCAATGATTGGGTAAGTTCCCCATCTGTGAGGTGCAGAGAATTCTACTTTGCACATAAGGATGTGAGAATCAAGTAAGCAGGAACAAAACTTTGCAAGTGAAAAGACAGCAAACTCACAGCTATTAACAACCACACCTAAAACAAAAGCAAACAACTAGAACAGGAACAAAACCATAGAAATGGAGATCATACAGAGGGTTAGCAACAGAGGAGTGGGGGGGGGGGAGGTACAGAGAATAAGTAGCATAGCTGGTAGGTAGAAAATAGACAGGGGGAGGGTAAGAATAGTGTGGATAGTGTGGGAAATGTAGAAGCTAAAGAACTTATGACACATGGACATGAACTAAAGGGGGGAATGTGGGTGGGAGGGGATATGCAGGGTAGAGGGGAATGATGGGGGAGAAATGGGACAACTGTAATAGCATGATCAATAAAATATATTTTTAAAAAATCTATAAGCATTCCATATTAGTTTTTTGGCTCACAATACCGTCTTCTGAACCTATAGATTTTATTGTCCACATTGCTTATTTAGATTTATTATACGTGCATAGCTCTCCCCGAATATAAACTTCGAGAGTAGAGTGCTTCTGAGTTTGTCTCCAATGTGGCACATAAAAATACTTGTTAAATTGGTTTTATATTTTCCTTTTCAGAGCTGAAAGCGGTGGCTTGACTTTAATTTGCATGGAGTCAGTACTTCTAGCTGGAATTGACCCACCCCAAATCCATGACAGTTGCCCTCTAGTGATCAATAAGGAATATGCACCTAGGAAAGGTCAGAATCTGTCTTAATGAAACAGATCCATGGGAATTTACTCTGTATAAAATTTATAGAACACATAAAGCAAATTGTGGGTCTTTAAAATCTAAATTATTTAACACAAAAGAGGAGGACATTCCTCAGTGTTGTATTATAGCATATAATGAAGAAAACCAGCAACTTCAACAGGCAGCTTAAATTCAATCCTGGCTCTGCTACTTGCTAGCTTTGTAAACTAGCAATATACCTAGTAACTCTGTGGACCGGTTCACGACCAGTGAATTTAGAGATCACGATTTGCATTTGAGGATCATTGTAATAACATGGGATAATCCATGACAATCTTGGATCACATTTTTCTTTCCGCTGTCCCATTCTGAGCATAATATTCTTTCCAAAATTGTCATTAATGAAGAGTAGATCCTTTAAAGTGCTTTTCCTTAAATACTTTGTTTCAGTAAGCTTAAAGAAATCTAAAATTGAAGAAAAAGTTGAGTGTTACTTGTACTATGTAAGTTATAAAATATATGGCAGATCTTTCATTTAATATACTTAAAATAATTTTTTTGCTTATGATATAAAAAAGTAATTAAGAATCATAAGGTCCTGGGCTGAGCACTGCATGGGGAAAGAGAAGCAAAGATATGGCATTTGGTGTTCAGAAACTTACATTCACTGGCAGAAATGTGCCATACCATGCAGGCACTTTACGGTTGGAGACAGAGAAGGTGAGCTCTGGAATTTATGTAAGTTTCAACCTGGTTTGTGTCATTCACTTGCTGTGTGACCTTCAGAAAGTTTCTCAACATTTCTGTGTCTCAATTTCTGTATTTACACCTTGCTGAAGAATACTCATAAAGTATGGAGTGAACATTCTAAATGCTCAATAGATGATAAACATTATTCTTATAACCATTGTTTTTGCACTATTTTGGATTTTATTGTTCAGCTAAAATAGATAAATGTTGTCCACCTGTACTTTGCTAGAGTTTTCAAACTGGATAATGACATATATAGCTAGAAACCCACCCCAAACCATGATAGCCAGTCAGTGATGAATTACGGGTTTTTTTTGTTTGTTTGTTTGTTTGCTTTCTGGGGAAGGAAAACTTAGATTCATATAACTTTATAATCTCTAAAATGTACAGGGGACCATAAAAGTTTTACTCCTCAAGGTATCTCAACTTTCTGGGTCTTCTCACACTCAGCAGAAAGGATTCCATATTAGATTGAGCACTGAGATTGAACACGAATTTGCTAAGAAGAAATATTCTATGGCTCAAGGGAAAGGAGAATTATTTCCTATAAATTCTGAACAAATGCTGACTTCTTGTGATCTATCTTCCAAGGAGTAAATTTTGAGGTCAAAAATTCAGAGTGCACTCTATGTGAGAACTGTGTTGTTGGAAAGAAAATAAGAGATACAACAATTTAGGTGGATTGCCATTCTAAAAGATGTATGGGGAAGAATAAAAAAATACGTTGTCTTCCCTGCATCAAAAACATCAGTCCTAGATTCGGGGTGGCTCACGAGAAACAGAGATACTATCTAGCACATGATAGTGCTTTGGGGATGTTGCTTGTCTCTCACTTTGCAAGAATCACCTGCCTAAGACGCAAGTGCTCAGAGACCAAGTTCCACAGAGTTACCCCCTATGGAATGGGAATGAATGGAAGGGGTTATACAAACTGAAAATTAGTTATGAAGAGAGGTGTTGCCTTAAGAAAGGTATTACAGTAGTTGAAAAGGGATGGCTTGAGGACTGTCCACATAATAGTCCAGTGTTCACTCCCATGGTTCACTTCAATCAACATTATGTGTGGACAGTCTTCAGTTCTGCTTTTTAAAATTCAACAGGTATATATTATATATTTGTTGTGGACAGGTACTAAATTAGGTGACTGGAATTCATAAATACATTAGCAATAGGTCTATATTGTTAAAAAATTATGGTTTGGTAGAAGAAATGGAAAAAACAAGATTTCAATAAAATATGATGTGTTTACACAAAAAAATTGGCAAATAAAATTTTAAGAATACTCAAAATAGGCAAGGAATGTTGACGGCAGTCTGGAAATACATTCTGAAGGAAAAGAGAGTTTACCTGAAGCTTTTAGTGTGAATAACTTTACATCAGTTAAGGAAAAGAGAGAACAGGTTACTGACGGAGTAGATGACAGGAACAAGCGTCTTTTGCTAGCTTGTCCCTTCCCCACCCCTAGTTTCTCTCTCTGCAGTCTGGGCGGAGTCTCAGGCGGCAACACAGGGATGTTGATTAGGCTTTGCCCTTGATGATCTGTCCTCATGTTGTGTGGCCCAGTCACAAAAGGCCTGACTAGGCTTTTCTGAAACAGAGAATTTAAAAGGTAGATCCTGATACAGTGTTGCAGTGAAAGTAGCAAATCAGTCCATACTTGTTAGGGCTACTTTTTGACTGAGTAGAAAGAGAGGAAACTCATTAACTTAACTATTTAGTGGCCGACTACTTCTGGAACAGAGAGTAGTCCCAGCCTTCACAGAGTTTCTAGTGTACTGTAAAAGATACACTAGCAAACTGACCATTAAAAAGTGGCTGGATGATCTGTAACATAACTATAGCATATTCCAGGACATTGGGAGTTTATAATATCAGGCTTCTAACTTAGTGTAACCCAAGGAGTCTAGTCTACTGAAAACTCCCGCAAAAAGTAGGGACAGGAAGGATTAGTGGAAGTTATAGTAGAAATAAACTTAAAATTAGTTAGGCAAGAGATAAAAGCAGGAAAGGAGGTATTAATTGGGAGTAGCAATAGAGCAATAGAGTGTCAAGCCCATGGCAGTGACAATGGTTTGAAGAGGGTTCAGGCAGTAAAGGGGTGCACTGACTACAGGTTGTTTAAAAGCAACAGTAAACAAAAGCCAATCTGCTTGTTATTATCACTATGTGCCAGTGATTCTAAACAATGTCAGTGATAAAATACCCTTACCCCCCAAAATGTTACTGCAGATTCCATTTAGTTAGGAACCCAATGTTTAAACTTATCCCTTAATACTTTATTCTACATGAAAAGTAATTTGGAGAAATCTCAGTTATACAACTATCCCTCAATACCTTTCAACTCAGCTGTATGTTTTTATGTCAAGATTAAGTTTATAACATTTCCTAATCATCCACACACATTGGGAACAGTCACTGTCTCCAACCTCACTGACACAAAGTATTCTTGTGCATAAACAACAGTTTTGAAATAAACATTGTTAGTAGAGTAATTGTAAAGATGAAGAAACAGAACTTGAGATACTACAATTCTGTAATTCTGTGTGACCGAGGTTTTAATTTGATTTTGCAATTGAAAATAGTAAAACAGAGTGCAAATTGTAAGGTGTAATATGTATGTATACACATATGTATATATGATGTAATATGTATATGTATACATTATATATGTACCTGTGTACATACAATATGTATATATACAAGTAATTCAGGAAAACATTTCACCTCATATGATTTCATCATATATGTGCACACATGTTATATCATGTGTGTACACACATGTGTATATGATCAAATCATATGTAAAAGGTGACATGTTCTCCTGAGTTATTTGATCCGGGCCTCAAATATGCAGAAACGCCATTGGACAAAGGACTCTCCTAGACAGAAGGCACAGCACAGTTCAAGTTCACATTTTAAAACAGCTTCCAGGATTCTGCATGATTTTGCATTGGCTTAACTCTTCAGTATACGCTCCCTTGCCTTCCCTGAGAGACTGTAGTATGTTCTTGGGAGAACTGAAAGTACTTCAGTGTGGCTCATCAGGGAAGGCAAGGGAGTGGATACTGAAGAGTTAAGCCAATGAAAAATCATGTAGAATCCTGGAAGCTGTTTTAAAATATGCACTTGAACTTCTGGGTAACTGGGAGCCATTGAAGAATTTCAAGCAAGGGATTGACATGATCCTTTGCACTTTCTAGTGACAATTATGACTACATTGTAAGAATGGGTCATGGGAGTAATATTGCTTGGAAGATAATTTTGAGGCTGCTGTCATTTCAGTGAGAGGAAATGGTGCACTGAGCGAAGGCAGTGGGTCTGGGGTTATAGAAAAGTACAGGTGGGGAGAGAGGAACTAATTTGCTGCTAGCATTTCGGACTGGGCGGCAATGCCAGTCACAGAGCTCAGAAGAAAACCAGGGCAGGGGATTCAGGAGGGAGGATCATTTTGGTCATAGGCTGCATGATTTTTGGGTGGGATACAGGAACAGAGGTGTTTTGAGAGGCATCTGAATATTTACCCAGAGGCTGCAAACAAACTGGAAACATGTAGATTTGAGAATCTAAAAATAGAGATGTTTGGCTACTTGAAGCTCTGCAGGTGTGTACTCTTGTCCAAAATTCTGTGTTCAAGATCCCTCATGCTGCACCTCCCAGCACAGCTTCTGCCACTGCCATTTACCAACTTGATGTGCTCAGTCAGGCTATTTAATTTCACTGGGCCTCAATTATCTGGAACCTAGCAGTTATCATACATTTGGGGACAGACATACTTTGAGAACTCTTAAATATTTGTTCTCAGATTTTTCTAACTGCCTCATAAGTTGCCTGGTATTTTGCCAATAGAAAGTCTTTGGTGTTTTGTTTTTCTTTTAATTTAAATAGTTGGCATCTATAAAATTCCTATTTAAAAGCAAATTTCCTTGAGATGTCATTTGTTAAAAATGACAGTTAATAATTGCATAGTGCTTGTTATGTGCCAGCCAGCATCCTAAACAATTTGCATATTTTAACCCATTCAATCCCTTAAAAATCTTCAGGTAGTTACTATTTTTCATTGCCCATTTTACAGATGAACAAACTGAGGAAAGACAGAACAAAAAGTTTCTCAAGTTCCCACAGTTAGTGAGAGCTAGTGGTGGGATTGGAACCCAGACAATCTAGCCCCAGAGTCCTGCACACTACCACTAATCTATATTACTATGTATTTTGCCGTGTATAATATAGACACATGTTTTATAACTGTTATCCATGGGATTATTATACCCATGGTATGTAATCCTTATACCCATGTATAATACACATCCTTATTTTGCCCTCAAAAATGTGGGCAAAAAGTGCACTTTGTTTATGGCAAAATACAGTACTATTAATTTCTTCAGTAGGATGAATTATCAATGAAGAATGACATTAGTCACATCAGATTTCCTGATAAGAGCAATAGCTTATAGAATAAGGTTTTTGTGGAATGGGATTTAGAGCAGGTGAATTTGAGCAGAGATAAGTAAAAACATCATCCTCTTCAGTGCCTGCCTCAGGCACTGTGCTGGACCTCTCGGACACCTACATGCAGAAGAGGACAGCACCTGCCCAGTGGAATGGATACGAGTGGAAGCCATATGGTCACCAAAAAGTAGGAGCCCATCAAACACACTTTTCAGATACTTTCTGTTGACAGCACCTGTCTGCCCCCAGGTTTTCCACACAACTACATGTTGACATGTTTGTATTTCCACAAGAAATTTACCTATACACTGTGGTAACAAATTCTTGATCAATGAAACCTAAGTGAGTCTTTAGGGACAAAGAATCTATATCACATTTCAAATATTTTACACCATCCCCCCATCTCCGCCTCCATTTGTTTTCATTTCACTCATTTTAACTTGATTCTGTTGTAACAGATGCTGATTGAGTTTTTGACACTGAGAATGCCAGATCTATCATTAATGTGTTACCAAATGAAGAAGGTTTACTAACAATATGTTTTGCCTTCATCAATTTGCTTCTTTTAATAGAGAAACTCATTTGAATAACATCTGAATAAAGGCGTTAATAATAGTAGTGAAGCAAAAGCCAGATTGGATTAATGAGCAACTGACTCAGGTCTTTACCCTGAATCAAAACTGAATGGCATTAGAATAATTTTGGAGGCACAAAATGTTCTATTAATCTAAACCCTCCCGCTACCCTTTCTCTCTTCCACAATGGCTACCTCAGAGGGGTGGGGAAAAGTAAGTTTGCAGTTGTGAGTACATGAAACACCAAGTGTATTCTCACATTGTTTATTAATTATTGTGTTTATTAATTATTATTTATTACTTATTTGTATTACAACTTTAAACCCACTTTTGCCCATGTCTGGGTTTTTAACATACTGCTTATCTTTGGATTTACTTTGAAGTTGAGAAAGAATATCTTAGATCGACATTAAAATATGTTGTAGTGTCAGCCAAAAATAATTATTCTGAAGTTGTTTATAAATTTCAATTATTCAGAAATGATGTGTCAAGTGGTTCATACTGTTATATCTATATATATATGTAATGACTAAATATTGATAAGGGCAATAAGAAAATAATTTCCTCTTTTAAAATTCAAATAAAAGTATCTAAGAATGTTATGATGTTATATTTCATTTGTGTGTGGGTGAGTATGAGAATGGGGAGGAATAGAAAAAGTGGGGGAACAAGAGACAGAAGAATGAGAATTATTGGTAGTAAGACATTGAGACCCATCTATTTGTAATATTATTGATAAAAATTTGCTGAAAGAAATGGTAATTGCCATTTTTAAAAAAATCTAAGATATAGCTCAGTGGATTAAGCGCGGGCCTGCGAACCAAAGGATCGCGGTTCGATTCCCAGTCAGGGCACATGCCTGGGTTGCCAGGCCAGTTCCCGGCAGGGGACATACAAGAGGCAACCGCACATTGATGTTTCTCTCCCTCTCTCCTTCCCTTCCCCTCTAAAAGATAAATAAATAAAATCTAAAAGGAAAAAAAAAGTACTTAAAAAAAATCTTTAAAAAAAAATCTAAGATAAACTTGTATTAGTCTAAATATAATATAATGAAATATAAAAGGCTCAAGAGAAGATATGTGTGAGGGAAAGCTATTTAAAAGAGCTATTCTATTCTGCAGGTAATTTATCAGAAGTAAATATATAAGTTTTGTTGTTGTTAATCTTTTCTAAGTATTAAATATAGAAAAGTTTAAAAATGTTTAGTATACACCTTGATGAATGCACCCATGTAACTAGTACCCAGATCAAAACAAAAAATTCCTAGTATCTAAAACATCACTCCTCCCCCTACCCCGCAAAAGTAACTGCTATTAGACTTCAATTTTCAAAAATTTGTTTTGTGGGTTTTGAATTTTATTAACAGAAAAATTACACAATTTATAATTTTAGGAATCTGGTGCTTTTCACCCACCATCATGTATAGGAGATTCAGCCACATTGGTGTGTATAGCGATGGGTCATTCTTTCCCATTCTCATGTTCATTCATTTTACTGCTGAAAAAAAATGAGTTGTTTCCAGTGTGTGGCTATTATAAATAGTGATGCTTCGAATATTTCATATATGATTTTTGGTTAAAGAAGGGAGATTTTGTTAAGTATTCAAAATTCTTTGAAAAGTTCCCACATATTGAGAAAACACTGTTCCTAGACTTGGCATAGGCAGAGAAACTCAAAGCGCTGCTCAAAACACACACTTTGTGCCCAACGGCCTCTCATTTTGTTTGTCAAGAATTTGCTGATGTCACAATCTCAAAATCTCCCTGGAAAGACTTCTACGTCCCATATAAAGTTGCACTGTTTTCCAAATTCTTGTACTTCCCTTGAAAAGTGGCAAAAAAGATAGTTTTTACTTAGCATAAATATGGCCATTAGGTAAAACTTCTGACATGCTAAAATCAATAAATCAACACGTTTAAGAGTAGTTTAAGAAAAGTCAGGAGTCAACCCACAAATATAACATTCTTTAATTGCTGTACTAAAAAATCAAAACAAAATTTAATACCAAGGTAGTTTTTCTGCAAAAACAGTTGTTGTTTGAAATCTACCCTCCTTGCATTTATCTTTCTCCAAGGTTTTCTCAAAAAATTATAATTTAAAATAATTAGAACAAGATACCATATAGAAATTAAAACAGTTGTTTAGAGACAAGGTAACTACTATGTTATGATGGTAAAATTCAAGAGGATATACAAAAAAGGGGAAAGAACAACTGTAGCATTCAGAATTTAGTGACTTTCTATGCTGACTATAGATCAGTACCAATTATCTCAATTAATTGTTAACCCATCGATGGAGGAAAACACTTAAAAACAACAGAGAAGAAAAGAGACAACTTAAATAGCACAGTTGTAAAAAATAAATAAAAAGTAAAAATTACACTACATATGGAAACTTCAGGAATGTTTCTTTATTTCAGGTGAGGATTAATTTTAAAAATAATAAAAAAAAATACTAAGCAGCCATGTTCTGGAGATGGTGCAAAGTTTGTAAAATAAAAACCATGGATTTAAATCACTTGTTGGCTTGCTTCTGTTTCAAAGGAGCAGATTAATGATACCATCTGACCTAGGAAATATTGTGAATTAAATAAAGTGTATGATTAATGCTCTTTCTATCACTCCTACTCTACCAAGTTCCTATTTTCTTACTCTTTCTATCCCTAACAGATTCTGCAACCTTGTTATTTTACTCTCAGAACTACCTAAGTAACTATTAACGCACATGTCCAGGATCAGTTGATAGTGGACACATACCACCTGTCAGTTCACTCCATGTGTATTCTTTGGGTATGAAGTGGTGAAAACTGACACAGTAAGTATGTGTCACCTTTTGTTAGGAGTACTATTAGACTGTCTATCTAGTTTGGAAATGACAATGTAAACTACAATAATGGTTGGATGTCTTAGTTTCGAACACTTCTTACACTTACAGGGTAATACTTTAATTCAGGACTTGGATACATTAGTTCAGTTTTCAGTTGCAAATGGTAAAGTTTATGTTTAACAAGGTTTACTGTATAAGGCATGTGATATTAAGCATTAATATATGTAAATCCATTGAAATATAGTTGAAGCTATGCATAATAGTTATCAACAATCACAGTGAGATGCTAGGTTACACAGCCAATACTTTGGGGTCTCATATGTCTCAGGGCTTCGATAACATCCTATGAGAAAGAGCTGGATGCTAACCACTGAACATCTTTGTGATATGGATTTATCCCGTGCCCCTAGCTCTGCTGAATCTTGTGAGGTCTGTATGTATCAGTTGGTGAGAAAAAAGAAAAAATGCTGGAGTTATAGCTCTGTATGCTTGCTCTTCAAATGTGAAAATACCTATAAAAATACTTATGCACCGGACCATAAGATGCACCTAGGTTTTAGAGGAGGAAAATAGGAAAAAAATTTGGAACAAAAAATGTGGTAAAATATTTAATAACCTGTGATCCCGCTCCACTGCCAACCCCGCCCCACCCCCGGCGAGCTAGATAAGCTGCATTCCGACTATAAGACGCACCCCCATTTCCCTCCCAAACTTGAGAGGGGAGTGTGTCTTAGAGTCTGAAAAATACGGTATTAAGATAACTGCATATTATCTTTCGACCATTTTTAAAATGGGGCAAAAAAAGGATTTAAATCCCATCATCAGATTTAAAAGAAAATTTATCTTTGTTAAAATGCTTATTTTATAAAAATGCCAGCAAGAGGTTTTAGACAATCCTTACATTTACATGTGAAATAAACAAACAAAATAAGAAATAAACACAACCTTTTTGGATAAGCATTATCTACGAGAAATTTCCATTGTTTAGAACATTTGATTTTTCACTTTACTCCATTCATATATCCATCATTCTTTTATTTCTTTATCAAAACACGGTTGTCCATGTACCATACTTAAGATAGTGGGGAGGAGACAGTGAATATGGGTCCAGTTCTCAAAGGACATCTATTCCCCCCACCAAATTTCCTGAACAATCAGATTCAAAATGTTTGATCTCTGTCCCATTAGGTGTCACTGTTTCCCAGTTTTGTGCCTAATCCAAACCCCAAAGTTTCTTGGTGTATATTATATAATAATAAATAAACAATAACACTAAAAAAGACTATTCTTGCCTAAAATTGCTTAACACATATCTTTAATTTGTGGATGAAGAGCTCTGAAAACAGCTTTATCGTAAAGCAAGTTAAGAAGTTATTACAACTGCATGTTATAGGCGCCACAAAAACACCTTCCTTTAACAGACTTGCTTTGACCTTGATGTGGCATTTACTGATTTGCTCAGTAAATATATTAAGCTCAAACTGGTCTCAGGGATACTCTGTCTTTGGGAGTTTAGAAACATATGAGAATTTTTTCCTTTCTGTATAGCAAGTGATGTAGATAATTAATCAAGTAATCATTCCATAATGGGATAAACATGTTTTTAAAAGTATTGCCAAATGTCTGAGATCTAAAAGAAAGAAAAATCAATTCTCTCTGAGATTTCAGGTTAAGATTTAATACAGGAAACTTTGAAGGATAAATAATAGAAGGATGA
This sequence comes from Glossophaga mutica, assembly GCA_039655065.1. NCBI lineage: Eukaryota > Metazoa > Chordata > Mammalia > Chiroptera > Phyllostomidae > Glossophaga > Glossophaga mutica. Next base: position 125,035,763 of record CM077306.1, read on the forward strand.
ATACTAGGGTGAAGTGACTCAGCATTCTTCTTAAGGGCAAAATTTAAGGCAAGGCCAAATAATTCAGAAATCAAGATAAATAGTGGGGTTTTTTAATCCAGAAAGTTTTTAGCAAAATATTTTTAAAAATCAAGTTGACAAACTATGGTCAATAGCCTCCCACCTGTTTTTGTAAATACAGTTTGATCTGCTTTCATTAGGTAAGAATAAAGGGAAAGGGTGTTCTAGGGGAGAAAACGATGTGAGAAAACGATGGAAGATCCAGCGATTCAGAATGACAGCTGATGACTGTCTGATCACTGCGAGGTACACCTGGAACTCATACACAACAACACTGAATGCGAACTGCAACTGAAAAATAAAATAAAATGAATTTTTAAATGGCAAAAAACCACAAAAGAATTACAGGCCTTGTAAGGTTAAGAAGACTACATGAATCGAAATGGCTGTTTTTGCTTTGTTTTGTGTTGGTTAATAATAAATTCCAGATTTTAGAGTCATTTTACCCTCTTTAAAAGTTCCCATCTTTAATTAATCCTTAAGTGTTTGTGATTTACTTGAAAATATGATAGACTTTTAATAATATAAGTTGAATTGAATAGTTTTCTTTAAGAACCTAGAAGGAATGAAAGGGATGTAGAAAGGGGCATCAAACACTGAGAAGACACACTTTTCTTACTATGGAATTTTGCTAATTTGTCATACATGAAACAAGTACAACACATGGAAATATGTGAAAGACTTATAGAAACCATATATGTACACAGTACTAAGGAAACATGTAGTAAGATTAAAGATAAGTGGAAAATATTTTTTTCTTTTAAGAAATAAGATTCTGTATGTATTTGTATTTTAATTTTTCCAGCTTTATTAAAAATGATAAACAAAATGCTATACACTTAGGTGTACAACATAATTTTTAAAGTATTCATGATAGTGTAATAAATACATAAATTATAAAATGATTGTCCACCATCAAGTTAATTAACACATCCATCACCCCACAGAGTTACCTTTTTTTGTGTGGTGAGAACTTAAAATCTACTCTCTCGGCAGATTTAAAGTGTACACTACAGCAGGGACATCCAGCTCATTGTCACTGGGGGCCATGCCAGCCCCACGGTTGCCTTCAAAGGGCCGAATGTAATTTTAGGGCTGTATAAATGTAACTCCTCCTTAACTAGGGACAAGGAGCTCAGTGCTGCCCCGGGTAGAAACAAGGTACCAGGACGGATAAAACAAATGGCGGGCTGGATTTGGCCTGTGGGCCTTGTGCTTGCCACCTGTGCAATATATTATGAACCATAATCACTATGCTGTTTATTAGAGCCCCAGGATTTGTGCAACCTATAACTGAAAACGAGTACCATTTGACTAACACCTTCTTGCTTCCTCCACTCACTACCTCTTGGTAACCACCATTCTACTCTCTAGTTCATGAAACCAGACTCAGAAACACAAATACTGTATGATCTAATTTATGTATGGTATCTAAAAATAAAGTATGTATCTACTTTGAAAGAAAATACCTGTGATAGTTTAGGTTAGTTCAAAGCATGTGTTGGGGAAATGGCGAAGAGTGTTGGAAAGGATAATTTTTTTATTGTTGTTCAATTACAGTTGTCCCCATTTTTCCCCCATTGCTCTCCCCTGCCCTGCCCACCCCCTCCCATATTCAATCCTCCTCCCATTGTCCACGGGTCCTTTAATCATGTCACGGGTAAGTAATTTGAAACACACATACAACATGAAGGAAAGCAGACAGAGCAATGTTCAAAAGAATAAAGCTTACCTAAAGTGGTTTGACTAACTCTGTACCATATGAGAAATACAATGATAATATTTTATTTTATATAAATGAGATCACATATATGGGTATTTGAACTGCTACCTACATCTAGATTATATTACCAAATTTAGTTTTTAGCTCATTATTGATTCTTCCATAAAGTTCAAAAAAGTTATTAGGTCAACAATAAATTAATTTAAAATGTGGTTAATTTCTGGACTCAGGAAGAAAAAAAAAAAAACCTTAAGGATGTAGGGGCACCGCAGCTCAGAATCGGGCAAGGTCACTTCTGGATCACTGCAGACCAACAAAAGAACGTAAACTTCCCATTCAACAACCTAGAATCCAGCCAGACACACGGTTAAAATTAGGGTGAGTCACACATCTCAACTTAACCTATTGTGTGGCATTCATTAAGTCTGTCTATGGCTGACGTGCCTCTTTAAATATAGAAATAACAGTTACAACAAACTTCAAAACAATGTCAAAGATACTATTGAATACAATAGTTCTCACTAAGCTCCATTATGTGCTTCCCCACTCCCAGGAGTTTACGATAAAAAAAAGAAAATAAACTGTTATCAAGTACAGCATCAAAAACATGAATTACAGTCATATCCAGATAGCATTTTCTTTTTCCAGGTTCATCATTATCTTTAGTCACAGCCTTGCCTGAGAAACCACTAAATATGAACCACCAAAATAAGAGAGACACAACAACAAAGTAAAAGATGCCTAGAGCGATAAACAATTTTTAATTCTTTTAGAAAAATCATCCATCTCTCTAGTGTCTATTTGCGATGGACGTTGGAGAGAAGAGAAGACCTCACCAAATGCAGCAACATGAAAATAGAATATTTAGCACATGAGCATGTTACCTGTTGTTTCGGAGGGCCTGTCCTCAGTGAGAGCTAAGGAATATACCGATGGGTCACTTGGACTGAGTGGTCACTATGGTGGTGTCTCACTGCATATGTATTTGTTTTTTCCCTTTAATTTATGCAAAGCATAAATAATTTTTATTTTTTGGTTGAACTACTCTATTTACCTTTGTAAAAACAGACTATATTTTCTAGAGCAGTTTTAGGGTTACAACAAAATTGAGCAGAGAGTAGAGAGATTTCCCATATACAACCCCCATCTCCGCACTGCAACCACCACGTACACAGCCTCCCAACTTGCAACATCTGGCACCACAGTGGTGCATTTACTGTAATCAATGAATCTGCGCTGACACAACATCATCAGCAAAAGCCCATCATTTACATTAGGGGTCACTCTTGGTGTTGCACATTCTATGGGCTTGGACAAATATATAATGACATGTATCTATCACTCAGTATCATACAGACTGATTTCTGGAGTATGAATGTCCAGATGCACAATTATTTTTGCCATGACTATTATAATTTTTCTGTAGCAGTATATTTTCCATATTCAATTATATTTATTACCTTACACAATGACAGCTTTATGATATGGTTGACTTATCTACAATGATGATTGCAAACAAACATGCCCAAAATGAGAGAAAAATAATGAATATTGTATATCACCAGCAGGAAGAAAAAACTTTTAGGTTCTAATCCAAGTTCTAGCTAAATCATATGCAGCCAACAATTATTCACTGCTCAGTGTACTGCTGCCCACCCGTCTGCTCACTGCCCCCTGGCTTAAGCTATTCCTCCCAACTCCCCATCATCCCCCCACCTCCTGCTCTAATGATGTTTCTCTCTTAAGACTTACAAATGGAATTACTAATAACTTAGTTAAATTTCCTTCTTCAGTCAACTTCTCAAAATATACCTATGCTAGCCTCTCCTACCCTTTCACTTCTTTCAAACTTTTCCTTCAGTTTTGACCAAATCAAACTGATTCAATCTATTCTTGTGCAAAGTTTCTGACTTTAGGAATCTCTTCCTGACCTACTATGTTCCCTTATGAATTCTTTATCCAGATATTAATAGAATTCCTGTCAGTTTCTTTGGTTGATCATTCAGCCTCATGTCAACCTAACTTTCTGTCAGGGAATTTGAAAAGCTGCTGAGACCTGCATTTAAAAAATTATGTGACAGAGATGACATTACCAGTGTACCTTAGCGCTTGCATCAGGCTATATAATGTGGGCAAACTGACCATGTCAAAAGAAGTACCAGGCACTGGAGAAGGAAGGCATTAGAATTAATATTATCTATTCTTAAGACCTATTCACTCACTTATTCATTCATTCACTTCTAATTTATGTTGTTTTTTGATTTTAAAGTCTAACTGTCCACATGCAATTTTTTAGTCCTATTCATATTTCTCTGCTTGATCTACTAGAGTCCTAGAGTTAATGCTTTTTAAAGCATTCCTTCCAAGCTGGAAGAAAATTATTTAGTAAGGCTCTTTGGCCAAAGAATAAACAAAATTCAGTTTATGCTGTATTTTTACATATGAGAGCTTGAAGTGAATGATGTAAAAGGAAATAGCCTGATGAAATCTGAGTACAGAGAATTTGACACCAATTAGGTAATACAGTCATTTATGCAGATGCCATTTTTCAGGTGACCTCAAGAATACTGAATAAAATCAAGAGTCTGGAAGACAGTAAGTACAAGCAAACAACCACAATCATACAGAAGGGATGCCACAAAAGCTGTCTATTTAAAAGTCAAAGTTAATTACAAGGGATTCTTTCAAAGATTTGTAAAAGATATTTTTTGTTTTGTAAAATTTATAATTACAACAAAGCTGGTTATGTTACATGTTAAAAATGCAATTTAAAAATATGGGAAAGAGTTGGCTTCTACAGAGAGCCCACAACCTCATATTGACTTTCGCAAAAAGACAAAGAAAAAAAAAATCTACAGAAGACTGTTGCAAGGATTAAAATTAGTGTGAAGTTCTTGCCCCTATTTGAGTGAGATAAATGACCAAAATATCATAGTAAGCTTACAGAATATTATCGTATGTGAGTTTATATGATTGTGTTTGTTATATAAAACAGAGTGGCTTTAAATCAACTAGTACTTATTTAGCTCATGATTCTGCTAGGCAGTTCTGATCTGGTCCAACTTAACTGATTTTGACTAGGTTAGTTCATGTGTCTAATAGGCAGCTGGCACATTTTCTAGGGCTGCTTAGTCCCAGAAGGCCTCACTCACATAAGTGGTGGTTGACTGGCCATTAGTGGGGACAACAAGAGTGACTCGGCTATGGGCCTTTCATCATCCAGTAGGTTTACATGAGTTATGAGCATCGTGGCATTTTTTCCCCAAAAGTATCTAGAAAGCAAGCTGCAAGGCCTCTTACGGTCTGGGCTTGGAACTGGCACAATCTCACTATTGTCAGTTTCTGTAACTTAATATAAATCTTAACACCCCCACCTCTTCACCCCAGATACAAGGAGGGAACAGATTCTGCCTTTTTTTTTTTTTTTTTTTTGGACAAACTATAAAGTATTGTGGAGGCCATTTTGTTTTGCAATGTACCACATAGATAATAGTAAAATTATAGATGCTGCAAATGGTATCATGTAGTCAAAAACAAAGAAAGAAAGAAAAAAATGCCTGTAGCTCTTTACACATTTAAACAATTTACAACAAAAGACTGCTTTCAAACTTAAAAAATAGCTTAGTTATCACTGTGGCTATTATGAAGCTAATGAGTGTAACAATTCTTTATAAGTGATATAGTTTTCACCAGCAATAAAACAAATAATAAACAGATAATAAAACAAAGAAATAAATACATATCTACCATCAATGAAGACTGGAATGATGTATAAAATGATACCTGCTTCATATAAAGTGTTCCAGATGCATCTCTGAGAAAATCGCTTGTTAACCAAGACCTAGGAAAGGATTAAGATTCTTCTTATACTTACCTTTACTATAAAATATTATGTTTACACGAATATTAGATTTACAGGTGATCATTAAAATAATCTAGTCAATCCCTTTTCTTTACAGATGAAGAAAAATTGGATTCTGGATGGGAGAAATAATTTGTTCAAGTCTCTTCATTAGGTAGGGGTGTTATGGGACCAGTTCAGTAGGTGTCTCTGCACCATTGTGCCCACCTTCCCCTTACTATCAACACAACTCTTCAAAAGTCCCATTCACTCACCTATTAGTTCAATAAATCCTTCCACAATGGTAAATACATTGATTTTAGGGACTTTGCAGCTGGTATTCCTCTTGGGGCAAGGGCAGGCTAATAAGGGAGTTACAGAAAAGCATAGGAGTTAGAAGACTTTGGTCAAGGAGACAATTTGACCTTGCTAAATACATTTCTGCAACTTTCATAGCTATGTGCTTTGGTCTCCTTATCTGTAAATGGGAATAAAATTATCAATGCTTAATTCATAGGGTCAGTGTTAGGATTAAATGAGTCAGTAACTGAAAAGCATTTAGAAAGGTATATAACACTTAATACATTTCTAATAAATGTCATTGATCATAAGTCTAATATTTATTCAAGAGGCCTGAGATTGGACCCCAGGAACCTTTTTATAATAATCTAATTGGGAGAAAAGAATTGAATGAACTAATGGAGGGATTAGAATTGAGAAAGTTCTGACATTTCAAATAATAGCATGAAAGCAAATTAGCAAACACCACATTTTCTCTTTGATTTTCAGGGAGAGTGGAGATACATATACATATACATATACATATACATATACATATACATATACATATACATACACATACACACGTGTGTGTGTGTGTGCCTTCGTTTCATGAGTTCCTAGTTGAAATTCCAGGAGTTGGAGGCAAGACTTATGCTAATGAAGGTGCTGTACTTATTTTCATTTCCCTACTGTCTTAGTCCATTTACTCTTCTGAATGCTGCAGGACATTGTCGGGGGGGGGGGCGGGGGGAATAATTACACAGAAAACTAACAACAAACCACTCTTGTCAAGTTCTGTAAGAATTGCATGATTGATGCCTGCCATTAATTC